>CM077467.1:13363749-13963749 GCA_039654755.1 Calcarius lapponicus | reverse complement strand
AATTAGGAGAAAATAGAAAAGGAAATCTCTTAGGTTTTCATTGTGCTTATTTGCCACATAACTGATAGACATCTTAAACTGAGACAGAGTCTGTAGGCTTATTTTGGGGAAACAAATGAGGATTTTTGAGGGGTAGGATTTTGAACTTTAGTGGAAAAAGTTGGACAATGGTATGGAGCAGACTGAATTACTGAAGCATGTAATAGGCAAAAATTTCCTGATTTGAAGCAACTGCTTAAAATCTAAGAAGCAGATAGTACCACAAACCAGTTATTTTTCCTATTTTTTCAATCATAATAATTATAATTGCTGCTATATAAAGAATGATTCCTGTTATAAGGAGTTCGTAATGCTTCTTGATTATTAATCAATCCATTAAGTATCATTTCTAGGTAGCCCAAAGAATGTGTTCTCCTTGAGAGTCTGCCTTAGAGTTTTCAAATCATTAATACTATTTAGCTGCTGCAGGCCTCTCTGGCTTCCCACTGAGGCTGATTCTCTGTCGGGGGAGTCTTTTCTGATTTATTCTTTTATTTGTGCTGGTGACTTAAAGTGCCTTTGTGTCTGAAAGTGCTATGTTCTGTGTTTAGAGAATTTTCAGGATGTTAAAGGAAAAGCAAATACCAAAAAAAAGTAGCTCCTATTTTTCTCTACAAGATCCTTTACTCTTGATTGGATGTTGGCATGTTTTTGCACTCTGTGATCTAGGTTGTCTGTTCTTCCATGACTAGACAGCTTTTCATCTATGAAGTCACTGTTAAGAAACATCATTAATAAGAAAAAGCAGTGGCATTTTTTTTAATTTCTTTTGGTAAGACTCTAGAAAAAGTACTGAAAACTATATTTTTCTCTTTTACAGAGAACCAGAAGAACATTTTCTCACCAGCTTGCAGCTGAATATGAACTAAGGCACCTAAGGTGGAACTGATTAGGAGAAACCTCATTAAATAGTTGTAAGGAATATATTCCATTAGCTGTGTAATAAAGGGAGATGAGACAGTAGAAAAGGCCTTAACTACAGCAGTGTATTAGATAATCCAACATTGGGAATGTAATCAGTGTACTGGGAAGGGAAAGAAGCACAAGAGACAAGTAATTGCAAAACTTAAGTTGTCTTAACAACCTTAGTTGCTTTTGTTTTCACTAAGATATAATTTCATCTTTATGTTGATGAAATTTCAATATCTAAGTCCAATCTTATTTCTGTCAAATGCAGATTATATAATGGACTCAGAAAAGAGCCAGAAGGCAAGTATTATGTCAATGTGAAATCTTAATGGTAGGAAATTGATAATTTGGAATTGAATAATTTTTTTTTTGTTTCTGTTCATTTTATTGTCTTGTAAATGATTACTACAAATGCCCTTCACTAAAATTGTAAATTAATTGTTCTCAGGAACATTTAATGTTCTAATTCTTCTAGCTTACTTTGTAAGTAATAATATGCTTATGACTTGTAGGGAACTGAAAGCCTCATTGTCATTCCTAAATGAAATTAACCAAATCTATTTGAATTGTAAACTACTTACTGTGCTTATTTTGAAATGGCCACATTTTAGCTTATTGAAATGTTAATAACTCACATGAACAAAAAATAATTTAATTAACATTTGACAAATGTTGAAGACTTGACAAGGGTTCATCTTGTAAGAATGATTCTGACAGTATTTCAAAATAGTGCTTATCCAAATTATGAAGTCACTGGTGGGAAACTATAGTCAATTTTTGATTTGTCATGTTGAAATTTATTGTCAATATGTGAAATTGTAAAATGTTTGCACATATAAGGAGGACCAGCTGTTCAGAGAGTGTAGTCTTTGTAGCTTGCTTAAGGTGTGGAAGGATGGTGATTAATGGCAGCTTTGGATGTGACAGTATTTTATCTAGAGACATTAGAACAAGGACCCCTTACCTTCTCTTACAATCAGCCTGAAGGCTAAATAGATTTGTCTGGTTTATATCCTTTTGGAAAATTATCTAGTCAAAACATAAAGTAAGGATTTTTGTGGTAATAAGACTACCAATTAGGTTCCTGAATGAGCTTTCAGGTCAAGTTGACTTTTCCTGTCCCTTAGAGAGATATTATAGTCTCTGGAGCTTAGATTATTTTTTCCTTTCTGTCTTTTTTTTCCCCTAGATGAGCTCCCTCTTCTTGAGGTGTGTGACAGTGCCACAAATGCACAGGTTTCTAAGGGGATGGGGCTGTGGTATTTTTTATGACTGCAGGTATCTCAAAGATTAGATTTGTAGAATAAAGATTTCAATTTTTTTAAATTAAGATTTAAAATTCTTTTTGTTCCCCAATTACAATAGATTTTATAGGGAGAACTGTAAATTATTGTGGTAATTAACTCTCCTAGGAAAATACTTAATAGAATTTGCTCTAAAACTGAGTCAGCACAGTTTTTTTCCTTTTTTTTTAGAAGGAATGAGTGCAGAGAATGGCTTCAGAAACTGTGAATTATGTCAGTGTCATGAAGAGTTGCAGACTAGTTTAATGGAAGAGAATTACCTGATTGCCTGTCTTCTGGTCTCCAGAGCCTGAAAGGTTCTGAGATCATGCTTTCTAGATGGAAATCAACAGGAGTGAGTGAGGTGCTTTGATTTCTTTCCTTTCAATGTAAATTTCTGAAGGAGTTCTGGACTGTATTTAGTGTTTTGATTCCTGAAGGAGATGTAGAATTTAATAATGTGAGTCTGTAAATAGCTATGTAATAATTATGAAGAAAAGTAATTCTAATCTCTCCAGCACTGTCTTAATAGAGGAAATACTGCCTCAAATATCAGCTGCAAAAAGCTATTTAAGAATATTGCTCTAGAAATAATTTGAAACCAATTACTCTTTTCAAAAGTCAAGGCAATTGATAGTGATTCCTATGCTCCATCCCACATTGTGTTCAGGGTGGCATTTCATGTGGGAAGGAACCTGACAGGCCTTGGTCATCCAGAGCAGGGCATTACCAGTGACTCCATCACAGCCGGCTTCTGGAGCTGGTTACAGCACATGTGGCTCCTCAGGGAGAGCTAATGCAGCCTCCTTTGGGCAGGGCATTCTGAAATCTGAGTTGGGGGAGTTGCTTAATCATAAAAAATTGTTCTCTAGGAATGGTACCAGTGTGCATGCTCTCAAATGCTGCCTCTGTATTTAAATGTCATTTTGTGAAACCCTGAGATGAAAAGAAGTACAGATATCTAAGTGAAAAATTACTGGTTTCCTAGCAAATAGTTTTATCTCTTATCAGTTATCTATGGGTTGGAGGGCTCCATTGTGTTCCTTTCCTTTGGAGGAAACTGGAAAACAACTTGACTGTGAATTTTCTGTGATGATTTGTAATAGGACAATGTTAAGTGCTGCCATAGAATCTGCCTTCAGGCAGACTGTAAATGCTCGTACTTTCTGTAGACTTCTGTGAATCCTAATAACAGTCATCTGAGTTATGGAGCTACTATTTCTCCTACAGTTTTTTTTCAATGGCATTACCTTTAATTTTCCAACTAAATATTGGATAAAATGTAATTAAATAAAGTTGTAAAAATTAGTAGATATCCAAAACCTCTTTCTGCTACTTCACTCAATGATGACTTAAATTTCATATAGGGCCTCTGGACCTCAGTAGGGATCACCTTGCCTATCCAGAGGACAACTGGGACTGTGCTGGGGCATTAAGCACTTCCTCATCCCATCACATCTCATCCCTAAGTATGAATCAATGCTACCAAAGCCAAAGGTCATATACAAAATAGTGGTTCTGAAAAAAACATGTTCTACTGGCAGATCATTCAACATCACACAAAAGAGAGAGAGAGAAAAAATTTGAGAACTCACAAGCAGCAGCCTCCTGAAATAAGAAAGATGCAGGATGCCTCCCAGACCCAAGTTGGCACCAGTGCCAGCTTGGCCTGGTTTGAGTGTGCCGTGTGGCTCTAGGAACAGAATTTGGTCGACATGGAAATGTGTACTTGTCTATGTCAGCTAAGGACTGCAATTGCATTGAATTGCTGTAGAAGCCTTGCCTTAGGTAAGTGATGAGATGCTGGACAATAATTTTCCCAGAGGTTTCAAGTAGCATGCAATCAAATCTTTAATAATGATTTAAAATGGGCACACAAAGACACACAAACCAGTGGGAGAGTTGTTAAAAAATGATCCCGGTCACAGACTTATCTTTGTTTTACAGGCATTCAAGACAGCTGCAGTATGCACATTTTAATAATTTTTCTTCATTTAGCAAGCTGCAGATTCTACAGGTGTAAACTAAAATGATGCGTTGTTCTGTACACTTGGAGGAAGTACAAATTTATAAGGTCATAGGCAGAAGATGAATTCAAGCAGAGAGCAGATGCAGTGGGCCAGGAGCAGGTAGCATGGGAGAGCTCTCTATTAGAATCTAATGTATCCAATAAGTTCTGTGGTTTTGTGCTGACTGACACAATGGTGGAAAAGTTAATGGGACTTGAAAGCAAACTAGTAATACATCAAATCTGCCTAGTTCTAGTTTTAGGTAATAATCTGGCAATATGATTGCAGTGCTCAAGTTTGAATGAATATGCTCTTCTCTAAAGGGTGAAATTATCTTTATGCAGTGTGGAGTTACAGAGAAAATGAAAGGATAGAACTTTTGCTACAGTTGGTCCTCTGGCACCACATTTTGATGTATTGTTCATCATAATACCGCGTCTGATAAATGGTTTCATAGAAACCAAATAGGCTTTTTCTGTGGAGTGTCATGACTAATTTGTCTCTGACTAATTTGGCAGAACACACTATAAAATATTGATGTGGACAGCCTAGCTCCTTCCTCATAAATAGAGCAAGGTTTTAAAGTGAATTATTTTGAATTAAAAAATGTTATTTTACCTACGAATTTTAAAGGTCAAAATATGTGTCATGGAAGGTTATGCTGATTGACAAATGGGAAGGTCATGGAAAGCAGGGAAGTAAGAAAGGAGATATATCCATTAAAGGAGGAGGCATAGGAAGTGGGCAATAAAAAGGACCATGGCTGAACACCAAACTACTGATTCTCTCTTCTTCAGCTGAGCAGGGGAGAGAAAATTTGCTGAAAGGTATTTGGTTTTGTCCTTATATTGTGTATATGTAGCAAGGTTTTGTACTGGAGACGGCGTAGACATGACCACAGTCTGGGGGAGGAATTCATTGAGAGCAGCTGTGAACAGCACCTGGGGGTGCTGCTGGACACGAGCCATCAGTGTGTGCTGGTAACCCAGGGAACCAGGCTTTCCTGGGTGGCATCCAAAGCAGGGGCAGTGGGTCATGAGAGGGATTCTTCCCTGTCCTCTGCAGTGCTGCCTCAGCCTAGGCATCCCCAGCATTAGAAGGACATGGGTCTGTTGCCATGGGCTCTGTTTTTCTCTTGTTTTTCAGTGTAAACAAAGACAATAAATGAAGCAGAAGAGCTGTTTCCTTTTTTTCAGTCAGAAGCTCCACCAACAGAGGTAATGAAGTGTGAGCTCTTACTCTCAGTGTGATCTCAGATTCCTCCTTACTCTGAGCTACATTTTCCTTTATCCAGAGCCTGATGTCTTGCTTTTCTGCCACTCTCGTTTAGTTCTATTGTGTGCTTTAAACACCCACACAGTGTGCTTGTTCACCTTTCCTCAGATGTAGCATCAGGTGAACACCAGGGAGCTCTACTCACTGCAGGTACCAAAGCAGCCAGGTAACACACATGAATTTCCAATTTTCCTGTGAGCATTCTGGGTCATAATTTGAAAATTGCCTATTACATCTCCTAATTACCAGGTGCTATGACAGACATGAGCAGTGACTGGGTGGATAACATGGAGAGTGCTTTCAGAAACAATGCAACAAAACATTACTGCTCCAGATATCTTTCAGGTTTGGGGTGGTATCTGAAAATGCAAAACCTGCAAGTGGAAATCAAAACAATTATATTCTGTGCTGTGCATCTCCAAAGGCCATACAATTTCTCTGTTTTCTTTTTATTTTTCTGTTCCTTTAGGCTATGAAGGTTCTTCTAAGTACAGGTTGCAATGTAATATTAGTGTTTACCCACCAAATGTGATGTCTGTTTTGAGTCCAAGCCCCCTGGACCCAAATTTTCCAGTCCTATATCCAGCACTGTTAAAGTGAATAAAACTCAACAACAGAGTTTGTGTCTTGTTGCACGGCTGCAAGTGACTAAACAGAAGTCAAACTGCAACCAGTTTGGGACCAATCTCTGACCTCCAAGTAATTCCATTTTATGACAAATAGTCCATGTGGTTAATTTTCAATTATGTAGTTTATTTGCTTTTTATGTAATGCAATCACAGACATGCAGTGTATTTTTCAAATCTGAATAAATTATTTCAAATGAGACACTAAAATCCATGATTAATTACATTATAATGCTCAAATCAGATTCTACTTTGTGGCTGGTCAAAAGTACAGTTTCATTATAAGATTACAAACCTTTTAAAATTAAGTAGCAACAGGCATCCATCGATGTACAAGCTAACACTAATGCAGTTAAAGATGTATGATTATTAAGCAATATTTTCAGAGGATTATACCTTGACCACAAAGCTCTATCTTGTTTTATATTCCATAGAACTGAACCTTAACCACAAGGTGAACTTAGTTGGTTTGCTCTTTTTTTGGTTCTTTTTTTGCAAAATAGGAAGTATATTTTCCAGAATTTTATCCTTTAGTTTGAAGACTTGAGCTTGCAAATATTTGGGTCATGTCTTCTTGTTGAACTATCTCAACTTTTTCTTTCTCCTGTCAGTTTTAGTGATTAGTATGAGGAGATCCAAAAGGAGCCAGGACATAATGAAATTCTGTTCTGGCTTCCTAACTTTGCATCTGTCTATTATTGTTTCAGATGAAGACTTTAGTATTGCTCTCTTTTAGGAATATTGAAAAAAGCCTTCCTGTTGTCAATAGGAAAATCAATGACATTCATGTAGAGATGTCTTAATTTTCCTTTTGTCTTTCCAATAATACTTTAATGTTAAAGTGATTAATACTAGTGCAAATCTTGGTAAATTTTTTTTTTGCTTCATTTAATTATATGATACCTGATCTGAACAAAAGGCTTGTATTCTCTACAGGCAATGACTTTGAAATAACATTTACTATGAATCTCCCAAGATGATGCAGTAGAATCTGGATTTGTTGCTCACACTTTACTATTGTAACTCATTTTTAAATAATTGAAAATGTGATTGTGGCTATTACTATACTCCTTTATAAATTTTTCAGTTGTACATATCAAGAAATGTGTTAATGTAGGAGGCAACCAAAGAACAATTTAAAATAGCCACAATGTCAGAAATAAAGGGTAGGAGTATTAAAAAAATAATATTTAAAAAAATCTTTCCTAGATGGAGTGGAGTTGGGTGACTGGACTGGAAACCTAGGGATGGAATTAGTTGAATGAAGCCATAATTTGACTAAAGCAAGAAAGAAAAGACTCCTAGATTGAATTAAAAAGCTTTTCTTTTCTCTCAATAATCTTTTTAAGTTTTCAAGTAGTCTTCTGTGGTCGGCTACATTCAGTAACCTCTGGCTTTGCTCATCCAGTCTGTCACAGGTTATAAATAAGGTGCTGCTGGGTGTCTCCTCAATGAGATCCAGGGCTGGCAGGGCAAGATCACTGCAATGGGGAAACCTGCAGAGTTTGTCATTTTGTCAGCATCCTGTGCTCTTATCCTAAACACCCTGGGCCATTCAGGGAAGCCCAGTGGTGTTCCTGCCTTTCCTACCTTGTTTCCAGGTAGGTTGAGATTGTTTAGAGAATCTCCTGTGCTCTGCTTATGTTACTGGGTACTTTTTGTGCCTAGGACTGACTGAGGAGAAATTGCAAAACTCTGTCTCATTCAGGTAAAATCATGCCTGTTCTTGAATGATTTAGGAAGGCAGTGCAAGGGTCATTGGCTAATCTTATCCCCATTTCCCCCTAATAAATGTGCCTGAGCAGTGATCTCTTGCTGTTGTGCCACTTGGACTGCACCAAGAATTTTATCAAGTACTAACACTTTATTTTGTCTATTATTCATCGGATCCTGACAAAAATTATTACTGACTTGGCGAAGGGGATAAAACCCCTTCAAACAAAATGAACTTTTAGGCAGTGTCCCTGTGCTGTACTAATCTCCAGCTCTCTCAAATGACACAAAACATCATCTGGTACATCTGTGTTCTCTCCATGCTGCAGCGGGATAGGCTACTTTAACCCAAGGAGAAGAAGACACATTACTGTGACTGCTTTAGAACCTGCTTGTTTCACCTCAGCCACAAGGCAGTCTTAGTTCTTTTATGGATACTTAATTTTCCCTGACAATAAACACAGGGAGGTTACTTTGTTCTATGGCACAGTTGTCCTTTCTTCTCCACCAAATTTCTTAAAGTAACAGCTTAGCGTAAAATTTTCACTAAAATAAAAATTTAGGAACATTCTAAAAAGACTTCCTGTTGTCTAAAGATTTGCTAAATTTTATTTACTTCCTGTGAGATAAGTCAGCAAAAGAGAGAATTTTTGGAGCTACCCAAAGAACTACTCTCTTAGAAGTGCAGTTCTGACCAAGGTAGAATGTTTTTCCTTGATATAATTATTGTTTATTTCTCTCTTCCCAACTGGAAAAGGCAACTAGAAAGTTGAAAGACATGACATATTCTAGGAGCAAGAGGAAAAAACAAATACCCAGCCTTAATTATGTCTATCTAAAGAGCCTAGCTAGAGCACTTTGTTGTCTATATCCTGGATAGCTTTAAATTTAATATAACAAGATTTACAGGAATTGTCTTGCCTCCAATTTACCGAACATGTCACCCTTCCTAATGCATTTTTGATTCTTTTCAGATCCCTCCTCCTGATAGAGAAATCATATCTTGAACCTGTTTGGTCTTTTTTTTTTTTTCTGAATTTCTCAACATTGCCAGAGCTGGTGTAACCGTATTATCTGTGGTTATGCTATTGTGAGTTTTTAAAAACATGTAATAAATAAATGGGGAGCACATAGAAGTAAAGTTCCTGTTTCTCTGACTATGGTTAATATTTTTATGCATGGACTAAAATTCAGACTTATAAACCAAGATGATTGCTGTTCAAAAAACAAACCAAAACCAAGATTAGTCAAGTTAGAAAAAAGAAATGGCCTAGTTTTGGGGCAAAGTGTCTGAATTCAGAAGCATCTGCTGCTGCCTGAATATATTTATTCTTGGTGGTATTTTAGATTTTTTTTTTCCTAATCAGATCATTTAAAGGCAGTTTTCACTGAACATGAGTAGGAGAATGTGGCCAAATGACCTGAAGGCAGAAAGTCTTCTCTCAATTTTTTTTGGTTTTTAGATCTCTGTGTTTTTTTTCTAAGGTAAAGATTTGGGGTGACTATTCTTTTTCCCCTTTTGAATTTAAAGACTCTGGGATGCGTTTAGAGGATATACAGCTGTTAAGTGAGTGTAACAAGCTTTTGAAACATAAAGAAAGTAAGTAAAGGAATAAGAGAAGGAAAGGAGGAGGAAAAATAAGACAGAAAAACGATCCAAGTTTAGGATCTCACTTAGAGAATTTCTTTAAAATCTTTCCTAGGTTTTAGAGATCTTTGAATGTCTTTGAAAAACCCAGCCTTCATTGACTGAGGAATATTGAAGACAGTAATCAAGGGGGGGAAACACTTGCCAGGAGCCACTTTCTCTGTGTATAGGCAAAGGTGCCAATGTGTATGTCCTGCCTCAAGATACCCCATGGAGTATATGGAGAACAGAGAGAGATTTTGGCTTGCATTGTCTTTAGTAATCTGAATGGATCAAGATACTGAAGCAGTTGTCCAAATTGTCAATGTAAGGTCTGCTCCAGGGTTTCTCCATCTTTATGGCTCTGGTTATCCCAGCTGGCACAAAAACCCCAAAATCTCACAGAAGCTAATGATGTAGGCAGATACTTGAGTTAACTTTCTCCAGTGCCCAGTGGGGTTTAATTTTTTGTGCCTATCAAAAAGGTCTTTCTCATATGGTCAAACTTTTTTTTTCTTTTGAGGGCTGGGGGTGGGGTGTTTGGGTATGTTTTTGCCTTGGGCTTATCAAAGTGATGTACTGGAATCAGGGTTCCTGAGGAAATTGCCATCCCCCGAGGGTGAGGTGTGAATCACTAGGACTGTATGAAAGGCACTGAAGTGATCCTGAGCACATGCATTTTATTGGTCTGGGCAGAGCATCTCATCATTGCAGAGGCACTGTTTTGAACCTAATTTCATGTTCAAAGCTGGCTGAGGTGGTTTTCAGTGACCTTGTATTTCATCAGAGAGCAAGCTTCAGCAATCATTTGCACATTGGGAAAAGGATCATTGTGTCTCATTTGGCACATAATCTTTTATCCTTTCTGTTGTATACCTGCTGAGTGCACTGAATAAACCTAAAAGCAATTTAATAGCTATTCATGATGTGATGTCAAGCAGGCCTTAGGGAAAAAGGCTTCTATTTTCCAGGCTAACCAACTTGCCTTCGTTCCACTTTGCAGCACATGTACAACGTGTCACGTCACATTTCCAAATGCTGGGTGGCAGATCTAGCTGTGCTCCTCCTACAGTCTAGTCAGCCCTCCTTGTCTGAACCCACACTGCATTAGGTATGATAGCTCTGATGAGACATTTCACAAAAAGTAATTTTCTTCCAGCTGCGATAACAAATTTGTCGGTCTATGGTAACCATCTACAGCACTTGAGATAACAATACCCCCCACCTGAACAAATTATCCAGCCTTCAGACCTTTACCTGCAACAAAAAACTCAGGCTGTGGCTTTTTTAGACCTGCTGTGTTGAGGTGCAAGGGGATTCTACACAGCCCAACTCTTCTGAAAGCATCACAGAAGGAGCACTTTGTCAGCTGGCTTACAGTAAAGACCATTCCATTAGAAATGGATGTGTACATACCTATGTCTTTGTGAAGAATAATGTGCTACAAAGTGAATGGCCTGGAACAACTGTTGTTCTGGTACATGACTGAAAATCCAGAAGACTGAAGTGGGTGGTTCTTGCTGATCAGCCCCCTGAATGCAACCATGGAATACATATTCATTCCATGGTTGCATTCAGCCCAGAAATTGAAAATTTTTGTAACAGACAAGTGATGGGCTTGAAAATTGGAGTTCCATTGTATTTTTCTAGGTCATACAAGGAATGTGGCTAATGAACCTGTGACACACTTGCATTTATTGGAAGGTCACTGCAAAATTGAGTCTCCTGAACTGACAAGGTGGTAACCCATTTTGTGAGACAAATTATTTTCATTCCTTGAGTATTCATTAAACTACCATTAATCATGATAAAATCTTTATGTATTAATGGAGCTGTGCTGCATAATTTTGAAAGATTTTCAATTTATACTAACATTCAACATCCACCATAAAGTATCTAAGCTAATGTTAGTGACTTCTGTACACAGAAGATTCAGTAATATTTCTGCTTTGGTTATAAAATAAGCTCCCTTTTTCCAAAGATAAAACAAAATTCTGCCTATTATTTTAGGATAAAACTATAGACAGAAGCATGAATAAGATACTACTGAAAGATTGGAATAACTCAGTACAGCCAAATGAACTTTATATGGATAGTAATTTCCCATTTCCTTCTAATTAGGAATTTTTTCATTTTCAATACCCTGGACTTTTATTTTATTTTTTTTACAACTTTGAAACATTCTCTAGATAACTGCAAAGGTTGCAGATTAAATGTTCCTAATAAAAAAATTAAACAGCCTTCTGAGGGAGGTAAGATCTACCATCTTAGGTTTTTTGCTATTAAAAGGTCAGAATTTATCCACATATCTTGCAGTAGATTATCAGGTGTGTTTCTATTCTTTTGGATGTTAATTTTTTTGAATAAGTAGTCAAATAGTGTTGTCATAGGATGCCACAGTGTGGTAGCTGCTGGTAAATGCTGCAGGTTTAATAATAAATTTTTGAAATGTGTTTTAATGTGTTTGTTTGTTGTCTTGAATTTTTGAATATTACTGTTCTTTTCCCAAAATAGACTTTTTTTTTTCCTGAGAGTGAGTTTTAAGACTTTTCATTATGCTTATTTGGTTTTTTTTCCTAATATTGCTAGGCTGCCTTTCTGTGGTCCTCATGATGTGTTATTTACACACAGAAGTTGAGCATAAAATTATGCTATTAGGTGAGAGAGCAGAGTTCAGCTATATACTAAAACAGACTCTCTCCCACACCAGATGTCACTCTGAAATGGATTATAGATTGCAATTCCTAATTTTTTTTTCAGTCTGAATGATGTTTAAGCAATCAATAAGGAGCCTGTTGTAGGCACAGAGGATCTCACAGCGCCTAAGGAGCTGTTGAGGCACAGAAGGGACAGTACCAGCTACATCAGACACTCTGCATCTGCTTTTTCAGGAACAGTATACAAATATATCACTGCATTTGTGGGAATTTAAAACTGCAAAAGTTACAGTGCAAGTAACTAGCAAGGAGCTTGCAAGAGTCTGGGGTCTCCTTGTCTTTGTTTCTGCACAAAAATTTTCTGCTGTGGTTATATTGATGCTGATACTTTTTTTTTTATGTTGCAGAGAGATTTTAAAAGAAAATTAGGGCAAGGAAAACCAAAGTAAGAAGGGTCTTTATATCCTTCTGGTTGATAGAGGTTTAGGATATAGTTATTTTATTTATTAGCCTGTCGATCTGTTTTCTGTGTTTAGAGCTCCTTACTTTCTGGCTGTGGTCCGTTACCCTGACTGATCACTTTGATCTCAGGACATGGGTAGTGGAGAGAAATGAAACAGTGCTTTGTCAAGAGAATCATCTCCTCCTTCTTCAGGAGATGGAAAGCATGTGATAGGCTGTGACTCAAGTGCTGCAGATGAGAATGGCACTATCTCCACCAGAACTGATGATGATAAGTCAGATTTATCCCTTCTTTTATTGCTCCTCTGGAGCTGGTAGTAATACACTTTGAAAGAGCCTTTTTCATTCCCTGAGGCTCTGGCAGGACGATAGAAACCAAATTCTGCTCTGCCCAGTTTGGGGCAGAGATGAGTCCTGACTGCTGCAGAGCCTCTGTACCTGGGACAGCACATTAATTCATGAACCAGAGGTTTTATTGCTCTTTGCAAGCAGAACTATTTCCCTTCCAATGAAACAACTGGAGAGACTCTGCTTGAATTAAATCTTGATATGAAACTCTACTAACTGCTTTGTTTGTTTGACTAAGATCTCACAGGGAGTTTCACCAAGGCAGACCTGTTCTCTTGCCCCCAGGATTTTAAGTCTAGTCCAAAATGTTGCCTACCTTGTGGGGTTTTTGTGACTTTGGCTTTTTGTGGAGGGTTTTTGTTGTAAGCTTTTTTCCCCTCGTTTTCTCTCTTCTGCTTCCTACACAGCTTGTCAGTGTTTTGCAAGGAGCAAGACAAAAGAGTGGAAGAATAAACTAAATGTCTTCTCAACATAATAAAAGTGAGTGACAGCCACTGACTGAGAATTAGAGCTAAAAATATTCTTTATTCTGAAGGTGAATCTTTGAGATAAGAGTAATTTTGCTAATAAAAACCCCCTGATGTCTCATTTCAATAGACTTAATGCAGCACATTCTGGCAGGAGTTCCCACTCTCATGTAGGTTTTGGTTTTGCTTAGAAAAAGCATCGAGCATAGTTGAACATTTGTGAGCAAAATAGTTCTGCCAGTTCAGTCTTTTTTTTTTTTTTTTGCCATTGCTTCAGATAAGTTGGTAATACATGGAAGAGGTGAACAACTATTTTAACAGACCAAAATGTGGTGTTTGGCTCTCTTCACACTGAATAGCTTGTTCTACTGACTTAAAACTGTGACAACTGACCCACCAGTAACCACACTCAAAGATGAACATCAGTGCCTCCTCTGAAATATGGCAGTTCTGAAGACAGGTATGCAGAGGGAGCTGTATGACAAGAGAGACACACACAATTCTAGGGTCCAGCTGTTAATTTGAATAAATTTAGCCATAATCCTCAGGGACTTATTTGTTATTCTCTTTTTATTTCCCACCCAACAAAAAGGTGCTTCAGGAGGCACTACAGTATTATTTTTTCCTATTTGTCCCAGGGAACTTTAATTTGATGCAAGAGATAGAAAAGTTGAGAAGAAATAACTTTGGCAAACAAAAGGGGAATAGTAATTAAGGGCAAATTTCCAAGAAGTATTTAAACAACTAGAGATGCAGTTACACTTACAAAAGAAAATGTGACAGCTGCTTGTATTGGGATGTGCACAGCTGAGAGAAGTGGGGTGATTGCTTTGAGGAGCTTGGTGGGGGTTTTTTTGTTTGTTTGTTTGTTTTTTGTTTGGTTAGTTTTGGGGTTTTTTTTGGTTTTGTTTTTTTTTTTTTTTTTTTGTGCTATTCAGTTCATAAATAATTTTCTGTGAGGGAAAAAAGAAATGCTGTGGGTTGGAGGGACATGAGAACCTAATTCTGTTTATAGAGACTGTTCTCGACCTGAGACACAGGAAGTCTTAGGCTAGACCCAATGTAGCCACAAGGCCAAAGGGCCTGATATAGAACAAAAGTGAAAGTTCTTTGAGGTTCAGTCATGTTGGCTGCCCCTTCTCAAGCCAGGCAGAGCTCTGAATGCTTTAGAAGAAAGAATCAGCCCCAGCTCTGTAGTGCACAAATTGTACCATGAATATTCTTTCCCATTCACTGAGCCCCATCCCCTTGTATTCTGTAAAGAAAACACATTGTGGTTCCACAGCTTTCTTTGAGAAACTGAACACCCTTAGACTTTTGATCATCAATTCCCAGGTGAATATCAAGGAGAAAAGAAAATAAGTCTAAAACTCCTGCACAAATGTAATGTGTCTAAGATGTGCTGCCAGCCACACTTCCATTGTTGAAGCTGTCTATTGTTAGCAGTTGTTTAATCACATTTCAAGTTTTAGTTTATTGGGGTTTTTTTGTGATGAATGGGCAAATGGTAAAGATACCAACTGGGAAGAGGATAAATTTCCAGGAGAGCTGAATTATTTTTTTTTTAATATCTTAAAAAAAATTTCTTTTATTATTTAGAAACATAAATGAGAGAGAAATCCTAGGATCATTATTTATGTAAGACACTTTCCATCAAGAAAAAGAACAAAATACAGTGACAATCTTCCAAACTAATTATATTTCGATTTGTCCCTTGGACCCTTAAAGACCCATACTTTATTTTGCTGTTGTATAAAATTTCAGCTGTAACTCTTAGCAGTGTGATTGTGGTAAAATATAACAGGATGTGCTTACTGACTTCATGCAGATACCTGGATTTTCTAGCCTTAATAAGGTCTCAGGAGACTGCTTTTTCAAGGTAAAGCATTCTCATGTATGACTTTTCAATTAATTATTTTTATTGAACCAAGTTTACAGGACTTTGTCTCACATAATCTTCTAAGTGTTTATTGCAGCAACAGAATGTTCTCAGTGATAAATGAGGCAAGCATTTTCCTGTCACTTATTCTAATTGTCTTATGCTCAAAAGGCACATGGGAACACATTTTATAACTTGCCTTTGATTACCTGTTTTGGATCTTTTCACTTGGATAAGTAAGCTGCTGAAAAATGTCATACAATTATTAAATTACTCATAGTTAGAATTTTTTAGAAGGTCTTGATGCTAGATGGATTTGGAGTGACTGATAATGACTAATTTGCTTTTAAAACATTCCTAATAAAATTTATATATATAGAGAGAGAGAGAGGGAGATACAAACCAGCAAAAATCAGAAATATGCAGAGCTCCCTAAAATCTCGATGGGGATCATATCCTATTTTAAAATAAGCACATATATGTAGTGGAGCTGTTCAGAACACAAGGCAAATTGTATCTGTGTCTTGCTGTGCTCAGGAAATATAAATATCACAACACTGAGCTATCTCAAACACCAGCAGCTATGATAAATTAAAAAAAAAAAGAAATCACCAGTTTCATTCATGAATATTGAAAATGAGGTCTGGATTCTGAATTACAGGTGAAAATGTTCTGCAAAATATACTGGGGTTTAAATAACTTTTATAACACTCACATTTGCTTTAATACTTTGCTACTCCTTAACAAAGAATCACATTTTTAAAATGTTATCAATTTACATTTGAGGAGCTGTGCTCAGAGCAATAATGTCAGGAAGATGATCTATGTAACTGAGAGTAGACCTCATGACAGAGTTTTAAAAATTTCTTCCACTAAAGCATCTGTTCTGGAGGAACTGTAATAGATTTTACTGTGGCTGAAGTTCTCTTTCTATCCAAGGTGACAGAAATCTGTAGCTGTTTTTAATGAGGACCAAAATGTTATCTCAAGTACATTTAGAGGTAATTTTACAATATATTTTCCTTGGAATTAAAAGAGATGTTCATTCACTTGCAAACTCTGGTAACCTCTTAGCCCTGTCCTGTTGGTGCATCTCAGCTGAGAAGAGTCTGAGAACAGGTGGAGAATGCACTGAAATGGGCAAAGCTGCTGCCAGCCCCATATGGCACAGCAGTGAATAGAGGTCCCTCATTCTGGAGGTTGTGCAAAGTGGCAATCTCCAGCCTCTGAGATGAAGTCTGGGATAATTTGCCATCACATCAGATGTATTTATTCTGTGATCATAGTTTTCTGTGTGTGAAATGGAGTTTGCTGTACTTTTAAGTTCAGTTTGAAAATATTAATCCAGCAATTGCCCTGTTTCTGGGGTTTTCAGTAGAATGCTAAGGGATGTTTTGAGCAAGAAAAAAGGAGTAGATTTCTCTTTAGGTTTTAATGAACTCTTTCTAATGAAATGAGAGTTCCTGATGGCAAGGGAAGTGAGGAATCATGTATGTTTTCTCCATGGACAAGGTGTCAGGGAACAGCAAAAGAGAATCTGCAAAGGAAGATGAGCCAGGAGCCAAGGGCAGCACCAAGACAGGCAGAGCAGAGCCATCAGCCAAGGGTGATGCAGCTGGCAGATCCAAAACCACTGACCAAGTCCATCTGGATCCAGGCCAAGAAGCTAAAGAGAGGTAGGGAGCTGCCTCCACCTAAGCAGGATCAGGGCATGGCTGAGGAGAAGGGGGGTTCCTGAGATGCTGCAGGGAGGTTTGTGCTTCTTGCTGCTCTGACAATTCCACTCAGCTGAGCTGAGCTCACACAGCTGCTGTTCCAGAGCAGGCTTTGTGCTGCTGATCTGGGGTGGGATGGATGGGAATGCAGGGGCTCACATGGAAGGGGGTCACAGGTTCTTTAGGGTGGTCAGTCTGCTGGTGAACTCCTGACATCAGCAAGGTGTGTCACACCCTTGCCTTAGTGGCTGCAGCTCCATTAGTGGAAATGAGTTAAATTAGCTGAGCTGTTCATGTATATTCATCTGTTTACACTGTCGTTCTTGCAGCTCGTTGCAAGTCTGCTTCTTCAGAGCACTGGGACCCTATTAAAAATAAAAAGGCGCCTGTCAAAAATCACAAAAACTGTTTAACTGTATTTTGATGGATAATGAAAAAAAAATTATGCACTGTTTGTTTGAATTTGAAAATCCTAAGGATTTTCTGATGAGGAAGTTTCTAAAAATAGTTTGTGAAGGTTGAGGAATAGGAATGCCAGTCTTAAAAAAAAATCAAGGTGAAGCTGTACCTCTGCAAGGGGATACAGTACAGGTTAGTAAATGAGGTGGGTTAAATGCAAAAGACTGACAAGTCTCCCAATCATTAAATAGTGTCAGCTCCCCAGGGTGCAAGAGTCCTCTTTGGAATCCCTATTTTCATGCAGTAGAGCCCTGTCTTTAATAACATACCAAAAATGGATGTTCTTTTCAATCTTAGCCAGAATTGGAAGAAAAAAAATCTGACCTTTCTCTGATTAGATTTTTTCAGGTTTACTGTTTTGTTCATGCAACTTTTAAATTTTTTTTTTGTTGTAGACTGAAAAAAGTGGGGGAATAGTTAAATGTTTATAGGGTGTTCAGTCATTGGGTAATAACTGTGCTCAGTCTCTATTTTTCTATAAAAGTATTAAATATATCTATCTAAAGTTTCAAGTGGATGACAAGAAAATATTTCACATGAGCCTTGCCAGAATTTTCTATTTTGGCATACAAATCTAAGTCAATCAGATTTGCTGGAGACATCTGTGAGAAGCTCATTTTCAGCAGGTTGCTTTTAATCAGTCTGAGTATTTCCTTGACCACATCAGACTTCTGCAGGCACTGAAGGAGAATGGCTTCTAGCAAGTGGTGCAGCATATAGCCTTGTAAAGTTCTGGTGCCATTGAAATAATTTATAATTGCAATAATTGGGTTTTTTAGGACTTAAATGACGGCAAGTAATAATAAGGCTAACTTTAATACCCCTTAAAACCATTGAGTTTAGCACTGGATGTAGTGAGCTGTAGTATCTTATTTTATTAGAAGAAAAGATTAAGAAATTAGGTAGTCCTAAGGAAAATAATGCTCTTTGGGTTTTGCTTTTGTGGTGTAGGTATTGCTATTTACTATTCAACTTTTTACATTTTAGAGTAAAAAAAAAAAAGAGAAATATGTCAAAGAGCATTTTGTTTTATCTGTGTAGTTAGTGGGCACTAACAATCACTGCAGATACTACTTGAATCTGCTGTGCTGTGCATTGTGTGAATGTCCTCTGCCATCTTGGGTCCTGTGGAACAATCATTCCAAAATTGAAATAATGGAGTACAGTAGTAATTTGGTATGTTCACAGTTTTGATACAGCCACAGGATGACATTGAATTTTCCCAAAATAAAACTCTCATCTGATATGTAATCAGATAATCAGAAAATAACATTCTGGTAACTCTTTTATTGAGAAATGTTTGCTTCTTCCTGGTTTTTGTCCTTCCAAGAAAAAGATGCATGTTCGGCCTCCTGCTGGAGCACTCGGGGGGACTTTGACTGTCTTGGACCACATGAGTGCATTGAGCAGCATCTACACAATCTCTGCTCCAAAACAAGGCCAGCAAGGTGACAGGACAGCCTGGTGTCCCTGTGATCACCAGCTAGCCTCAGAAAAAGGACAGCAAAGCTGGCTCACCAGCTTGAGTTAAATGCTGTGTAAGAAAAGTTCACCCACTCTTTACAGAGCATGGAGATATTAGGGGTAATACCAGGTGTGACAGAGAAGTTCCATTGCAGCCAGTTAGGCTGCTTCCCTTTTTAAAATATCCAAAGATGTGCCAGATTATAGCCCAAATTCAGCCAATAAACTCTCTGGTCAAAGACACTTTTATCTCACTCTGTGATGGTACAGCTCATAGCACGATATGATCCTGGTTTAGGCTCTGTCCATGTCTGTCAGACAAATAATGATGCTGTCTTCTGGAGCTATTCATATTACTCCTGAATGTAAAGCATAGGTGAGTCTACATGAAATAGGTCTCCAACTGACTCATTTTGCCCATTATTCTACTTTAAAAAGAGAAGGGGAAGATAGAAAGGACATAAATTTTGTTACTAATGCTTCAAGTTCTCTCTAACAGTGTCTATTAAAACCTCATAATTGTAAGTATTGTTCAATGTTCCCAAACTAAAATCTACAGTGAAAGGCAGAGGGAGGAACATTTATGTTTCTTTCTCTTTTTCTCCTGAAATAATACCTTGTTAACTCTAAGGAGAAGCTGCAAAATGAAGTGATTGTGTTATTTAATTAACCTTTGGTTGTTACCAATTTTGCCTTAATGGCAATATGTAAATTTTCCCTCAATTTGGATGTCATTCTGCTGGCATATGGAATATTGTTCATAGGATTCTTACTGGGTCAGTAGATGTTTCTTCTGTCAGTGGTATTTGCGAAAGCAGAATCTTACTGCCAATAAAAAGTGTGCTGTAACATCTTTAATATGCAAACATATGTTCATCTTGAAACTGCCCTTGTTGCTAATAGCTGCAAGCTGACATCTGCTTCTGTTAGTGAGCCTTGTCTAGGTCTCCAATAGCTATTTGAAGAGAAAAGCCTGTGCTGAGTTGCAGAGTTCAAACTTGAAGGGATTTCAGCCATACTGAAGAAAATATTATAATAATTTGTTATAGATTATATATAATATATATATATATATTATATTATTAATAAGATATTATTATAAATTATAATCTATAATATATTAGGAAAATGTTTTTCCAAAATATGAAATCTTTCTGGAACTCGTTGGAGTAACTTGAACCAGTCTTGCAACACGATAGACTAGGGAGCACTTTCCAAATTCATTGTGCAAGTGGTTCAGTTGAACATGATTAGCGAGTTTAATAACTGGATTGCCCAATAATTTGCTTTCCTAGCATGTCAGCGTTGTGTACAGCTGTATCTCATTTGCTGCACTCACATAAATATTAGTTAATTTCTAGGGGCAGCCAGAGTGAAGCCATCAATTCACAGATATCCTTGCTGGCAGCCCTGTCACTATAACTCCAGAGCCATTGGCTCCAAAGCCTTTCCCACACTGCTTTCTCAGTCAGGCAGTGCCTCAAAAGCCTGAATTAAAGTACAGTACAGCATAATAGACCAGACAAAAGCTTTCTGTTCTGCCTTTAAGGAACACCATTTTACTCTTCAACCTGCGCAGTTGAGGAAGAGGCAGGGTACAGAAAGGAGGAGAAGTGACAAAGTAAGGATGATATAAAGGGTGTCTGTCTGGCAATGGACAATAGTACTTCTCGTTTCCTTTAACATCTGCTGCTGCAGAAGTTCAGGCTAGAAATGCTGGTATGGGGATAGAGTTTGGATTTGTGCTGAAAATCACTTTATTATTAAAGAGATGGTTTTGTAATATCTGAGCAGTATTTACACAGAGACAAAGCCTTTTCTGCTCCTCACCCCACACGCTGGGGAGCAGGCTGGGGGTGCACAAGGGGCTGGGGAGGGGGACACAGCTGAGCCCAAGTGACCCAGGGGATTTCCCACACCATATGGTTATCATCTTTAACAAGAAAGAAACCTGGGCAATAAGGAGTGAAGGGAGGGCATTTGGAGTGACTGTGTTTGGCATTTCCCAAGTCACCACTGGGCAGGATGGAGCCCAGCTTTCCTGGAGGATGGTTGAGCACCTGTACCCTCATAGGAAACGGGGAAGAGATTTCTTGTTTTGCTTTGCTTGTGCACAAGGTTTTTGCTTTACCTGTTAAACTGACTTTATCTCAACCCAGGATTTTTGTCACTTCACCCTTCTGGTTCTCTTCCCCATCCCACTGTAGGAGGTGTGTAACCTACAGGGGTTAACCTCTGGCTTTAGTTTAGGATAGGGGGGATTTTCCCTATTCATATTTCAGAGGCTTCTTTTCAGTATCAGCATTTCAGCTACTGTCTCATAATACTGCTGTGACATCAGAAAAAAAGATTCTGTCAACTGTTCAATTTAAAATTTTATTTTTTACACCTCTGAAGGAGTGCAGGTAGTAACTCACCTCTTTTCTATATTAAACTATTTAAAAGGTGTCTCAGTGGGTCCCATCTGCAAGCTGATGAATCTGAAATTTGTAACAGCAATGCTGGGAAGAGGCTGGCTGTTCCTGACACTGAGCTGCATATTTTCTGTTTGCAGATCCAAATTCCTGCAGTTTCAAGAGTATTTGTTGTTCAATGGCATCTACTGACATCGAGGCCATTAAGGCTGCACATCCTGAAGTGGAGCATGGCTGAGGGGCAGGGTTTGCCATCCTGTGCTAGGACACAGCCTTTTGGAAGAAATAGATTATTTGGGGGAAGAAGAGACAAGATGATAAATGGACCAAGTACTAATTAGCAGTTAATTACTCCAGAGGGAGGACAGACAGCTTGAAAGCAATTTGTAGGCTCAGTCTGGGGAATGGTTTCCCCTTAGAAGAGCTCCAAAGGAGAGCTGTGGCCTTGGAGAAGAGGAGGTGGGCAAGCTGCTCAGCTGGGCATGACACTCTCTGAAGCTGAACTGCAGCTCAGGAAATGTTTTCCCTGCTTTTGACTCATTTGTTACAACAGATTAACAAACACTAAGCCAAATCTATTCAACGTTTTCCTGACTAGTATTGAATTCCTGGAATTTGCAGGAATCTGTTAGCTACTAATTGTACTTATTGCCCATTTCAAAGCATGCATTAGTACAAGTCAAGTTTGTGGTCCATAAAAGTATTTTACTGTAGGCTGAGTGAAGATGGCTGCATAAATTCACACTATTTTTATTTGTAGAAATAATTCTCTTTCAGCATGCTCCTGTTGCTTTGGATTTTTGCCACCCTGGTGTGTGATTACAGAGTGATTACAGGCAGAGGATGGTGTGCATGTTTCATAACAGGGGGCCAAAAGAAGGTCCAAATACTAAATATAATACTGTATTTTGCAGTGAATCTCTGCTACTAATATATTTGTCTTGCTCCTGCAGGTATTTTTTAAAATAGTCATAAACTGAAAAAGTCACAGCATTTTAGTGGCTAAATAAATTTAGAAGGACAATTCTATGTTGTTTATCAATAGTTTCTTCACAAGGCATTACAAAATTACCACTGTTAGCTATGGTGCCCTGCTTCAACACAGCAAAACCACAACCCCTAGTGGGATCACTAATTCAGTACAGTGGAATATTACTTATGCAAAATATTCCTATCTATTTCTTGTTTAAATTATTTATTTTTCTATCTTACTTCCTCTTTGAAGTACTGTATGAATGTTTGTGTTTGCTCCTCCCACCCTTGCACAGATCACTGTGCTCAGATCTTTAAGCTGGTATGGCTGGTTTGGGAATAAGGCAGTAATTTCATTGGATTGTGGCCCCTATTGGCAGCATCAAATTTTCCTGGTACTTTAAGAAGGGGTTTTTTAGTGAGTCTAGGAGTACCTTAAAATGGAATTGCTTGTGAAACAAGATGAGATTTTCCTAGTTATCTTGTTTCCTCTGTAAAAGGGACCCTCTGGATCTCCCGTGTGAAGTAACCAATTGTAAGCTCAGGACTTGTGTAAGTTATGGAATATTTCTTTCCTTCTTTGCTACTCTGGATTACTTGGTTAGACTCACTCTTCCATCAGGAGTTTAGGCTTGCAGGGCAAAGCCAATGTGCAATGGGTATCCCTTCCAGTTTCTGGGACAAAATAAAACTGGAACCGCAGCAATGCCCAGTGACAGAAGTTCCAAAGCACCCCTAGACTTTTGTAATGCCTCTTTTATGGAAAGAAACTTTTTAAAAATTCAGTATTTTACAAGATGTTTAGATGGGGGAAGAAAAACCCCTACAGTTCTGTGAATTTGTCCAGAAATCAAGGAAAAATAAAGAAGAAAACTTATATTTCAAGAAGGGACTGAACTGCACCAGGTCTACCAGACTGCTTTCATTAACAACTTCCGAAATGCACTGTCACAGGGAAATTGCTGTTGTTTGTATTCTTTTGTAGTTGAACATAACTAAGTAGAGGCTCAAAAATTAATTCTCAAAGAGGTAATTAAAATTAATGTCTATGATGGATAGAGGAGAGGGGGAAGTATAAGAGCTTGTGGTTAAGTAAATCATAATCTTGGGAAAAAAACATGAGCTTGTGTATGACCTGTAATTGGAGAATAGTGAGGGAGAGGGTTGCATTCTTCTGAAGAGACAGAAGCTCACCTGATGGCTGATAAGTGATTTTAACTCTCTGCTCTGGAATCTAAATTAGGTAGAAATATTCTGCTCTCAAGGTCTCCTGCCTTGGGTATTCCCTTGAGCACTGAAAGTACTGTGTATTCATCTGCTGTTCTCTAGTGACCCAGCATGTTGCCAGCTTTTCCTGGTTATCTTTTGAAAGATAAAATCTTTTTTACCCCTTTCTTGTTATTTAGGGGATTTTCTCATTTGTCCTAAATGAAAAAGACTCCCAGTAAGTCTCTGTAGTAACTAGAATAAAGCAAGACTTCAAGACCTGTGAGCAGAAGTATGGCATTTAATTGTTTTACTATAATTCAGCATGTCTTAATTTTATGTATATATTTAATAGCATTCATTTTACAAATACTCTATCTCAAACATTATTTTAGTGGGAAAATTAACCTCTGTGAAGAAATTAACTTTTAGTCACATGCACCCCTTAGTTCAGAAGTAGTAGTAGGGTTCCCTAGGTCAGATTTCAAGGGGAGCCTTCCTTGTGCAGGTTTGTGTTTTGCCTGAGAGAGTCCTGGCAGCAGAGCATCCTTCTGGCTTGGTGCATGAGATTCTGAAGGACCAAAATCTTCTTTTCATGCTTTTTTCTTTGCTCCCTTCAAGGCTGGTTTCTGTGATATTGCCAGTCATGGACTGATCCCTTCATTTCTTCCAGTGGAGCTAATAAAACTCTTTTGCTAGAATTAGCAAGATGAGCTTATTTATAAAACCTGAATCAGACAATTTAGGGGACAAGACTTTGAAATAAAGAAGCCTGGTTGTTTTGGGATTTTATAATTAATCTGACCTTCATAATTAGCATATGGACCTATAGTAATCTGAATTTAATCTCTTCAAATTCAACATCAATCTCTTTCTCAAAAAAATGCTGTTTGAAGCCTCCTTTTTACTTTATTTTAGTTTAAACCTCCTTATGAAGCTGATTTGTGAAAGTCCAGAATAATTTGCTTTTAAATTAAAGATAATACTTTATTCCCCTAGCCAGCAATTAATATGTTTGAGATCTCCTTCCAATCATCTGGGAGATGGAAGAGTGCAAGATTCTTGCCTTTTTATGTTAGCTTCCTAGATGGCATTGTTTTTCTAAGAAAGTGCCTGCAAAGCAACCTGTTGTTCCATAGAGGACATACACACGCTGAGTTTCACTTAAAAAAGAGCAGCTATGAACGTCAAAACAAAACAATTAAGGAATGATTAATTGCATTTTTCAGGTAGCTAATCTTTGTAAAAAAAAAAAAAACAAAAACAAAAAAACCAACACAAAAAACCCAACCCCAAAACAACAAAACAACCCTGCATGATTTTTCCTCTCTTAGCATTTTTTCTTGCTTAGTTTATGTTTTGTTGTGAGGCCTTGGGTTTTAGGGTGGGGTTTTTTTCCTATTCTGCCATCTCTCTTGCAGAAAGTAGAAGACAGATCGTGCATGTAGTAGGGACTGTAGAAGGAAGAAAGGGAGTGCTATGATTAAGATAGAAATTATATAGAGATTTTCCTTTTTCTTTCCTCTGCAGGTTTCCTTTTTATGCTAGATGGCCTTGTTAGGAGCAGTCCTGTGTGTAGGCTCTCTATAACTCTTATTTTCAGAACACATTAACACTGTGCTGTGCCTGCTAAAGCATCTCCCTTGAAGAAGGTACCTCTTAGCATGGGCACACAGCTGCACCAGGGCTGCTGACAGACACCAAAGCTTTTGCTTGCCAGATCACCCTGGCTCTCTGTGCATTTGCCTAAAACACAGGATAAAAAGCCCATCTTTCTCTTTTTATTTTCTTGCAAAGATATCTTTTGCAGCTCAAGCTATTGATTATTTCAAAGCCAATAAACACTTAACACTCCTCGCCTCAGTCTTGCATCCTTAAAATGTGCAAGTAGCATCACCCTTTATCTTTGCAACGTGTGAAATTAAAAAGGGGAAGGGAGATTTTCACCCTTGAGAAACTCAGAGGCTCTCCTCAGCATTGAAATAAGTTCTGTGGCTACACCATGGGCAAAGAGGAGATCTTAAAAAAATTCAAAAAATTACTGTTAATTATTTCCACTCCTTGGACCTCATTCTATTCCTGTGATGACCAATGATAGGGCACAAGAAAACAGACTGAGGTTGTGGCAGGAGAGGTTCAGATTGCAGATTAGGAAAAGGTTCTTCACCCAGAGAGTGGCTGGTCGCTGGAACATGCTCCCCAGGCATGTGGGTTTAGCAGTTTAGATTTAAGTAGTCCTGCAGGCACCAGAGACTTGGAGCCAATGATCCTTATGGGTCCCTTCCAGCTTGAGATTCTCTTTGATTCATGACAGATTTCAATATCTGCAGTGTATGGAAATTTACTTGTGGTCCTTGAACTCATGACCCTGAGTAGTAAGGCTGAGTAGCTTCATTCTGGGAAGGAACAGACCCTCCCCTGGGCTTTCCAAGGTGATAATGTTCAAAGGATATGCTGTATAGAGGGAAGAAAAAGTATAAAGGGCTGGCTGTGCTTTGTTTCGTTTTTCTTCTAGGAAAGGATAATTTAATTTACAAAGGTAAAAAATTAGTATGCAAAAGGTGAAAAAAACCTTCTTACTGCAGAGCGTATATTTTCATTTTTCCTATTCATTAAAAATTCCCCAACACTTCTTTATGGCAGATATTCAAAGAGAGCCTGTTTACTTGACTTAAACTGGATACAAAATTTTGCAAATTATAGTGATTCAAACGTGTCCTGTTCCTCAGTTCTTCTGATGGAGGCAGACCCTCCATGCTATTCTGGTATCCTGTGGCAGTCAATTGAAACTCTATTTCAAAGTAACAGGGTTCTCCAGAGACACAGTCCTCCAATGTCCTGCATCTAATTGCAGAATCCAGGGCTTCAGGATTTCTGTCCATCTAATGAATTTCCCTGTGATCTCATTTTCCAAAGCAGCAGCAGTTTATTTCTCTTTATTTCTTGCCAGTAAGAACTGGGCTACAGGAAAGTTACTCGTAAGACTTTGAAGTATTGAGTCATTCATTTATTCACAGAAATAATTAAGGGCTGTAGTTTTACATTAACTGTTTTTCTGTTGCACTAGATAGCAATTTAATCTAGGTTTTAAATCATCTGCAATCATTAACAACAACAAAAAAAAAAAAAAAACAAAAAACCAACCAACCAAAAATAAAATAGTCTTTCTTCTTTGCATTGAAAGCTCTTTTGTCCTTGATGACTAAATACTTACCACCAGAAATAAAAGGGAGTAGGAAAGAGCTAAGCATAATAATAAAGAAGAGGTAGTTAAATATGGAAAGGACCAAAAAACCAACCCAAATAAAAACCCCAAATCCAAACAAATAAACCCCCTCACTGGTGGGGTTACAACTGACACACTAGCCCTGGAGTTAGGAGACTTCTGCAGCACCAGCCTGGTGCAGAGGGATTTCAAAGAACCCAAAAACCTCTGTAATGCTCCTTTTAGCTTTGCCTTGATATGGGGAAAGACAACACTCAGGGAATTCAGTCATCTTTCTGTCCACAGGAAGAGGTTATTTCCCAAGGTCTGTCTGACAGTGGGTCAGCCCTGCTGGGTGATCCCTTACTTGCCCCTCTAAAGGGGGCTGGGTGAAGGTGTGAGACCCTCTCTGGGAGGGTGCAGCCCTTTGACACCAATATCCCAGGGCCTGCAGGCTCCCAAAGAACATTTTGAAAACAAAGTTTTAATTTCACTGCTTCGCCTCTTAAGCTTTATGGTGTTCGAGTTTTAAAAAGCCTTGATAGGTGTTATGCAAGTTGTAAAATGATTAAAGGGTTGTTTCATTTTTTCAAGGTGTATTGTAAAGTAAGCATCCTAATGGAGGATTTTATCCTTGAATTGTTATGTTATCTGGGTATAGAAACTCAGCTGGAGTTTCTTTTTAAACTGCCCTCTGATTGGTGGTTTTCTTTTGGCTTTTGTAGAGTTTTTTCTTTTTTCTGGGGTGGGTGGGGGTGATTGGCGGTGGTTTTTGGGAGGTTTCAGGGTTGGTTGTTGGTTGGTTGGGGGTGCTGGGGGGATTTCATTGGTGTTGGCTGGTAGGTTTGGGTTTGTTTTAAAGGTAGCAAGGTTTGATTGATTTCAGAATGCAATTAAAAAAATGTTTTCCATAGCAGGTGCATAGACTTGCTCATGCAGAGTTTAATGCCCAGGTCTCACTAAATTTCAGCTAGACTGCACATGAATTAGCTTTTATACTGACACTAGAAAAAGCCCCACACTGGTTTATAAAAATATCTCCTCCTCAGTAATGAGTGCAAGAGAAACTTACTGCTTGAGACTTTTAGATAACTCTGTCTCTAATTGTCATTACTGCCTGTGATGCTTTGAAACTCAGCTCCAAGTTTATCATACAACATTTGGTATCAGCTGTAAAATTCTCCAATGTTTGATTGAATGGCAAATGTTATTATCCTTCCAAAAGGTTTTAATTAAGATGTTTGGAGGCCAAACAGCTGTGCATGGAAATGCTTACTTCAGCTGAAAAAATCAAACTTTGGAACCCATAGTTTCAAATACTTAATTTATATGCCTTATCTTCTGCTTATTATAGAAATCTAAATTAATGGAACTAGTGGAAATTGCAGATACACTTCTGCTGGTACAAACTGGGGAGCTGGGAATGAAAATGAGAACAGGGCTCATCTCTTTGTATTTGCAGAACATCTGATTGCTACACCTTGGCACAAGCATCTCTACCAGAGAGGATTGAGCCTGGGGGGGATGAGGCTGAAAAATCAGGAAGATTTGAAGTAGTGCATGGCTCTGAGTTTCTCTAAGTTAAAGATAGAAAATTCTTAGAAAATCAGTCTTAAATCCACAGTATCAAAGTGTAGGGCATCTAGTGATCTCTTATGCCAAAAT
Source organism: Calcarius lapponicus (assembly GCA_039654755.1). Taxonomy (NCBI): domain Eukaryota; kingdom Metazoa; phylum Chordata; class Aves; order Passeriformes; family Fringillidae; genus Calcarius; species Calcarius lapponicus. The sequence goes on along the minus strand of CM077467.1, from coordinate 13,935,355 downwards.
GTTTGGAATGTGGACAATTTTTTTGTAATGGTAGTGTCTGTCCCTCACTCAGTTTTTATTTATGACTGAAGTCGATGGGGGTATGGTATCAAACTTTAGGAACTTACTTGTTTGTGGAGGGGCAGAGAGGAACTTTGTTTTTGTGGGGGTTTTTGGTGTTTGTTTGTTGTTTGTTTGGGTTTTTTAAAATCTCAGCAAATTCTACTGCCTTCCTCAAAAATGCACTGTGCAATGTGCATGTTATGGGGCTCTATTTTGTTTCAAATTCAAGTTTTCAGGGGGGTTTACGGAAGTTTTTTTTTGCAAAACTTCCCTACTATATAATTCTTGCAGCATAAAAAATCGGCCTATAAACGTTTTCAAAGCAAAGCAATGTTCTGCCTGCACTATAAACCAAAGCAGATTGGGAGGTTCCTAGAAGCCCAGCAACTGGGCTTCTATTTCAATTGGACAAAGTTATTTTAATTTTTTCTACATTCCTGATTGAATGGGTCTGAAATTTGGGAGTAACCTTGAAGACTGGGCAGAGAAATTCAGTATTCTGTGCCCACCAAAGGAGATAGAGGTGTCCAAGGGCCAGGGACTGAGTTGCCTTTTAGCAGATGCCTTGCTGTACAGGCAGATCCTTGTTGTAGATCCTGCTAGGGTGTGACAGTGAAAGATAACTGAAATAGTCATGAGCATCCCTTCCCTGTGCTTTCATCCTCTCTGTTCCTGTCTCACCTCTTTCCAGAAACAAATTAACAGAAGAACTGTGTATGCTGCCTCTGTAAATTAAAAAAAAATAATAGCTGGACCATTTTAAGAGCCTCTTTCCTGGCAGGCACATCTCGTCTGTCATAGGAACCTAATTCAGAGGCACAGTAGGTTTCCAGCCATTAGCAGATATTGTAGGTTACGTTCCATTCACTACCCTTGGAAAAAATACCCAGCATGTATTCTAACAAAGGAGAACTATGCCTCTTGGGAAGAGGCTTGCCATGCTATGGCACTCCTGCTTTAAAATATTTTCCAAAAAGGGAGAGATGCAAGAACTCTTTGTGTACTGGGAGGGCAGGAAAGCAAATGTTCACACCATGTTCACTTTCCAATATGCAAGAGCAACTTCCCAAAGTAAAAGAAAAATGAAATCAGGGCAGAACTCCAGTGTCAATAAAATACTATCTTTTTTGTTCCAGTGCCTTTCAACTGAATTTCAGGGTATGCTTGCTTTCTTCCCTGCTGTGCTCTCCCTCAACTCCTACAGCACCGGCTCTTATCTTGGAGATAGAACAGAAATCAAATTCATGGGGATATTCTCTCCTCATCTTTCTCTCTCCTGTAGTGCTGATGTGATCCCTAGAAGATGGAGGAGAGGCTTTCCCCTTCAGTTCCCATGAGTTCAGGTGGTAATGATGGCATTTAGTGCTGTGTTCAAAATCCAGCTAAATGGTGATACCTGGGAGTCTGAGGGCACTCGGGCAGTCAAGAGGGGTGTCAGCCCTGCTCTTGTGCAGGGTGCAGCTGAGGGCAGAAGTGACCAGGTGTCCTGGTCACTGGTGACACCAGGGAGGGGACTGCACCGTGGCAGGGGAGCAGCTCTGTTCTCCCTCCCCAAGTGTGAGCAAACCCCAAGTAAAGCTGCCCTCATTTACAGCACAGGGCCGAGGATACAGTTGTTGTTTAGTCCCAAGAAAAGAAGGCTCAGGGGAAACCCTACTATCTGAAAGGTTGTGGTAAGGTGGGATCAGTCTTTTCTCTCAGAAAACCAGTGACAGGACCAGAGAAATGGCCTCAAGTTGGACATGGGATTGTTCAGCTTAGATATTAGGAAAAATTTATTCAGTGAGAGTGTAAAGAATTGGAATGGGCTGCCCAGGAAAGTGGAGTCCACATTCCTGGAAGTGTTGAAAGAAACCAGTAGCAGTGGCACTTGACCATATGGTTTAGTGGGCATGGTGGCATTTGGTTGAAAGCTGATGATCATGGAGGTCTTTTCCAACCTCAACGATTCTGTTTTTCTATGATTCCTTTCAGTTGGATCTGCCAGGTCCCCCTGCACCACTGGACTGATTTCAGGCACACAGAGGTGAGGTGAGAATAAAACCCTGCACTCTGTAGGATCTGTAGCTCTGGGAAGCTGTTGGGAATTGCTGGAGGGCACACTGCACTGGTGGGGGGTCCCACAGGAGCCTCACTAAGATATCAGACCCCATTATATGTGAGCTATATTTCCAAACACTTGCAGCAGAAATATCAGTGTGGCAATAACCGGGAATTATGACCCTCGGGATGGGAAGCAAACTGCTCTGTTGTTATGGGAGGAGCTCATGGATGTTGTGTGAGCTGCTGTGCTCATGGTGCAGCTCTTCTGCCTGGACCACTGCAGCGCAGAGGAGCAGGGAGCCCTGTGCTGATGGTGCTCTCACTGAAAGGGACAAAGAGCTCTGGCCTTGCTGCCCTTGGTAGCTCAGGTGTGGTGTTTGTGGAGCACCTTAGCTCAGTGTGTGCCTGCCCTTAGCTCAGGTGTGGTGTTTGTGGAGCACCTGGCAGCAAAGAGCTGGGGGCACGCTGATGCTCATTCTCTGTCTCTGCCATGTCATGTGTACTTTTTGTAGTTTTGCAGATTTAACCACCAGGGCTTAATCTTAAGACTTCACAGTGATGTGAAGAGTGATTAAAAATTACGTTTTTGCAGTTATATGATCTGCTTTGGTAGTGTTATAGTTACCACACAATATTCAGCCAACGATTGTGCAATAAGGCACTTAACAGAACATATTGAATGATCAGATATAGAGGTTTCTAAAGGCTTATTGATCAGCCAAGATAATGCAGCTAAAGTACTTGAAATTAAAAATCAGCCTTCTATTTTCTTATATTAGCAAAAGTTAAAGTGTAAATCAAAAATGCACTTACAAAAAAGTAGGGGTTTTAAACCCAGAAAAAGCCATTTCAATAAGGATCATTCTCATCTTGATTGTCCAGCAGACTGAATAGGAACTGCAAACTATTCTTTTCTGAAAGAGGTGGGACAAAGCTATTGGAATAAACTTCTCATTGCCCTCAAGTTTGTATGTGTGACTGGACTGAACTACTCTTCCAACAGAAGATAAAGGCTGTTCATTTCTCCAAGATGATAATTTGAAGTAAAAAAAAAAAAAAGAGAAATGGAAAATTAACCAAAAATACCATAATTTACAATGAATATGACTCTGTAGTGTCCAGTGAGTAGATCATGGCAGAGCAATTTAAGCCACAGATAGCAGGTTAAATAATATGTGTGGTATTCAGCTTTCTTTCCAATTCCCAAATTTGAAACCAATGTATGTAGATGAAAATCATATGGGACCAAAATGTCTTTTTTGCTCCCTTTTTCAATGAAAATCGATTTACTGCATATATTAGATATGGGTGATTTCTGTTTTCCTACAGAATTAATGTGTTTTGCTTTATGAATATTTGTTTTCTGAGGTTATTCAGAAGCAAGGACCTATTTTTGGGTAGGTAAAAACTTCTGCTAAACATGGGAAATATCTTTCTTGTTCTCCATTTTATCTACAGGAGAGTACTATGTTACTATGGCAGTGGCCCAATTTAAGTAATAAGACATTTTGAGGCAGTCTGTACTTGGGATCATATAAAGTTTAAAATTAGAGCTTAAACAGTATCCAAGGCTTTTTTTAAGGTACATTTTTAAGAAGAAATCTCAAATATAGAATACTTTAAGGACTAATTTTATACAATGATCTTTTTTTCTGGTTAAGCTTCTGTCCCCAATAAGATGAAGTGGGCAAATATCCTGTATCTTACAGGAATGTGTCCCTTCTAGTTATACAGTTTCACCTGCAGTTATGCGTTGCTTCCTCTAAGGCTTATGCATTGATAGCCCTGCCCTTTGTGGTTTTATCTGCAGTGCTCTCAGAAAGAAAAAAAGAATCTTCATCATGTGAGAGAAGCTTGACCTGGTGACAGGCAGGGGGCAGTGAGGGCAGGGGGTGAGTGCTGGGTCCCTGCAGAGCCTTGGGGCACAGAGGGGTTGGGAATTCTGGGCACAGTCAGGAGATCCCTTCTGAGTGAGCCCCTTTCATTTGTGCCTCTGTGCAAGGGCTAAAACGTGCACTTGCAACGTGCTTGTGCTTCAGTACCAGCACCTGGACCTCTGTGGGTGTAACAGAAGGGACACTTGCTGATTTGTGTGGTGTTGTTCCTGTTCAAGCCCTTGCAGTAAGAGGTCTAAAGCAAATTGGCATGGAAGCAGCAGGAACTGAGATTTAACTTAGCCTGCCCAACCTATAATAATCATCATCCTGTGTCTGTTAATGTTATGCACAATTCTACTGAAAAAGCAATAATGTCTGTTCCTGATAATGTCCACTTTTATTAGAAACTGTGAAGATTGACATGCAACATGCTTGATTTGCTGAAGAGTGTTTTACTAACTTATTGCAATTTAAGAAATAGCATATTCAGAGGGTATGCCCCTATTATTAATTAGTTGCAAAATTAGGTATATTCTTGATGCAGTTAATGTAAGGATGACCATTTTTTACTGTTTTGAGTACTTGCCCTCAGAATGTAACTGCTGCTCTTCCTCCTTGATGTGACATTTCTCTTGATGAGCAGAATGCTGCTGTGGATACTAAAATAGCTCATAGCCAGACAAGATCCTACAGGTTTAATAAGGAAAAAAAGCTTTGAAAGCTGAAGCACTGGGACAAGTGCTGCCAGGTGCAAGTGTTTCCATGCTCATGTATTTTTAAGGTTAAACAAACTCATATTCTGTGCTCCAGACCCCTGGTCATCTTGGCTGTGCTGCACTCATTCCATTGTGTCACTGTCTGACAAGCTCAGCTCTGGACAAATATTCCAGCTGAAGTCTCACAAGCGGCAAACAGGAGGCAAAACCCCTCAATATATCAGCCACTTCTCCCATTTCTGCACCATCTGCAAACTGGGTGTTCCCTTGCTCACCATGCAGATTGTTAATAAAAAAATTGAGAAATATTGGGCCTGGTACTGAAGCATCAGTCCCTGAGAAGTCCCACCAGCAACTGGCCACTAGCTGGACTTTGGCTTTTAACCATCACTTTTCTTGTTTCTCTTCTTGTGATTAGAAATGGCTTTGAGGAAGACTTGCTGCATAATTTTCCCATAGATTGATGTTTCCTATAAATTCCTCCTTTTTCTTAAAAATGGGTTGTATGCCTTTCTCCAGTCCCTGAGCACCACACCCTAGGCAAGACCTTTGAGACCTTCAGCTGCACCCCATCTGTTTGCATGGATCTGTATATTGTTCAGCCCTGCCAATGGCCTTCTTCATTACAGAAACACAGGATTTACAGTGTGATGGAAATGCAGTGATCCAAAACATTGTTAAAGCTTCTGATGCTGCAAATAGGATTTTTTTTTAATGACTTGTGTTGCATCAGCTTGTGCTTCGACAGATGGTTAAGCATCCCATAAGACTAAAATAGAATATTGGGAATATGTCTTTATCAATACCAAAGTCTAGTAAATAACCTTCTGTTCCCCACATCCTCTGGAAAATGTCAGGCTTAGTTTACTTACATCTTGTAGTGCTGTTGCTGATAGAAATGTGTGAATGACTGCTCCTGTTAATGGATAAGATAAATAAGAATTACTGTGTGGCTAACTGACAGACATGAGAAAACTAGCTCTGATGAATCCTTGCTCAATGCTTTTTCATAGGAAATATTTCCTGCTTGTCTTGAACAAAACTTTGGCTGGCCCAGGATGCTGGTAATGTTATTTCACATCTTTTCCTTAAATCACTACTTACAGGCCAAACTGGCAAAGCAGTAACTGTGAGGCTTTGCTCTCTAAAAACTGATTGATGGCCTGTGTGAAATAAGTTTGTTCTCTCAGTATAGTTACAATGGAAGAGATTCATGTCATAAAAACCAGCACCACAGTGTATTGTCTCTGTGGAAATTTGAGAAGAAAGTGAGGACTGATAGAGCTTGGAAAGGAATTACCTTTCTGCTCTAGAGGGTCTTCTTTCAAAACAGGAAATGGTGAAAAGGTATCAGTGACACCTTAGTGATCATCTTTGTATTTATATCAGGATAACCATCAGAATATTTTTTACTATTCATTCTGTTCTTTAAAACTGTGCTAGCAATGATAAATTCATCCACATTTCAATATCAAAGGGAGAAGATTGTACCAGATGAAAAGGAAGTTAATGAACAAATGCCTCTATTCATTGCATGTGTTATTTTTGGAGCTGAGTGGAATGGGTGGCTGGGGGGTATTTGTTTATTTCAGGGGATTTTTTTTTTCCTTTTATTTCTATTGTCATCAGTAGACAGAAAATTAGTTAAAGACAAGAGATGCACTATCCCTGTAGCCCTGCCCAATGTCCATGCTGTGTCCCACACAGCTGCAGCAGTGCACACAGACTCCCAGCCCTGCCATGACTCCTGCAGCTGGTTCCAGATGGAAATGTCTGCATTCACGTCCATTGTCGTGCGCTGATGACAGGTCCACGTTGCACTGCTGCTGAAAGAGAATGTGATTCATTGCTGTGCCTTCAGATACTACAAATGTGCTGCTGTATAAAGGTGAGATAATCCTGAATTTTCCTTCTCTGCTGCAAGCCCTAGTGCACCATATGCTGAAGGATACTGCATTTTAAGTTAATAATGAGATACAGCATAATAAGGTCAAAGCAGTGATGATCAAACTGAACATATGCTGTGGCATATTCCTACTAAATGAAAACCTCCAACTACTGATGTTACCAAAGCAGAATTTTTTTTTCCAGGACATACTCCTGATATACTCTAAGAAAATCTGACATACAGGCTCCAGAAAGTGGGTATCAAATGATCTGTAAATGCCTTCTGTATTAGTTAATATTTTCATCAATAAATTAGAAAAGAGGTAGAACAGCAGCCTAATGGAGTTCAATGACCTGTTGAGACAGTTTTATAAATATATCTGGGAAACAATGCAGCTTAATGGGGAAATTGGTAACATAAGGAGAAATCCAGGAGAAAAAAAAAGAGAGAAGTATGCCAAGAACTTACTGGTTGAGAGACCAGATTTCCCCCCTCTTTTAAATAGGATAGAATACAACAGTGCCTCTTTGACCACTGGCATACTATGCATTCAGGGGGTAAATGCAAGAAGAAGCAAAATGGAAATTTTACCCAACAGCATAATGTCAGCTGTATTTAGTTCTTCGAGGGCCCACCATATTATGATTCAGCAAAGAAAAAAGCTACCACGGATATTGCAAAAGAGTTTGTCACCATCAGTGCTGTTTGATAGGGACACAGTGGGGAGAGAACCCCGGAGAACCCCTCTTCACAGAGCAGTTTCCTCAGGCGAGGATTCACTCTTGCTGCATGTGTTCAGTCAGGTGTTCTTTCACCAGATGTTTCCAATTTTACTCGTGCTAATGCGTTAAACACACAGCTTTCCCTCTTCAGTGAGAGCACAGACTATCACAGAGGGAAACATAAAAGCAAGCAAAAATAAAAATCTCATACAATGTTGACTTATAGCTAAATTATTTATATTTCCTGTGTATGTAAAACTCTCTCCTCAGCTGGGATTCTCTAATTAAAATGTGAAGGACAGGGCAGTTACATTGATTTGATTTAAAAATAAATAGGAATTGCTTCTTAATTGCTGGAGTTTTAGTGATCTGGCCAATTTTAAAACGGTTGTGGGAAACTGCACAAGAAAAATAAGCAATGAAAAAGTATAAAAGTATGTCTATGAGTCTGTTAGATGCATAGAAAATTCCCTTCTAAATGTATTTTATTTTCACTAGATGTGATATTTATGCATGTCAGTTGGCACTATTTTTTTATATATACTTATTTCCTTTAAGTCAGAGTCAACATTTGCAGTCAGGTTCCTTTTAGTTATTCAAAGTGTCTCTCTGTAAATACATTGCTTTAAATCTGAGGTAGGTAGGTGTAAAAGTTAAAATTCACTGCAAATTTTTGAAGTCCAGCACATGGCCTGGAACTGGTTCTTCTCACACATGCTCGCATACATTTGCATTCTCCCAAAATGCCAAGTGAGATTTCACTGTTTGTAATCTCAGACACCTTAGGATAAGAAGCTGCTTTCTCACTCTGTTTGCCGGGACACAGTTTTGTGAATTGTCATGTTTGGCTGTGCAGGAGAGCAGGGCTGTGGAGCAGCAGAGCTGGTAGATGATGAACAGCCCTGCTATTCTGGGAGTGCCATTAGTGTGCTGAGTAATTAGCAAGTACCTGCCCAACAGAGGCTCCCATAGAGGGGTTTTCTTTGATTTCCTTGCTGTGTTTCTGTCCGGTATCTCACAGTCTGGGATTTAGGAGATAATTCCCATTCTGTCTGCATATCTTGCTTTAGACATTGTCTTATTCAAGCAATTTTAGAACAGTGCATAAAGCAGTGCAACCAAAAGCATGAATGCGTGCATGGACAAGTGATTGTATTGGAAAATTAATATTCATTAGCTTGAGCCACAGCTGTTTCACTGTTTTCATCTCTTGCCAGCTCCAAAATAAAACATCAAGATGGAAAATATATGTTTCTACCAGTTTTAAAGACCCAGATGCTTAAAAAGTGAACTAAGACGTGAGGACTCAATGGCTTTTGGTTGTCTCTGTATCACACTCAACATACATCCACTGTTTTTCTTACATCCAGGGCAGGGGGGAATTCATGCACATGCCTAGTCATGCTGTTAAAAACAAAACATTTCTAGGAAGCTTTCTAATGTTTGTTACAATTGATTTTCCCCATGATGGGGGGAAGAGCAACTTCTGCCTTATCTCTGTCTAATCTTGTTGCAACATGGATATCAGACATCTTGGACAAAATGTCCTACAACCATTAGCTGGTGGTTTCATTTTTAAATTCTGCCACACATGTTTGAATGCAACAGATGGTTTAAACTGTGGCACACACTATGCAACAAGAACCTAATTGCAAGTCTGTTTTCATTTCAATGCATTGATTGATATAATTTCATCAGGTTAATAGGGCAACACAATACCCTTGTCTCTGCTTGATGTAAATAGGAATGTTACAGGCAGATTTCCTAACTTTTCTGAAACTATAGGTAGAACAAGAGCTAAAGTGATGGTGTCTTTCATTTTGAGCTGTCTACTGGTTTTGTCTGTGAATATAAATAGAAGTTTACTGCTTCCTCCTCTGAAAATGATTTCCAAAGCCAGCAGATGCTGATGCTCTTTGTTGATGAACTTTCCATGCAGTTAGGGCAGAAGCAGGAGGACTTGCTGACTCAGCTTTCATAGCTCATCTCAAGGCACCTATCAGAGATCATTGTCCCTCAGACACCTCATGTTCCCATTTGTATTGAGCAGTTGGGTCCATGAAGATAAGACTGAACTTTGTAATTTTTTCATATATGCTTACCTTTCAAAAACTGGAAAAAAAAAAACAACAAAAGAATCAAACACCCCAAAAAATATTAATGGGTAAGTTTAAAAAAATCTAAGACTCAAGGCACTTATGTGCAAAATAGAAAAGGGCTACAAAACCCTAAATTCAATTACCAATCATATTTAGCTACTCCTAGATATTTTAATGAAGAATAACAATAAGCTTTACCCATCACAGCTGAGACTAAACTGTTACTGATGCATTGAAGGTGGACTATACTCATCTTTTTAATGTTTACCCTCATATGTAGGAAGCTAGGTGTGGGAGCTGCTGTCTCCTGTAATCCTATTGAGGGCAGTCCTTTGTGAGTTTGATCAAATCCCTTCCCAAATATGTCTGAGCTGCCACCACTTGCAGCACAGAACAGGAGGATATCTGAATTAAATTCTGATTTTACTTGATGTCCTTAGCTATAAATTCTGCCATTCAGCAGCTGCTCTACAGAGAGGATGGGGAGGGAACCTGCAGGAAAAGAAGAGTGCAAAAAGTACTTCAAGGCAGAAGCTGCCACAGATACCCAAAGGTATTTCCATGAAACAGAGCCTGTACTACAGCAGTGCTCAGACTCTGCATTCCACACCACTGGGAATCTTGTCCTCCCAATTCCCTCCAAGAACCTGAATCCTGTGTCTGACCTGCAGCGTGCCTCATATCCTTTGAAAGCATCACCCTCGCCAGCCCTGTGTCGCAGACACAGGTGACACAGCACACATCCTCATTTGCAGAATACACGGTGGTTCTTGAGGAACCCATTCAGGGCAGGTGGCTGGGGAAGCCACTGGGAGGGGCTGAGGAAGGAGGCTGGGAATTGCCACCCTTTGTTTAACAAGAGGCACCTGTGGCTCAGCCAGGAGCTGAGCACCACAGATCTCCTGGAGTTAGGACACTGAGGATCCCCTCACTGCCCACGAGTTCTGAGTCCCTCCTCAGAGGCACCAGCTCAAGCTGAAGTTATTGCACCAGAATTAAATTTATTGAAGAACCTGGACATCTGAAACCCTGCTACAGGAAACCTGGTAAGGGAACCTGGTCTGGCTGTGAGCGTGGGGTGTGCAGGGAGCCAGCTGGGGACTGGTCAGGTTACTGGAGGTGCCTCTGTGAAGGGGCTTTAGTCCCAGTGGTGCCAGGCTGGGCTGGTGCCAGAGTGGCTCCTGGATGGTTGCACAGTGTGCCCTGAACAGTGATTCTGCACTGTGACCAAGAATCCAGGAAATGTGAGGCAAGGAGTGCTTCAGTATGATGTCCTTTGCCGTAACTGAGACAAATTATGACCTTTTGTGTAAATTTAGAGAATGCCCTTACTCATTATCTGTGTCTGAACACAAAATTAAAGCCATTGCCTTTTTTATACAAGTCAATCACATTTGAGACTTGCTTAATGGTTTCAGGTGTTGAGGGGTTTTTGTTTGTTTCCTTCTTCCTCTCCTTCCCCCTTTCATTAATGAAGAATAACTTCTGTTGCTTAACACCTTGTACATTGCATTTTGAAGTAATAGCTTGAATTATATGAGTGTGTGTGTATATATATATCTATATATATATATACACTTTTTTTATGGTGAAAAAATAAGATTTTGAAAGCAAAGGTCAACGTGTAGAAGTAAATCACTGAAATATAACATCAGCAGCAATTTGAGATATAAGTGACCTTCAATTTAACTTCTATTGACATCAAATTCTTCTAGAGAACAAGGACAGTACATGGCCTTGTAAATATTAGTCTCAAATAAATTCACCTTTGCTGCAAGTTTTTATATACTAACACTCAGAGTAAACAAGTGCTATTGCTTTGAGGTTTACAAGATTTTAGGAAGGTGTATTTGATAAAGTGTGCAGTGGAAAAAAAAATTTAGTGGATTTCTTTTTCCTTTTTACTTTCTCGTTTTCTTGGTGAAAAATTATGAAAGAAGGATTTAATATTAACAATTGCATTTGATCTTGATATATTTACTTTATTCCAGAAAAAATTACCAAACTGGTGCCTCTCTTTGTTCTATGTACACATTTAAAATAATTCCTTGTGAATTGTTGCCTGTTTATATGTTTAAATGTAATTATGTTTTCTCTTTGCTTCCCCAGTGGAAGTAATAAAATTCTAGCTTTGCTTTTTAATATAAGGATGCAAAGGTGCTGCCTCCAAGTATGGGAGAGATTCTGAAGTAGGAATCTGTGTTATTGCTGAACACTGGTTTTGATAATTTGATGAGCTGCAGTTCTGACAGACTCTTGAACTTGTACAGCCATGTGTGTCTGAAGCTGATAGTCAGAGATGGGGGGATGCAGTCCTTCACCCACTGTAGAAAAGCACATTTAGCTGGGGCAAAACTCCTGTCTGAATCACTGGCTGTTCCTTTACTAGGCTTATTACTTTGTATAGGCCTAAAGCACAAATACCAAATGGAGCCCATCTCGATTTTAAAGTGCCCAATTTACAGCTTTTACTAGAAGACAGCTTCAAATTTGAAGACACAACCCATTTGAACTTTTTCTATTCCAACTTAAATTTCTAATCCAACTTAAATTTATCGAGATTCAACTTCCAAGTCTCACTTCTGCATTTACTGTTTTCCAAATTCAGTCTACATTACATGGATTGCCTTCCCTTTTTCCCACCTGTATACCATTCCATCTAGCCAAATTAAAATGGTCACAGCCTAACCACTGATCCAAGCCAATTTTTGCAACTCTTTTCTTACTATTCTTTACCACTCTGCTACTTTCAATGATATTAAATAGCACAAAAGAGATGTGGGTCACTCCCAGAACCCAAATATACCCATCCTCAATCACTGCTAATTACTTGTTAGGTAACTTACTCTGCTCTTTCAGTTCATTCAGTATTAAGTGAATTTTAAATTCAACAGCCATTATACACCAACACCAAACCAAAACAATTGTGTAAATATTCAATCTAGGGGAACAACAAGTGCCTGGGATAAAATCTGCTATTTTATTTTTTCTCAGAGGCATAGGATTTAGCACTTCTCTTGCTGAGCATCAATTGCTTGAGATTCAAGAGGCTAAGACAACCTTGAAAAAAGCATCCTGGTTTGTTTTTTGGGAAGCTGTTAAGCAGACACCTACACTTGAGCCGCATGGATAGCTCCTTACAGGATTTTTACTCCTCTGTGTACAGTACTTTCAGTCCTTTGTTTTCAGCTCAGTGGGTCACTCTGCTCCCTTGTTGTTTTCAGAGAACAAACTGGAACTAGAGAAGTTCTTAGCCCAGCTCAGGTGTTTCCATCCTTTGGAAACTCTGCCAAACTACTTCAGCTTAGGTTAAGGAGTCAAGCACATCCATCAGACAGAGGAAATGGCCTCAGGTTGTGGCAGGGGAGGTTTATGCTGCATATTAGGGAAAACATCTTCGTTGAAAGAGCTCTCAAGCATTGCATATGCTGTCCAGGGAAGTGGGTGAGTCACCATCTCTGGAGATACTGAAATAACACGTGGATGTGGCATCTGGGGATGTGCTTTAGTAGTGACTTGACAGCGCTTGGTTAATGGTTGAACTCAATGTTCTTGAAGGGACTTTTCCAACAGAAATTATTCTATTTCTAAATTTATTCTGATTTCTAACTGCCTCGTCTGGAAAAGTATTTGATTGAATATGCAGAAGGAGACATTCTTTTCTGGGGTATCGGCAGAGATTTCTGTGATTCTTAATTAACTTCAGCATTTAAGTGGTAGATTTTCATTTAACTGAAGTGTTTTAATACTTCCAAAACTTATATTTATTACTAACCTTGCTTCTGAATGTAATTCATATAAACTTAGTAAAATCTTCATGAGGGACTGAAGCTATTTCAGGGTTCACAGACAGGACAACATTTAGCAGAATTTTCTTGCCTCAGCATTTGCTATATGAATACCAATGAGAAAAGGACAAAATTTTGCTTTCTCCTTGAACTCTGACTGCTGTCTGGATGTCGATTATTTTGGTACCAGGATCTTCCTTTTTTAATACATACATATGTATGGGGAGTGTGTGAAAATAATAATAAAAAAATTACTCTGTTATGCTGATCCATGGTCATGTCTCCTGGCATTTCATCATTCAGTAGTTGTAGAATAAATTATCTGCAGTGAACTGACTTACTTGCTGAAGAATGTGACTTACTTGCTTAAGAATGTGTAGGAGGGGGGAGAAATTAGCATGTATTGTTACTTTATACAGTGCTAAGCCTGAATTTGAAATAGATGATAGTGTATTAATTTTTTTTTCCCCTAAATTGATATTCATGCTAGACAGTAATGCCATTGTTTGTAAATTATGTCACCTAACAAATCATGTGGGTGCTTCATTCAGTAAAAGAGCAGTCTAGGAGCCATGGACACATTATTAGGATGAGCTTAAATGCTTAGCATATAGTTATTGTCAGGAGAATATACAGAGATGAGCACGGTGCTGATGAGATGATTAGTCATGTTTTGCTGACCAGATATTTTTATAGCTAAATCACTGCCTGTTCAAGGGATTTGAATTTTTTTTTTTTAATATGAGAAGCAGCTCCAATAAAAGATGGTGTTTAGAATCAATGTTGTCTTTCCTACACGAATTCATTTATCTGTCCTTTATTTCTTTCCTCAGCCACTGTTTTACAGTTTAATTTGTCTTGTTCTGTTATTTGCACCTCAATGAGGCAGAGATGCAATGAAACCATGATTTATTGCTGAAGATAAACATGATCTAAGGAAAGCTTTTAGGCCATCATGAAAGAGAAAACTTAGAGATAAAAAGGTTGAGGTGCCACTGCCATTATTCATGTTAGGGCAGTAGCTCAGCATAGATGGGCCTTTTGCAATTTTGTGGAGTTTTTTAAAGCAAAGTAAGAGATATAGTTCACTTTCTAAAGAACTTTTTCTTTAATTGAGATAAGAATGGGTGAGAAAATGGGATAGCCCCCTTTCAGAGATAAGGAACTGAGAACAAAGAGAAATCAGTGCTTGATTCAGCGTCTTCATGAGCATGTGTTTGCTTTCAGACTGACTAGCTCCATTTCAATTCACCACTGTATTCAGAGTGGTTTTTTACCAGCTGAGGATCCAGCCCAAGTTCTCCTTGTATCAGTTTGTCTAGTCCATGAAGAATAGCATCCTCCTTCAGCTGCTTTTTTGCTATGCTAATGAAATACTGTAGATTTTAAACATAGAACTGGGTTTTTATCAGTCTGCCATATGTTTTCCATAGATAACTACATGGTCTAATTGGTTTGATTCAAACTACTGACATCAATATGCAAATCTGGTTGAATGGAATGTGTTTATACTGCAGCTTCCTTCTGAACCATTGATTGAAATATGAGTGCTTAAAATAGATCTGTGGGGAATATTTAAGTAGTTTGCATTTGTACACATTCTGTCTTGCCCGTGCTGAGTCCTGTGAAACAAACAAGGAAAAAGTCCTGATCAATTGCTCTTCCCTAACCTAGCCCAATGTGTTTTAGAGCATCTTCATGCTTGCAAGATTTTTAAAATTGAGTTAGAGCAGAAGTGGCATATTTAGAAAGGTATGTATATATGCTTACGTGAGGCTAACACTGTATTGTGCTGGCTCTGCGGAGATATTCCTGGAGCATAGACCTTTCTGACACTTTTAAAGTGTTAGTTACCTTTCCTTTTAATATTGTATGGTTATGGGACTGTAATGGATGTGTCTGTCTGGTTTCCTCCCTGTACTCTTTGCCTCTTCCAGTCCTTCCCCAGTCTGCTAAGGCCACATACCAGGTGGGCCGTGCCATCATGCCAATTATTTCCATTGGAAGGACTGCCAGTACAATCTTCTACTGTTCATTTTTCATTTCCACAAAACATCACATTTCTGTGCTGGAGTCAAAAAATGTTTATGCTTGCATCTCTGAATTGCTACAGGAATATGCAGTATGTAATCATAAGTGACTACAAAATTTCCAGTCTAACTGGAAGGTGCCCGGATTTAAACAAAACCATTTTGTAGGGAGCCAAAAATACTCACATGCTAAGCAAAATTTGGAATACATTAACTCAATTTTTAAAAGTTTCCCTGGCAGGTTTTTATGATTTGGTAACAAAACAGCTGCCCACTGATTTCTGACTGGTCTTTATTCAACCAACAGCCATTATAAACAAGTACAAGTATTTCTTGTATACAATAAAATATAGATTTTATTTATCACCTTTAGTATTTCATATAGCTATGTTTCCTGATAGTATTCACTATCATTATATTAAATAGTTTGTTACTAGTATGAATCTTGTATTGATTTCTTGACTTGGTTCTTTTTATTAAGTGAAAAAGCCTTCAAGAGTCCCATTATGGCAATAATAAGTATCTTTCATATCCTCACCAAATTACAAATTGACAATACTTGAAGTAGTGAGTACAATTTTAGCTATTTCAAGCCCCTTAAAAGCTGCTGGTATTTTTAAGTACCAATTTGAAAGCTTTTGGAGGAGAATCTCAGCTGCCCTTTCAAGAAAAGGAAAGGGACTTGAACAGGGAGAGAGACTTGCAAAACAAAATTCCTAAAGGCCAAGTCATCAAATCATAGATAAAACCAGTCAAGCAAATGGCCAGCAAATAGGATTGTATTACCCTGCCTAAACACTCTTTTGTGGGGTAATCTTCTGCTTGGAACCTGTTTAAGCACTCCTTTTCACAGCTGCCAGAGACAGGGATGGATCATCTTCTATAATTGTAAACAATCATTTGATATCAAGTAATGTCTTTTTTTTTTTTGCATATTTACAATGTTGGTTTTGGTATGCTAACCATGAAAATAGAAAAAAGAAAGGCCATAGCCTCATGGCAGTCGCTGAGAATGCAACCAGTCATTTCCAAGGGAGCAGGATTGTATTCCTGCTACTTCCATTCTTTCCTCATTTTCCTGTTGTTCAGATTGAGTGCCTGGTGAAGGGCAGGTCCCATGAGAGGGTGCTCAGACTTTGAGTGAACTCACCAGCATGGGTGTTCTAGAGGGCAGAAGTCTCTCTGATGCAAACACCAATCTCCTCCTTCCATCTGGCTTTCACTGCCAGCTTCAGGCTGAATTCCAGGAGCTGAGTTGCTTTCACGGTAGGAATACTCAGCTGTCTTCATTCAGCAAGACTCGCATGCTCTTAACTCTTAAACTGCAACTAGTACTGTGCATCCTTTGCTTCCTCCAAATGCACCAATAGAAGAAGAAAATTAGATTGAAAATTCCATGCAACGATGCCAGAAATTTTGTTTAGAAGTGATAGAAAAATATAAATGAATGGCAAATACTTTATTAGACCTTGCTGTGTTTCAGACAAGGCAAAGCTACTTCCTGTATTTGCCACAAAGTTTGGAATTATTTGCTTATGCAGCTGCTTCTCTCTGGGTGGATCCATTGGTGCAGAGTCACTTAACTGGGGACAACTTCTAGGATTATTGCTCAGAGAGAGCTCTCTGAAATCTGAAGGGAAATGAAGATGATTCTACAGGAAGCAGCATAGCAGAATATTGAATTTTAGAAAAGCTTTATAGGCCTACTAAAAAATGCTTTTTGGCTGAAAGACTTTGTAATAAGATTAACATTTACAATTCTCCTCCAGACTTTTTCTGAATGATAATGTGCAGCTGTGGTTCAAGATGTTTACAGAAATAAGCACCATTTTCAGGGGTACAAATATGTAGTAAAATTATTCACATAGGGAAAAATAATTATACTTAAACATACAAATATGCAGAAAGTTGTCTAAATACCAAATTTCTAATGAATTTTTGGCCCTTTAGTGTAAAAATGAGTAGAACTTAATCTTGTGAGCATGTATTCACTTGCTTAGATTTGTTCCTTTGAGTCACTGTATTGGATTTGGATGTGCTGCCTTAAACTGCAGCTTTCTCTGATGACAACATCCTGGCTTTAAAAGGATAAAACCCCTATTGATCACTTACAGCAATCAGTGGAAAAGAGCAATAATATGAGACTTGGGATAAGGATTTCAGCACCAAAAGTAGCTGTTTGTAAATTTTTTTAAATTGAAATTACGAGGAATAAATTGATTTTTGTGATAGTGGGTAAAAGGAAAAAAAAAGTCTTCAAGATTAGTTCTTTGGAGGAAAGTACAAACAGCTTTATGTCTGTGCTTTCAACTCCTAATTTCGGGACACTGTAAGCTGCTGATTACTGTCCTACGTCTGCAATTAGATCTGTTTTCATTTCTGGCAATTGGTAAATGTGCAGGCTTGTTGTAGGATCTCAGTGTGGGTATAAGACAAAATACAAACATCTATAAGAAAAATTGGCTTCCTCGTGTTATTTTTCCAAAGCTCTGTAGAACACCCAGAAATCTCCTTTAAAGTTACCTTTGTTTTTATGAAGTTTAGAATCTGGCTCTCAGCAATAACTGTGAATGAATTAGTAACCTTACCGAGGAAATATGCTCCAACTCATGCAATGAGAAACTTCTTTAAAATGAAAAGCACAACATATTTGCAGATTGATTATAAGTCTGAGATTCAGAATTAACATTTTAAGATTACCTGCAAATTAATCCTTCAGATAACATCTAAAATTGCTACATAACTAACATATCAAAGCACATATATGTTTTCTTCATTGCTGTATATCCCTTGCCATAAGTTTCTTACATTAGGAATTCAGTTCTGAGGAGGAAAATTGGTTTGCTTTAATCTGCACTTAAAAATATGTGTGTGTGTGTATGCATGTGTATATGTATGTGTGTATATATATATATATATATAAAGTCACTTCCTGTATTGCCTCTTTGTTAATATCTATGTTCTTGCTTCCACATAAAGACCAGTGCTCTGAGCTGGCTCACAACGCTGATCAAAACCAGTAATTTTGTAAAAACAGCTAACTTTGCAAACTGCTCTCACAAATCTGGATTTGCAGGCTGAGTTGCTACGTTTCAGTTGATTGAAACACGTCCTTATAAATATTTGTAAAAAATTCTGACAGTATATATTTTCTGGATAAAAATAGCTGTCTGTGTTCTATAACTGATCCATGAGGGTCAGCAGCGAGATAGAAAGTTAAAAAAAAATAAAAGATGATATGAGGGATGTAAATGAAATTGGAATAATGTTGGCTTTGCTAGGGAGATCCTGCTGGGGAAGTGTGCAGATTTCTGGAGTAGATTTTAAGGGCCTGCTTTGGGGAAACACTTGCAGTCAGTTTTGTTTCTGAGTGCATGTGTCTCTCATATACTGCGCTCTGAATTGGGAACAAGCATCTGGGTGAAATCTGGTTATTCATCTACCCCAGCATTTCTGAGCACAACATTTATTAAAAAAAGGCAAAACAAAATATATAAATTAGGGTCTTGAGAAGCAGTATAAATAGAGATACAAAGAGACTTTTGAGCGTACTCAAATTCCTGGCATGACTCCGATAAGAAGCAAGCCATTAGGGACCAGAATTGTAATTTAACGAGTTTTTGTAGCGTGGCCAAGGAAAACACTGCATAACCATCCTTACAGATTTTACAACAAAGTCCTGTTCAATGAGTTAATGGTGTCCTAATAATTAAAACAAAGTAAATTAAAAACTGTATTTGGCCTGTGTAGTACAGATGGACACATAGCAACAGTATAATGACATTAACTGGGCCCAAAGATGGGAGATTTTGTTAAAAGTTCTTGGTATGGAGAAGTCTTGGTATGGACCAGACTGACCACTGGAAGAAGCACTGAGACAGTAAGCCAAGTCTCACATGCTAAGCCAAATAAAGGAAGACTTATTTGTGTTGTCAGGATATTTTTTCGTCTGAGAAACAAATTTTATTTTATTTCCACAAAAAATTATTATTTATATTAATAGAATATATATGTAACATGTATATTATATTATATATAGCACATAATATATATTATAATATTCCATTATAATATTTATAGTCTATAAAATATATTTAAATAATGATTATATTTATTTTTTATAAAAACTAATTTATATATTAAAAAATAAGATTGTGGGGGAACTTATACCAGTGTTGCACTTCACATAAAAATGTTTTTTAAGTGTCATTTACCACAGAAGCTGGCATATTATCAAAATTCTTTCATATCAAACTATCAAATGGATTGAATTATTCTGTATGCACTCAGCAGATTTTTAACCTACTGTTGACTCAAAACATTGCTGGACCTGGCCTATGTACTTTTTTTGCCTTTTTCAGGGGGAGTTCATCTAACTTCAGTACTTCAGTTGGCATAAAAATAGTTCATATTTTTTACAAAAAGGCCTCCTTTTGTGGTTTTAGACAGCTGCTACATACATGGGAAGAGGAATATAAATTATACTGCAGCTCTTATTAGAGGCATTATTAGAGAAAACTCTTGTCTGATGGGTGAGTGCAGTGTTTACCTTGGCTATCTGCTAGTACAGGAGGCAGAACTGTTCACTTGAGTAGAAAGAGGTGAGGAATCAGTGCTCTGGAGCTTTTTGTGACCCAAGTTTTGGTTCTGTGCTAAACTTTAATGTGTTCACCACTCACTGTTGTGGAGATCAGATTCAGCTGCCGCTGTTACAGCTGTCAAACACTTCGCTTGAACTTTCGTGGTGCTGCTTTTGAGTTTTTCTGTCTGCATCAGAGCATAATAAGCAAGCAGATCTTGGGGTGCCACGTACCTGTGTCTAGGAACAGAGTAACATTTTAAAACCAAACTTCATCTGAACGTGAAAATGTGAAGTTTAATTAAATTGAATTTAATTTGTAAATGTAACTGGCTTCCAAACATTTAATGAAAAGAGATCAGATGTTCATTACCAGACCACTGATAAATAAAGGTGGAAACACTGCCACCTGTTAGCCACACTGTAGGTGAAAATACCTCTTCAAAGCAATGCTTTATGTGCTGCTGTGTCCCTGACAAAACACATTTTTGTGGGACTGATCACTGTCACAAATAATGAACTTTTGCAGTTAAAATCTCTCTATTTGCCATTGTATGTTCAGTTTTTCAATATTTTGCTAGTAGCAATAAGAATTAATTTCTCAAGCTACTCTATAATTATCATGATTCCTGACCTGGGAAGAATACTGACTAACTGATGTAAATATTTTTCAGCAAACAGTAAGTGCTTTCAATTTATGATGATTATTCTTACCTCCTATGAAGCTAAGAAAGGAGAAAAAATAGTCCTTGGCATGAGGCTTCCTTCCAAGTTGTCCATGTACCTCTTTATGTAGTACTATCAGTTCCAAATAATTATTTAAAGTAAATTTGTTTCACACCTTCTGTGAAAGCAGGAAAGAAAAAAAATACTAACAAATTGACTAAGCCATGATGCATTTTCTCCCTGATAACCACAGCGCTGGAAACTTCACAGGAAATATTCATTAAAATTTCTTTTTCCTGGTGTAATTACACTGAATTCTGTGATCCTGCACTGATTTTTCTGAGTGATTTTTCCTGTCATTTCATTACTTTTTTTGAAATTTGTAATAATGCTGCACTCTTCTCCCTGCCAACAAGTTATAAGTTTCATTTGGAAAGGGAATTTTTCATTTCCTTAGCACCAACTTCCTGGACACAGAGTTATGGCTTTCTAGGAACAGAAAATTACTTCATAAAATCTTATGTTTTTCTGGCCCTTCTTCTAAAACTGAAGCACTGAATTTCCTGCCTGGTCTGATTTCAAAATTAGTGTTCTTAAGCAGAATTTCACAAGGGTCTATAAAAGTGAGATTAAATGGGGAATAAACTAAAAACTCTTTCGTTCCACTGATGGAAGCAGAATGGGTTTTTTGTTAGTTTGTTCATTCTCATCACTGCTGCACAAACACAAATCTTGAGTCAAAAAGTTTTAGAGCTGTGTATTTCTTTGTGTGTGTGCGTTAGAAAATGAGAATTTCATTAAATTGTCTATGGAAGTGTTCTAGGGTTCTGTTTGGGAGAAATAGGGTGGGATGGATGAAAAGTGCCTCTCAGCTGCATGCACAGGAAGGAGACATCGATCACCAACACACAAAACCAAAAACCCCAAGCAGCTTTTGTGATAATAGTAAATTTCCAATGAACTGCAAACCCTTTCATATCAATACATGGCATTATGCAAATCAGCTTCCTCTTCTTTGAGCCGCTAACATAGTCTGCTCTGCTGGGAAAGGCTGGAAAGACTCCCAAGGCAGTGGTAAACAGTACTGAAATTATATTAGGAATGATCTAGGACTTAAAATTTTGTCTTCTGTGCTCTTCTGTGAAGTGTTATCTCTGCCTGTGCTTCAAGGCAGGGCTGCATTAAAGATGCAGCAGGGAGATGCAGCAGACTTCAATGAATTCTGCAAGGAAAGAGAACAGGGAATGGGCTTGTCACATGCAGTAATTTAACTGGTTGCCTCTAAAATTTTCAGACAGGAGACACTGCTTTCCATAACTCTTAACTTTCATATGGAAAGCATTGCCATGGGAAGCCTTAGAAGCCAAAATTACAATTTCAAAGCAGGAGATGAGACAGATGAGTGGAGAAACTACAAACTGAGTTAGGCCAGGTACAACCTCCAGTAGCAGATGTCCCTAAAATTTATCAGCTGAGACATCATCTGAAATTAAGGATCACTTTACTCATGCATCTTTTGAGTCTTCCTGAACTAACATTGTTAGACACAACAGAAGTAAATTTTCATCTTCCAGCACAATTGTGCTCTTAAGTGTATATATTTCCATCCTGTTTCTCTACTACTCACAGACTGATAGACTTGAAAAGATTTTAGTTGAAAAAGGCCTTTGAGTTCATCAAGTCCATCCTCTAATCCACCACTGCCAAGCCCACCACTAGGCCATGTAGCACCACTAGCATAATTTTTTATTGCTGAGAAAGCCAAATTATTGGGGTGCTATAATAAATTGCATTCAAAAATATATAGTTAAATTAAGGTAAGTAATGGAATATTTGTGTTGAATATTAAAGTGAGGCAGCACTTTAGAAGTATAACTATACCATATTAGTATATATATATAAATACCCTATATATATATAATATATATAGTATACTATATATAACTATACTACTTAGAAGTATAACTAAGCCACAAATCAAAATATAAATCAATTTTTATTCCAGTGCCTAGAAGTTTCTCCAAATATTGCCTTATGTACTTCAGATGTAACTTTTCAAGCCTGGCATGACCTGTTGTGTACATTAGTGGTGTAATGCAGTTCACTTTACTGTTTCAGAGCAAATTCTGTTCTGGCTACAGCTGCCATTAGGAATGTAATCCTCTTTCTCAGTTATTTCATTGCTTTGACTGAGATACTCAGAGATGCAGGGGTTTCCTGTCTCCCCAGATGTTTTGGAGACTGATTAGTGTTTGCAAAGCTATTTAAAGACAAGAAGTGTTGTTTGCATGGTAGTAAACATGGTCAGTTAATGTTTGTGTTGCATTTGTTTTGCAATTTTTGAATTAGAGATAAGGCAGCAAGACAGATCATTGGTCAGTATCACAATGAGCTGTGGCTTTCAGTTTTGAGAACCTATCCTGACTTCTTGCACTTTACTATTTCAGCTTCTATGCTTTTTAGTTTCTTCATTATTTTAATGTCAAATAGCTTTATATAAATGTTAATTTTGACCAAGAAGAAAATTGGAATTAACTTGGAAAGGAAATATTAACCGAGTCAGAGCCAAAATTAGTATTTTTCTTTAGGGCCACTAACACTCAGAACCTTTGTCTAGTGATACAGCAAGTCAGAACACTGACTGTAATCATCATAGGAGATACTAACAGATCCTGCCTGCTAATGTCAAGAGAGAGTGTGATTTTATGTTATAAAGCACAAATCCACAGTTTGAAACCATGGGGTGGGAAGGTGCAGAAGGAGGAATAAGAAAAGGAAGCCTTTCTCCTGATTCTGCACATGTCCAAACAGCAAAAGCACAGTCTAGGCAACAAAGAGAAATAAGTATGGTTTAATTTCAACACTTGGTTACAATGCTGCAGCTTTAATTGCATCAGTAGTATGAAAAGAGCATTAATTGGCATGCACTTTTCCAAAATAATTTAAAGTACAGAGAACCTGATCTGTCACCTGCCAGTCTCAGTGTGATTCTAGTTTGTAATGATAGACCGTACCCATCCCCATTCATTGTGTCATTTTTTAATTGCTGTCTTTGTTCAGTCTCAGCATTTGGCTGTCACATCTTTAAGAAAAATGGTCCAACTGTTTTGCCACTTGCTCTAAGAAATAAGTTACTCTCAGCATATGGAGGCTTTCACAAACAATATGCTTTCAGTTTCCTGTGCTTTGGATTTCTCCACAGAAAATTGGTAAAGCTAGTGTGAGATTAACTAAAAATGCTGCTGTCCATATCAGTAGAGCCTGCAAAAACTTCTTCTGCTCAGGAGCTTGCTAAGGAGGTGGATTTAATGTGCATCCTTCTTCAGCTGAACTTCCTGTAGTGAAACAGCACAGAAATAACAACTGTGCCGAAAGGCAGGACTTGCTAATGAAGAGATGCCACCTCCCAGGCCTGTCCAGTCCCTCTGGGTGCCACCCCTTCCCTCCCGTGTGGCACTGCCCCACACAGCCTGGTGGTGGTGGCAGATGTGCCCTCGATCCCACTGCACCCACAAAGGGTTAAACAGTGCCAAGTTCATGGTCACTGCTGCCAAGGCTGTACCCAAAACATTCTGGAGAGTTCCACTAAGAGGCTGTAAATGAATCTCTTCCTGTTACTCGAAGCTTCACACTGACTTCATCCAATGCACTTTAGCACTCGTGTTAGAAGTGCCAGTAAATTTTTTGTGTCTGTAAGTCTGTACTTGAACATTTTTCAAGTCTGTTCCTCCTGGAGATAAAAAAATAAATTGAGAAAGGGAAAACAAGAACAGTTCATTTTTAGGTGTTTAGGTTCATGTTGCAATCTAATCACTCACCTATTTCTGCCAAAGTAATTAAAAATATTTAGTAGCAATTGCTTTGATTTTAACTGGTCTTTCTTGACATGTGACATTCTTCAGTGTAGTGCACTGCTTTGCTTGAAAAACATGGGTTACACTATTGGTTCTCCAAGATGACAGGTTTTCTTCATAAATATCAGCTCTGCTGTTTTCATGTTATGTGATTTATCATCTTTTAATTTCCTTTGGTTTGGTTTTTTTTTTTTTTGGTAACTTTTTGCTCTATAATTCTATCTACAATTTTATTTATGCTCAAATACTATTGTCTGGCAAAAAATGATAGTATAAAATAAGTCTGTGTAAGCTTCACACCGTCCATTTTATTTATAACTTAAATTTACCATTTTGCAATTCTAAGCAAACATTAATTTTTATATAGCAGGGTTTGGAAGTTTGTTTTACACAGCCACAAGAAATTTCATTTTCATTTCTAACAAGCCAGAAAAAGAATAGCCTGGAAAACAGATATAGTTCTTATAGAGCATTCCTCTTGGAGAGAGTTTTATCTTAAGCAATAAGTCTGACATTTCAAGGCACAGTATGACAGTTTTCATATAAGTTTAGGAGTAAAGGGCCATGATTTGCTACCCTTCTGTTGCTTTTTCATTCAACCTTATTAATTTCAAAGGGACATTTCTTGACTGTGTTTCAACCAAAAAATGGCTAATAAGGAAGGCTGAAAATGATGATAAAATGGAGATATAGGCAAATATATTATTTTAAGAAGGTTTATTTCTTGTCAATTCAATATTCAGTGAATATCTTCATGTTCCTCTAGAAATTCATAGAAGCTGAATCAAAGTGGATCTCATCTGAGAGGAACTCATCAGTAAATTAAATAAAAATAATAACCAGAGTTCACATCAAACTCTCACGTTTCTTTGTTTAAATCAGTCCATATGTGGCAGGGAACAGAACTTTCTGAGAATGGATGTTTCCCATGTTTTCCTGTGCTGTGGTTCTGGTACCTTCTTTTGACATATTTATTTCCAATCCATATGAAATAAAATATCTCATCAGAGATTTCATGTGAATGTGAAAACATGAGAGTGTTCTTTGACTAAGGTAAAGAGTCCTTAGACATTAAATTCATCAGCTGTGGAACTGAATTTAACAAGAATGACCTGAGGAAAAATCATTGTGGCAAGAAGCTAAGTGGAAAGCAGTTAGTGGCAGAAGTGGAAGGAGTTTTTCTAATAGCAGGGTGTGCCAGGATGACTGGCAGGGTTATGAAGTGCCTTGCCACCTTCAGGGTATCACTGGGTGGACAGCCCTTTCCATCAACAGCTGCACAGAACATAATCAACGGGGAGGAAGGGAAGTATTTTTGTGTTTGCACTGAATCACTGTATAAAATGGCTGGAGGGAACAAAGAATGTAATGACATGTCTGGGTTATAGAGGAGCATCTAGTAAAGCAAGAGTACAACAACCCTCACCCAAAAGCTTTTAAAGCACAAAACCAATCAAGTTAAAAGAATAATGTTTCAGCCCTAGTACCCTGGGCCTGCTCTCACTCTTGTTCCAGAAAAGATTTACAACTGATTTCAGCCTCCTTGCTTAGTCATTCTCATGAAATATATTGTAAGGCTCGTCTCCCCTTCTGTAAGTCAGAGAAAACTTTTTTAGTCAGCAGGGAATAGGTAAGAGAAAAGTTGAGTACGCCAGGAATTTCTAATTGAAACTTGATGTTCCTCTTCTTCCTCCATCTTTGAGCAATAGTATTTGCTCCCTGGTTCTGAAAAAGGTTTAAAAGGAGAGCACTGGTAACACTGCTTTAGCTTCAGGCTGAGAATTGAGAACAAAAGTGGGCACACTTCAATCAAGTTTAGGGAAGAAGAGTTCTGTAGAGTCACACTTGAGGGTCAGTAGACATCCTTAGCATGCTTCAGAAGAGGCAAAATCCACTTGGAATGGAAGGCAGAAGGGCAACTGAGAATGAAAAGCAAAATCCAAACCTCTTAGGCTGCATGCTGAATGTCTGTTCCAACAGGAAATTTGAGAGTCAATTGTTATTTCAACAACCTGTTCAGGTGAATGAGCTCCCTCATAACTCTGATCAGGAGCAGAGTGCAATTCCTGCTCTTCTGTGTGAAATACATTTTTATTTTACTCTTAGATGCATTATATTCTTAACTCTTGAACTTCCCACTGGAATTGCTCTCTGATGGGAAACAGGCTAAATCCCTGTGCTCTTTACATTGCATTTCTTCAGCCAGTAGCCTGGGTTTTTCAAGCATAGAGGATGGATGAGGATGATGTGTGCGGTGTTTTGGGGAGGTAATTTTGGAAGGAACTCCCAGCAGCCAGAGAACTAGACAATAGAAAAGAGTTGTTATCAGTGTTAAGTTCTATTTTGGCCATGCCTGATCCAAATATACTTTATTTAAATTCATCATGCCACGTGTATACTTTTACATAGGAAAAGGCCAAATTTGAAGCCTTATTCCAGCTCTTGCCAGGAACACAAGATGGTCTGACTGAATTTAACCTCACATATAATTTGACCAAAACTTGTCTGAATTCAAACTTTATCACACATCTCATTTCTTTACCTTTGCTGATCAAAGCAGGGTATTTGATCTGTGAATTTAATGTTGTAAAGTGCTTTCATGCCCCTATGTTTTAGGGAGATTGACTTTGTTATGGAAGCTGTTGGAAAAGCTACAGGAAAACAAGTAATTTCAATAGAAATAGACAGAATGATGTATTTTCCTTTTGAAAGAGAGTTCTAACAGAAGCCATTGAGGTCATATACCTTACCAGTGTTATCCACAGTAAAATATCAAACATTGATTTATTTAAATCTGGAGATTACTAAAATGATAGTGAAAGGAAGCTCTGCTACCAGAGCTGCTCAGTATTTCTGTGGTAGGGTTTCAAAGTTGCATGATATCCTCTATCAATCTGTCAGCATTAATAGTGATATGTGTTTGTTTTTCCAAATATGTATCTATATATTATAACCCACAAAACTGTATAGCAAAACCAGAT
This sequence comes from Calcarius lapponicus, assembly GCA_039654755.1. Taxonomy (NCBI): domain Eukaryota; kingdom Metazoa; phylum Chordata; class Aves; order Passeriformes; family Fringillidae; genus Calcarius; species Calcarius lapponicus. Next base: position 13,908,070 of record CM077467.1, on the reverse strand, counting down.
AATTTTATACTCTGATTTGGTCTTTAAAATCTGCGAGTAGCTCACTGCATGGATCTGCTGCTTCATTTAGCCCCAAAGTTTCTTTCAGTGGGAAAAGTTTTATGAAGCATTGGCAAATGCTTTAGTTCAGACATTGGACTGTGGTATCTCTTAAAATATAATGCTGTTAGATACCATTTATATGTTTTGTAACACGTATTACTAATGTTCCTCCTGGACTCACAAAATTATCTCTACCTTCTAAATCTGTCAATAACAGAACTGTAAATGGTAAATCATATTTGGTAATATAATTAGTAAGTTTTAAGGGTTTGACATTTTCCATCTTCTGCTATTTAAATTGATTTTTATATAAAGCAATTAAGGACATCCTTTTTCCATTAAGGAAATTATATTTAACTTCTGTTGTGATAATGTATGTTATATATAGAAGAGAGAAGGTAGTTGATTTCACTTTTTTCCCTGCAAGGTCATTTTCATTGCTGCTGGTGGTGTAATTTTTCAGAATAAATATATTAATAGGTGGTGCTCTTAGCACAAAATCAATCAAGAGTTCAAATATAAATATTTCTTCTGACATAATTACTGTCATGAATGAGAAATTATTTTAATTCACTAAACAACTTTAGGCTTTTGACAGATTAATAAGCAGTATGGAAAGTGTCACCTGAAAGCTATAACATGAGCACTTTACTTTCTTTCTGAGATTATTGCTTATTGCTGGAGTTCTCCATGACACTTCATTAGGATGGTGGCAGGCATAAATAAATATACACAGTTATGATGAAGAGCTTTTGAATGTGCTTTACACATTGAGCTGTTGGGAACAGAGCAATGTGAGAGTACAGAGTTACTCTGGGCAAAAAGATGAAAATAGCCCTGCTTCAGATTATTTTGTGTCCTGAAAAAATTCTTTAGGAACAAGAATTTCTTATTTAGTTGTTACTAATCTCAGTATTCCTTTCTACGAACCAGTGTTTAGTTTGTTTGTGTGCGCACATCACTCTAAGGCAAAGCACTGGCATTGATTCCATAATGATTGCAATTAATTGCATGAATTGCTCAGTGTAACCTCCAACTAGGTTTTGTGCAAAAGTCCAAGGCAGATATTTTAGTCCTATAGCTTAGTCAGAAATGTAAGTGAGAACACAATTTCTTAAGATTTCTGCTCTGTGATTTGCTTCAGGAGAAAAATGGTGAGGAACAGATTAAAATTATACTTTTATGAGTTTGCTAAATTTTAGATAACTCCATAGGCACTAACAGTGTCTAGCTGACTCTGTCTGACACATACACAGAAATGTTTTTCCCTGTCCTATTCTGGATTAAAATATTCCAGAGAATTCCTTAACACACATGGGAGAAAGTCCTAAACTGTATCATCTGAATTAGGCATAGAGCAGGAGGGGCTGGCTAGGTGCTCTCCAGAGATGCATTTAAACTTGAATTGTTCTAGAATTCTGCAATACATGATGATTTTTGAAAGAAAAATATCTATATTTCTAACAGAGGTTGCCCAATTATTTCCCAACATGTTCTTATGGAGTGGTCAGCAAAGATACAGTGAATTGAACTGTTCCAGGGCTGTGGTCAATGTGAATATCCCTAGACCTGATCTGTGCACTGCACTTGTGAGGACCCAAGAGCATTAGAAACTCTGTTAAGGGAGTGGAAGTGTGTTTTGATTTTTTTCCCCCCTGTCTTACAGGTTTTTAATTTTCTTACCTCTTTAATTTTCTATTTTTCTCTTGTTATCTCAGAATTCACAAAATAACAGTTTCAATCAGACTGGAGTAGCTTTAGAGACTTGCTCTCAATGAAATGGTGTCTTTTCTACAGTAAAAATTATTTTCAAGGGAGCTTCTTCTTGATTTTATTGTAATACTTTACATTCTGATACAGGGGGAGGTTTAATATCCTTGGAAGTAACTTACAAAGTTTGTGACATGTCACATCCTGCCTCTCCAATTGTTATGATGCACATTTAATAAGAATTTCCATAGGAACACATGTTCATCAGTAGATGAAGCTGCATGCAGAGGTATAGTTCTTTTTCTGGTAATATGTAAAAAATGTTTCAGTGGTGTTCAGTTCATCAGACTTCTGTACTGGGTATGTCAGTCCTCACTCCCTTATGGTGCACTGCATAACTTTCCTGAGGAAAAAATATTATGAGCATAACTTGAAGTGCTCTGCCACTGCCAAATATTCTCAAATGGCTTATTCAGCATTCTTTAAATGGTTTTGTGGTTTCATAGTGCACTTAGTTATTTTAAAATATCTGTGGACAAGAGCATCCTCTTTGAAGACAGTCAGGAGGTAATATTCGATTATCTTCTTGATAATAGTGCCACTTCTCCAATAATGCTGCTAGATGTTTTCTTTATTCCTCTTAATTGATCCATTTTTTCATCTTTCTACTCAACCACAGAGACAGATGGAAGGCAGTTTTCTTTTTATGTGATTATTCCATTCTTGAGACTCAGATTTTTGGAGAGGGCAGGAACAGTCCTTAGTTTTAACAATGTTAATAAGAGTGTGTCGATATCTATGCTTGCATTTTATTTGAAGTAAAAATAATATTTTATTTAGGTCCCAGACCTCATCTCATGTACTAATGGCACTGTGGTCTCAATTAGAAGATAAGAATTAACTTGTTGTCATTTTGATTTTTTTTTTATTTTTAATAACAGGAATCCATTTAATATATGGAATTCCTTTTCTCCTTTAAAAAAATTAGATGTTGCGAATTTATAGTTGACTTCAATGTTAGACTTTAAACTTCAAAGCATTTCATAGATACCTGCATTTCTGTTTGGTGAATTCAGTGAAGTGCAACTGGGCTTTCCAGTGCATTATGTCTGTGAGTACATATGTGGGTAATTAATTATGAAAATATCTTTGTGAACTAGACAAGGCAGTCTGATTCAGTATTGTAAATGTTGTTTTTTACACACCTGTGCTTCTATTTTCACACTTGCCCACTCTAGGAGGTCAAGAAGACATGAAAAAATTAAATTTCATTCTGGGGAAAAAGGACATAAAACTGGAAAAAGGAAACCAGATTTCTCTTAAACCACGCAGTGTGCAATTAGTGTAAAACTCTGGAATTTGAAGCTGTTAAGGGCAGAAAAAATAGAAGCAAAAATGTAAACGAGAAATATGTGTGAACTGAGCGCTAAGAAAAACATAGAAATATTGTTAAATGTAGAGCCATCAACCTTTAGAGACTTTTGAAAATGGATAAATGAAGGACAATGATTGTTTCAGGTCTGGTTGCTTCCTTTCTTTTCTCTTGTGGTGGGTGCTGATGGAGAGGATGAGGCAGGAAGGCCTTGCCTCAGTCAAGTGTGACAGTATTTCTGTTCCCAGCCAAAATCTTGGGCAAATAAATAGGTGCCCTAGTTTCAGAGGAATGAAATAACCACAGTAAAGATTGAGGAGCACAGACAAGGATGTAATGTTCTTAGGACAGAACCTGAACTTGCATCTGCCCTGAAACACCAAAATAGGGCTCTCTGGCTCTTTATATCCTTCCAGGCTGGCAAATGATCAGGCACTCTGCAGAACTGGTCTGAAAATATCTCAGCAGAATTGTTATTGGACATGTGAAATTAGGTAGATAATTTAGTCAGGTAGGTCTGTTTATTTTTTTTACTGCTACAGTTATATCAGAGTTAAAACCTGTCTTCCTTCTATTTTCCATACTAAATCAGTAGATTACATCCTTGCCTTGTGCATCCTTGCCTTGTGTATCCTCTGCACAATGTTTGGAAACTGCATTAATGAACAAACATAATATAGGAGCAGAACATATTGGAAGAAGTAAAAACAAGATCTTGCATCTTTCAAGATGCAAAATATTTCAACTTAATAACTCATCATTCTTCATGAAGTTTGTTTTCTATTTTGAATTAACAGAGCTCCTGTTCTGACTCTACAGATGAAGAATGATAATTATAGATGGGTTTAATTTCACTGAGAGAGAAAGAGGTGCTGGCTTCTTACATTTCATTAGCATGTGGAACACTGGGGAAAAGGTGCTTGTTAATTCACTTCAGCAGGAGAAACTGGAAAAATGTCATGTACTTTGGGCTTTCCCACTCCTACTATTGCCATTTTTCTCAAGAATCTACTACAGATTTTTCCAGACTTGTCTGTAGAAAAATAATGGAAACCAGAATTTACTTTCAATCCAATGTAATTTCAAAATATGTGAGCCAAACATCTCTGCAGTTGTATCATTTAGCTTTAATATTTTCAGTTGTCCAGAAAACTGTTCCTATTTTTCCCCATTTTTGAAAGAGAAAGTCTTGTGAGAACTAAAGCTAGTTTCATTATCAGTTTTTGTCTCCAAAATAACTAGATGAAGTCTTGTTTCTTATCAGTAGATTAAGATGAATGTCATTTTTTTCCATTTAATCTCCCTTGGAAATTTTAATAATTTATTGATCTCTCAACTAAGTTTGGTTAAATGCCATTAACTTCCAATATAATAAGATAAAATAAACAATTTGCAACTATTCATCTATCCAAACAAACAATTTTAAAGTCTATACAAGATATAGAATAAAGATTCTCAGCCTGTTGCAAAATCAAAGTAGGAATCAGGATGACCTAACTGGAAGAGGGGGGTTTTTTGCTGTGTAAAGTTGCAGAGGATTTTATTCATCTTAGTTCAGTGTCATGAAAATAGGAAAACAATTGGCATTCTGTTTCTTGAACAAGACAAGTGAAGGAAACATCCCCTACATGGAGATCAGCTGAGATACCTCCCTCTCAATAGGACAGAGTGAAACAGGAGATTCACTAAGGGATTAAAGTGTTCCTCTGTTTTCCTTTCTGTTTAGTTTAGAAAATTCCTCTTTTAAGTGGAACTGGACTTCTCCATTGCATTCTCAGTTGCTATAAAGAGCCTCAATACTTTAGGTAAAGAAAAATACCCCAAAAAACATCAAAACAAAACAAAAAACAAACAAAAACCCACAAAAAACCCAAACAAAAAACCCAACAAAAACAAACAAAAAAACAAACATAAACCCCTGCCCCCCAAAAACAAAAGCAAAAAAAAAAACCACAACAAACCACCACATCCCAAGGTCAGGTTTAACTTTTGATTCTGGAGACAGAGATAGGTACAGGCCTTTTGTTTTCTGTGTTCTCATTCTAAATATGGTATAAATCAACTCTTCAGTGACCCAGATGGCCTGCAACTAATCATCATTTTCATTAGTCAGTATTAGTAAATTAACAGGTTCATTAGGCACTGCTGGTGTCAGCTGCTATAAGGACAGAAAGGTTTTGGGATTTTTTTCCTTTTTAAATTGCAGGATGAAATTAACTCTTCTGTAGTCCGTGCTATTGTCCTGTAACATTTATAAAAATGTCATACCTTACTAAATGATGTCAAGATCTAAATACTGTTGGGAACTGCACAGCCTGTAGTGTCAGTGGGTATGGGAAATTGCTGACTGAAATTGAAGTCTGCATAGATGTCAGTGCTTGTTGTAAATTCCTCTGTTGGGTGCAGTGCTAGGAGCCATTGGGTTTTTCCTCCTAGATTTTAATTAGTATTGAACTAATTAAAGCAGCATTTTTCTTCACTTTTATTTCTGACAAACATGTAGAAGTAATCCCAGTTAAGACAAGGGAATCCTATTTTTGACAAGATCTAAGCTAAAGCTCTACACTGGAAAAGCACTTCATCACTTTTTTGACATTTTCTTCCTTTACTCACCTCTCACAGTTTCAAAAGAAATTATTTAGTGGACACTGATAAGGTAGCCTAGTATGTCACTGATAAGAGAAGTAAGAAGATAACAGTTTCCAAGATGTATTATCAGAAATCCAGGAGGCTATTAACATATTGAATAAAGATAAGCAGATAAATAACTGTGGCAGCCTCAGAGACTGCTGGAATGATCTTCAAGTATTGATTTTGATGAAAGAGTCATTAATCCTTGCAAAATGCATCTTAAATGGTTGCAAAATGCATCCTCATCTTTTAAGGAAGCAAAATCCTGGCCTTGTGATCAATACTATTCTTCCTGTTGATTTCTCTGGCCCAGAATGTCACACCACATTGTCATGAAATGCACAGTCTGAGAAATCAAAATATCCAGGCTTGCAGGAGAGATTGATAGTAAAGAAGAACTTTGCAAGTAGCACCCATGGCTAATTTTTTGTGGTAGTCAAAATTAAACTGTGAAGTGTTTCCATAATGTGTTAAATAGTATCATAGTTTAAGTAAGAATTTAATAATTTAATTAACCTTCACATAATCCTAACTAAATGTATTTATGTAATGCTGGATGTTTGATGCCGTGATTTAATATTTCTCCCACAATAAAGAAAACACTTCAATAATTAATACTGATGCCTCAGGTTTTAGCTTTTATATTTTTTCAGATTCTCTGCTGCTTCAGTGTGTAAGTTTAGACTTCATATTAGGGGATGGTGAGCTCTCTTCACAGAGCAGGGAGACAAAACAATTCCTGCTCTAGCTGGGGACCCAAGGACAGCTGATCCAAATCTCAGGCCCAAGAACATAAACATGGACTGAAGAGAGACAAACAAGAAGGATGGGACTTCATGGGCTGGGGCTGTAATTGGACAATTAACTCCAATATGCAAATGGAGCAGAACTTAAAAAAGTGAGAGACCCTGTGAGCAGTTGGGCATTTTGTGACCATTTTGGGTTGTACTGCCCAAGGTGGATCCACTGAGGCCTTTTAATAAATCCCTACTTTATTCTTTAGCTCTGTCTAGTCTCTGTTCAGGTCAGCCTCCACAAGGCATCAATACCTTGTCTCATTAGTCAAGACCTAACTCATTTGCATAAGATCTCTCTCATGTAATTCAAGAAATGTAATCTGAGAAATTCAAATGTACCTCCTCCTTTTAAAGGAATGCATCTGTGAAACTGGAGAGGCGTGGATTTGGGAGATGGATGGCTGGGTGTATGAAGGGTTGGCTGGGTGGTCACACCCAAAGCTGCTGCTCGTGGCTCAGTGGAGAGCAGAGAGGCTCCTCAGGGTGGTGGTGGGGGCACCAGTGCTGGGTCACACCTGCAGCTGACCAAAGCTGCTGCTCGTGGCTCGATGGAGAGCAGAGAGGCTCCTCAGGGTGGTGATGGGGGCACCAGTGCTGGGTCTCACCTTCAGCTGAGCAAAGCTGCTGCTCACAGCTCAATGGAGAGCAGAGAGGCTCCTCAGGGTGGTGATGGGGGCACCAGTGCTGGGTCTCACCTTCAGCTGACAGGGGGACCCAGGGCAGCCCGGAGGGTTGGCTGATGGTGCCCAGCTGTGACAGTCACAGCTGCAGGGAGGGGATGCCAGCCAGAGGGACCAGGACAGGCTGCAGAGCTGGCTCTGTGTGAGCTCATGGAGAGCAGCGAGGCCAAGGGCAGCAGGGCTGGGTCAGCCCGAGCACAAACACAGGCTGGGGAACCGGGAGTGAATGGAGAGCAGCTCTGAGGAGAAGGGCCTGGAGGTGTTTGTGGATGAGAAGCTCAGCCTGACCTGGAAATGTGCTCTTGCAGCCCAGAAAGCCAAATGTGCCTTTATCTCATCTTTGAAAAGTCGTGTTTTGCACAGCTTTTTAAGGCGCAATTCTTAAATAAGAGCAAGAATTCTGTTTCTTGTTTAAAATGTATAATTAATGCTATCATATGGAAATGAATCTTTAAATTCTGCCCCTAATTATATTAAAGTATTCCCAACTGTTTTCTCTGTGTAGAAGCAGCAGTTATCTAGCAACAGTAGGCCTCAAATTAATTTAAGAATTTATTTATATGTGTGCTTGTGTACACACATACCTGTGTGAAACTTGCACTGATTTGCTTATCCAGGGTAACCTGATTTTACTTTCTTTTACTTTGTGCTTTTGTTCTATTTTTCTGAATAGTTGGATGCAATTTCAGATTTTGTCAAAATCTATTATTGAAATTTTCCCTAATGTCTATTTTTTTTTCCTCTCTTACTGGAAGAACAATGACAGACAGTGGTGGTTTAGGTTATTCACAGCTGTCTTTTTTGCTCATGGCTTATTAATTTACCTTACATCAAAATATAGAAAAATGTAACTGTCAGTGAGCAGTAATAGGGAAAAGGCAGTCAATTAAATTTTGGAAAGCTTCCTAGTTCCATATTCCAGATAACACTTAGGGTTAAGACAAAAGGTTGGGGCTAAAATCCTTTTGGTTTCTTAAGGATTCTTTGCAGATACGGTTATCCAAGCTAGACATACATGTGTTAGAAAAATCAAAATGTCCATTATGAAGTTTTGACTTTTCAACAATTCTTTCCTGAAATAAATGTATTCCCAAGAATTCATCATATTCAATTTGCAAATTACAAAACTAATATAATTTATTTCACATTTGATTTTTTTTAAATCATCATTTCTGTTTAGGACAGTTATCTCTCTCCCAAAGAGAGAGCATGTTGGATATTTGAATTCCCCATTCTTTGCTAGATGACTAATCACCTTCATCGCCTCCTGGTTTGGACTGAAAAAATATGCAAAGCATTTTTTAGGAACAAGTTAACCCTAATTTTCTAAGCAGTTACCACAGCAGTCTCAAGAAATTCAGATATAATCATTTTTGCAAGATTGGAGTCATGGGCAGGGAGAGCAGGCTTTGTATCAAAGCTTTAAGTAACCTTTCTATCTGAAGGCAGTACATTTCTAGAATCTTTTACAAAAAGGATGTGTGTGGTGGGACAGTGTGTTGTGTATTTCCAGTTTATTAAAGACACAAATTCACAACTCTGGTGACTCAGTACTAGGTTCAAATTATAGTGAGTGCGTGTGATATCCACATTCTTGGCTGTCATGCAAAGAACTGAAACGTGCTGCGACTTTTTTGCTGCCAAATTTCTCAAAGTTGTCTGCTGGGGTTTCAGGAGTCAAGCAGTTGCCAACCTTAGGACTTCTTTGAGTGAATTTCTGGCTGATTTATGCTCTGATTCACAGTGTAGCAGTGTGAAGAACAGGTGATGTTTGATTTGATTTAATGCAAAGGAATTTGTCTGTTTTGATTATAAGGGAGCAGCATCTTTAGTGGGTCATGGGGACAAGCCATGCTCACGAGAAAAAGCCGCTCACGTGTGAGACTCAGTCTCAGCAGCTCGTGAGTTCTCACCAAGGGCATCCTAGAGCAAGTCAAAGATCTAGAGACCCTCTAAAGAGAAGATTGCCCAGGAGAGTGAACTCCATGGATCAGCTTGTCAGGATCTGTGTTTCTCCCTCCCTTCTGACTGTGCGTGCATGCTCCCCCGTTTGTCGAAAGCCTTGGGGTGGGAGCCAGGGCTGTAATTACCATTCTGTTCTGTGCTCTGCTTTCCCAGTGTACAGCAGTGGATGTGGGCCTGGTGATGTAATAAACGGGTGCAAAAGGTTAAATCTTGCTCAGTATATGGGGGGAAATTTCAGATAATAGGAGAGTGCGGCCCATGTGCCAAAAATCTGATTCATGCGAGAAAATCAGGGAGGAGGGATAGAGAAGAGAAAGGCTGCTGTTATTTTTTAACAAAAGACACTAGAAGCACAATCGGTAGATTCTGTCTTGACTGAAATTACATCGTTTTGAGCATATAATTGTTGGGGAAAAAATCAACTGGAAGCAGCTAGAGCTTGCTTTTGCTTTCCCAGAGCATCTGTAGAAATGTTGTATTTCATGCTAGCAATCTTAACCATTTAAAAATCAGATAAATTCTGCCTATGATTATAAAATAGAATGATTTAAAAAAGGAGTCAGAATACATGAGAATTTGCCTTTTCAACCAATTAACTTTTGGTGTAATTTTTTTTGATCAGACTGAGGCTTTGACAGGTTTTATTATGTGGCTTCCCCTGGGGTTTTAGCAAGTTCAGTGATATTTGAGTTCAGCTCATAATTAAACCCCAGAACTTTTTATAGTCTTTACTGACTGATTTAGTTCCTTCAATGCCAGGGATGGAAAGGCATGAGATCCCTGACACACATCATCTCAGACATATTGCTTAAATTGACAGAATGAAAGACACAGAGTAAGACAAGTTTCAGGAAAATTTCCATTAAGGTTCTGAAATGGGTCTTTGGAAATAGTTTTTTGTCTTACTGGATTCTTCTTTTCACATGAAGATACAATACGGTAAATAGAAAATCAATATATTTACCCCTGGTTACATGGATTCAGATATTAAACCAGAAAGGGGAGCCAGGCTGCCCTCCCAGTAAAGAAGCAAGAGCAGAGCTGCACCGAGAGACAGAAAAGAAAGCTGCTGCTCCACAGCATTGCTCAGCAAGCACCATCTTACCATAAGAAAAAAAGAAACTGAGGGGTGAAATTTGACAATATATAATAAATCTGGCAAATAGCATGAAGGTCAGAGATAAATATAGCCATCAGGGAAAGGAGAAGGAAAGTGGGGAAGAAACAAGAGGGAACTGCAGCAGAAGTGCAGCTGCAGATTGGAGTGAGGAAGGAACATGAAGGAGGAGGTGGGGTAATTGCATCTCTCAGTGGTAGGTGCCTTGGCAATTGCATGAGTGCAAACAGCCAGCTCCATAGGACACAGCATTTGGTTGTCATTCAGGGGGAACTGCTATTAAATTCAAAGTGAGGAGAACAACAGAAAGAGACAGTTCAGGAAAGTTACTCTGGGAAGATTAAAACAGGAATTTCAGTCCAAGTCACTGTGGTGCTGACTGTGTTAGCTGCCTAACAGGGCTCTTTCCATTTTCATCTGGTTTTTAGGCTTGACAGGAAGAAAATTATTTTCACTGAAGATATAAAGGGCAGTATTTTCCAAAGTGCCTAAGTGCTTTTGCAGAAATCACTCAGACTTAATTTCATAGAATCACAGAATGGTTTGGGTTGGTAAGGATGTTAAGGATTATTTAGATTTATTCCCCTGACATGGGCAGGGACAGCTTCCATTAGACCAGGTTGTTCAAAGCTACACCCAGCCTGACTTTCAACACTTCCAGAGATGGGGCATCCACAAGCTCTCGGCACAACCTGTGCCAGGGCCTCACCAAGCTCATTGTAAAGAATTTCTTCCATATATCTAATTTATTAGATACATCTATTATATATCTTCCATATATCTAATTATCTGCTTCCTTTCAGTTTAAAGCCATTTCCCTTTGTCCTGTCACCCCATGCCCCTGTAAAATGTCCCTCAGCAGCTCTCTTGTAGGAACTAGAAGTTTGCCCTAAGGTCTCCCCAGAGCCTTTTCTTCTCTTTCCTAGGCTGAACAATCCCAGTTCTCTCAGCTAGTCCTTATGGAGGACACACTCCAGCCTTCTGATCTTCTCTGTGGCTCTCCTCAGGAATCTCTTGAGGAGCTCTTTTTATTGTTGGGGGCCTCAGAGGTGGATGCAGCACTCTGGGTGGGGTCTCCCAACTGGAGCAAAGGGACAGAATCACCTCCCTTCACCCACTGGTCACAGACTCACTGCTTTAGATGCAGCCAGGATGTGCCAAGAAATATCATTTGTTTTGTGGAGTGGCCCCAGAGATGCTCCCTTATGGTGGGAAGAGAGAGAAGAAACATAAAAGAATCCTCCAGAAGGATCATGCTGCCACTCCTCCTTTCATTAACCACAGAGGGACTCTAGAAATTCCATAGACCAGGTACTTTAATGCTGGAAACTTCAGGTGGAAAATGGTTCATAAAATTATCCTCTGAGTACTTTGACAGGGCTGAAAAGGGATGTAGGACTATTAATATCAGGAGAGCTAACACAACAAAATGCATTTGATATTGTTTGATCTGACCAAAGTGAGGTGTTTTGAGGTAGTTAGGTATTCAAAACATCTGAGTCAAGTAGACTCCCAGTAAAATACTACACTTTTATTAATTGCTGGCAGACACTTAGCATCTTTTCAGAGAATTTTTTTCCTTCAGAAATGGAATTTTGTTTCATTATGATTTTTCTCCCAACTCAGGGTACTTAGGTATGTTCTGCCAGCTGTTTCTAGAACTGCTCCATAACTCTCGTAAAATTTATGGCCTCTGTTCTTTGGGAAACAGAACATCTTGAATGCTTCTCCTTTTCTGGTAAGGACAGCATGGCCAAAAGAAAAGTGTATTATCCATCCTATTACCAGCAAAACATTTAATTAACCTCATGTTTGTTTCCACTTTTTAGTCATCTGTCAGTTTTCTGTGAAAATAATTCATTTTGGTTGGCTTAACACAAGTTTAAATTTGCACAAAGTGAATTTGGCTGAACCTCAGCTGTGTATGCCAGATGACAGGTAAATGTATTTCACTGTGGGGTGGATTCCATGGAATCTCTTTGCTGGAAATTCAGGCACCCTTAATACTGAACAAGAGGGTGTTGGCTGGGCATTAGAGAAAACAGATCTTCAGAAAATGTGTAAATCAGAAACTGGAGGACAATATGGTGATTGTCTCAGAATAACAGCAGATAAATTGTTTCAGAGGAGGATAAAATGCTTTGGAACCCAAAAGAACATTTTTAAGGAAGCTGTTATCATAATCCTTGGCACTCACTGATATCCAAATATCAAAGTTTTATGAGTCAGTTGTCATGGAGTGTACCTATTACATGAAGTAGACAAATCAGTGGTAAGAAAGAGTTGCCTTGCAAAGCTGGGAACCCCAAAGCTCTTGCTGTTTGGACAGTGATAATTTATTTTCCCTGCCATTGCGTATTTTGATTTGTATCGGGTGTGAGACAGGGGTATAGGGTAAAACAGGGGAGTTAAACATCTCATGTTGTTTACGTGTGATGTGACAATTTGAGGGATTAGAATTTGGGAACTTGTTAGAAAACATCTGTTATTTTCTTCTGTGGTCTCTCATACTCTGTGTTGGTGTCTTTAGGAGCAATCAGGACTGTGGTGCTTCGTGGGAGAATTGCTCTGCTGAAGTTTTTCACTCATGGAGGAGGATAGGATGCCAAAAAGAGCACACTATAGCTTCTGTGAGGATCTAGAAATCCTTTTTACTTTTCCCACTTCTGGTAAACATTCATATTTTCAGTCTATCATTTCACCAAAGCAATACATTTCAACAACAGGTTTTATTTTCAAAACCGTTTAATTAAAAATAAACTGCCCTTTTTTCTAATTCACAATATATGTGTTCCTTTAAGCATGCTCTGTTTCATGAACACTTAGGCTCCTCTGCTTTTTACAACTAAAGATCACATGTGAAAAGCCTTTTCTGTTTTTGCACTGAAAACAAAACAATTAAAATTTCTGAAAGCAAACAATTGCTTTATCAGATATTAATGAGGTTATGAAGAGGTATTTAAATTTTATTTATATCTCTCATTAAATACCATAAAAATCCACTCAAAGTTGTTCTCTTGGTTCTGAGCTTATGCTGAAGAATTTAGAAATAATTTTCAGTGCTTCTTGGTCCACTGAAGTGCCACCTGGACTTTCAGCTATAAGGGAATAAACCTAGAAATAATCTTTTTAACAACAGACCATATTTTTGGTGTTCAGTAATTCTATCTTCCCTTCCTTTCTCCTTGCTAGCCCAGCCAATATTCACATTAGCTGAGATGTATTTGCTTTGTAATTGAATTTCAGTTTAATGTATTACTGGAAATTACTTTTGAAAAAAATCTAAGGGAAGAGAGGCCTCTACCACTTTCCCAAACTGGAAAATAACTTCCCCTGCATGCACACCAACCAGATTTATTAGATCTGTCTTCCTAACACAGAACACAGAGCTGCTGGCTAAAAGAGAATAACTGATAGTTAACTTCTTGGGCTGGAGAGAAGATTCTGCTTGTACTGTCTTTTGAGTTTGTTTTCTTTTCTGCTGGTGGCAAGGCAGCTGAAAAGGAGAAAATGAGAGAATGCAAGGGCTGTGCTCTCCCCACACGGGCGCCCAGCGGTTGGTGGGACGGGGCAGGGCTGGGCGCTGACAGAAGGCGGCTGGGCCATGGCCATGCCCCGTGCTCCCCATCCCTGCTGCCCTGGGCACAGCTGGCTGCAGAGCTCTCTTGCTCCTGGGAGCTCTCTCCTGGCTCTGAAATACAGTCTGATTTTCATCCTGGAGCCACTGCAGCAGCATTTGTGAAAGGGGCTTAAAATCTGCCGGCTCAGCGTTGATAGCAGTACCTGTTAAGCACTGTCATGTTTTTGCTCCTCATTTAGTGTACATCTGTGCTTTTAATATTGGTATGAAAAGCTGGTTCTGTGTAGGCAAATTTGCCTTTTTTATCTTCTTTTTAATTGAAGCAAATCATATTCCTCTGATATCTTTGTTTCCATGCCAAGTTTTCTCCAATTAAGAAAAAGAAAAAACAAGAATCCCCAGGCAACCCTGTTACTCTTATTCATAATTAAACCATCACACCTGAAACATCCAGCAGGCTGTAGTGAGATTTCTGAAGTACAGGGAGAAGCCACATTAATATCTTTGGGCCTTGTGCCAGCACACAGAGATGTCTAGGCTAGGAAATGAACCAATACTTTATAGGAAAGAGAAAGGTATTTCCTGATTAAGCAATAATTGAATATGAAGCTTAGAGAAAAAGTGAATATTAGGACATAAAGTTGCTTTTGTCCCTCTGTAAAATGATTCTGTCATTTAGACATGAGTTCTATTCAGTTAAAAATATGCATTTAATATTTATTTTTTTTAAATATGCAGCTTCTGCATGATCCATTACTGTGCTGCATTTCAATGGGAAGGTCTGAGGGGAGCCATTGAAGATTTCATATTCTGGGTTTTTGGATTAGGAATAGTTCTGAGACACACCTGGTACAACTCACAGCCCAGGCAAATAAACTCCAACCTGTGGCACATTGTAGCTCCATAAATGCATTTCTCCAAAAAGTTCCTTTTCTTTTCCAGAGCTGTTACAGGGAGCTGTAGAATCTGGGAGAGTCAATCAGCTGCCTTGGGGAAGCATTGAAGCTGCCTCAACAATAGTTGACAGGAAGAGAACTGACTGAATTGAGGCTTATTTTTTTTTTTTCATCATAGTATTCCTTTAAATAAAAATCTATTTCCAAGTAGAATATCTCACTGGAGAAGAATATGATTTAAACTCCTTTTTCTTCTTCCATGTGCTGCTAAGAACCCAGAGGCTTTATAATGACCTTGTAGCTGAAAAATCAATGGGTCAGTGGATGTAACTGGCCTCTATTGGTTGGAAAATATATGTGATTTTCTCAGTACCACTGTTCTTTCAGCAAAGAAGAGAACACTTCCTTTTTTTTGGAAAATGTTCTTAGAGAAAGTTTTGAGAGGGAAATAGTCAACTAACATAAAAAAGAAAGTAAAGAGAGGTGGGGAGGGCAGGGGGCGGGACCTCAACCCTCCTGCCAATGCTTGAAACTGGGAAAAGTATTTCAAAGATATTTGTAATTGTTTTTCTGAAGACAAAATTTTACTTTCTCCTTTTCTGTCTTCAGAAGAGGATTTTTTAATAGTGAAGTCATCCTCCTCCTCCTAGCAACAAATGCCTCTTAGAGGAGCTTCATCAATGGTTTGGTTTTGGTTTTTTTCCTGGTGCTTTGTGTTTTTACGCTTCTTGTATTTCCCCTCACTTGTTTCCTAAAGATAATTATAAAAGACTGAAATCTTTCTGTGACTCTGCTCAATTCCTATGAAATGGATTACCCTTGTAGCCTGAAGTAATTGGTTTTTGCAGGAAAACACCCTTCACTTGGCATGACATGGTCTCTTACAGCCATACTCAGGGTCACTAAATTGTGTTCTTGTTAACAGTGGAAATTCTAACCTCTGCTGCATGTGTCCAGCACAAGAGCTCATTTCATTTCACAAATTTTATGTGAAATTAAGAATTAGAGTAAAAGCATGCTTGTTTATGAATCCATCACAGATCAGTATTCGTGTAAATCAGTGTGAATGTGAATGTCAGTGCTCTGAAAGATTGGGGTGTAAAACCACCTTTACACTGGAGATTTCATGGAGTGTTACACAGAATCTGGGGGTGCTTCTAAGATTTTATTAGTGCAAGAGCTTACATTTGTGCTGTTATAAAGGAAGCTGGGTTTTGGAGGCTGAAATTGGGATGGCTCCCAATTACACTGGGGTAAGCACCATAATTTTTGGATTTTTTGCCTCGATTCTTCCTTAAGAAGAATTTTAAACTGTTGTTTCCAGCTGCAGCGCCTGAAGTGCTCACCTCAGGCTGTGTGTGGAGAGGAGGCAGCTGCAGAGGGTGGTTTGCACCAGGCAGGATCTGGAATTCACTCTGGAGCATCACTCCCACCCAAAAAGCTGCAGAGGGAGCAGAGGATGATGAGGTCTCTGATTTAGGCAGGTCAGTGGGATGCCCGAAGCAGGAGGAAGTGCAAGTAGACTGAAGTTCTTGCCTGGATTTTAACATTAATTACCTTTGTCAGAACAATTCAGAAAAATGCTTGATCTCTTCTTTATGATTAATGTTCTTCATGATTAATGATGCCTCCCCTAGCCCAGCTCTGTGCAAATGGCTGTTACTGCCTGCAAAGCAGGGATGTGTGCAGGGTTTAAATTCTCACAACCACTGCAACTAAGCAAATGTTGCTGTCCTATTTTATATGTGGGGAAATTGCAGTGCAGAAAAAAATTAACCAGCTTGCCTACAAGGTACCCTATGGCTCAACAGATTAAACATTAATGCAGGATTTCATTGAGTATAATTCTGCTCTGGGATTTCTGTTTGCTCATTTGCTTTGTTTGGCAGAGGTTTGAAGTTTTGATGCTCTTTTTCCTCAGTTTTGCTAAGAGCAGTTTTTATGTTACCTTTGATTCAGAATGCTTGAGGGTGGCTTTAAAATTCTGGTTGAATTGGAATAGGAAAATCTCCTGTATATTGGATCAGTTCATTTCAAAGCCAGAAAAGCTGCTTTAGTCAGTGAAGGAGTGCTCGCAGCACCTCTTCCATCTTCCCCTGCAGCCTGTCTGATTTAACTCATTCAGGCTCCTGAGTTATTGGGAAAGCCCAGAGGAAGATGCATCTCACTTGAGGTGTCATAGCTCCACATGCCTCTGGCATGTTGGCCACAAGCATTGAAACACTTTATTCTTCTTAATCAAATCTATAATTTTAATGCAGCTATCAAAATTTAGTGGTGTGGTTGACACATAACCATTCAATTATTTTACTATGCCTACATTAGGGCAATGTAATCAAGCCAAATAATGTGCTAATTTTGCCAGTTTCTGAACCTTTGATACATTTTTTGCAAGAAATTTGGTTGGCATAGTAGGATTGAGCCACTGAATTTCTGAGCCAAAGTCATTAATTGTTCATGATAACATGCTCCAGGTGGATTTATAAGAGGAATTTTTTTGTTAGAGGATTTTTTCAGTTGGATAGGCATTCATACTCTTATTTTGGGTATGCTTACTTGAGTAGTTGTATATTTTTCTCATTAAAGTAATTTTCTTCTTAATTTTTGTGGAATGAAGGTTTACAGCCCTGAGCCATTGTTATTTAATGGTTTTTAATTTTTTAATATTTCATAACTCTGAAAAGCTGCAATGATTTTTCTGGATTTCCTCTATTATTCTGCATAATTTATTCTGAATTGAAAGAGCACAACATTAAATTGTACTAGTTCTCTCCAGTAATGAATAGCTCTTGAGACAGATTTTTTCTGAAACTCTCATTATTGACTTTGTCTGCTTCTATCAATATCAAGGAAGTTTTTGCAGGTGTTTAAAACAAACAAGCCCGAGTAAAAGTTTTGTAGTATTTGAATTAGCAAGGATAGGACACAATTCAATAAAAATAAGCAAAATAATGAATCTGAAATAGGAAACTATAGAAATTTTGATACAAATATAGACAGGGACACTATTTATTCTTTCTCATTTATATTACTTGCCTACATATAGAAAAAAAAAGATGTTTTTTAGCAGCCCTCTGGGCAAAAACAGTGAGCTATACAAGGCATTTTCTCCCCCTATTTTCAGACTACTTTAATTGGGTAGTTTGAGAAAAGTCTCTGTTTAGAGAAACTGAAGATATTGCATCTGTATGAGTGAATAGGCACAAGGGGAAATATCCTAAGGATATTGCAGCTGTTTAGAGGGATAAAGAATATATAGATTTTTCCTCCCCAAATTGTGGGTTTTTTCTTATCATTATCTTATTGCCTATTGTAATTTTATTTCTTTCATCTGTTTTCATGAGAGACTTGACTGAGGTCTTCCTCTTCACCTTGAGAAAAAGGAACAATGTAGCAATGGATGAAACATGCTCAGAGAGGACAAATTGAATCTGAACAATTGGAGTGGAAGCGAAACACATGTGTAAAGAGAAAATGCAATAGAAATGCTCCCAAAGAACACATTAAACTGAGGTTTAAACTGAAAACATTTCTATGTTGATTCATCCTTGGTTGATTGGTTGACTCATCAAGCCATGGTCCTTTAACAGGACAGAAGATCATGGGCAAGTGGGACTCGTCTGAAGTCTGTGGTGCTTTCTTTTTTATTCTAAGTTTATTTCATCTGTATTTTCATGCCCAGCAAATAATAAATCTGGCAAGGGCAACACTTATTAGGAAAAGACGTTTCTGTAGAAGGGAGTTTTACAGTTCTGTGAATGGCGCTAGAAAGTTTGGAGTAGGAAATTTGATTTGTATTTTTGGGACTTTAGGAAGTTAATCGTGCTGTTAGGTGTCTAATGGTTCTAAAATGCACTTTCAGCTGTCTGCATGTCTTCCTGCTGGCTGCTGCCAATGTGAAAACCCAGAGGAAATCCTGTCTTATCAGAAACACCCGATCAAAGGGGAGGTTTAACAAAGAAAAACTTGATTGAAAAGGTAATAGAAGAGGCAGTGGTTAAAGACAGGTAATTTTCCAGTTCATCTTAGAATTATAGAAAGAGTTGAAAATAAAATACCATTCTTCTATTTTATCCAGTGAAAAATTATGCCCTGAAGGATGCTTAAAATTAGTTTTCCCACTCAATTATAAAATGTCACTTCATAATGCTGGTTCCATGAGTGTACGTGCCTTTGTTGTTTAACAGGACAAATAATTAAAAAAAATGTAGCATTCAGAATTAATTTTCCTTTTCATAGCTTTAATTCAGAACTAATGATAACCTTTTGGTCTTCCAGTTAGCCATTAAATTATTCTCCTTTGTTTTAGACTGCATAGATCAATAAATCTTATACATAGGCACAGATTGACTTGCAGAAGCTGAGAATTGTCAGCCTTTCTTCACGTGAAGATGGATACAAATATTGTCACTGAAATTTTCTTTTTAAGGTCTGGAATGTTATATTTATTTCACTATTATGTGAAATACATAGAAATAGAATAACTAGGCAGAAAATGCCAGCTGATGTCTGGGAGCTCACTGGTCCTCTGCCTGAGAATCTCACCTGGAGGAAGTATGGAAACTTAATTTTTCTTATATGTAATGATTTATTTTCTTAAAGGCTTATCTTCTTTAGTAACTGCAGGAAAATGTGATTCTAAACCCATGTCTGATTAACATTAGAATATTTTTGTCTGGTATTTGTATTCATCACCTGCTTCAGTAAGACAAATAGATTTATTTTGTTCTGCAATGTAGAGTTTATATGGATTCCTCTCCCCTTCATTATCCTTAGTTCATGTTCATGTGACAATTAAATTTTGCTGAAAGATATCAATAGACTCACTAACACTCATGATATTTTTAGATTGAAAGAAGAGGTGTCCGAGAAGCAGCAGCTGAAGTTTCAATTAGCTGGTGAGACATTGTCCATTTTAAGTAACAAACAACTGTCTTAAAAATCTGGTTTTATCTATATGGGATTAATGCTCTTCAAATCCAGCTTCTTTGGGGTCTGCATGCAATGTTCTCTGACCACTCAGGTAAGGAACTATGATTCATTATCTTTTAGTATTCACCTGCTCCAGAAATTCTTCATGATGTAAACAGCTTCAAGAAACACGGAGAAGCTTAAAAACAATCAAGGTGTGTTTTTTTACACTGTGATATTTCATATCTACCATTGCAAAAAGGTTGTTTTATTTATTTTCCCAGAAGGAACATTTATATATCATTAGGAGTTCACAGTAGTTCTTTCCTCTGGTGGGTCTGGGTCTGATTTCCAAAACAAGCCGAGTGCATTAGGGCTTTTTTTGTTTGTTGGTTGTTTATTTAGAGCGACAGGTGAAAACACAGCCTGGTGTTCTCGTGAATAGAAACTCCTGATCTTTTACAGCTCAGACGGTTGTCAGAAGTTCCACGTTTTCACTTTGATCCCCCTGGCCAGGCAGAGAGCAGCAGGGATGGGATGGATGCAGCCGAGGATGCCCTCAGGGTGTGTCAGTGGAGGAGCCCGGGAGATGGGAGCTGCTCCCTGGGGAAGGGCACAAGCCCTGCTGGTGTCACAGAGAGCCCAGCAAGGTGTGGGAGGCTCGTGTGAGGAGCTGAGGCAGAGCCAAAATCACTGAGAGAGAGGAGGAGGAGGAAGGAAAAGCAAAGTGGAGGTGGGGACAAGTGGAACAGCAGGAGCTGTAAAGAGATCTGATCATGGAAACAGCAGCAGAGGTCTGGAATTAGGAAATGGGAGCACAGATATGTATGAGAATGGGTTGGCTCAGGGTGAGAGAGGGGGAGCAGCAGCAAATGTCCCAGGGCTGGGGGAAGCTCAGAGAAGGCAGCAAATCAAGGAGGAGGTGGATGCCAGGAAAGGAAACCAAGCATTAGAAAATTTGGAAACCATAAACCTCAGTGACAGCATGTATGTATGTATGATATAGGTGCACCTCAAAAGGATGGATTGGTCAAAGTCCAATATTTTTTAATCTTTGGAAACTGAAATGTGAATATAATGATTTCTATCAAATGCTCCAATTTCTTTTTTTATTGTTTGAAAAACCTGGCAAAATTATTTCCTCACCTGCTCTCTGACTTCACCCTGTGTTGAGATGAATGAGTGTTTTAATGAACTCATTTCTCTTTTAAATCATTAAATATATTCATGCTTGATAATATGCATCAGTTCTTTCTGTGGGGGAGATTATTACTAGAAATAATGTGCTGCATTAGAATTGCATTAGAATGTAGATTTAGGCCATATTTAACTTCCTCCTGAGCTCCGTGTTGTGCAGGCAGTGTACAAAATAGATGGAGTCCGAGGTGGAAGCTGACAGGAGGAGCTCATGCCTGCAGGGGTCAGCAAAGAAGCTGCCCAGGTTCTGCCCCTCCCAGTATGCTGTGATTTCCTTTGCTCTGTGGAGCACAGGACACTCAGCACACACTCTGAATTCATCAGTCAGCTCAGCATTAATAATTCAGAGCAAATTACAATGAGCTGATCTGCAGATGTACTTCTGAAAGTCAACGGCAGAGCTGTCTTTCACTTTCAAGCTGCAAAAATCGGAATCTCACAGGAAAAAGATTGGAAATCCCAGAAACTGATGGTGTTGTACTGGGAGTCACACTCCAAGTGAGACCTTGTGTCCATCTCCAGCAGCTGATGGAGAGAGGATGTGCAACCGGATCTTTCTCCACAAAGGGGTGTTGAGCAGTTTTGGGTTATCTGAGTTTCCTGAGGGATGCTCTGCATGCACAAGGACTTAAAGATAGACCTCTAGCTCTGGGAGATAAGTAACTTTAGTCATGATGCAAGAATAATATTTCTTCTCTCAAAGGTAAAAAAATTTGAAGATCTTTGGTTGGATTCCAAATCCATTCTCACTACTAAATGGGTTTTCCTTTGACTCCAGCCTTTCTGCAAAGGAAAAGTCTATGTCAGTAAAACTCTGTCAGAAAATCATTTGCTTCTGAACAATTCAAGTTCTTGTGTGCTTGAGCCAACAGTAAGGATGGGGAACTGAAACCTGGCCAAGGAGGGACATGGTTTTGCTGTTCTCACTGGGCAGCAAAGGCACTGAGATTGGCCAACTCAGCTAATGGCCAGCTAAAATTAAATATTTCACTTCAGGTCAGAAAAAAAAAATATCAGCATTTTGACATGCATTTTTTAATGATTTTTTTAATGCATAGATTGGGTAATGCAATACCAGTTGTTAATGTGTTATTAAAACCAAAAATTTCTGGTTGATGTGAAAGATATTTTTATCACCTCTGTATTAAATGTGAAACAATAGCTCAGAAAGTGAATTATTTCTTATAGTCTCAAATACAAGTAGCAATGGTATTTTGTAGAAAAATGTGCACATTCTGGACTTTTTTTTAAAGACAATATCTCTGCTGAGAAATCAGAAAATTGCACTGGGGACTATTCTCATCTTTCTTGAAGTGCAGCTCTCAATATAAAGCACAGCTGATGCTCTGGTCTGTGAGTGGAGAGGCCATTGTCCTGTATCCAATAGAGAATATGTCCACTTATGAATCCTCCTTTAACCTTTTCCTTTTTTTTTTTTTGTTGGTACCTTGGGTTTGGAGAGCTATTCCAGTTCCTAGTTTCCTTTTAACATCACTGTTGCCTAGTGAATTGTTCCCTATCCAGTATTTTTGCAATTTATTCTTCCTGCCCAAGTGTTAAATTTTACAGCTGTCTTTATTGAATGGTGCTTTATTTTTTGTCAGGAATATTCTCTCAGTCTGTCAAAATAATTTTGAATTGTAGCCCTGTCCTCACAACATTCTTGAGACCTTTCTGTGCTTAAAGTCACTTGTGATTTTAAGAGCTGTATTTTCTATGCCACCATGCACTTTGGTAATGCTTTTTATAATTAAGATATATGTCAAAGTAATGTATTGTAGTCATTAAGAAGAAAAAAATCAAAAATGTAGGGGAAATCATTATTCTTTTGGCAATAACACATTCAGATAGTCAGCAACACCCATTCTAAAAATGAGAAATATTCTTTCATTCAGGACCCTCAAATCCCCCTGTGATTTTCAGTTGCATGTAGCCTGGAGCAGTGGAGAACAGAGAGCTCCCAGGTTAATTTCCTGTGTTCTGCTGCATATGCAAAGGCCCAGTCTTCTTGTCCCACAGGAATATCTGATAATATACTCAATTTGTGACACTAATAGCAAATAAACTGTCCAAAAGAAAATGAAATTTGATTGCCTTCAATTCCAGGAATACAGAGAGGTTTGTTTACCCAAGTCACAGAATTTCTGGTCCCTAAGAATGAATGTAATCATTTAAAGCCTTTGGACCTGGGCTGAATTTTACCAAAGGCTCTGTGCCTGGTGTGACTTACATTCAGCATCTTGGCCAAGGGGAATGAGAGTGATTTAATCTATCCAAACCCAATATACTATCAGTGCCAGAGGGCATTTCTTGCTCTCAGAGGAGAGACTCACTGGCTAAAGAAGGAGACAGGAGAGCTGCTAAGGAGGAGTGTGTTGTCACAGCAGGCTGGAAAAAACCTCACCCCACATCTCTTTCACAGCCACCTGTCTTGATGTATTTCTATATCCATGGATACTTAGATGATTTTAAAGCCTCAGTTCTTTTGGTAATAATGGGGAAGTGGATTGAGAGCATAGCAAATAAATTAAATTACTTATGTAGGAGGCAGTGAAATATGACTAAATGCATTGGGATCTTGTTGTTCCTGATGATGCATCTGAATCATTCACCTCTTCTGAACCATTCAGTTTCCTGGTGGACACACTCCTAGGAGAGAGTTTGAGCTGAAAACTACCTACAAGGAAGTGTATGCCTGAGTAAATCTAATTTAGAAAACATTAGCAATCATTATGGAAGCCTTGTTTATATTTAGGTTGCTATCATTCACTGAACTTATAATGTCTCTGGGTAGGGACTGGATTTGTTTTGTGGGGATTCTGGTACTGTAAATAATGTAATCAGAGTTTATTACCTTTGGTCTTGTACCACGCATATGCAACAGCAATGAAAGGAAAATCTTTGGTGGGAAAACAGTAAAAGAAAGTTTCCCATCCTCAAAGTAGGTCTTTAAAAATAAAAAAAAATAAACAAAATACAAACAAACAAAAAAAAGCCACCCAGAAAACAAAAAAAAAAAAAGTGTAGAGGAAAAGGATGTATTAATTTTAAGAAGTAATCATTAAATACCACACATTAGAATTTAAATGTTTCACAAAGTTAAAAATAGAAAAAAGGCCTGTTCAGTAGTTGCCCCTAATTTCCTCACTTTCTGTGATGCCTGAAGGGTTTCTCACACTGGGTTTGGTCTCAGGAGCAGTAAAATCTCAGAGCTCGGGAGGAGCTCTTCTCCTTCCTGCACGAGAGCCCTGAGGAGGACACAGACACCCAGCGAGGCTCCCCTGCTCCCTTCTGCAGGGACACCTGGTGTGAACCAAGGGCACTCTGCTCTCTTCCCCCCAGAAACACCTGGGTTTAGTGTTGGCATGCTCAGATTGTGCCCTCATCTCTAATGTTCCAATAAAATGTAGAATGGAAGCTGCACACTGAGGAAGGTGCAGGGTTTAGGGTCCAGACTACTCAACTTCTTTAATTTCAGTTTTTTTCCTGTGTGAGACTATTCCATTTCTCATGGCCCTTCCTTCACACTTTTGGCATAGAATTCTGACCTGGTACAGGTTCCCTGGGGGACTTTCAGTCCCACAGACCCCATACTTCCATGGGTGCTGACAATTTGTCTCTTGACATCTGGAAAATGCAATAACATAGATGTGAGGGTAAAATGAAACAAAAAAAAAAAAAAGAAAAATAAAATAGATAGAAAATGAACTGTTCTTTGCATTAATTAGCTAAAGAGAAATAGGGAGATGGATGGAACACTTTAAACAGAATGAGTTTTCTCATCATTAAAATGTACCTTGGACAGAATATTCCTGTCCTGGGTGTGACTGTTCTGGATTAGGGACATCCACCTACGTCTGTAGCCACGTCTGCTCTTTTCTGAAACCATTTTAATTTTCTGCTATCATTCTCTGAGATCATATCAATCTTTCACCCCATGTCTGCTTTAAAAGACTAGGTTCTACAGATTTTTTTATACTTCACTCCCAACTCCTCTTTTTTTTTTCTTTATTCTTCTTTTTTTTTTGTGGTTTTGGGCAATCTGACATCTTCAAATTCCATCCATCTTATCATAATAATGTGTTTTCAGTCAGATGGCACTTAAGGGTTTTTTTTCCTCCTCTACTGCTCCTACTCTGGTAAATAACCAACTTGACCCTGCTGACAGAGCTTTTACATGTCCACATTGATGTATTCAAAACACAGCCAATAATTCTTGAATTTTGCACAGATATTTTCTGCAGTCACTTACTGCAAAGGCCCAAGAAGCAGATGAAGGAACTGTGAACCTATGACAGAGTGGCAAAAAATAATTTAGTAATCTGCTTCTGCAAAACTGCTTTCAGGTAGGTTTTTCCAGAAAGAATTTTCTCAGCTGGTAAGGTTACTTTTTGGTTGTCAAAGCATTGTTGGAAGGTTCAGGTTCCCATAAAGCTTCTAAACATTTCTCTGGTTTCTAAAAGCCAGCATAATTACTTATAATGTGACAAATTATTACTTTCTTTAATATTTAAATGGATGCTATTTTAAGCAGTATCTGAACAACAAAGCAATTTCAATTCTCTGTTGTTATTTCTCACCCATTGGTGTGCTTGCTCTAAATCCAAAGCAATTTATGGATCTCAGATAATTTTTCTGTAATGCTTTCAATTCATTGTTCAATTTTTGAACCTATAGCATTTTCTGCTAGCTGTGCACATTCATAGTCCTTCCTTTGCTGATTTCCATCTAACTCTGAAGTGCAATTATATTGTATTTCCTGTTTGCAAGTATAAAAAGTCTATATTGACCCTGGTGGGATAGAAAGCTATTGCTGGTACAGTAGCCAATAAATCTTGGAGTTGGAATATGTCTGTTTTAATCTTCCCTGTAATCAATTAAGTTTTGAGGTTAGGGCTTCTAAGGTTTAATTCAGCTGGCTATTAGCAGAAGTCTATGAGCTGTCTTTTCTGAGGGATTTGTTGTGATATTAGGATGCAGTAGCAGAAGCATAAATCTATACCAAGATCTAAATTTGGGCACAAGCTATAAAATGATGGTTGAATTACATAGATGGGTAATTTATTGTCTGCTTTTTGATCAAAAGTTAGTCTATAAGGTTTAAGAATTAGGTGATTTTTACTTTGTGCAGAAAACTTGTATACATGTATTACACTAAAATTCCACATGACTTGTTTGTTTTGTTTCGGATTTTTTTAAGCAATTATTTTAAATATGAATAATGACTCATGCATTAGTCAGACTGTTGATTTGAAGACTCACTTCCAAATGCCATTTGATAACAGTTCCTGCTACTATTTCCACTTATGTTATTCTTTTTTTTTTCCCCTCCAAGTCTCAGAAATTCAACTGTGTGTTCCCTCCCTTCTGACACTCCTTCAGAAATGGCAGTCAGCCTGCAGATACCCTTTAGATATCAGGATACTCAATCTCAGATGCTCAGGAAAGCATGAAGCACTTTCCTGGAATGGTAAATGTGATATCCCTGTTGCTTTAGCCATTCAGGAATTGGTAAATGTGACATCCCTGTTGCTTTAGCCATTCAGGAAAAGCACCCCTAAGCTTTTGGGTTGCACCACAGAGTTACAAGAAGCCCAGGGCCCACAGAAGTTCTCCTTCCCAAGGGCTTTGGGAGCTCTGCTGGAGGAGGCAGTAGCCAAAGTGGCTCCCAGCATCATGGCAAAGGTCAGCAAATCCCCCAGGCTGACTGTGACCGTGGGAGCCTCTGTCTGCAGGGACACCCCAAGTGCCACCCACCTGCCCCACACACTCCTCTCCAGAGCCTCCCTCCCTTCCCCAGCTCTATCTCTGTGCCATTTTCCATCACACAGACTGTGCTGTACACCCCCTGGGCTGACCTGTGTGCGGCAGTGTGGGTGGAAATCTTTCTTTCTGATGAGCTGGTCCCTCACAAGTTTCCTGGACCTGTGACAGAATCAGAATAATAAGAGTTCTTTCCTGTCTCTCTGCACCATTTGCCTTCCCCCCCCCCCCACCCCTTAACTGCAGCCTAAATGGAGTAGAAGATGCTGCTGCTGTGGGGAATAAATTTCTCTTTCCCTGTGAAATTTGGAAGCAGTAAAATGCTCCAGGTGTTCATTTTTCCAGCCTGCATATAAGTCAGGCATTGTAAAGCCTGAGCAATAGACAGCATCTCCTGTTTGTTAGAACAACAAGGTATTCTTTTCTTTTTTTTTTTTTTTTCACCCTGTGTGGCTTTTCATCTAAAAGCAAAGATCCATTTAAACTGAAAACTCTTGTGGCACTATATTAGTTTTATCAGGAGTTGCACAGTGAGGAACAGTGAAAAGGACAGCAGAGCCCATCCTCCTCCCAGGCAGCCAGGACATGGGGTCAGGGCTCTGGCCTGACATGGGAAGCACAGCACAGCTTCCTCTTTCCCTAAATTAGAGGAAAGCCTGGAACTGAAGCCTTCCAGGATGCTGGAAGCATGACCTTCGTGTCAGAAACCTCAGAACATTCCTTGGTCCAGGATTCTTTCAAGGTCTTTACTTGGCCCCACTTCTAGCTTCAACACTTTTCTGCAAGAAGCAAAAATGATTTTGCTACAAGCTCCAGTGTTGTGTCTCATCAGGAAGAGCTTCAAAAGAGTAATACTCTAAACCTTGCTTTTTCCATTTGTGCTTTTTCACAAAAGACCAAGTTTGAACCTTTATATAGAGCCTTGATTATTATTCTGATTTTAAGAGGCAATGAATCAGACCACAGGTTGACATTGCACATTAGCCATCATCTCTGGTACTCAAGGGTGTGTGTCTAGATCCCATTTTCCATCAGCCACCAATAGTTGGCTCATCTTATTTCAATGCATGATTATAAAAACACAAAACTAGCACATTTCTTAGCGGGATTGACATATTGCTATTTATGGCTTTTTAAATCATGTATATTTATGAGTTTCTAAAATGGTGTGTCCAATTTCAGAACATCTTCAATGTCCAAATCTCATGAATTATAAAGTATATGTTTTAACATACATGATTATTAATGTACACAAGAAAATTGCAAGTAATAGTATGACTAATTTCCTGTGGGAATTGATAAATTGCCTGCATATGTATTTCTTCTGGAAAATTCTGACTTCTTGGTTTCATAATTCCCAGACAGAATATTTATACCCTTGACAAATAAGGCAAAACATATTTGACACTTTTAAAACCCATTTACTTGCCATTTTGAGAGCATGGTTTTCATTATCAGAAAAATGCCTTTTTTTTTTTTTTTTTTTTCCTTAGCAAACAAGGTAACTGACCTGGCACTTAAAAAGGAAAAAATGTCCTTGCTATGATTAAATATATATATATGTATGTGTATGTGTATATATATATATGTTAAGACTGATTTTTATGCCTTACTTTCATGCATCTTTGCTCAAATACATTTTGAACTCAAGCCTTCAACAGTGTTATTTAATTAGGAGAAATAGAAAAATATTTTCCAATGCCTCACTGTTTTCTTTTTTTAAACTTTACTGGACCTATTTATCATGCACTTGAAAATATTTGTGATATATAGGCATTTTAAATGCTGTATATTAATTAAGGAATTGCAGGGTGTACTGGCTATATTTTATTCTGAAAGAGCAAAACTATGTCCTTTCTATTAATCTAAATACCACTCAGGTGGTATTTCTCTCTGGGTAGAGTTTCTAGTGTCTCACAAGGGGTACACTCACACTTCAACCGTAGTAAATTCAGTTTAAAATTCATTCAGCCATGAGAGACAAACCCCTTGGGAATCATGTGTTGTTAGTTCCAGGACCACTTGTTTGAAAATTGTTTGAACGTTTTTTGGGGATGGACTGAGAGAGGACTCCAGGAGAGGAGCTGTGGGAAGTGAGGCAGGGGCAGGAGGCAGAGCCACCATGGGGAAAAGGGGTCTGGGAGGACAGGATGTGGAGCTGTGCTTAGAGAATCCAGCTGGGGATGAGAGGATGGAAAATGGATGGAAACTTTCAGTGTCTGAAGAAAATAGAATATAGTCAGGGTGAGAATTGTTAGCATTAAATTGGTAAGAGCCTCGTGTGACTGGCAGGTGAAGAAGCTTTGCTTTTTTTTTTCTTCTAAAGATGTACTTGGATGGTTTGAAGAAAAAGCTTACAAAGTTACTGCTGCTTGTTTTGCAGACTGGGGGTTAAAAGTGTTTTAAGCAAGAACATTGTCAAGTGCTTGTGGTAATTGTCATGGCACAGAGACTGCTCCTGTGAGCCTCCCGCCCCACCTCAAGATTATCAGCCAAAATATCTGAAGAACGTTAATAATCCTAATTTTTTTAAGATATTGGGGTAAGAAGAGAGTTCTGGTAGATACCAATTTTGATAAACTGCTAAGATAAGTTCTCATTCCAATTCCAGTTGTAAATATATACCTATTTTTCTGCTTAAATGGAGCTGTTAAGGCATTTTTACATGCTATTATATATACACATAAATTTTGGGCAATTTGTCTTAAAAACTTCCAAGTAAGAGAAATCTGTAAAGCATTTCTTTGTCAAAAATTTGATGGCTTGAGGTATGGAAAGGAATCCAGGTAAACACAGATTAGCCATCATTAAACTGGGCAACAAAGAGTGGTTGAGTTTGTGTTTACCATTCACTGCTGCACTGACTCATAAACTGGGCTCTTCTAATTAATAGCAGTGTAATGGTTAGGGATCCACATAGTAATAAAGCTGCTTCTAGGATGGCTACTATAAAAAAAATAAAAATAAACAAACCCTGGCATGAGTTGTAAAGTTATTTAATTGTCTCTAAATTAGATGTGGGGAAAAAAAACCATTTAAAGCAGGCATTTTTTGTACTATTGTGGATTGCCTGTCTGGAAAAAGTTTTAACAGCCTAGGTTTAAAAGGAAGTAAATGATAATAAAAGCAGTGACACCTGTAAATGTGAATACTTAGGATACTTTTCATGAAGAGCAATAGTTTAAAGGCATCTGGCTACAAACCTGAGTTGCTGCAAGCAACAGCTCTTATTGAACCACTCTACAGTAAAACATATGTTGAATTAATTGTAGAAAAATAAACATAATCATGATAGTAGAAGGCATAGTTTTCTAAGATAAAATACTTAGCTACACAATCAAATAAAGCTTTTTTGTTTATTTAGTTATATAACTAAATAATTCAGATAATTTCTGGTTCAGTCTAGCAGTTTCTATTATGAACTTGGCTGTTTACATACGCAGAATCAGGAAAATAGCATAAAATATGAATTCAGCCACATTTCTTTGGTTCTGGTAGCATTTGCTGAGTACCAGCCCTGTTACTTCACCTGGTTGAATAGTAGAACTCTCCTGTCCTCCTTAGTGATGTTTCTCTGTGTAGATCGCAAATCTCTACTTTTTTACTTCTGTTTTCCTCTATAAGTACGATCACTTTTCAGTGTCAGCTGGAAGAAAATAACTGGTTTTAAGGCATTCATGATTGAGTCTGACACAGGGGCAAAAAAAGCACAAGTAAAAGCTATTAGTTAGGCATATCCTTGACTTTGTGTGACTGATTCTCTGCAGGTTTATGATATAATTGGGTTGATTTTCAATCTTGTTTTGGGAGTGGTTGTGATGTGGAAAGATCCCTTTCCTAAATCTAGTGCACATGTCAAAATATACAGAATCTCTTCTCCACAATACCCTGTCACAGATACATGCTAAATACTGTAAATATCAGGGAAATTTCTGAGCTTGGCAAGTGTAAAGGACCTTAACACTCTCTAAAATTCTCTGAAAGGGGGGAGCCAGGTGTGGGGCACTCTCTTCTCCTGAGTAACAAGTGACAGGACCAGAGGAAACAGCCTCAAGGTGCACCAGGGAGGGTTTGCACTGGATATAAAGGAAAATTCCTTCACTGGAAGTGTGGTCAGGTGTTGGAACAGGCAGCCCAGGGTGGTGGTGGGATCACCCTGCTGGGAATGTCCAAAAGCAGTGCAGATGTGGCATTTGAAGGTCAGTTTAGTGGTGAACAAGGTGGTGCTGAGTTAAGGGCTGGACTCCAGGACATTAGAGGTCTTTGTTCCCCTAATGATTCTGTGAGAGTGAAATGGGATTTTGGGATGGCTGCAGACAAAGGGTGAACCCACAGCCTGCCCAGAAATGGCTTCTGCTGCTCTGTGTGAGTACAAGGTTGAGTCTCACAGTGTGATTTGGTCACTGTCAGGGGTGAGCAGGAGCAAGAGTTTAATGCAGCCGCTGCATTTGAATTTTGGTGGAAAGGATATTTCTGTGTGTTGGATCTGGCTATGAGGAACTGTAGAATTAAAGCTGCCATAACAGAATAGTAGTAGGTTTATGATACTGAAATTACTGTGAAAGGTTTCTCTTGTCAACAGTGCCCATAAAAAATAACAAGGCAGCATGTTACAGCATCATTTCGTTTGGCTAGGGGAAAGCAGAAACATTTTATTAAAAAATACTTGAAACAAGCTGCTGGTTCACACCCTGCAGTAGATAGATGTCCTGGCAGAAGACACAAAACCAGCTGTGGTAGATGCTGCTATGTTTTGGGGGACAGCAGAGGTGATTGCCTTCCCTGAGGTGCAAGGAAAGGTCAGAGCTGCATTTCTCAAGAGGAGAGACCCAGTCTGGGGGCTGGGGAGGAGCTGTGGACTGGGTTACTTCAGCTCTTGCTTCATCCCATAGGTGAGAGACAGATGCTTGGGGTGAGGGATGGGTTTTGTGATCTGAAAAATCCAACTCCTCTGCTGGAAGAGTATGATATCATTAACAGAGGAATAAAACTGTTCCTGTTCTGATTCTTCTGGCCAAGCTGAAATCTGGGATCCCTCCCTCCTTTGTAAATCTTTTTATTTGACCTTTTGCTTTTGCCTTCAGGGGCTTAAATCTGAAAAATATATTGCAGGGTTATTATAGGTACCAACTAAGCAGAAATTTGGAAAACAAATGGCAAAGCCACATTTTGAGGAGAACCTTCCACTCAGTCTGCAACCAGAGGGAGTTTGGTTGTCACACAGAGAAGCTGGGTGCTCCCATGGATGTAGCTGGTAATCTTTGGCATTTTACTGCAGAGCTCTCCAGATCCTGCCCCAGAGAACATCAGCTGCTGTTGTTATGTTCACAGGAAGCTGTGTGAGGATCAAGTGCAGCCACTCTTCAAGGGAGAGCAGAAAACACTCTGGATCTTACAAGTGATGTGTTACATTCATTTTTTTCCAATACATATTTGTCCTACCTTGGGCATTTACAACAAATCTCTTCAAGGGAGGAAACTCTTTTGCTTGATATGGCATGCCTCAAAGAAAACACAAACTATTTCTACTTTTTTCTTCTAGTTAGATGTAAGTTATAATTTGCAAAACAGTCACATGGCATACTTCCATGCCAATCAACCTTTTTAAAAGGAGACTTGATTTAAAAAATGCTTCCTTAAATCATGTGTCTACACAGGCCTACACATCTATGCTTTCAATGAAATTAATAGTTGTCAAAAGAACAAAACACGTGTTATCTGTTCCTTACACTGACTTGAGCAATAATGAATGCTGTTACAAAGAAAGACTCTAGAAGATATGACAGACACGAAATCTTTTGGTTTGTTGTTTTGGTTTTTTTTATTACCACATCAGGAGCACTGAATATGAATTAAAACTTGTTATTGTGGATGGAGATAATGAAAAGTCTTGCAGAATTAAAATCACTTATTTTAATTTATATTTGTTTCCATAATTTTGGGAGAACAGAAGGGTATAGGGGAGAATTTTCTTGTCATGAAATGAAGTTTTATATGAAAACAAAATGTATTTGAAATTGTCAGAAAGATCCAGCCATGCAAGATGATTTTAAATATGTGCTAAAGAATTTTGTTATTTTCAAAACAATTTCTCCAATATGTATTGCAGAAAATCAGGATATCAAGGGATAGTGTTCCACCACCTTTGCTGCCTCTTTCCTGATCCACAGAGCCATGAACTCAGCTGGAGCTTTCCTTTGTGAGGTTCTCACTGATATTTCCAATTCCTACCTGACTTCTGTCTGCACTTATTGCTGAAGAGTCCTGAGTTGTGGGAAAACCAAGCACAACTGTGTTGCAGATGAGATATTTTCTCTCAGCTTTGAGTTCAGCTTCAATAGTGCCATCTTCTTTCTATTCTAATTTTCTTAACTCCTCAGAGTTTTAATTCAGCTGCTACAGGTGTTTCCCTTTTTTCCTCTTATCAGATCAGTTTCAAATATAAATGCTGCTGCCATATTTGATGCTATCACAAATTTCTTTAAGGATTTCTTTTTAGTGATTTATCTTTTTTTTTTTTTTTTTTGTGAAATCTTTGGAGAGTTTGAAGCCAGTACAAAGATACGCTATTTGGGGCACCCAGGCTTGAGTTGCATTGAGCAGATATAAAAGTCTGTTCCATTTTGGGGGAAAAAATAACATTTACAGCTAGCCAGGATACTTGTTCATAATTCTGAAACCAGACAAGAGCAAAATTAAGCCACTTATATCTCATAATCTGTCTCTCATTGCTGTGTGCCATGGTTTATATTTAAAGTGGTAATTCACTTTAACTGAGAGCACCAATGCCTGAATGCCTAAAGCTCTGTACAGAAGTAGAGCCACGACAATATTTTTACCCAAAAGATAATACTCTCTACTAAATCAAAGACACAAGCTCAGTCCAGCCCCTTTTTTTCTTTTCTTTACAATGACTTTGGAACTAAATATTGTGCAGCTTCTGGATGGTGTCGTGAGACTGACCCAAGACTCCCCACATTCCCAGTGGATGTTCTTGAGTCCCTTAGAGCAGCTCTGGTCCCTGCCTGACTTAATCCACTCCAGCAGGTGAAGTTCATATTTCCCTGTAAAATTGCTCCTGTGAACATGCTGACTGCACTGCCAGCTGGGAGGGAACTCCTAATGAAGGGGATCAAGGTAAACTTCTGTAATTTTCTCACTGCAGAAGAATGAGTTGTAGAAATGTGATTCTTTTTAACCTCTCCAACTGGCTCCAGGCTACTGCAGTTTGTGCCATTTGAAACTAGTGATAGATGTCATTGGGCTCAGAGGGGCTGCCAGTGACATTTGTGATCATAAGGTGCCAGGTTCTGGCTTTACACACATCTAAAGTTTGTTGGAGCCAATGTGTTTTTCATGGACTTCAGAGAGTTATACATAAAACCTAAAAAGCACAAAAAAATGTAAAAATCTTAACACTTATGCTGTAAACAATTGCAGATGAGTCTGTTCACACAGTGATGTCCTCCTTTTACCCACATCTGAATATTCAACACTAATCTTCTTACTGCTTATACCTGCTTCAAAACTATGTTGGGCTATGTGAATTCTGAATTATGAACGCATGAATATTATGCTAAAAATTAACTTTGGATAAGTTGTCTGTGAAGATATGTCGTGAATAAGAGCTGATGACAAGATTAATTAGTGTCACTGCAAGTTGTGAAAGACGCAAAAAATTAGGTCGGGAAAGAAAGTAAAATTTAAAAATATAAATATAAATAGAAAATCCCATTGTACCATTTCACAGAAAGTTACCTCAGCTGAACCGCTGAATCTGTTAATCTTGAGTAGGTGAAAATTGCTGGTACCAGCTGAAAACTAAGCAGGAGTCCAGCTGGATTCTTGTCCTGCTTGGACATTCACAATGCAATCTCTGCAGCCAGTCTCTTGCATCTTGAGCATGTTCCATAAATATTTCTCCCTCATTTTTCTCCTCAGAGGCAAACATAGACATCCTGTATTGCACTGCGCTTCAAATTCAGCTCAGAATTTGGCTGAGGTTGCTTTTGGCTTAGCCAGACAGAGGGGAATTTTTTTTGGTCAGGCCATTCAGTTTTGTTTAACTTTTCTCTCTATGGCAATCACCAATGAGAAGAGGTCACACAGTACCTGGATGTTTTCCTTTCTAATCCCTTCTATAGGGACGTGGTAGATCTTTCTTTCTGAAGTTAGAATCCAAGTTCTTTAGATTTTTTTGCCATATTCTGTCTTTACTATATTCCTTATCAGCTTACATGGTCATTTCTTTTGCATGTTATCCTCTAAATCAATTTTAAAAGCACATCTTTGATTGATCCTCACTCCACTCCTTGTAGTGATCTGAGATTCCATATTTATAAAGAGTCTCTGGAGTATAAATTCAGAGAGAAAGACCTGTTTTCTGTGATTTTGCTATTATTACAGGATTGCTAGTGCTGAACATGCTCTCCATCCAAATATCCTCAGTCTTCCATGCCCTGTCAGTACAGAAGGGAATATAATAGAGTAAACACAATAATAAATAAATAGTAGGCCTGCAAATCTGGTTCACTTGTAATTTGCCAAGTTAGAAAACCCTCTGTCTTACTACAGAGCTCTGCATTCTGGAATATTATAATAAATCTAAATCTGTCAAGGAAAAAACCTCCCCCTACTTACTGCAGAAAGTTGCTTTGATGCTAATTCCTCTTTTACTTTTCATGAGAGGATTAGCTCAGGGTCTTGAAAGTGAAAAGGAATCCAATCTGTCGACTTAGGGCTTTTTCAATGTGTAAATTAAAAGAAATTTTTAATGCATAAATAAATGGATGGACTTCCTTATAAATTTCTTTACAGATTTCCAGTGTGAATGGTAGGTGTCTTTTCTGACATTATGTTTTACAGCCAAAATTCACCTGTTGGGGTTTTATTTATATGGGGGTTTTTTCTTTTTTTTTTTTTTTTGAAGAAGGCCAGTATAAACTCTATATTGAGTAATAAGGATCTGTGGGTTTTTTGGGTTTTTTACATTCTGTAATCAGTTCTGGAGGATTAACTGGGATAAGGCCATACATTTTAACAGCTGAGAACAATGTAAAACATATGGCAGTACTGCTGAAAATTATGTGTGTGAGCTTCTTCAGACTTGTTGTTTCAAAGGCAGCTCTCCTTCCATCTCCATCCAGTTAAAGTGACTTCATTCCATGGAGTGGAATTAGAACATTTTATTTTCTTTCCAAATTTCCTCATGTGTCACAATCCTTTTGTCTCTCCATTGATTACTGATAAATAAGATGAAGAAAAAAAAACAAACATGAGGGGAAAGAACAGTTCCATCTTTATAAAATATCTATTTTCAGACTGGTAGAAGTTTTATTTATCCATCATTCATCTCTGGGTATTAATCATTGCCTAAAAATTATTTCCATTCTTAATGCTGGGTGTAGACATGATGGTAATGTCTCCTTTACCCTTTTTTGTGACTTGGGAACATTTACAGTCATTTAATATTTCTAGAGGGAATGAGTGAAAAGGAGTTAAGACCATATTGACAATTAAATTAAAACTTCCAGAAATATTGAAACCACAGTTTGCCGTAAAATTTTGTGTTATTCTACTCCAAGATCTTTTTATTTTAAAGATAATGCACCCTCAAAGCTGCATGGCAGATAATTCCTGCCACTGAAAATATCCCCAGAGCAAACATTTGTTTCAGCCAATATCTGGAATTGTCTCGTGTTTCCATCAAGCTGGTGAGTGGAGTACAAATCACTGGGATGCAGAGAGCAGCATCAAAAAACACCAACAGAAGGGGCTGGGGAAGGACACACCTGCCTTCCACTGAAAATTCTCTTCTGAATTATTTGCAGATACAGGAGAAATATTTTAAACATGTCTAAGTTCTAGAAGGACCTTGTCAGTTCTGTAATCTGTCAGTGTCCTCAGTACAGTGATGAAGATCATCATGTGCACAACTCCTGTTTTTACATGCAAGAAGCCACCTAAAAGATGACAGATATAACTTCATTGCAGTAAGACATTTTCCTTGTGTGATGAATTGAGTTCCCTTTTTCTCCCAATTCTCATTTTTGTCCTTTCCAGACATCAATAGCCCAAGCTGTCAGTGGTTTCTCAGAACGTATTTCTCATATTTCTGTGTAAATCTTCTTTTTTTTCTCTTTTGAGATGAGCTGATATAAATGGATGCTGTGAACTTGCATTTCTAGTGTGTTGTTTCTGATAATAGCATTGGCTAGGGTTGGCCAGACATAGTAAAGCACAAGAGAGATGCTTGGAGGGGAGTTCATACCTGATGGACACCCTGAGACAAACCACTGAATATCCCTGAGTGTGGTAAGTTTGGCTTTATTTTTCTGCCAAATCTCAAATCACTGACTAAATGTCTGTGAGAAAGATATTTGTACAGCTAGATTTCTGCTCCTGGAAATGTAACTGTTTAAAACAAAATGAGGTAATCTGCTCTGTTCTGATTTTCTCAGCCTAATATTTTTTGTTTGTGATACAATTTTTTTCTTATGTGTTCTTTTATTTTCTTCCATTGATAGGTTTTTTTCTCAAAATTAAGAAAAACTGTACCATCACTTCATTGTCACTTTTTTGGTAACCTCTGTAGTATGTAACAGCAGTTTAATGAAGAAAACTTATTTTCTTATTTTCTCTTTATTTAGTTTGTTATTTGCCTAGGTATATTGTCAAGTCAGTTCAATATTCAGCAGCTAATGTAAATAAACGTGACAACTGTGATTTATGACCATTTGAGCAAAGTTTTGAAGTCATTGTATGCAATATTTCATCTTTTTTTTTTTTTTTTTAGCACAGCAGGGTTGAAATATTCTCCGGAGTACCTTGCAGTTGTTTATTGCTTGCTTGTTTTTTGAACAAAACCAAGGAAGCAACAACAAGGAAAAAAATGAACTTGCCTTCAGAAGTCTGTGCATCTTGAACTGATGCTGTGTGTTGGAGACCCTTTATTTAATTTCTAATACCACACTCAAGGAAAAGCCAGCACGTTCTTTTAGATGCTCTTGGAGCATCCAAATTCACAGGAGGGTGAATTTCCCCCCTGGCTGCAGCTCCTTATCCCTGTGGTTAATGCAGATGTGAGCTGTGCAGCAGCATCAGGAGATGCTGAGGGCAGGGAGTGAGGGGTGAGGAGAGAGTGAGCAGAGCCTTTCCTGGGGGACAGGGGAGGGCAGGGAGTGAGGGGTGAGGAGAGGGTGAGCAGAGCCTTTCCTGGGGGACAGGGGGAGGCAGGGAGTGAGGGGTGAGGAAAGAGTGAGCAGAGCCTTTCCTGGGGGACAGGGGGAGGCAGGGAGTGAGGGGTGAGGAGAGAGTGAGCAGAGCCTTTCCTGGGGGACAGGGGAAGGCTGCTGAGGGATCTGCCTGGAGAAACACCGCTCTGCACTGCTCTGCTGTGTCCCGAGCCTCAGAACAGGCCCTGAGCCCAACAGCACACAGCATCAGAAGGCTCTTGAAGGGCCTTTGCTGCCCTTACCTGCTCTAAGGATGTACACATGGATGGTTTTTTTTTTGTAGGTAGAAGATTTCTGCAGAGCTTAAAATGCAAAACGAGTATGCGCTGTGGAAAAGCAAAGTAAAATAAGTGCAGCAGACACAGAAGCTGAGGAGAAACAAGAGAAACTACTTTGGTCAGAGAGGTGAGCAAATGGGAGTTGAAAATGTGCTGCAGAAATATTAGGAAGCATGTGTTTTTACTAGCTGTCAGGAAGAATTACATGAAATTCTTACTTTTTTTCTCCACTTGTTCTTTTCCTGGACTCTTTTGAACTTTCTGGAAACATGAAATGGTTGTGCAAATTTTTCATAAGTGACTGCAATAACCTCTTTCTTCAATAGTCTAAACTACCCCCTCTTTTTTATTTAAAACTATTACCCCTTGTCCTATTCCAGGTCCTTCTCAGCAGGGCTGTTCCCAGCCTTGTCACAGCCAAGGACTGGAATTCTTTATCCACCTGAAAGCTGAGATCACCAGTGAACACAACATTTTCTGCTGCTCATCTTCTTCCAGTGCCACAAATTCTGGCATGTTGTAGACAATTTTTATGGAAAATCCTTTCCTTAGGATTTTTCCTCCTGAGAAGCTGAGAGGCCTCAGGAACAAAATGTAACCAATGGTTATCTGCTGCTGTGGAGTGCAACAGGTGCATCTGGGATTGGTCCATGTTGGATGTTTCTAATTAATGGCCAATCACAGTCAGCTGGCTTGGACGGAGAGTCCAAGACAGAGCCTTTGTTATCATTCTTTCTTATTCTATTCTTAGCTAGCCTTCTGATGAAATCCTTTCTTCTATTCTTTTAGTATAGTTTTAATATGACATATATCATAAAATAATGAATCAAGCTTTCTGAAACATGGAGTCAGATCCTCGTCTCTTCCCTCATCCAAAACCCCCTGTGAACACCCTCACACTGGCACAGTGGCCAGGAATTGGGACTGGTAAGGAAGGAGAAGTTTGAATCTAGAAGGATTTTACCAGCTTTAGGCTGTAGCTGTGGGAGCCCCTGGAGGCACACAGAGACGCAGAGGTGTCCCTGTACACAGCTCTTCCCTGGAGGGAGCTTTGGGAAACCCTACAAGAAAGAAAAAAGTCATAATTCAAGGCATGGATTTTAATCTGAGTAGTTAGCAGTACAATCAGACCCTTCCTAAAACAGACAACTGGCATATACCTTTTATCATTATTAGCAGGTTCTTAATGTCCAATTCTGAGGTGATGTTTTGGTTATTGTTCTTTTTACCATTAAACTGCATTTTACACATCTCAATCCCTTTAAAGAAAAGAGGACAGAAATCAACATTGTCATTTTTAAATGGGAAAGCCATGGCACAAAAAAGTGAAATAGCTTGTCCTAGTTTGTACAGAAATCTGAGGGCTCCCTAGTGATCATTAAGAAGGATCCAGCCTATTCTTGGCTAATGAGGACAAAATATGTTGTTCTGGATGTGGCTGAGAAAAGATCAGACACACTTTGTAAAAAGGAAAAGCTCACTAGA
Source organism: Calcarius lapponicus (assembly GCA_039654755.1). Lineage (NCBI taxonomy): Eukaryota > Metazoa > Chordata > Aves > Passeriformes > Fringillidae > Calcarius > Calcarius lapponicus. The sequence goes on along the minus strand of CM077467.1, from coordinate 13,868,412 downwards.
TATCATACCATGTTCCTGAATCAGTGGTGTGACAGAACAAAGTAAAGAAATCCCTGATTGGAGGATATTAGTTAAATTAGGAGCACACATTGCTTTCAATAAGTAGCAATTGGAATCTACTAGAGAAAATAAATGCAGTCACTTTATAATTGTCCTAATCTAACCTTTCAAACTTAAGGTTATGCACCAGTCTAGACAGATTTATAGTAAGTTTGTTTAATTAATGTGGAGGGTTTTTTTTAAAGTATTTCAGTGTTCTCCATATCTTAACTTGGTGGAATTAGTGGAGGATTCTATTAAGCCATGACTTTGCTAATGTGATTTGATGGTTCAACATCTCAGCGTGCCTAGTTTTCACTATTTGTTCTGCTTCAAAATTTGACATGATCAGTCAGATCGTAGAATTCTAATTATGCAATGAAGTAAAAGACTTCAATATTTCAAGTCCCCACAGAAAAAGCCAGTGGGTATGTAATTAAGAACGAGAAAAAAGGTCGACCTACTTTTTCCGTTTAGTCTAAACTTCTAATTGATCCATCTTTATTTCTTTCTATTGATCTATTTATCTGCTTATCCAGTCTGTCACTAATAATCTTGACCTTATTTTGTGTTGATTGATCATTTAAACTAATTTCTAGCCTGAATGATGGTAATTTAATAATGTGAGCCAATTAGAAGTTAAATAGAATCAATAAACCATTCTGTGACATCAGCGGGAGAAACACTGAAGTACCACTGTCTCATTAGACCTTTCAACATTTTATATGAATATTTTCAGGGCTGAAGTAAAATGAAGGTACTACTGAAACTGGAAAATACTTTATGACATGTTGTTATTTTCTAGCTATCAACTTTTTCCAGCTTCAGAAAATAAAAGCCAGGAATGGCTGTTATTTGTTCAACCTCAGCAGGCACTCTCCATCTAATCAACATCTAGCATGGGCAAAGACGTGTTTGAATCCTCACTCCTGCTTTCATCATATCTCTAATGTTTGTTTTCCAGCTGTTTTGCCTTTCACATCTATTTTAAGTAATAAAAGAAGGAGACTGATCTCTTCTGAGCTAACGATGTCATAACTCAGATCCATGTAATCCATGGGGAAGCCACCATTTGCTGAGTGACTGAAATATTTTTCCCAAGGAAAAAAAAAGTGAAAAATCAGTGCTTCTGATGCTGAAAATATCAGAGGAAAAGTTGTTTGGAAGAGAGTAAGAAGGCTGATGATCAGTGCACATAAACAAATGTTTCCTCAACTGGAGGTAGCAGCATGATTTCATCTCACAGGTCCACACAAATATTGGATCCACAAAACCAAATGGAGCTGATCCCTTGCCTTCAGCTTGCTCACTTGCCTTCATAAGACTTTGGCTTTCAAATGGCTTGATAGTTCTTTTGTACAACATCCTTTGCCAATCTTGGGTTCCTCCAGTGAAACTAAAAGCGTATTTGATACTCAGAAAGCAGTTTTGTATCCTGAAAGAAGCAAGATTTTGAGGCATGTTTGCAGATATTTTTAAGAATATTCCCCTAAGCATGTTATCATGGGGAATGGGGTGTTGCCAGGTGCTTGCAAAGAGATCCATCCCTCCTCCTTACTGAACACCTTTGTAGAAAAGCTATTTCTTGTCAACTCCATGTGCATTCCTGGCAGAAGCTGAGTTCTCTTAGGTTATCTCTTACAATTTTACACCCCTTTAGTACTAGATTAAAAGTTCCTTTGGTCTAACCATTGCTTGTGTTGGATGAATTCTAACGATGGTTTCCCACAGACTTAAGTACAATTTTTTATTGCTGCCTCTGGATGATGACAGAAAATTCCTGCTAGAGCTGGCCCTAATTAAGTGTTAATAGTGGGTGTTTGCAGTGTTCTAAGCTTCTTGTTTGCTTCCCTGTCAGCCCTGTCAGATATTGCTCTTTTGTTTTGGAGTTTATATTGATTCATTTTGTTTCCTTCCTGATAAATCAGTCCTAGGAACACAACACACATCATTATGGCTTTAGAAAATAAGCTCCAGAGAAGGTGCTAGATACTGGCCATGTGACATTGGGCAGACAAAATAATCCTTCTCCTGAAATCTTTATAATTCTTTGTAATCCTCTTCCTAGATTCTACTTTTCCAGCTGGATGGACAGGGCTGTGGGGCTGGCCTGCCCCTTACCAGGCTCTGATTTAGGGTTGCTGGCTCTATTCTTCATGTGTCCTTTCTCTGTACCAGAGCAGATTAGCTCTGCTGGCTCCTATGTAAATCCAGATGTTTGCCAGATGACTAATTCTTAGTCTGAGACCCGTGACACAGAAGGGGATGGATACAGGATGTCAAACCCAGCCTGCTGGAATCCTGCTTGCAATGGCTTCATTTTAGGGGAGCAGGTAATGTGCAGCATCAGGACCACAGACGTTTGCTCATCAGTGTCTGCACAACACAGACACCTCCTGACTTCAGTTCCTTTATGCTGGATCTTTTCTGAGTTGAAGCTGTCTGAATTGCTTTTTCCTGTGCTGTTTTGTTTGGGTTTTTTTTGTTTGTTTGGTTTTTTTTTTTTTTTTTTTTTTTTTTGGGAAGGGGGTTGTTTGGGTTTTTGGTTTTATTCACAACCTATTCCACAAATTGAAAGTGAATACGGCTCAAAATGAAACCTCCATTTGCAGGTCTATAATCCAGATATTTTCAATCTTTTTGCCAAGCTCAAAAAGCTAGATCAATGGGATGGATTTCCTTTAAGAGCAAATGAGAGTTGTCCATTTCCCTTCCTCCAAAATCTGTTACTATTTTGATTTTATTTTCATGTAGGCTTCTTTTTGCATTATTTCTAAACCTGCTTGTGAGTAGATCTGCAAAAAGTGAAATAAAATGTCTGGAGATTCATTTAATGAAGTCCATTCATGAATGATAAAAGGCATTGGATGCAAGTCTCCTAATCAGTAGAGTTTATTAATGAGATTTCTTCCAAACATTCCTTTTAAAAAAGTTTTTTCTGACCAGAATTTTTGTTTCTATTAAAAAAGGCTTTGATTTAATTGCATGTTGTTACTGTTCTATAATTCTCTTTTTGTCTTTCATGTTGAATTTTCATTTTCTCTACCTTGTGCTTAAAAGAAAACTGTACTTATTTAACTGGCAGCTCTTCAGAGCTTAGAGACTAAATTGCCTTGGAAACTAGAAGTTTATGTAAGGATAATGGATTTCAGTTATTTGACAACTCAGCAATCTAATGAAATAATGACGGATATAGTTTCTGATTATATCTCAATTTATGATTTGTTAAAATTTCATTTCACAAGACTAGATTGATGATTAAATATCAAATTATCTGTAGATTTCAGTATTTTGATTTGTTCATGATTCCACGGATACAGATAATAAAATAAAAAATCATTGCAAGAACTTGTTTAAAAATTAAAAGAAAATTACATATTGAAATCCAATCCTGAATTTTGCATGGGACACATTTAAACTGGGTTATAAAATATTGCATATTTAATCTCTCAGAGAAGAAGCTCCCAGTGATTACATCCAGGTTGTTCAAGCTCAGATTCACAGATGATATAAAAGCCCTTGGAGTCCCCCTGACAGCTACAAGGGTGAAATAAAAACCTCCACACAGTGGAGGTGGCACCATCGCTGCTACTGGGCTTGTGTGGAAATTCAGCTGTTGCTCCCCATCCTGGGAATCAGAGCTCTGTGGAGGATCTGCAGGGCTTCCCCAGCCCGTCCTGCTGGGCTGCAGCACTGAGGGATGGCAGAGAGGCATAAAAGAAATTCATTTTCTCTCCTGTGAAGTCCAAGAACTCCTCCTGGCAAGCGCTGTGAGGAGGAACACGCTGGGCTGCTTTCATGCTGCAAGATGCAATTCCTTCATGGTAACCAGGGAAAGGAGCAAGAGGGCTGAGAATTTAGCAGAAGAAAATGGGAACCTTGGAAGAGTGGTCAAAAACCCCAAAAATAGTTCTTTATAATCATTCTTTCTAAACAAGCAGACAGTCCATAGACCAGCTGGGGGATTTTTGTATTATCAGTGTGCCATTTGATCTTATTTCATTCGGCCAAGCCAGGAGTTTCTTTGAAAGGAATACCTGTGATGGAAGGTACAGTTTGTGTGCAGGTCTCATGGCAGCTTTGCATTTTAAAATTTTCCATCACACATACGCAATTATAAAATTTATTGGTCCTGCCATGGTTCACTTCCTCCAAGATGGAATTATTACCAAAAATATTTGTGCAGTGATAATACTTCTAGACTTATGCTTTTAACATGCACTTCATCACTTGAGGATTAAACAGAGATTAAAACCAATTTCAGGTAAAATTATAATGTAAAAAATACATTTTCTGATTTAGTTATGCTTTCCCTGTTGCTGTCTATTCCTTGAGATTCTTTCCTCTACCACAAATTTAAGCCTATGTGGTATTTTATTTTGTTTTCTGTAGTTACTATGCTTTCTATGTTACTAATAATGTTTAAATTTTGATTAAAAGGTGAGTAGTTTTGGCATTATAAAATGATTTGAAAAGTACTTGAAAAGTATACGTTAATTCACACAGCATACACACAACTGGACTACTCTCCAATATCAATTCTGTGTAGTTTTATTCATATATATGCACAGATATCGCTCCTCCTTAGCTTTAAAACCTGACCCCAGGATCTGTCAGCCTTTATATCTCACTAATGCCCTTGGGCAGAGGTTTTTATCTTTGTAAGCATAGAGAGCACTGTTGTGGTGATGCTGATTGCTAAACAGTAAGAGACCCTCACTTATTGAAATGGAGACCAGAATATGTGATTTTTATATTCTGCTATGAATCAAAGACCTGGGGGTGCTTTGTTCAAACTTTGCCAAATATGCTGCCTTTCCACAGAAATTTACATTTTTTTTATTTAAAAAGAAAGGAGTTGATATTTAGAAAATCTTGAGCAGGGGTTTGCAAGCTTTGTTCACAAAAGGCTGCTTAAACATGAGAAATCAGGTTAGGAATGCTGTATAACAAAATTCATCTTCAATGCAATGCCTAAATGAAATGCAACCTCTCAAACAAGGACTTTCTTTGCAAACCCTTTGCAGGCTGTGTGGGACCTTTGGGAGCATCTGGGAAGCCCTGGCTCAAAGCACATGGAAATAAAGGTAAATTATACTATTCAGGTTTGCCATACTGCCAATCATTTTCAATGAAGTTGAAGATGTGGCAATAGCACAAGATAAAGGAAAGTTCTTAACAAATTCCCTTGTCAATGCACTTTTCTTGGTTAAAATTCAGAATGGCAAATTATGTGGAGGAACATAGCTCAGATGCCCTGTCAGCTAAACCCCACCTGGGCTGTCTGCACGCCAGCTGGAATGAAAATTAAACTTTTATTTATCACTGTCTGCAAAGGAAACCTCTGTTTTCTATTACATAGATTATGTCTTGTTTGGGTTATTCCATACACTTGTCACTTGGAGGTTACAAACAGAGCAGTAATGAAAAAAAACCACCAGGTCTAAAGGTAATGTTCTAAAAAATAGAAGTCAATACTCAGATCAGCCTTCTGTCTGTCCTGTTTGCTGACCCCTGAAAGCATGACACTCTCTGGGAGGTGGGGTTAAATCAGAAAAGGAGCAATGATAAAATAAACCGGGTACAGACTCTCTGCTCAAGAGAGCGTGTACCTACTGCATACTTCTGATCAACATTCATACCTGACTGTAGCTGATGAATTCTTTAAGGCCAGGGCTGCCAAATGAACCTTGATTTCCATGTGAAAAAAAAAGCAGTATAATGAAGATTATTACTGTATTCTTAGAACCCAGTAAGCTTCCTCCCTTCCACTCAGGTCAGACTGATTCTAAGGAGAAAGCTCCTCCTTTCCACTGCTGCTGTAGAAACCACAGCCATTCAGAGGGAGACTGTATTAAACAAACAGCATCATTAGGTAAGATTAAAGACTATTAAAAACTAGAAAGGCAAGCTGGACTTCCTCCTTGCAGTTGACTTAGGCAGTTGTGTTAAGCTCCATGTTTGTTGCTGAAAGCTGCCTCATCTCCTGTTCTTCAGCAGAGAAGCTGAATGCAAATGTCTCTGGGCTTTTGGGTTTAAATCAGCCATTAGCACTGCCTTTTATTTTATCCAATTAACATTTATACTCTCAGGAAGGGAACATTTTCTTAGCCTAGCAATAGGGGTTTGTATTTTCCTTTTTCACATCCTCAAGTACAGACAATAACCCCCTAATGAGAGTTGAGGGATTTTTTTCATTTGACGCATTCTGAGGGAAGAGATTTCGGTGGGAAAAATGATTGGTGATGGGTGATTATTGTTTTTTTTCCTGAAGTTTTGCTGCAAGACTGGAAAGGCAAATAACTTTTAAAGGCTGCCACATTCCTTAAACAGTTATCTACTGTACTAAGGGGACAACTGCTGCCCCACACAAATGAAGAGCACAATGCTATTTAAAATATAAATTTATGCATGTTATGTCCTTTAGCTTCAAGTGTGTGCTGGAATGAGTCAGCTAGTGCAGAATAAGTTTTAAAGGAAGTTAAAGCACCAGAGCACGTGGCAGGACCTAATTCAGCTCAATGAACTGGGGTGCTATGTTCAATGTGAAATATGGACCATGTTGGGAGCACAGCCCGATCCCTCATGGACCACAGGCTTGAACCAGAGCCTGGGAGATGAAAATAGCCTTGCTAATAGGATCCCTCTTCTTCTAAAAATAGTCACTGGAGGTGCTTTATATTGTCCCAGGTGTCTGCCTGGATATGGTTATACCCCCATGTGAATTTTAAAGGGAAGCAGAACAGGCAAACCCCACTCTTTGCCACAGATTGTCCTTTTAACTCTCAACACATCAGGCCTCTGGGCAGTTGCTATGAAACACAGGCAATTCCCCACAGTGTCTCAGTGGCCCTTTTGCCAGGGAGGGTTAAAACCATCTCTTTCACAGGAACATAATCAGAGATGTTGTGAGGAACGTATTGCAGATCAGACAAACAAGGAAGAAATATCAGATGAGCAAAGATTTTAAAAACCCTGAAGCCCTACACTCCACTATATCACTGATAAAGAAGCATAAGATTGCAGTTTCATAAACTTTCTAATTCTCTTAGGAAGATTACTGGAAGTTTCTCCTCTGGAGTTGTCTTTCTGATGACATCTGTAACAAAACAAAAATAAAGCTTCAGTTCTCCCTGAAGTACTTGTAGGTTGAAGCTATAGCTCTCCCTCCCCATATCTGATGAATAGAGAATGCAGCAGTATTCTCAAATTTCTTAGGGTTTATAGACACAATGATTCACCCTTCGAGCTGCTGGTAGTTGTGTGATAATTGAAGATAAATCTGAGATTCTGTGGAACAATGAAAAAGCAAATACTCTTGAGCATCTTTTGAAAGAGATTTTTTTTCCCCCAGAGTATTTTGTTCTCGTCAAATGCAGATTTAGATGTTTGTGTCAGAGATCACAATCTGTATGCTGTTTATTTTAGGGAGAAATCTTACAACAGTCTCTTCTTTGTAAAGACAGAAGCAGAAGATGAGAAAGTGCACGATTTTTATCCATGTTTGTACCTACCCACATTTTGCAAAGTGAGACTTGTCATTTTACTACAGGTCATACAACTCTTCCCCTGCATTTTTCATCCCCATAAAGTGGTGACACCTCCAGCAATTCACCTCATGCTTCACATCCTCAGTGAAAGGTGGGGAGCTTGCACGAGTGTGAAAATGAATGTGTGTTACATGAATGTGGCTTCTGTGGTGACAGCCCTTAGCTCATCCCTCCCCACTCCCAATCCCACTCCCATCATCCCTCCTCACTCCCAATTTTGTCTTCTGGAGTACTCAGCACAGTGCTAATTATCTTGAGCCAAACCCATATAAGTATTAAGGTACCTAAAAATTAGAATACTTGTATTTACAAAAGTGAAAGTAATTAGGCAAATCCTCTAAAGATTTTTACTCAAATTTCCTAATTATTTCTGCTGATGTCTCTTTTATTAAGTTTTCTTGGGGGCTTTTGTGGATATTACTCTTCTAAATAACTAACTGCATGGCCATCCTGCATGTTAGGGAGAGGGGTGTGCTGCTCTTATGGATGTGCAATGTGACAGTATGGTACATCTGTTCACAAGCAACATGCTCTGCCATGGATTACCCACTAATAACCATTCAGTACCCAAGTTTGAGTAAATCCTTTTTCGTATTTGTCTTCTTACATGGCTGGGTCTCCAGGCATTGTTCAATCTCCATTGACAGCATAGGTCTGACACTTGCAGAATAAAACAGCTTGAACTTTTCACAATTCCAAATCAGTTTTCTCTATCAAAGGTGTGATTTTTAAAAGGGAATAGATTCCTTTTGGCCTAATCTTATTGCTCCCTGTGTAATGGATAGAAGCAATTGAAATATCCTACTTTATCCTTGCATTGTCAGCTGAGGAGGAAACAAACACCCAAGAACTGTTATGTGAAAATGGTTCCCTGGGGAAATAGAGTCACACACACTTTTTTCCCTTTTCTGAGAAAAATCCCCAAGCAGTTTGTCCAGGTCATTTTCCACAGCCAGCACAGCTCCTGACACGTGCTCCTTCCCCCCTGGGCAGGGGACACAATAACTCATTACTGCTGCAGGACTCTTCCTCAGTGATTTAGTCAAGCTGCTGTCTGACTCCCTGATTAATTCACACTGCTTTCTCACAAACTCTTCCTTAATAAGGTGACAGGGTTCTGGCTTGGCAGGTTCCCCCTCTCTAGCAGAATAATCCTGTGGCTTTTTGCAGCAGGCAGGCTGCTGGAAAAGCTCCTGGGACTGGACAAGCTGTTTGAAAAGTGACTTGGCTGCATGACAAAGCCATGGAGGCTGAGCCTCCATGATATCTTTCCAGGAGATTGCCATGGTAGTGCAGATAGCCTATTTCCAACCCTCTCTCTTTGCTTCTCTCTCGCTGAGGAGCAAAAACACTTTTTCAAAGGCAGATATAAAAGCTGTCAAACAGAAAGGGAAAACAGATTGCTGAGGTGTGAGAGAGAGCACCTCCCAAGTCATGGATCAGTGGCCAAGTGCATGTGTGTAAATCAACACAGGTTTAGGAGCAATTTGTACACAAATGGCAACACAATTCCACCTTCTAGGAGCAGCCCCTGCTCCTGGTCTGCCCGCTCTGCACCTTGGTTTTATCAGCCCAGGACTTCTCATGCCATTGCATCACTTCATGCATGACCACTAGCCCAGGCTTCTCTTTGTCCTTCCCTGCATTCTTCTCCAGTCTGTTTTCACCTTTTGCCTGGTCGTCAGTTGGTATCTCAGCACATCTCCTTGAATTTTCTGTTCTTTATCAGCAGCTTTCTCCCTCATGGCCAATTTCTATTCCATGGTAATATGCAGAAAGTGGATATATAGGTAAAAGAGCTAATTAGGAACTTTGAATGGAGTCTCTGAAGACCCAACTTCAGTGGTTAGGTTTAAAAGGGGTTTTTGTCTCCTGAATATAAATCTGATGACATAAACTTTCATAGCATCTTAAATCAGAGCACAGAAAGAATCTGTTTCCTTTAAAAACAGCAGTTATTCTTAGCTATTGTAAGTAGGGGATTGGGCAAAATGACCCTAATTTCCAACCTCAATCATGCTCTAATATTCATACATCTGGGAAAGAAAATTCCCTTCTGAGGATCTCTTATCTTGTTACTGTAATAATCCTGACAAATTCATCTCTTCTGCTTCATGCATGTTGTACTTCTGTCTGAGAGAAGACAAATTAAAAAGTTCCCATGTTCCACAAAACAAACAAACTGTGAGGTGGGAACTGGGACTGCTGTAACACCAATAAAGTGCAGAGAGTGGGTCTTACACCAATTAATTACTTAATTTGGAAGGAATAATTTTGACAGGTTCTAGCAGACATGAACATGCTGTGGTGCAGACTCTCAGTATTATTTTTTAACTCCTCTTTTATATAAAATATGCAAGAGGAAGTGGTTTTGTTATTTGGAAATGGCCATTTGACAGGTAAATATTTCCTCCTACAGTTTAACTGTATGTCTCAGAAACCTTTTCAAAAACATTTGAACAGCAGTTAGGAACTCAAGACTTTTATTGATTAATTAATTAGTTGATTCTGTAATGTAATCATTCAAGGTACGGTAAGGGGTCAGGTTTTCAGTCTTCTGAAAACACACAAGTAAAAATAATTTTCTGAAATAAATGCTAGTTACATAAAGCATGAGAAATAGAATTAGTAACAAATTCAATGTTACAACACAGTGATTATAGTTACAGAAAAACATTGTTTTATTTATGAATTTTTCAGTTCAGTGACTGATCCAAAAAACTAAGGGAACAATCCTTTGGAAGGGTTCTCTCCGTAAATATTTTTTCTCAAAAACAAATTGAGGCTTCCATGTATTGTTTTTGAGGGGTCTTTTATTCAGTTTGTAATTGAAATATTTTCATATTATAATTTAAAATATTCTAAAATTGAAGGTTGAAGCACTCTATTTATAACATGCTAACAGAAATGATTGCAATTATCCAATGGCACCTCTCCATGGCTATCATTCCTTTCACTATAATTGTCAACAAATGTTTTGTATGCAGCATGGAGCATGATATTTAACACTTTTCTAAATTGTGCCCTCTCTTAGATGTATCTATTGCAGGAAAAATATCAGGTTATAGTGACTAATACGAGCCAGCCAAAAGATTGGGGTTTCACTCCTTCCTACATTCCCCCTGTCCTGTCACTTCCCACATTCCAACAAATTGTCTGATGATAAATGAGAAAACAAAATCTCTGCAATTTCAGAATAAAAATAGAAGTAAATGTAAAACAATTGAGGCGTTTGGGGAAGATTAACTTGTGTGATTTATACTTCAATTGTAATAAAAGTAGATTAGAGAGGGTGGGGGTGACATTGGGATTGCTTTCTCTTCAGACTTCTGCTATCTGGAACCCACAGAGAGTCATTATTGAAATACTGTGGGGGGAAAACAAGGAAAAATACAGCTGACTATAAAAGATTATTCCTCTAGTCTCTTTATAGTTATCCTCAGCATTTTCCTGAGCTCTGATTCTGAAAATAAGCCCTCGGTGATAAACAATTGTACTGTGCATCACTTGTTGGGTTTAATTTCTCTCCCTTTAAAAAAAAATTCATTTTAATTGCAATTTTTGTTTTTATTATTAATTCTTATAATATTTTACTTCAATTATTAAAATGTTCCCATTTCAACCCACAAGTTTTCTCACTTTTATCCTTCCAATTCTTTCCTTCATCCCACTGGGAGGAGAATCTGTGGGCAGCTTTGTGGTGCTTATTTGGGGTTAAACCACGTGGTCAGAATTTTCCTGTAGCTGAAGTAGGGCAGCCAGGTTTGTTCCATGGTGGTTCAGTGCAGTGGCTGAGTGCATGGCATTGTTCTGTTTCATTTCTGACCTCGGGCCCCAGTGTTATTCTGCTTTCTTGCAGTGTAATAGCTGTTGTAACTGGGACATTTTCAATTAATCCTTGCACTAATGCAGCAAAAACTAAAGTATTTTCATTTCTTTGCAGCAGTATTTCTTGAACTTCTGTGAGCAGAGCCCCAGTCTCTTATCACAACTCCCTTTTTCTCTCCCTTCTTCCACTCATAACCCTTGCAGCACCTGCACTTTTTATTCCTGGCAGCAGCTCTGCTCAGCTGGGCCAGAGGGAGGAGAACTAATTAAAATTACTGAGGCCACTGTTGGAGGACAGAGCTGTTCCCAGCAAGTCTAAGGCAGTATGGTTTTTGGGACTCATTTATGACCACTAAAGAGCTGTAAAACACAGTCTGAGAAACACTGTCCAGGAATCCATCTCTGATGATTTACTCTAGAAACTGAGATATACTTGTCTAAACCCACTATAAACAGTCCCAGACTCGGGCCCAATTCTGCAAAATCCTTGTTCAACACATTCTTAACCTAATACTTTCATAAACATCACTAAAATGCTGACCTGAAATGTCAGCTTGAAATGTCACCTGGTCTTTCATTATATCCCCATTTTGTATCAGGTTGTGTTGACTTTCATATCCCAGTAACAATGTGGATGTTATCCTCATTTGTCTGCAAAGCAAGAAAAAAATGAGAGTTGGGAGTAAGATAGACAAAAACATTTGCCCTTGCAAAGAACATGGCAAAGAGACAATCAGAAAATAAGCATTTTTAAAATTAATGTTTATATTTGATTGGAAAAGGCTGACCTTTATTACACTGGCATGTATTTTTCCCTATCTGCAAGAAAGCAGAACACTGACCGGTGAGAGAAAGATCTAATGTATCAGGCAATTTACATTTAATTTGTACTTTTTTTTTATTTTTATCACTTCTGTTTTGCAACCTGCAGTTCAATTCACTTCATCTTTCTGTGTTTTATCTGATGAGACAGAATTTGAGTCGCTGAGTAATTTCTGTGTAATCTACTGCTTTGGCATAATGCAGATATTTTCAAGGAAGAAACTCTCTGGGCTTGGCTGCTCACAGTAAAATGTTTTGCTAAAATAGAAGGCAAAAAAAAATTATCCAATACTACTGACTACTGCCCAGTCACCAGTAGTCTACTCTCTAAATCTATGGAGCATTTCTGGAGTAGCTTTTCCTGCTCAAGTGAAGATCAAAAGGCAGATAAAGAATAATAATACTCCTGAAGGAAAGACCAAAATGTGCAGCCAGTTGAATGAACAGATCTCAAAACTCAAGGTAATGATATAGAAGGAAAGACATCCTCCCTCAAGCTATCCATGCAAAAGTATAAGTAAAGAAAGTTCCCAGGGGATTGTGTAATTTTCAGGGTATCAGAACTCCTGCAAGCCCAGGAGAAAACAATTGAATTTCAATGATAGATTTAAATATAAAGATATTAAAATAGAGAGCAGACATTACCAGCTCATCAAAGTATTTTTTTCTGAAAAAAGTCTGCAGGCCCATATGGGCATTAAATCTCAAGAGTCTTATTAATGAATTCTTTTCCTTCAGTACTTTTTACCTAATTGATTGCATAGTTTTCAGTCCATCGTTATGCTCAATGGGATTCATGTTCTAAGACTGTCAACTTAGAAAAGGAAAAGACAACATCTTCATGTGATCAAACATACCATGAACAATCACTCTTAAGACAGCAACTCAGCCACATTTAACATCCCCAAAATATTACAAAGGTGCAGTCTAAATTTGATTGATGTGAAAGGGAAGGAATCATCCTTCCTCCATCATTTTTTAGGCAGTGACAATAGGGACAGCCTTTATTTACTCTTGCAATAACTGAACTTTAAAAACCTGATAAACATGATGGAGAAAATGGATTGACTTTAAATCAACAGTGGATATCAGAGAGTATAAAAGAGTCTTTAAGGTGATTAAGGGATTGGAGCAGCTGTCATAGAAGAGGCTGGGAGAGTTGGGTCTGTTCAGCCTGCAGAAGAGGACAGCCACAGAGATACAGAGATCTTCCCCTTGTGTAAGAACAACTGAGGCAGGGGAGAAAAGAAGGTGGCACCAGACTTTCAGTGTTGTACAGAGAGAGAACAAGAGGCAATGGACACTGAAATACAGGAAATTCCACCTAAACATAAGAAAACACTTCCTCACTGTGAAGCTACTCACACACTGGAACCAGGTGCACAGGGAGGCTGTGGAGCCTCCATTCTTGGAGACCCCAAACACTTAAACTGGTCATAGTCCCAGGAAGGCTGTTCTTGCTGCTCCTGAGCTGGGGTTGGGCTGGCTCTCAGCAGGCCACTCTGTGATTCTCTGAGCTGACTCCTTTGTTTAAAATCAGTTACTTTCACAGCATTGTTTTATCAGTGATCTACAGCCGTATTTGCATGAGTTGGGAAATTACTCCTAAAACCTTATTGGTCCCACACGAGGTTTTTCTGATCCACCTCCTAGAAATATTACTATGGCAAAGTTATCAAAAGGTTGACAAAAGGATGGTAGGTTTTGTTTACTTTCAGATAATGCTTCTGGGAAGCTGGAGCTAAGCATGCTTCTGACCCCTTTTATTTTAGAGCAATTTCAAATGCAATTGTGTTCTAATAAAAATGTACTATTCATTTAAAAATCCCTGTTTTTCAAACACTTACGTTTCCTCTGAGAATATTTCTGGCTGATAATTTTTAGCCTGCCCTTGGCATGGTTTTTTTTGCTTTTTGCACTGTATTTATCTATTTTCCCTCACCTTACAGGATAGAATCTAACTTTTTTTGGTATATGCTCATCCAGTGTCTATTGGGAAGAAGCCAATACCCTTACCTGCCTTCAGAGAGAAAATTAACAGTGGTAACAGTGAGAATGTTGATGCTGAACAAGTAAATTTTCCAAAATGCTGACATTTATTTGCCAGAGATTTTGCAGGTAAGTAGTTTTACCTGTCCCATCTGCTGTCATGTTGAATATTCTTGTGCTTAATGCAGATTCCAATGAATATTAACCTAAGTAATTATTTCTAAACTCTTATTAAGATAAGCTATATTTTTTTATTTGTGAAGGACCTTAGAAATAGGAGCAAGTGCTCACTTTTCTAATTCATGGAAGAGAGGAAAGAGCTCCTCTTGTTCCTGCAGAACTTTTCAGTTTTCCTTTGATCTTTTCTTTGCTGGCCTGACCTCCAAATACTTCCTTGGTTTTTTCTGCAACATTTCTTTGCCTGCCTGTGTATTACATGAATATAATCTGTCCTTGGGACAATGGGAGGTCACCTTACCCCTACTCTCTTAGAAAAATCCATACAAACTGGCTGAAGACAAAAATAGTCCTTCCAAGTGTGTGTCATTCATTCTTGCTCAGACATGCAGACTCAAGGGGAAAATGGGACATTTGAAGCAGGCTGTGAGCTTGGTTTGCTCTAATATTGCAGTATGATCAGCAAATGTGCACGACTGCCACATGTAATCTAGAGTGAAAAGTGTAGCTTCTCTTTTTTGCTACCTGATGGGATGGGTGAGTAGGGAAAACGAAAAGAGGAAAGGGTAAGGAATGTTCAGTTACAATAGAGTTAATATATGAAGTAGGTTATATAGAAGGGGTGGAGACATAAATATATATATATATTTAACAGTGCCTGTACATAAGTTTTGCTTAATAAACTATCCTCATTTTAATAGCAGGGTTTTTTTTTGTTGTTGTTTTTTGTTGTTTTTTTTTTTCTGGACTCAGCATCATTTACCTTCAATAATCTATTCAGACATCCACAGCACATGTTAAAGTACATACAAAAAACTGGCCATTTGCCACTTGTATGGCTTATTTGACTTCTACAGAGGTACAGGAAATCTCAGCAACCTGGGGTGAAATCCAGCCTTATTGATCAGTCCTCATTAAGTCCTTTTTTAACTTGACTGGCTGACATTTCTTTTAGGCTGCCTGGAGATGGATTAATTTTGCTCACAGTGATTAAAAATCACATAGGCTATGAAATTTCTGTGTGTACTTTGCCAATGCAAGGCAAGCATTACAGTGAAGTTATCTTTGGGATTTTCAATCCTGTAGGCAGAATTTAATAGGGATACTTGATCAATTGTACTTTACTACATATCAATGAAAGCAGCAACATTCTCATCAATTTGATAGAGAACTAAATTATGCCACCTACTATCTGGCACGTCCTGGGTACCACCAAAAATTAAATACTATCTGTGTGTGGGAGTTGGTACTTAAATCACTGTCATTGGCATTAAGTGCTAGCTAATGTGGATTAGAAAACTGATGGCCCAGGGTAGCTGAGCACTTGAGGCAGGGGTAGATGTGCTGTTCAGTCTCTGAAATGTTCAGCAGACTCAAATCAGACCCAGCTCCCCTGGGGCACAGCAGCACTGGGCTCATTCGCAGGAGCTGCCCCTTTCCAGGGGCTCCCTGCAGCAGGCATCCAGGGCCAGCCCCAGCCAAAGGAGCCTGCACAGGCAATGCCCAGGGAGTGCCAGGCTGAGCCCTGCTCAGGCAATGCCCAGGGAGTGCCAGGCTGAGCCCTGCAGTGTCGCAGACATCTTTTCACTAAAAATCCTTTCTTGGAATTTTTCTCCCTTCTGAGGAGCTGAGGCCTCAGAAACAAAAGGTAAACAATGGTTATCTGCTGCTGTGGAATGTAACAGGTGGATGCCTGATTGGCCTGGTGTGGATGTTTGGATTTACTGACCACTCATGGCTCCCGCTCTCTGCCTGAGACGGATCTTTGTTATTCATTCTATTCTATTCTTAGCTAGCTTCAGAAGAAACCTTTTTCTTTCTATTTCTTTTTAGTATAGTCTTAATGTAATATATATATCATAAAATAATAAATCAAGCTTTCTGATCATAGAGTCAACATTCTCATCTCTTCTTCATCCTGAAAACCCCTGTGTCCATGGTCACACTGCAGAGCTCCAGGAACCACTCCTGATGGCACAGGATGTTGGTGAGAAGGGCACAAATGGAGGAGCAGGAGTCCAGGCGCTTTCTGCTACTTCCATAGTTGTGTTAGAGTCCAGGGGAACTTGTTATTTATATTTGTTGGCAGGAAATTTTTATGTTGGAAAAGAAATTTTGTACTTGGAGATTTTAAAATGCCATGAAGAAAACAAATTGAGCAACTAGGAGAGCAGAATTAGTGTCTGGGCACTATTATTTCATCCTCTAAAAGGTGCATGCTTGCCTCACATCTACAGGATTTAAACACTGCAGGTTTCAGTCTTGGAAAAAAGTTAAAATGGATGGATTTGTGCCCTGGCACAAGCATATATGTTCTCCCTTTGATCTGTTGTCCTCCACCAAGAGTGTGATGGACATGAATCCCAATCACACACAGGAAATAAGATTAATGCTACTAAGTGACTGCAAGCTGGTTTTGGGCAGAATGTACTGTTTGCACTTCCAGGTGACAGCAGCCTTGATACTGAAGCCAAGTTAGCACAAACTATGAAAGGTGCTTGAGCCTTGTAGGCAGGAGGACCTGATTTTCTTTTTATTTGCAAAATAATGACTAACATCTAGCTCTCAACGCATATATGTGTCACAAATAGATGAACTCAGTTCCCTTTCCACCCTCATAGTCTATGATTCTATGAATTGTGGCTCTCAAGCTTTGCCTATGTCTTTTCCAGTTTGTTCATCCTGTTGGTGTGTCATATGTACACAGTGAGGTTTAGCTATATCAAGCATGTAGGATAAAGACTATTTGACTTCTTTGCATTTACCAACTACTTTGATGCTGTAATTTGTATTTTTTTTTTGTGATACAGTCTCCCATGTTGTAGCCATGTAACCTAAGTCCAAAGAAATTATAAAATATGTCATCCTCCCTAAGGATTATATTCAATCACAGCTCTCTGGCTGATAACATGTTTTATATCTGTTTGTGATATAAATTTCCCAATGGCCTGGAATTTCTAGGTGGTAGGGCCAGTTTACACATAGATTCCACTTGAATACACTTGAAATGAGAGAAGAGCTTTTTTAGTCATGCTGTAGCTTTCAGACCAGAATCTCAGACTACTTGTAAATGATTTATCCAATGAAAATGTAATTTAGCTTTGATTGCTGATCTCTCTGTAGGAAATGGAGGCTAATCTCCGGAATCAAGCAGTAAACAGAGGTGAGCTGGACCCTGAAGCTGATTGTTATGTTTCTTACTTTAAATAACTTTTGTTTTACAGTAAAATAGATTTGATAGAAAAGGATTGGACAGGCCCCCCACTGGTTGCTCAGAGTGTCTCATAGTAATAGAAGGTTTTGCATTAAAATGCTATTTTCTTCAAGAGCCAGTGGGTCTCAGTGTGACAGATGATATGTGCACAGGCAAGGATGGTTCAGTACTGAGCTTTTGACTGTATTTCCATGTTTATTTCACAGGATTAATAATTTTTTACCAGGAACCGGGGCTGCGGATTATGCCTAGTGCTAGTGCTCATCATGGAGATGTGTCTTGTGCTGCATTCCAGTGTGGGCATAGACATGTCCCTCATGATTTCAGTCTCTGAAAACCACTCCTTATTTTTTACCAAATATAACCGGGTTGGGGTTTTTTCTTGCTATTTTTTACTGAAAACTCTGAGCTGAAAAGTCTCAATTCTTCTGTCTTCCAGAGCTATATAAAATATTTTCATTTTACATGTATTTTTACTAGCTTCTCCTCTACCTTTCTTGTTAAAAGATTATTTTTTTGAAAAAAGTGATTTGGAGATTGAGGAAGCAGGGAATAAAGTTTTGCTTTAATTTATGGTTGCCTGCTCCCTGATTACCCAAAGGAATAACCTTGTGAAAGAGCTTTGGTTTTTTATCTGATCCAGTTGCCTTTGTGCAACTTCCAGCTTAATGATGAGAATAAGATTTTGCTCATTTGGACAAGATGTAAAACCTTGTTGTGGGTGTTTTTCAGAATGGTGAATTTCACACAGAAAAAGAGAAAGGCTTCTGTTTATTTTTCTACCCTTTACCATGATCTCAGCTCAAAAAAGCACCTCTACAAGACAGGGTATAAGGCTGTGCTCAACATTAACCTTCTTTTTGAAATCATACTAGCACCAAAGCCTTCCAAGGGAAGAGCATAATTGTTTCATTTTTCGAAGTCCCAGAGAGTGGAAGTGTCTGCACTTTCATCAATTTTTAAATTTTTTTTTAATCAAGCCACCATTAGCCCTATGGGTTCAAATATTTGGCTTTCATCCTTTAACCAAAACATGCCCATTATGCCTAAAAAGCCCTGAAAAGGCTCTTTAGCAACTGTGCACCCCATATGAAGTCAGGGGTTTTATATTGCCTATTATACCAGAGCAAGTAATCTCATCATTGATATAGGACAAATATATATATTTTTTTTTTAATTTTCAAAAAAAAAAAAAAAGAAAATTAAAAGAAGTAAAAGTAAAATTGTGTTTGATAATGGCTATACCTGGAAGGTCTTGTAGAAGGTGGCATAATTCCATTGATCATTATTGCAGCTAAGCTATAATGAAACGCTGAGGAAATTGAATTTTCCAATTTTAGTTACGTGCAACTTAATTATAATTGATTTAGTGCTAATGCTGTATATCTCATGCAGAAGTCTGACTGGGTAAATAATTTCTTATAATTCACCAAAGCTCTTTTTCTCCTCCAGTTTTATTTTGCATAAAGTACCTTTTTAAACATAGATACTTTGATTATTATAGCTGCACCACGAGTACTGTCCAAGTAGCACATGAAATGTTGTCTTATGCCTACAGATCTCTCTTCATCAGATCTGGCTGTCAAAACTGGCCAAGTAATTGGGACAATTAAGGTGCCCCTGAGATATAATTATCCTTTATAATTTCTCTATATGTTTAAGAAAAATGATGATTGGCTCACAAAAACAGGTTCCCCACGGTACAATGAGAAAGAGGATACTGGAAAAGAACAGATCAGCTTTAATCTCCCCCACTTAAATAGTCCCTAAAATAATTATAGCCCAAACTCTTCCTTCTGTGCCAGTAACTTAGACCACAAAGCAACATTTTAAGTATGTGTAGACAAATAAATGAGGATGATCTCTGTTCACAGCATCCTTTGGTGTATTAGATCCTGGTAATGACTCTCAGTTGCCAGTGTGAGGAAGATAAATGTGACAGCTGTTTTCCCATGCCCCACTGACTCACTATTCATCTAGTTAAGTACATAGACATTCCTCTGAGATCCTCTCCTGCCTCACAGCTCCTCTGAGGCTGAGCTGCCTTATTCCCACTGCCACAGAGCGAGAACTGATTTAGACAAACAGAACATCTTACCCTCTTTATCTGGGCAGTTAATGGGGAGAGGCTGGATGCTTCCCCCACATCTGGCTGCTGCACCAGGACCACTCACGAGGCCACAGGGCAGGAGTGTGGCTGCCATGAAATCACCAGCAATTGCAACAGGGCACAAAAATGGCCCTTGGCCACAAATGTCCAGGGCTCCTCAGACATTTCATTGTCCAGACCAGAAATTTTATTCTTCCTCCCCTGCATATCCATCTGGTTATGAATTATAAAACTAAAATTTAAAAGTTTTACTTTTTTTTTAATGTTTATTCTTTAGATTGAATGACAAGCTGCTTGTAAAATGGCTTTTAAATACCAGTGTACTAGCACAGCACTCCCTTCTCTCTGGATTTCAAAATCCAAATAGAATACTAAGAAGTTAATATTTCCCTCAGACAACTGAAGTGTGGCATTTACTGAAGTTTCTAAAGAATGCATACATTTAAAGGATAAATATGACAGGAATAGGTGTATTCATGAGGAAAGTGTTTATACCACATTTATTTCCCCCAGGCAAGAACATTGTTTTTCTCACCTCCACAACTCAATTGTATGTATCTACCAATCCACATTTATACAATTACATTACTGAGCAAAAAGGTACAGAGATTATTTTAAAGCCATGTCCATTCAACCCAAAAACAATTTTTACACTTTTTTTTTGCTGTGGCTATTAAATAATGAAATTCCCTGACATGAAATAAATTCTCATTTAAAACACACAGCCCTGCTGAAAAAAAACAGGCTTTAAAGTCATAATAAGGTACTATCCTCTCACAGGGGCTGGATTAGAAAGAGTCAGCCACAGAGAAATCAGAATTTGGTGAGATGGTGAATTTCAGTCTCCACCCAGATCTAATTTACCTTCTATGGACCCTAAATACTGTAAGTGTGCAGATTAAAGATTTCAGGAAGAATTTACTGTAGCTTAGCCCCTTGCATATTCACATACCTTCAGCAAAGTGTGTGGATACACAGTTTACACTGTCCCAGCTGAACGAGATGGCATTTTACATCTGCTTTGCCTGACTGCAGCATGTGTCATGAGGCAGCTGATGATCCAGCTCCCCAGCACATCTGTTATGTTCTAATGAGCAAGCAGAGCGAGAACAGCTCCTTCTTCCACCCTTTTCTCACCTGGAAAGTGTGCAGGCTTGCGTGTGCTGAGTGAGGTTGAAGGGCAATTTACTCTACCAGGAGCAGAGACAAAAGCTGTCTCTTGACAGCAGAAGAAAACAATGTATTTTAGGTACTGGAGAAGAAATATGTCCAGATTCAGCAGCCTGAGTTATATCAAGTTTTGCTCCACTTGTTACTTGGGTCTGGAATCACCATATTAATACCACAGGGCCAAAAGGGGCTGATCTGAGCCCTCCTCGTAACTTCCAGTCATTAAGCACCCAAAGAAGTCACCCCCATTTTCCATGGCAATTATGGCCCCAAAACTCCTTGCCACCACCTATCCACTCACTCCAGAAAGCCTCAGGGGTTTCTAAGGTTTGGTTCTGGAAGACAGAAAATATTTTGTGTTTGTTCTTTGTATTTTCACTTCCTCTGTGAGTTTTCTTGGTGTCTCATTCACTCGCTGCCCCTGGACTGAATGGATGCAAATACAGAAGGTACAGAAATGCTGTCTACATTGGCAGGCAAGGACCACAGAGGGAAAGAGGGTTACTTGTGTAGTCAGCCAGGCTCAGATGCTGCAAATTTTGCTTTTCCTTGTCCCCACACTAAATGTGTGTCATACAATTCATATCTGACTTTACCTTGATTACACATAAAAATGTTAAAGGGGGCTCTAGCTATGTTTAGTTCCTCTGGAGAAGCCATTCCCAAGGCAAATATGTTCAGCATGTTTGCCTTGTTCTGAGCCTGTCCTAGCTCTCCTATCAGTTTGTCAACAGAAATACCCTTGGGCAAATTTGACCCATTGTGCTGGTAATGCAATGACATTTAAATTGTAAAAAATATATTAAGCTGCGTCAGAGGACTGTGCTCATCTTCATATAAAATATTAACTTTCCATTTGCCTGTGGGAAAGGAAACACCTCAGAGCAATTTCTTCGGTCTTGTAGCAAAATAGCAGCTAAAAAGCTGGAATGATATGTCCCCTGAGAAGTGCTCCAAATGGCTGAAAGAAATGTCCCCCAGTGGCCAGCTCCAGAGCATTTCTACAGTCACATGAAACAAATATACTGGTGGTATGTGCCCTGTTCACCTGAACTCTGTTTTGGTTTATTAAGTACCATTTTCCTGGAGTTTTGTGATAATTATTATTCAGAGGGGTTTCTAAAGCCTCTCTTACTAGTTGGCTTTTGTCAGATGTGATGTCAGTTGATACAAGGTGTGAGAATATGTTGACAGAGCAAGGTTTTTGATATGTTAACAGTTCAATTTTCATTATATATATTATATATTTTATATTAGAATGGAAAGGATTTGTTCTATTCCTGTTTCCTCTTGGCAGAGGCTGAAGTTGAGCTGAAACAGAAATTGCAATCGGTTCTCCTGGTTTAAAAAAATTAATGGCAGCCTGAAGATTCATGGAGATGTGGATAGAGAAAAGGAAAAGGCAAGAGTTTGTGCTGCACCCAGCAGCAGGACTCATAGAAACCCATAGCACCCCTTCCTCTATAATTCCTCAGCTCTTTTACTCCCCACTTACAACTACAAAAAATAATAGTACCTGCTATAAGAAAATGTATTCCTTGCTTACATTTTCATATGAACTCCATTTTTTAGCCTTTATAAGTGATTTGCAAAATATACACATGTATATTTTGGTGAAGAGAAAATAGAAATGGATGGTTTTAATTTATTTTAAGTTATATCACCTTTCCCCATATACGCCATCTTTTCAGAATTGAGGAGCAAATACCATGTCCAACAGATGTATGAAAATAACAATACTAATTCAACAGAAACTGTTAGAAACCACCACTATTGGGTCTGCCTGGCTGAGCTGAGAATGATTCCAAAGACCAGACTTTTCCTGCTTTCCTGTTTGATAGTCCATGTAGCATGGCTGGGCCACTCCAGCCCATCTTCTGGGGTATGTAAAGGGTAGCAGCTGCATCTCCACTTGACTGCATGAGCTGTTTTGAAGACTAATAATGGAAGGGTCTGTGAGGCAGAAATGCCTTTCAGGAGTGTGGGAGCTCTTCAGCAGATTACTGGGAAGAATGGGATGCCATCATAGTCACTGAAAAGGCCTACAGGGCCTTAAATGTTCTGTATAGAACCCTTGGAAGGTTACTTTAGATAAACAAAGCCCCCTTCTTCTCTCACTTGTTCATTAAGTGAGCAAACCTTTGAAAAGCCTGCACATGATAAAAGTATTCCTTGAAATAAACTCAAACAGAATGTAGCCACAAGGTAAAATTCTAACAAGAGCAAAAATTGTTCATGCACGATTACTTTCTGACACACGAAATAGCCAACTTAGATTTTATGTTATCATTAAATAAATAGGAACTAACAAAAAGTCCTTTTTTCTTTCTCTGTCCTTATTAATGCAGAATATATTTTGACAGCGCTTTCTTTGTTAATTTGGACCCAACTCAACCTTGCTTTTATTCTGTATAATGATTTCCAGGAAGGTAAAGAGGTTTTATAGTGCTGCATTTTGGATTTCACAGCTTTTTACTCCCACTGGGGCAGGCAGGGAAAGGGGAGGGGATGGGAGGTGGGTCTCAGTGGGTGACCAGAGCAGCTCCTCTGCAGTAACAGGGCAGGAATGCTGTTCTGAGGCTGGGCTCACCTCACTCCAGCTAAACTGGACACAACCTCTAAACATGTCTTTACCCATTATTTTTAATAAGGATAGACTGCCTTCTGATTTACTCTGGGCAGCATTCTGCTAACACTAACCCTAGAATTATACCTTCCTCTGGCATAAGGTCAGCAAAGCTCTTGCAGGAAGTTATCTGATATGACTGAGGATTTCTGAGCTGTCTCTTATTCAGAAAGCCACTCCTGATGGCAGGCAGCTCGCTCTGCT
Source organism: Calcarius lapponicus (assembly GCA_039654755.1). Lineage (NCBI taxonomy): Eukaryota > Metazoa > Chordata > Aves > Passeriformes > Fringillidae > Calcarius > Calcarius lapponicus. Next base: position 13,844,683 of record CM077467.1, on the reverse strand, counting down.
GCTCACCAGAAAATACACAATCCTTTGGAAACAATGCAGCTAAAGAAAGCCTGTAGGGCTACTGCTTTTCCTTTAGTCCTGACACTCCTGCTCCACTTTACTGGTGTGTGAATAAGAGAAAATGAGGTGCATGATAGAAAAAGAAGTGTTGATAAAGACGTTGTTGCATCTTACTCAGGCCATCAGCACAGTACAAAGTGTTTCAGTGAGCATCTGTTCCTCCCTCCTGTTAGCAGCAGCCAGTTCATCTCTCCTGGGTACATCAGAGTCCCATGGCCCCACTGTTCTCCCTGTTCCACAGGGGCTGCATCCTCCCCTTCCTGGACAGTCAGCCACTGCCTTCCAGAGCCATTCCCTTTCCAGTTAATTACCCCACTCCTGGGGTTGGGAGGGAGAAAAGAAAGAATATTCTCCTGAAAATGGAAAAAAAACTCCACAAAGTTCTAAAAATTTAACCTATATGATTCAGTGGTCAAAGGGAATGGAGATCAATGCTGATCTGTGAATGTTAAATGACTCAGGTACTAATCAAAAGATGTAAGTTTGTCATTCGCCTCTGAGGTTGACCATAAAGCGATAAATGCACAGAACAATGCAACATCTTCCACTCTTAAAATTGCAAAATAAGTCTGAAATCTGGGTTCTGATTTGACTCTGACCCCTTTGATCTGTGATTAGTGGTTTAACACTTCACAAAAGTCTCTGAAAATGCCAGATGAGGTCTCAAATGGAAGTAGAGCACTTTAGGACTGACACAGTTATCAATCCTGCCCTTCTCTGCACTGAGTATTTGCAAAGTGCATCTTCGCCCTCAATTGAGAACAGAGAAAGATTCAGATGATGATTATTTCAGCCACTTTATATTAGTTTTGTGTTGTTATCACATGTTTGGCTGAACAAACAGGTATTTATGGGAGACAAATTGCCTTTCCCTAGGCTACTGCTCAGGTGTGGTGTCACTGAGCACACCATGAGCCCATCAGAGGAGGCAGGTCAAAGAAGCAGAAATCTGGATAATTCCTTCTTTGCACCCATGATGGGGAGTGAGCTATTTAATGAGCAGGTGTGAAGCAAAGAGAAGGAGAAAACACTGACTGAGTCACAATCTGTCCAGCAGCTTTAACTGCACGGGCAGGGAAGTGCTGGACTGCATCCACCCACCTCTCCTTCCAGCTGCAGGGGAGCCCTGATCCTGAGAGGAAGAGCAGCTACCAGGCTTTGGTGCAAAGTCAAGTTGCAAAACCCAGCAACAGATTCCATTCCCAGCATGACACTAATGGAATATCTCAGTGGTGAGTGGTTGTTTGAGAGCTGGTGTATGAAAGACCAGAGTTATAAATGATACTTAAGTACTGCAAGCCCCAAGAAAAACGACAAATGCACTGTAGTTCCTGTTATGATGATTAGCTATGAGTCAAACACACAGGTTTGGATGCTTTTTGCTTGCTAAAAACAAGCTCTGGGGGGCTAGGGAGGGGGGAAAAGGAGTGTGTCCAATATTTCCTTCTCTTGTTTTTATGCAAAGCTGAAAATGCCACAATATGAGATGTCATCTGGGCAAGTAAGCTGTTTGGGTCAGAGCCCATGGCTGGCTTGATGGGACAGAGCATTGAAGGGACCTTGGCACTGGTCACTGGGACATGAAGAACAGGTAAGTGCTGTCCAGGGGGCTGCAAGGCCAGGCTTGGGGGTGTCTTACCCTTGGTCAAAGAGCTCTGTTTAAGGCAACTATTTCTAGTCAAGACAAAGCCCCAAGCCTTTTGTCTGACTCTTGACTTGTTTTCAGTCCCCTGTCTGTGATTATATTTTGTACTCTTGCTTTACAGGCACAGGATTCCCTGTGCAGGATGCAGTGTTCTAATGCACTTTTTTCATAAGGCCATTGGCAGTCTTTGAATGCAGGCTGTGAAAAAATGTACTTTTGGTTCATTTTTTCACCAGCTTTCAAGGTGATCTAAGGTATTCCAGGCTATAAAATGAGAGTGTCTGTGCCTCAATTTTGGTAAGTAAATTGTCAATGAGATAAAGGCAATATTCTTTTTTATAGTGAATTACTACAAAGTGATTTTTCACTTCTTAGAAGATCAACATAGCAGGTCAAATAATAGATGATCTAGTAAACCTAATTTATCCTCTCTCTCTTTTTCTCTCTTCCTCTTCTCCTTTCATCACTAGGAGTTAAAATTTCACGAGATGATTATATATACAATTGCATTCTGCCATGATTTGCTATATTTTACTTCACCTTTGGGTAAAGAGAGATATTTTTGCCCCCCAAGGAGGAACTCAGTCACTTCATAGCCATAACTTCTATTATCTTCTTGCCTGGAGAGCTTAGATCTATTCAACTGTGAAATAGCTTGTCCCTGTATTATGCAACCCTGGTAATTCTCTGTTTGGCATTACTCATAGATGCCCAGGGTTGGAAGCATCAGCTCCAGGAAAAGAGGGTGGGAAGTTGAATGAAGCACCAGAACTTTACAATCAGAGGCAGGAGGAAAAACCCAAAGATATTCATGTATCTTAGAAAAGTGTGGGATTAAAAAAACTGAAAAATTATCTTTGAAAACGGGCTAAGTGTCTGTCAATAGCATGTGGGATATTTCTGGAGAGTAAATCCCAGCTCTTTGTGGAATTTTCCATTATGCAACTGAGAATTTCATGACAGAGAATTTTTATCCACTGTCTAGACTCAATAAGAGGCCTAGTTTATGTTTACACTTATGCATACACACATTATGGAGATGTCAGAGGAGATGCCACAGATAAAGATGGTTGGTTAAAATCTACAGATAAAGCAGTACTAAAATCAATTTTCTTCACACTCCAATGAATTCAGACTGAATTTGGTATCCAACTGACAATGTGACTTTTTAGAAGAAAATTTCATTATGGCTTTTGTTTTTGGCAAATAACTTAGCAGTTTCCATAGGAAAATTCCTCCTCCTGCTCTTGGTTATGTCTACAGTTTGGATTAAAGCTTTCAAAATGTTTGGGTTTAATTTTCATTTAAGGTCCTTTCCACAGTGAAAGACAACTGTAGGTTATCACAAAAAATCCAGCATTCTATGTTTTGGGATTTTTGGGGGGGTACTGCAGTGTTTTGGGGCAGGCTGTGCATCAATGTACCTGTGTGGGTTGCAGAGTGAGGCAGCAGCTGCTCTGTACTGCCTGAGCAGCACCTGGGTTTCACCTTGACAACACATTAAAGAAGTAGCTTTTTGAGTCAATGTGGCAGCTGCATAAAGTTTGGAGCTGTAAACAGAAAAATCAACCCCTCTGGATTCCCTGCTCAAAAAGATGGAATTTTGTACATTTTTAATAAATAAGCAGAAATGCAACAGTTCTACTGCTTTTCTTCCCCCCCCCCCGCCGAATCAGAATATCCCAAAAGCATTAAATATTGATTCTGCTACTTGGGTCAAAAGAGATCCTACAGTTCATATCCTCCCAGGCATTCTCCAGCTAAAATATTATCCTCTCCTCCAGCTCTGCTGTTGATATAATGCCCCCAGTCTAATGCTATCTTGAACATAGTCAAATTTTGACATTTTAAATGTGAACAGATTTACATTTTGGTTTTCAGAACAGTTTATAGCGAACCACAAAAGATTAACCAGTAAGTCTGCTCCAATCTCCATCTACCTTTATTTTACCTTATTCCAAACCAACTTTTTAGGTCAGGACAGAAGATAAACAGAAAAGAAAATGTATGTCAGTTTTTCGGAATGACTAGAAGATAAAAAATGAGAATGGTTTTGTATTAATTGATGAAAATTTTAGAAGAAAATGTAAATAGCAGAGACCTTTAAGAGGTGTATGAAACAAAGACAGATGGGTATTTTTGTGGAGCTTGCATCTAAGGTAAATTCCACTGTTTTAAGGGGAAATAATCATATCCTGTGATTACCTTACCCACTTCCTTCCCAGGCATCAACTGGGGAATTCACAACTGCAAAAATTCTGGTGGACCTCTCCCAGAACTCCAAGTACCTTCCTGATTTTTATCCAGTTCTTTTTGCAAGAGCAATAGATGCATTCCTTAAAATTGTTTGAATGTCAGATGTGTTGTCCTCAGGTGGCTCTGTAGAAAATGTTATTATTTACAATATTTTTCCATTCCAAAAATAATTCAGGTACAGATTGGTTATGACTGTCTTTTTGCTAAAACACAGAGAGCGTTGTAGCAGGTAAAATATAAATTTGACAGGTAAAAACAGTTTTAAAAGCATATGGTTTGCCTATGCTGCATCACACAATTGTCATTCTCAATTACAGACACCAAATCCAAACACTTTGAAACATTTTGAAGGTGTTTGACAGTTTAGAAACACTCATCCACATAAAAGTAGCGATAATAATTTAAATTTACTTGATGGAGAAATGATGTGGAAATACCTGGTGCTGATTATTTTTGTCAGGGAACTTTGGGAATGTGGTGGATGAAGTTGACTCCTTCCCCACAGCAGTGTAGTTTGGTAGAGGCTCCAAAGGAGGCAAGTGCCTGGGCTGAAACTGGATCAAGCAATTTGCTCTGGGAAAGAATACACCACAAATGCATGTGCTAAATATCAGTAGTGATAGCATAATTGATTGAGTTGGTGAATATTTAAGTGGGAGTGAAAACAAGTTGTCTCCTTCGAGAAGATTTCCACTTCACACAACAAATGAATATTTCTACATCAGTCTTCCCCATCATCAGAAGGAAGGTTGTGCCACAGCACCTCAACACAAACATCCTCCTCTTAATTATATTTTAGACCTGAAATCCTGGGAAACAAAATAACTGGTGTGGTAGGAATTGTGGAAGAATTTGGGACACCTCCCCTCATTACAAATTAGGTAGTGAGGTGCTTCAGCATGAAAAATCAACTTTTTGCCATCTGCGAGTCATAATCTTACTCTTAATGCCTTGGTAGTCTAATTAACATAAATGCACAAGTCTGAATAATTGCTTTGGGTGTCATCTTAATTAGAACTTCCATCTTTTAATTTGGCAAAGAGATTAATTAAGATATACCCTCCACTGTCCAGTAAATCCCATCCCTTATATTTTGTGAAGATTTTTTCCATCTCTAGACTCGTGCAGGTCAAGGAATACTAATCCTACCTCTCTTCCACTCTGCCAGCTACAAAGGGAGCTATTCCTCTGACATGCATACTAAATCCCATGGAAACACTGGCATCTGGCTGCCTGCCTTTCCTGTGAATGGATGAGCTATGGGAGAAACAGCTGTCCGCCACTAAAACCCCAGCTCTGGAAATCCAGAGGTGCAGAAAGGGCAGAGCAGAGGGAGCAGAGTGCTGCAGGCTGGGAGGACCCAAGCAGAGATCAGCCCACTGGACATGGCCAAGCCTGAGCAGTGGCTCGGTAGCCTGAGGAAGAGGAGCCATGGTAGGAAATTCCTGGGAAGGAAAAGGGTGGAGAAAAGACCTCAAAACCCTTGATAGTGGTGAGAGTTTTTAATGCACAACTTTCCTGTATCCCAGAATGCACAATTTCCCATTAATTTCAACAATCTCAGCACTGAGAAAGGAGTTAAAGTCCCAACCACACTGGGTTTTCCACGGGAAATTAAGTGAGAACTGGGAAAAAAATTGCAAAGTGGCATTTCCAGCCAGACGTGCCTCTGGCAGGTGTAAAGATTTCTGAGCTATTTTACAGCCACCCCCTGGTTCTGCTGCTCAGCTTTGTTTCATCAGATGGGGTCCAATAGACCTCTGAATTCAAAGTAAATTTCATCAGCTTTTGGGTTTGCCCAGAATTTGGGTTTTTCCCAGTCTAGGGGAAAAGGCAGACTTCTGCTGAAACTGAGTTTTCTTCTTGATAAAAAAAAAAAAAAAAAAAAAAAAAAAAAAAAAAAAAAAAGAGGTAAAAAAAATCTGAACTACTAATCTATGCCAAATCAATTCCTTCTACACTACCAGTCATGCAAAGACTGTTCAGGATAGTCTGGGGTCAGGCATGATGAACAGCTTAAAGTGCTTGTGAAGGAAAAAGAGTAATTAGCAGATTTATTGCTAAATCAGGTACTTCTTACTTAAAGAGTTGAAGAAAAAGGTCAACATTTCCCCTTCAAATTGGGATTCTGTCTTGTCCATTCAGTGTTAGATGCCTGGAGGTGCTGGGTTATCCTGTAATAAATGGTGTCTGTCCAAATCCCAGATACACAGGAGGGACATGGAGCTGTAACCCCACCAGAACTCCACCTGCCTTAGGGAAAGCTGGGAAAGCAAATCAGCTGGGATTTCCACGGGAAGTTATAGTGTCTTTAAGTATTTTCCTCAGAGGAAAACCTATAAATACCTGTCCCATAGACTGCTACAACCTGTTGGGAGGGCAGCAGTGATACAAACATATTCATCTTCTTTCTCTTTTATCAAAAAACCCCACATTTCTACCATAGCTGAATATAAAAAATTAGATAAATTAGAGGATGGGGTTGAGGGGATTTTTGTAATACGCACAAACTTCAAATAGCTCAGAAACTGCAAGCTTAAAGAGGCTTTTGTTCCTAACAAAACTGTCTATGCCTTGCCATGATGAACTGATGCATCTCTTTCTGGTGTTCCCTTCAAATATAAATTTAAAAATAGAAAACATTCTACACCACCACCACCATGGAAAGTGTGCTGCTTCAACCTGTGAAGGTGGGCACAGAGTAATAATAACCTAGTGTAGCCTAGAAATACTGCACAAACCAGCACCTGTATATTAATAGAAATATGTTTGCCTCCAAAATTTTCAGTGATCCAGCAAAGCCTCAAATTGCTTTGATTATTACTATACCAAAGTCAGATCAGAATGTGAATAACCTCAGTGTTTCACTTAAAAAAACCCAAACCACACATTTTCTCACAGTCTGAAAATCAAGAGAAGAGGTTGTTCAGTGTGAGGGATATGACCCAGCTGGCTTTTTCATTTTTTCTTCATGATGAAATGTTGCTAAATGTCTGGGTGTCAACAAATGAAAACAATTGTGTGAAGAAACTGAACGTCTTTGAAGAAAATCCTGCCAGTTGAGGGAAATTGTCAGTCTGCAAACAGGCATGGTCAGAATGCTGGACCTCCTCAATTTCACAGTTTGGGGATTTATTTTCAACAGGTTTGTAACTGGGGGTCCAGCACAGTTCTTGTAATAACTCTTAAAACAGCTTTGAGTAGAAACTGGTGGGCAAAACCACCACCAGTGATGATGAAAGGTGGTGGAATAACATGTCAGCACATTTCCTGACAAAACAAAGCCTCGTGGGGGTCACACTTGAGCCCTGTTAACAGAGACAAAGGATAATGTGATTGTGTAGGCAACGTGCTTGTAAACCTGCAGGCAAATGAAACTGGGAATCCACAGCTTTACCTCTCTGTAATGCAAACTTGAGAGAAAAAAAAATAATACAAACACCAGAGAGCACTTTGCAGCCTGGCAGGCCAGCATAAAGAGGCAGAATCTGAGAGCAAAGACAATACTTCTTATTGTTTGATTCCTTCAGCATTCGGGGAAATAGGTCTGTGTTCTCTGAAAATAACAACGGGTCTGCTTCAGAGAGCTGCTGGTGTTGCACACATATTTCTTTCTAAGCAGAAAACCCTGCAAAGTCCTGAATGTGTGGCTGAATGCTCAGGTCAAAGGAGCAATTGTTACTTTCAAGTTGCCTTGAAAGTGCCATCTAAGTGACATTATGGGACCAGGGCCTCCGAAGGATCCTGGCACCAGGGAGCTCCCACAGGTCCTGGAAGAAATCAAAGCACTTGTTCAAGGAGGAGTTTAATGATATCTCCTTTTCTGAACTGAAGAGCTCCCTCCTGGCCTTCTAGCTGCTCTAGCTGCTCATATTAATTCCAGCACTGCTATAACACATGCATTTGCCCTCAGGGGAAAGAAGGTGCCTTCACTGGAACTTTTCCACGCAGAGACTCTAAATGCAAATGGTTTGGGTTTGGGAGTGAAAGCCATGCATTAGAATCCTGCTCATCTACAGCCCTTCCTCTCCTCTGGGCATAAATACCCCTTCTCTGACAGGGTCCTCGAAGCCCTAAATCCTGTGGGGCTGTGTCAGAGTGTCAGAGCTGTGAGCTACAGCCCAGTGTGTGCCACACAGCAGCCTGACCCAGCACAGGGCTGAGGAATTGCACTGCTGTGCCCAGCTGTCCTGCAGTGATGTAGCACATCATAAAACCAAGGCAGGTACTGAAGAAAAATGGCTCGTAGGAAACATGTCAGGACTTTTTTTGGAACCTTACCAAATGGAAAATGTGTCAAAACTAGAAGGGATATGAGCAGCAATTAAAAAAAAATTACCACTTTTCTCTTTAATGAAGGTTATTGACTATCTCTCTATGGATATGCACTTTTATTTGTCTGGCTCTTACAGGCCCTGGATAAATAAGTGACAGGTATGTGACAATTTAATATACAATCAACATCTTCATATAGATTACTTTCCTTGATATTCTATAATTCATAGACTTTATTGTAGATCAATCATCTCCTCCCCAACCTTCATCAAAAATAATCCTGAATATTATTCTGCCACCTTGCCTTCAACAGAAGCAGAGCAAGGCTAAACTAATTTGGGACCCAGAGTCCAAACCATGCCTGTAGGATCAGGCAGGACTTAATAGAGCTGGCACTTCTGTGCTGCCAGGGATGACCTCTGAGCAATTTGTCAAGGAATGTGGGAAGCAGAGTGAAATATATCTCAGTCTGTGCCAGTCAGGAAAGGGGAGGAGGTTGGGATGGCTGCTTCCCTGTCCCCAGGGGCTCCAGCATCGAGGCCCCACCCATAGAGAACCATGAGGAGCTCCTCAGCAGGCACAGCTGAGCTCTGGGCATCCTGCTTAAACCCTCTGCTAAAGAAACTGCAAGGAAACAACCTCAAAAATGCACCATTTGAGGAGCTCTCAATATCTAACTTCTTTCACTTCTTTTTTAAAAAGTTTTTGCTAAGTGTATAATGGTGTTTGGAAGCAGAAGTTCAGATTCTCTTCTGCCAGGACTTCTTTTCTTTATTTTGGTCAGAACTGAAAGCTAATTATTTCCTGCTTCAAGAGCAATAGAGTGTTTATTGGAATGTTCCCTACAAATCCATCAGAAATGTTATAGCTCAGTAATAAATGAGCTTCCAATTAATTAAATTTAGCTCTCCATGTAGACAGATCACTCCAGAAACTGTTTCTTTTTTTCCTCCTTCTGTATCAACATGAGTTCCTACAAAGCAGGAAGGAGGCGTTCACTGGAGTTTAATATAAAATACCATGATTGCAGAATGTTGTACTCATGGTGAAATTCATCCTTAATGAATTAATGTTTTAAAACTAAATAGATATATTATTAGTTTCACTCTTAAAATGTAATTTCTTTTGGTACAGACTTTGCACTCACTTTTTTTTTGTTTAAGTATTCTAAAATTGGCAGTGTAAAATTGGAGCTTCCATCATCCTATAATTTATGCTGGAGAACATAATTCAGAACAAAAATTAACAACAGCAGTCCCTGTAGATAGTGTGGTCAAACTGATCCAGATTTTTGTTAATGGCCCTCTCATCTGATTTACCATTGTACATGATCCTGTCATTCTCACATGCAGCCTCTGCTGCCTGTCCAGCTGGGAAATTTCAGATTTGTTCAGAGTGGCAGAGTTGGAAGGACAAATCTGCTCAAATTCAATAAGAACAGAACAGCAGAAAAAGTAAAAACTGGATGTAAAATTTAACCCAGGGTCTTAAGCATGTATTCTGTCTACAGTTTGGTAAAGATAATAGTTCCTGATTACTTGAAGTTTTACTAATGTTGGAGTAACATGGGAAAAATTACTTGATTGCTTTCTGAGATGCAAACTGAGTCATTTTTGGGCATGCTCATACTGTACTTACTGTGCTTGCTTTCCATGATCATGCCAGGTAAAAATAGGAATGCATAAATATTTATGCAGCATATTGCTTAAGGAGGCACAGCCAGAGCATTACACAAGCATTTGTATCTACACAAGTTCAGGGCACACTCATCCTATAAAAGGCTGCTGTTTGTGAGATAAAAGAGGAGATTTATTCCCTGCAATTCTTCAGGTCTCCATTATCCAGGTGTTTCTTCAGTCCAACACCCACAGTTAGCAGGAGTGGTTATACTGTTGTCACAGAATTTAATAGGCACACAGAGATATTAGTCATACACATAAGATACAGAGCCCTTTATTAAAAGCTGTTAGTGGGCAACTAAGTTTTGTGGATTTTTTAAATTTTTATTTTTTTAATCAAGGTGAATTTGAAGTGTCTGGTACTTTTGGAAGTTGTGGCTTAGTTGTGATGCAGCCCTACCAGCCCGGCCATAATGCAGAATGACATTTGGGTTAGAGGAGAGCTGGTACTGCACCAATTGTCCATATAGATTTTTATTGAATAAGCTCCATTTCAGTGTCTATATATATTGACACCAGCTATTTCAACTTTAAATGTTCTGTCCAGAAGATTACAAAAGCTGATGATGTTTAATATGACATTTTAAAGACAAAAGGCAGCCATGCTGGGCAGAAGTGATGGGTTAGGAGGACACCAGAGTGACACCATTAGTTAAAGGTTAAAAAATAATAACTACTTTGTAACACATGCATGCAGAATAACAGGGATGCTTGTTACCTTCTGAGTTACTGAGTTCGTAGATTCTACAAATTATAAGGTTTATAGGGCTTAATCTAAAGCATTAGATGGTTTTGCTGAGTTGAATTTTGTTTGCATTACAGCATGCCTCTAAGAAAAAAAGACACTTAAAAGACCCCCAAAGTCCTTAAGAAATCCAGAAAAAGGCTGCCAGTAATATGAAATGTGAAAGATATTACCTCTTTTCCTCTGTCTCTCTCTCTCCCTCCCCCTCCCCAGCTCAGATATGTGGAAGGTACAAGAGTCTGCAATTCTCTGCCAGGTATCAAAGGGGAGCTCCCCCATCTGAGAGCAGGGAGTGCTGAGCATGATTCAGCTGGGAGGAAACATCCTCTGTGCCATCATCAAATGATGAAAGCTGCGGCTCTGGAATGTACCAGCCTTTGAATCTCCTGCTTTCAACCCTTTTGAGGGAAAGGCTTCATGTATTTGTGAACCCACAGGCATGTCCTTTTGAGCTGTAAAGGTTGTAAATTATTCTCATGCTGCACAAGTTTTCTGTGACTTAAATTCACTACCATGAATGTCTGGGAAGTGAATGCTTGGGACTAGAAATAAAACTGATGCCAAGAGTCCAGCTAGATAATAACTGTGTGGGGCTTCAAACCTCCAGAGTGTGCTTAGAAGCATCTTACAATGGACCACAATTTTTTTTAATTGCTTTCACTTTGTCCCTTGTGCAGCCCTACAATTAAAAAGTAGGTTATTATCCTTCTCAAAAACATATCAGAGGTAGCAGGAAGGGATACTGTTATTTAGCAAAGTGAATGGATAGAGTAGGATAAAAGAGAAACCCAGCTGAATGCTGCTCTTCAGGTCTCAATGAATGTGAATGGAGATTTCAGGGACTTGGCAGTGTTTTGTTCTGAAGGTCAGCATGAAAGCTACTGGGTGATCCTTCTGTTTAATTCACTTGGATATTTTGCAGATCAGATGTGGTACTGAGGCTAGAAGAAGCTGGAATATGTAAAAATAAATGGCATATAATCTAAAGCCATGCAACAAGCAGCTGTTTCCAAGGTTCCCCCAGTTTTGTTAGCTCTACACTGCATTCCTTGCTCCTAAACCACTTCAATGCCACTGTGCAGTCCATCAGAAAGGTCTGACTTGCAGTGAAATAACACTGCATCAATCAAAGTTGTGTTTCATTAAACTAAACCTGGGGATGACTAGAAATAACTACAGCATTTCACTTTGTGGTGTGGAATTCATTGCAGATATTTGAAAAAATATTCTTGATAACAAATATGAAAGAGAGATTACTAAGAAAGCAGAAGCAAATGCTACTTCATTGCTTTCTTAAGCCTTGGTAGTGAAAAGTCAACAACTAATACAAGTGCAATTAAAACCTGGGAGTCATACTTATCAAAAGAGTGAAGCCTCCAAAATTGGCATCAAAGCAGTCCCTGCTCAGCGGGTGTCCAATGTCAAGGATTCAGCCTTTGAACATAAAACACAGGGTAAATGGGGTTGTAAACAACTGGCACACAAAGAACACAACAGGCAAAGGCCAGGGTGTCCCTGACCCAGATGGAGATGTATGTGCACAGCAATGTGGCCCAAAGCATTCCAGCACAGCTCTATATGTTTCATTGATTAGAATAAAAAGACAAAAAAATCCTAAGGCTTGTGATCCTGAGTTTTGAAATGTTTCAGACTAGAAACACTCTTATTTGAAGGGGAACTCTGATGCAACACTTCCATTTGTGTGGTACATCACCCAGTGTTACTGGGACGTCATAAAAATAATTTTGTTTTCTCAAAATATTTTTCAGAGATTCAGCTTGAAACCGCAAGCTGATGTTCAGATTTTTTTTTTCCTCTAGAATGTGGCAGTTATGAAGAAGCAGAGTTTATTCTGTGTTCTGTTGATCACCATAGTAACCTGTGCTCTCTGTATTTAATAGGGAACAAAAAGTTATTTATTTGACAGGGATGGAGTTCTGGGAAGCAATGGTTTATGAACACTTGCAAAATATTTTAATGGGACTATTTGCTTCTCAAGTTGTTAATGTGCACCAGTAATTTGTTCTTTATCTGTCATGAAGACCTCAGAAGATGAAACTGATTGTAGTTAAAAGGTGTTCATTACAGTTACAGCTATTTTCTACTCTTAGCAGTTTTTAAATAAAGCTGGACAGTGCCCTGTTCAGTCCTGCTTGTTTACTTATATGAAAAGCACAATAAAGGTATCTTGCTTGCTTTTGGGCTTCTTTTGTATTCTTAGCAACCAAAGGGATTCCTAAACTGCAAACAAAAGAACAACTGACAGTTATGTATTGAAATCATGCTGTTTCATATCAGCACAGGTCTATTTTTTTCAAGCCCAGAGGGTGAGATTGCCCACCAGTTTTTAATTGCTCCTTTATTGGTGCACATTGATTTATTTTATTAAATTACTTTCAGTGTTCTAATTGATCTTTTTGCCTGCTTACTCTTACCAGGGATCAATCCATTGATCTGCCTCATAGAAGTGGCCCCACAAAATGCAGAGGTGGCACAGATGTGGCAATAACTGGTATCCAGTGTGGGGCAGAGGAACCTGAAGTGTTTTTTTTTTTTACCCATCCCCTTGTTATGTGGGACTGGCATCAACTCTGCCTTCTTATTGAAACTTTCCTTGAGCAAATTTTGTCCCAGGGATGAGCTGTAGGAAACCAGGGTGGCTGCCCATGCAGGTTTTCCTTTGTGAAGAGAGTTTCTGCACTTTCAGTAGCCTGTGGAAACACACCATGATGTGACATATTCCCCAAAAGGTTTATAAAGGAATCCATCAGGAAAAGGTGTGCTCATTACACTTCTCATTTCTACCTGCAATAAATGCCTCATTATCAATGTCATTATTATATAGCAGTAAACCACTTAATTTTTCTGACCTCTACAACATACCTAAACCACAATTGCAAACACGTATTTTTAGGCAATGTCCAGTCCCTAATATACTTTTATATTCTACCTATCTTTTCTTAAGCATTTTATCATTCTGCAGTGAACCATATTTAACAGTGAACACAATTTTAAAGCTTGAATTTCACCAGTCCTATAGGAATTGTTTTACTCAGAAGACCAAATTTATTTCTTCTAACTCAGGAAGAATTTTGATGTTAACTCTGAGATACTAAATGTATCAAAAAAAAGAAAAGGAAAGTACAGCTATTAATTCAGAATGTTCATTTTATTGGAAGCACAGGTCCAGTAATTAATATACTTATTTTATACAGTTAAATATACATTATACCCTGCAGAAGCAGATGCAATCAATAGCAAGCAAGCAGCAAGCAGAATGTGAGTATTGATTGTACAAAAACCTCTTTCACACTCATGTTATCAAGGAGCTTTTCAAACCTCTATTCTTAGGAACACCATTTGGAGGATTGTGCATATGCATGTGTCAAATGAACTGTTATTATGACTTCATCTGTGTGTGTGTTGGCACTGCAGACAGTTTTGCTGAAGTAATAATTTGGTGGCATCAAGAGGCAGAAAATTGGATCACAGAAGCACAATTCAGTGGAATTGCTGAGTAAGTGCATTGTGGTTTTTTTCTCTCTTGTAAAGAGATTAAATACCATACCTGGATAATATTTCATAAATACCACACACAGAGTACTTATGAGACAGATAAGGCAAGGCTGGTAGCATATGCAAAAATCAGAGGAAATGTTTTCTGTGATAGATGCATTTTTCTACCACAAGGAGCTCACTGGGAATGCAGAAGTTTTGCCTCAAAAACCAGTAAAGTAAAATTTTAGCAATGTTTTTAATTCCAAAACCTGCAGAATGGAGGGGTCTGGGTATGGTGTGATTGATGGTTTAACTTCAGAGACCAGGTTCAGAATTTTCAGTGGCTTTATAGCAACCTAATACTGCACCAACTCCACTCTAAATGTTCAAAGATACATAAGTCTCATTTTCAGATTTATTTAGGGCAAGTCTGTGTAGGCAGGTGCACAAAGAGGCTTTCACTGGGTTCACTTTGAGATGGCCACCACAAACTAGTTCTGAACGATAGTCCAGAACAATCATTCAAGATCACAAATCATTCATGAACAGTATAACTTTTCTTGAAATATTAAGCCCAGCTGAGCTTACTGAACAGTCAGGACCAGTCCAAACACTTCAGCCAAGTGCACAAGCACAGATACTTGTCTAACTTAAAACACAGACGGGTAAAATTTCAATTGTCCTTGCAGCTTTATCTGCAAAACAGGACTAAGAAATCTACCTTTCACAAAGCTGGGATGCATTTAAATTATGTGATATTGGATACATTGGATACAATATGCAAATCTTGGATGGGAAACTGCATAAATGAAAAGCATTCAATCAATAAAGCCCACTGTTAATGCTCTCACATTCCGATTATCAATGTATGCTTATATCCTTTTTCTAGAAAATAAAATAGTTATTCCTGAGGTAATGGTGAACAGCTTGTGGAGAACTCACATACAGGAATTGTACATAAATTATGCAGCAAAGAATTTACAGATATTTCATTTCCTTTGCAAATGTCATCATTGGAGAACACTGGTGACAGATATCACACACAATTCACCTTTTGTTAATTTACACAGAGCCACAGTACACAGGTCACACATACCAAAGAGAAGACTTTAGCTCAAGAGAAGAAATACAACTGTAAAATGGATTTGCTTGCACAAAGGCTTAAAAGTTATCAAATAAAGCAGGAAAGCAATATTGATTTTGATATAGGCACCCCTAAAGATACAGGCTTTGCAGAGTCAATAGTGTCTTGATTTAGGTTCTAACCCAACCCCAAAGTCTCAGACTCGGCTCCATCCACTTATTGATTTGTCTGGCATGCTGGGTTGTTTTTTTTTTTTTTTGGTGTTTTTTGTTTTTTTTTCCAGAAATGCTTTTCTGCTCTCAAATTTTAGCTAGCTCTCCCAGAAGAATGTCTAATACAGTCACAAAGAGCAATTCTGTTCCTTACAACTAAGCTATTGACTATCGTAATAAAAAGGAAAGACAGAAGTCATGTCAGCTTAGCTTCTCACAGGACCTCACAGTGCTCCTTCATTCAATAACAATTATGTAATCAACAAGCAATGGGTAATGAATCACAAAATATCAGCAGCCCTTAATTTTCTATCAGGTATGATAAAAATGTTATAAAGTTGGGCACTTCTTAAAAAATAAAACACCTTATAACTACCACCAATGCATCAGTTCTTTGATATTTTGCTACCATATCTCTTCTATTTTATTTTTTTTCTCTCTTGCTACTTGACATCTAAATGTCCATAATTTTAGATATAAAAGACAACATGTCAGGAAAAAAAAGATCCACAGAAAGAGAGCTTCAAGATGTTATTTTTGCCATTTGTAGGCAGTAGTTTACCTGATGTGCATCTTCAACACCTTTGTCTTTATATGGGGAGGAAGGAGTTTAGATGAAAGAGCACAAAGAGACAGTACAGCTCCTTTAACAAGCCTTAACAAATTTGTTTTTATTAAATTTCTACACTAAAATTGAAAACCTTTAGGTAGGGGAAAAAAAGCCCTGATGATGAATTATCAAAGAAACCAATACAGGAAATAAAGCCATGCTTAGAAGAGATTAAACAAGTCATAAAGTTTTTCATAAAAGTAGGTTGCAGGAAATAGAAGAAGACATAAGTGATTGATTGAGGTGCAAATGTATGTGTGGGCAGGAGGAAAGCAAAGGGTAAATTTGTCTGGGGAGTAAATCCATTTAGGTCATTATAGTTCAATATGGCCATGATCCAGCAAAACACTTGAGCATATGCTTGGTTTTAACATGACTCACTCCCAAAAGCTGAGCTCTGCTGACTTGCTCAGACTCAGGTTTGAGTGTGATTTCATCAGTATCCTCTCTTGAATTGTGTCACCCCACTTGAAAGCCTGTAAGACAACAAACTGAAAGATGGAATGGCTTTGGATGGGTTTTCTACCTGAAGAATCCATTCTGGACACAGCAAACTGCACACTGCTTTCTGTAATGGAATGAGCTTAGAAATGGAAACCTATTTTTGCAAAGAGAGAGGCTGAAAAAGAGGAATGTCAATAGCAGCCAGAGGGGATGGGGCATCAGGATGTTGCAAGCTTTTATCTAATAGAAAACCACGTTGGAATTTTGAGACAAGGTGCATGATAAGCTGATGTAAATGGCCCAAAATTACCATGCCTTTAATACTTGTTTGTGTGGTTCCATCAGTGGTGCCTGTGCTTGCAGGCTGCAGGGTCCCAGTGGAAAAGGACCAGCTCAGGACGCCCCTGTGCCACAGGAGTGCCCAGGGACAGGGCAGAGCAGCTCCCCCTCTCCAAAGTGCCTCTCTGAAGACACTTTATGCTGCAGTCATTAACTGCTGATAACAAGAAATTAATTGTTTGATTGCTCTTTCTACCCCAAGTTTTGGTGAGATTTCTGGCCAGGGCAGAGGAATGATTTTGGGAGCACTCTGACTAAATCCGTGGCTCTGAACCATTAATTTGAGCTGCTTATCTTGTGAAGAGACCAAAAGTTTAAATTTTTAACCCATCTTCTCATCTATAGGAGTCCATTCTTTTTCCTCTCTAAGCTCCAATCTTACATTTTCTAGGGCAGAAAGAAATAGCATCCTGGCTTTTCAGAAATGAACAAAGTAGAAAAGATTAGATACACAATACAAGTCAGCATCACCAGGTACCATATTTATTTTTCTTAACTCTTTTTCCTGGGAAATGAGAATAGAAGGATCACAGCTTTCATTAAACAATGAAATTAATTTATAATTCTCAAGATTTCACAGAAAACCATTAAAACATAATTATGGCAATGTCACCACAAATATCATTTTGACTTCTTGAATTTTCTCTGAGGATGCAATAATTGACTTATATAAGCAATTTGCAGAATAGAGGGACCTGTTCATCTAATAAGTCAGAGTTCATTTTCCCCTAGGAAGCTTGGTTGATGCACAAGAGCAAACATCTACATATTAATAAAACCAGTAGGTTCACAAGGTATTTTTTCAATTTTATTAATAAGGTACTAAGTAAAAGGTTTCTTTGAAAAAATTCAGAAGTTGAAATTAAAAATGATGTGTCATTTTCAGCATTTTTATGTTTCATTTATTTGTCAGACTCTCAGTCAGCAAGATGAGGTGGGTGATAATTATTCAGGGTTGCCAATTAACCTACTTAGCAGGTCACACAGGTAACTGGCATAGATTATGTCAAATCTCATTACTGGAATAATAATTTAATCACTCAGTGCATTGACTGAAGGCCAGAGAATCTGAAGAATAAATTAAACAGGAAAATAAAATTATTAGCTAGAGAGGCATTATATTTAAATACATGAAAACAGTAAAATTATAAAGCATTCTGCTCACTAGTAGAAACTCAGTAAAGTCTGGGATGGGGGCTGGGGGAGAGTGAGGATTTTCAACCACAACTTCCACCATGAGTATAAAAAAGGGTTAAATGTCACCTCGCTCCTATGGATAAAAGACAGTTTAACCCATGAGAGGCTGTGAGCACGTGTTGTTGTTCAGCATTTAAATAGATATGCAATGCAATTACCTTGGCTGCAGTGTGAGAGCCCAGACCTGCCCAGGCACACCTGCTTTGGGAGCTCTGGGTGACAATCCTGGCCTCTCCCCTCCTCTGCATCTCAGCCTTCTTCAGCTCTTTGTGCCTGCATTCAGAACAATGACAAAGGAATGTCAAGTAAGAAGGTCACATAATGGATAGAATGATCTTGCAGGATCTGTCAAAAAGGACAGGAGAGATGAAAAAAAATTACAATAAGTAATTGTCAAAGTCATGGAGTCTGTGAAAAAGCTTCTTCTGTACAATAATGCTCTGCATTTACAAGGTGACTGAGTACATAAGAGATAGGAACAGAAGAGTCTGCCTGGAAGTGGAAAAACATTTTCTGTGCAGATGGAGAAAAAACTACTGGAAAGAACAATAACATCTTTCAAGGTGGTTTTGTACATACAGGTTATGTATGAGTTTGAAGCTTGTATCTGCTTTAGAAAGAAATCTAACCTTTTCTAGAAATTATCAAAGTTTTATAATTCAAAATATAGACTGGAGGGAAAAACCCCCCACAAAACACTATTAATGCCAGGACTTAGGTTGTCCTGAATGTGTGAGGTGTTAAGTGTCCCACATCACAGACAAAAGTACATGCAACTCCAGGAAAGATGAGAATATGGTGAACTTGTCCTTGTCTTCATGGTCTATTTCAATGGTTTACTGTCTGCAAGAACGAGAGGGCTATAAAAGAAGCCATCACTCCTCTGAGCAGTGGATCATTCAGTTTAAACATATCTCATAGATGTTATAGCCAAGAATTACAGCACACTGAGCACTGCTCCAGGACTTGTAATTTATTCACTCAGTAGGGAAAAAAGTGACTTCCATAGCAGCACTTTATAGGCCTGTAAAATAAAAAACAACCAGCATGAAAAAAATAGCCAGTGGGCCAGGAATGAGTGTTGGTTTGGCAAGGAATGAAAATTTGGTTTGGTTTTTTATAACAATGAGCAAAACCACATGCTTAAGTTGGTGGATGTGACCAGATCACTCATTTATGCTGTCAAATATGTTATTTTGAACCATAAATTGTCTTGTTACTGAAAGATTATACACTATAGCAGAAAGGCTTAGCATATCTATTCCAGTTCTGGAATTACAGAAACAACATGCAAACATGCAGCTCTTAAATGTCATTTTACTTGTTCCCACAGAATGTAAATGCTATAGTAGTCAATAACTTCTTGGACCTTCTTTTTTTGTTTTTTTAAAAGACTAAAGCAGGGCAGCACTATTTGTGGATGCTACCTACAAGCTCAGGAGTGCCAGATAACAGAAACTCACACAGAAGAAAAATCAGTTCCAGCTAATTAGTAGAAAACTTAACACCGATGAGCTAAACTTTCTCATTAAAATTTTCCCTGATAAAAAAGCAAAAAGCTTAAAGATAATAGATTTATTTATTTAAACATAAAGCAAGAGCTCAAAAGTCCTGGATAAATTCAGTGTAAGGGCCTCTCAGGAGATATCAGCACCACAGCCTCCAGTCTGCTTTTCTGGTTTTTGTGAATATTTTCAGTGTTTTCAGCTGACTGCTATTTTTATATATTATGTACAAAAGTAATAAATGGCTAATTAAATTACACAGGCTACAGTCACAGACAAGAGTGACAGTGGGTTAGGAAACTCCATCAGAATACTGAATATTTCATTACCTAGATATCTAAAAAAACCAGACTTTATAAATGCTTTGATCAGGCAAAAGCATTGTTGACTCATTCATTTCCATGATGATCTAGTGAGCCTTCCTTACAGAGGTTAGCTAAGGGCACTAATACAGCCTCAGCAGCATAATTCCCATTTTGGGAAGACAGGATATATAACCTGAGCAGGGTTTCAAGCCCAAGAGTGAGCACCAGTGTGGGTCTAGAGGTGCCTGCTCTGCTGTGAGGGACCATTTCAGAGACCGGACACAGGAACTGCATCTTCTTCAAAGATGGATTTTTCAGCATGAGAGCAGCTCTGAGTGATCTCTGGGGAAAGGACCAGTTAGGCACTTTTGGCTTCTCTTCATTTATTACATTTTCCATTGAAATAGTGTTTCCCATTGTTCTCTCATTTATAATTCACAGTCAGTAATTGTCATGAGCAGTAAACCCATTAGGCTGTTGTCTTAGCACCATGTTACAACATTCCATTTTAAAATAGTGCTTTCCAAAGACACCATTATCCTTCAGTTGCAACAATCACCTGTGTATTTGTTAACTAAAAATATAATGAGAAGTACTAGCCCATATTAAAGTACAATAATACAGTGCCAGGGCATTTTGGACAGACATGGACTGGCTGAAATGTTACTCAACACCTCCTCCCAGCAGTGTGCAGGCTTGAATATTCCTGCTCAGTGCTACCCTCCTTCCTCAGACTAACCCTGACTTTCAATTACCTGTAGAGGTGACACTAATTCCTGATGCCTGCAGAAATTGAACCATATACCCCTGGGACACTTTGGGGCAGGGAATGGCTTCTTCTCCCTCTGCTGAAAATGACAACTGCTCACAGCTCCTAATTTCCACTGCAAGGGAAAAGGCAGGCTTTAATCAGAATAGGGGCAGACAAGGGAAGAAGTTCTGAGCCTCCCAGGGTTAGAACAACACCTCCCCAGGGAAGGCAATGCAACGGTTACCCCACCCTACCCCAAAACAGAACTAAAAGTGCTGCAGGGCAGCCACTTTGCCCTGCTCCCCCTGCCAGCTCTCAGCTTCACCCTCTCCTTAGGGAGTGCTGTCTCACTGCTCTCATCAGCTACAACCTTGGGGACCCTTGGCAGAGCATCCATCCAAATGCCAGGGGCTGGGAAGGCAAGGCACACTGCTTTTTTCTCCCCCTGTCATGATTGCCTGTTTCTCTGGACAGCAAAAATGGGTTTAAATCACTGCAAGCTGCGAAGAGCCTGGACCACTCTATCCCACTCCCTAG
This sequence comes from Calcarius lapponicus, assembly GCA_039654755.1. NCBI lineage: Eukaryota > Metazoa > Chordata > Aves > Passeriformes > Fringillidae > Calcarius > Calcarius lapponicus. The sequence continues at coordinate 13,823,541 of CM077467.1, read as the reverse complement.
GCAAGCATTTTATCACCGGGCTGTATTTTCTACAAATAGATACCATATATTATACTCAACACAGGGCACAGCAATCACTCTTCAAGCCCTGGTGAGAAGAGCAGTGCTGGAACCTTGGTCTAGGACACAAATTAGTCCCATATAACTTTCCATGCTGAAGGTGTCACTGGCTGCCTGCATCTGTGCTGGGCAGTTCTGGCTCAGGAAGTGACAAGTCTTTTGGTTCAGGGCTGCAGAACATGGCTGGTTTTTTGTTTGCCTCTGTGGCTTTCCCACTGCTCACAGAAGAAAGCCTTTATCCTTCAGTAAATGCAGAGCTGAACTAATACATTGTCAAGGATTCCTTGCAAAAACACAGTTTACTTCTCAAGATAATGCTAAAGATTCCCAAGTGTAACAGGCTGCAACAAAATGTAAAACATTTTAAATATAATGCAGTGAATAACCACAGACTTTCCATAACAATCATCATTTAGTGAATGTATAAATAGAATAAAAGCAATATTGAAGCAAATAAATGACCTCTGACACCAAGAACGGATTGCATTTCATATTACTTTACTTAACTGCCCCCTCCTTCCCCCACCAAACAGAAGCTTTATTGACAAAATGTGCTCTGGTGATTTAGTCTGTAGACTTAAAGAATGTGCAACTCTGGGAAAAACTGAAATGTGGATTCTATTTGTCAGACAAGGAATGGCATGTAATAACTTAATGAACTAGAAGCTTATTAGCTGTAAAAGAGAGAAGGCGTTGTCTATCAATTTTTTTTTTTTTTAACTCAGAAATGTTCAGGTGGATAAGCATCAAATCCATTTCACATTTATTGTCTTATGAATACCAGTATGTGCTAGAATCTCAGCAAGCTACAAAAATATATCTCAGCCTCCAGTTTAATGTGCATTTTATTAGTCAGTTTTGGAGGCTCTATTTGAAACCCAAGCCATTAGAATACTCACATATTTGGCACTTGCACACAAGAGCTACCCTGACTTCATCAGAACTGTGGAGTGAAAGAAATTCAAACACAGTGACAGTGACACTGACAGTAACAACTGCGTTTCAATAGCTATTTATTGCTCTATGGACACATAAATACAAAAGGACAGTAAGATAATTTTAACAAGAAACTTGTAGAGAAACCAACCAGTCTAATATAAAATGGAAGAATTGAATCCTTGGTTGTTAAAGAAGTTTTCTCCACTTTGAAAAGTACACTAATTAACCTCACTTACACTTTCCTGTGTACCTATTCTGCACAATGGAGTGATATTTGAATCATGATATTATGTGTGAATATACACAAAAATTACAACAATAAGGGAGCTTAAAATCCATTAGGTGCTCCTCCCAGTCTTAGCTGATATTATGTCTTAAAAATACATGGTAACAAATAGGAATTAGCCCTAAATAAATACATAAAACACATGTGCAAGTAAAAAAAAAAGGTTGAAAAAGGCAGAAAGCAGGAAATTTCAAGTTCAAGTGAATGCATACAGAGATATATGTAGAACAAAGCAGTCAGGTTCTGATCTATCAACCCAAATATTTCATGTGCTGCATAGATCCCTGTATAATTGCAATTTTAACCCTGCACAAGATCGATCTGCTTGCTTTGATTTTCTTTTCCAGAAATAAAAATAAGCAAGGAAAGAAAATCTGCATTAATTTATGCCTCTAGCAGGCTCCTGTGGATGCCTTTTTTGGTTTATTGGTTTGTTGGGGTTTTTTTGTGTGGCCAGTCTAGCAGCAGATGCCTTACATACATCAGGCTGTTTAGAAGAACAGTCCTAGCCATTTCACTTAATCAAGTAATAGCACTCTATTGACATATTAGACCAATTTAATACATTTGTTTTCTTTATCCATTTACATTTCATCTCAAAGGTCTCCAGTACAATGGGATTTTGAACTATTTGCGCTGAGCACAATCGAAGGGCCAGTAATCCAATAATTTGATTTTCTTGCTGCAGAGACCAGGAGAGAGGGAAAACCATCTTTCTCTTGCTCCAGCAAGTGAGCTGCAGGCCTGCATTAGGCTTTTAGCTTCCTGTGTAAAACATACCCCAAGGGCAACAGAAGGCCACTTAAACACAGCTTGGAGGGCACCACTGGAGGATGGCTGTGGCATGTTGGCTTTCTGCCCAGGAGTAAATTCCAACCATTAGCATCAAACACTCATCCTGAAGCTCTCAAACTGAAATTAAATGCCATCTATCAAATGAATAAACAATAATAAAGTAGCACAAGTAAATTAAAAAAATAAATTGCAGTAATTTATACTGTGGATCATCTGTTCTGGGTTGCTGATCCAGACTGTTCGCCTCAGATTATCTTACAGCCTATTTTTTCACTATTGGATTTTTGTACATGTAAAACAGCCCTTGATACACAAATTGAATTCATTCGTGCTCTATGCTGTTCCTACTAAAAAATAGTTTTAAATAAGGCTTGTTTTTCCTAAGCAAATAATTTTGTTTAATTTTGCTAGTCATAGGTTGAGTCTACATGAGTTGTGTCTAAACAAGAATACAAACAACAACAATTAAACAAGCAAAAATGTACCTTTAGATATCTCAGCTGGAGCTGCACATTCTGGCTTAGACAGTCCAGGAAAATTTCAGCAGGCTTCAGAATTTGGAAAGCCATGAATTAAAAGTGAATTATCCCTTTAAAAGTGCTCAAAGGAAAAGCAACCAGTAGTTTAGGACATATTTTAAAAGGCAAATTTTTAATAAACAGAATTTAGTTACCCAACTGAAATTTTTGCTATAGTGCCCTGGCTAAAACTTCACTTTTTGTGAAAAACAAAAAAAAAAAACCCAAAAAACAGCTCTGGGAAACGATTATGCTTTGTCTGAATCACAGCTATTACAGCAATAAATTCAGCCTTGTGCTGAGATGGGACAGTACTGCAAAGGAGAGCAAAAGAAATATCTCACTTACTGAATATTAGTCTCATTTCCCAAAACAAGTTGACTCTTCCCAGGAACTTCTTTGCCAAAATTTCCTTAGGGCATGAAATAATTGGCTATTAACCAGTGTGTTCTTGACCCAAAGAATGGAGCAGAAAACATGCAACTCTTGTCTGGATTACTAGAAGAAAGAAAAGAGAAATTAGAGTAGATACGCACTGCCAGAGCCCGTGGCTCTCTTCATTTTGTTCATTGTGACTGGAGGCTTTTACCTGCATTTATAGCAGGGCAAAACACCTGAGGAAAAGAGCAGGCAGGAAAGAGGGGAAGGGAAACTAGAACAGCACAACCTTCTCCCTTTTCAGATTTATTTTTCCCGGCCTGCTTGCCCAGCATTTAGTGTGGGGCTGTGCAAAAGGAAGGCTGCCAGCTCCATAGCATCATATTGCCAGCATAAAGGGCATCCTGTCTCAACAGAGAACTTACGAAAAAGGGCCTGCACACTAAGAGGAAAAAACAGCAAAATCTTACTTATCATAAATCCTGTGCACAGTCTTCTGAACAAGTGATAGTTTCCCTTTTATCCCCTTGTACCTGGGATCACCTGTGACCCACCAAAACCTCCGAGGTGCCCTGGGTGCTGCCCCAGCGCCCCGGACAGCCCATGGGAGGAGTGGCTGAGGATGCAGCGTGTGGGGACAATTCCCATGGCCTGGAAGGATCAAAACAAGTCGTTAGTATGCACCAGGCAGAGCCAAGGGCTGAGCCTGCTGCTAATGAGTGCTGCACTGAGGGCTCAGGTCACGGTTTTGCTAAATCCTCTGCTCTTGGTACACCTGAAAACACCACACCAACAGGCAGCAGGGCTCACACACCTGCCCGAGTGCAGGGCAGCATAACCAAAGTGCTGGGGCAAGTGTTTGAGCCACTGGGAAAGTGTCTGCCCCTCAGTGTCAGCTGCTTCAGTGGAGCTGTGCAAGTCAAGAAGTCCTTCTGTTGCTCCTGCCCTGCTGCTGGACAGGTGTGTCTGGGCAGGGTGCCAAGCCTGGTGCTGGTTCATCGTGGTTCACAATGATCCCCAGTAAGTGCCTGTACTCTACAGGGGACAGACAGGACCCACAAAGGTTCTGGGATTGGCTGTGATCTCGCTGGCATCACAGCAATGGGGTGCAAGAGGCTGTAAGAAAGGGAGGGGAGTGGTCAGCTTCCATGGAGGGCTGCCAGGGATGGATCTTCAGGAGCACAGGACAGGACATTAAAGCTGAAGGGATCCTTGATGTGAGAGAGCAGCTGGGGCACACAGAGCTGTCTGTGCCTTGGGGCAGGTGATGAGCCAGCTGACAGCTGGCAGCCACGACCAGAGGGCAGCCCATGGTGGGTGACATTGTGGTCAGTGTCTGCTACAGGCCACCTGACCAGGAAGAAGTAGATGAGGCAAAAAACTGAAAGCATCCTCATGCTCACAGGACATCAAAGGTCAGAGCACTGGAGGCACACCGAGTGCTGTTAATGAAGCAGCAGAACACACACACACCACAATATGCTCCTGCTGGACCCTAGCTTGGCTCTAGCTACCTTAAACAGTGGCTCTCATCCTCTGCATAACCACCCTTGTGCCCTTCAGAGGATGGTGAGCACTATCTGTACAGACCTCCTCAGCAGTCTCCATGTTTCCTCATTGGCTTACACCATACCTGAATGTTCTGCAGCAGAAAGAAGTTTCAGTTCCCTCCAGCCTTAGCCTGCTGATCACTGTTTGATGCCCTGAAAGTGTAACACATGCAAACAGGATGCACTGGCAAATTTAGAGAAAACATTTCTTTTCCTATGGACAAAGAGGAGGTTGCTGGCGTAGGAAGTGTGTGTGTACATGTACACCTGGTTTAAATAAAGCTCCCCCATGATTCCAGGTTAGATTTCACTCTATTTCAGAGATCTTCACCTGCTATATATCCCAAAGTGTCTAAATAGCAGAAAAAGGGGGTTGAGAAAACTTTGCTGACTACTGTAAAAGGAGGAATAGTATTCCAGACACTGTGCGTCCTCATTCCTACACCTGTGTGGCGGAGTTCCTCTGATTTTGTTGCAGTCAGAATTCCCTGTATCACAGAATATGGCCTGCAGAACCAGTTCTGTTTCAGTTTATAAACACTTTTACAATATCTTATGGTGGCGGAAAGATTCCACAGCAATCAGAAAGTCCTATGGTATGTTCTAGGGATGTGGGATCATTTCTAGAGAATTTGAGGGAGAAACTTTAATATATTGGGAAGAGCTTATAACTTCAAACACAAATTAGGACACTTAATTTTCTTTAAACCCTATGTCCAACTGTTCAGATTCCATGAGTGCCTCATGGATCTTTCCTCACAACACTCTTGCACACACCTACATAATACCAGTGCTCTGCTTATTCTGTATTTCAGTAACTTAAATACATGACAAATTCTCTCATGCTGCAAATTTATCTTCATTGAGCTATCTTTTGATCTTGGGCATTAACTCTGATCAGCACTAAGGCAGAGACAGTCTATCCAATTAGCAGATGAAGCCTCAGAAACTCAGGATACAGCACCTCTGTTCTACTGCCTTCCAGGAGATTTGACCTCAACAAATACATTAGATGAACCCAGCCACAATATTTGTCTGCCTGCCTCAGCTGGCCTGCTCAGATGGCATTTTGCTAGTTAGCAAGGTGAAATCTGCTTTTGGGAGGTGACAGAAAAGGATGGCTTTAGGTCCATAACTTGCTGAATCTGTTAATACAGCTTTCTTCTGACTCTAAGCAATCACATGAAACATCTTGACTTTCTTAGCATAAAAGCAACTCCTTATCAGACACACCCTTGTATGGAATCCAAACAACAAATAACCAACTTGTTTCCCAACATCTGTAAAAACAAATTATCTTTCAAAGGAGATTGGGTTTGTGCTCTTGTGTTCTCCTGCCAATGTCATCAAGGAAACTTTCACTCGATAGTTACACTTGGAGCAATGACCCCCCCTATTCTGTGTTTTCCTCTGCTCAGAGCAAGGGGCTTCTGAGCCATTGTCAAGGTTCCTGAGCACAGATACCAAATGTAGTTCTGCACTGAATGTCAAATAAATCCACCACTTTGTTTTGTCAGCAATTTCAAAGCCACGAGGGAATCCATGACTCAGCTGCCATTAAAATTCACTAGTTAACTGTGAACAATCATACCTCAGTGCTTTGCACCCCAGGTTAATCTGTTTGTGTCTGTTTGTGTCAACTGAATCCTGCAGCACCCCAAAGCTATGAGAGCAGGAATGCCAGGATTTGAGGATGTTCTGAAGGCTGGCTGAAATCAGGGACTCTCCAGATGTTCTTGGATGCCTGAAGCAGCATCAAATGAGGCTGTATTGAAGAACTCTAAGGTGACAGCAGGTGTGAAATGCCTCAGTGTATTTCATAGGAGTGAAACACAGCTGGGATGGACAAGTAAAGCTCCAAGATCTAATAATGGTCCCAATAACTTCTGAAGCTAAGCTTGAGTAACTGTGTGGCTTCGTTCATTTAGCTCCTCCAGTGGGTCATTAGTGCTGAACCCAGTGGGTGTCATGTAAACAGAGCACTGAAACACCAAGAAAAATGCAAGGAAGGACCTGTGTTCTAACAGTATCTTCTGCTTGCCTGCCTTTGCCCTGTTGGGAATCACCACACTGTGGCTTTGAGGGTCTGCAACAGGAGAGTTTGTGGGTATCAAACATGACAGAAGAGTGGGATCTCCAAGCCATGCTCTAAAACTGGAGTTCACCCCACTTTTCTTCAGCATTCCCACAGCAGTCCCTCCTCTGTGCCTCTTCCAGCCTGACTACTATTTCTATTAATATTTTTTAGTGTGACATGATTGATCAGAAGTCTACCTTGTCAGTCTCTGGTCATTCTTGTTCTTTCCAAGCATTTTACATTCAGTACAACAGATACAAAACCAAGAGCCAGAGCAAGATGAGAAGAAAGGGATCATAAGAACAGAAGAAAAGAATCAAGAAGAAAATCCTGCAGTCCATGGAGAACATTTCCATTTCGTGACTGAAGTGTGTTGTACAGCAACAGGAAAAAAGTCACAGAAAACTTCTTTAATCTAACAAGGAGCAAGGAATGCCATTGGAATGAGAAGGGCCATATTATTATGCTCACATTGTAGGGCCTTTCTTGCACTTGCTCAAAACCCCTCCTGCCTGGATTATTGCTAAGGGTTAAGAGAATTGAATTTTACTGAAAATAACTGAGAACCCAGTTATTTTTGAAGAGATGTGGGAGAAAGGGCTGGAAGTGAATGCAACACAAGGAAACCTGGAATGGGGAGGAGGACTACAAATACAAATTTACTCCCCTGCAAAATCAATTCATCTAAAATTGAGTAAAAGAACAAGATGATATCTCCCTCCTCCCTCCTACAACACATTCTATTCTTCATGTATATTGACATTGAAGGGTAAGCATGATAAATAGCTCTATTTTCAGTAACAAAAAGAAGAAAATTAAGAGACTGACTCCAGCCTCAAACCTTGCATGGTCTTCTACAAGGAGACTGTTTCTGCTGGGAGTGCTAGAAAGGCTTTGGGAACCCTCTTTAGGGACACAGAGGGGATGTTTTTTTCTGGCCCACAGGCAGGTCACTTAACTATTGCTATCATATCTATACAGAAATGTTTTCATGCAGCCAATAGCCAAAGGAGAGAATTTACCTTTCTGAATCAGCAGTAGGGTCCACAGCAGATTCATTATGGGAACCTGAAAATAAAAAAAATAAAAAAATTGGCTTCTGCAACTGCCACCTCTACCAAAGCTTCAGGCCCTAAACTATTTGTTCTTTTATTTCCCACAGTGTAGCCAACTGAAAATCAAATTCACATTTAGTGCTTAAGCAGTGAATTATGTTAGCAGTCAGTTAAACAAAAATAAAGATTAACTGTACAACTCACATTAATATATAGTAATATCTGATCCCTAAATTTTAACACAATGTCAAGCACTATGCTCATTTTTGTTTAAAATGAGAATTAGAGTCTGTCTATCAAAACGGCTTTTAATAAACTCAAAAGTACATAAAATTTTTCCTGAATCTGAATATACCAACAAAGATGAAGGTAATTAAAAAGCTTTTTAAAAACAGGATAGAAAAATATAGATAAAACAAATCCAGTTAATCCTTTTCAGGACCTAATTAACCTTAAAAATGAAGTCTCCAGCCTTTCCCATGGATTTCAATGCAAGGGAGAATGTCCCAGGGAGAATGCCACAAACTATAGGTCTGATTTAATGGAGTTTTGATTGAGGATAAAGACAGAAAGAGTCAGCCTGTGGTACCCTCTCTTTGCACTGAAAAGTGTCCAATTCCAAAGGCAAATGCACTGAGCTCAGCCATCCCAATTAAAGTGTCAGCTGCTATTCAGCATAAGCAAGGATAGCACAAAGAATGCAAAAGAATCAGCCAGTACAGCATATTTACAGAGGCAGCACAGCAATTGGTGCTGGTTAGGGGACAGCAAAGCACAACACCTGTTATTTAAACAAACAGATGTACATTCTTACATGTATATATTTGCTCATACAGAGCTCACACACCATATACCGCCAAAAAAATTGTATAAAAAGGGTTAGACCCACTTTGCTTTCTCTAGGATATTCTCTTGAATCTTTGTATGATCAGTAGTGGAACTCCAGCTGAAGCTGCAGTGTCTTGATACTGAAACAGTGTCTTCTTGCTGCAAGTAAAAAGTGTTAAAAAGAAATATTCAAAGACCAATTTTTTTTCACAGGCATCTACAACTCATCAGGTATGCACAGCACACATACTCCCTGATCTTACACTGCTGTCAGCCTGCCAAAACCCCTCATGGCTCTGAAGGAATTTCTGCGCTGAGATCAGGATCCCACAGGGTCATTCCCTGCAGTGGTGCCTGGCACAGATCTCCCACTGCCATCTCTGGAGGTTCTGCCTCAGTGCTCATGGCACTGTGCTGCATTCAGGTTAAATCACCAGAAAGGCTCCAGCTTCCTCCTTCCCCTACCAGTTACTGTATTTTTAGCAGAGAGGACAAGAGTGACAGAGAGAATTCCCTGCCAAGGGTTATCTCTGAGTTCATGGTGTGTGTCCTTCTGCTGCCACATCCACTCAAGCATTAACACTGTTCCAGGCAGCCTTTCCTGGGACTGCTCCTGTGGGGCCAGCAGGAATTTCTGCTGGAACAGGGAGGACAAGCTGGGCTGGAACCACAGCTCCATGTGGACATGGTCAGCCTTCCAATGGTTGTGAAATGATCTCCCAACTTCAGCTTTCCAGTGCTACTGTTGTTTCCAAGAACTAGAGACACAGCCCCATGGGGCTCTGCTCAGAAAGAACAAAGCTCACTCAGAGCAGTGGGAATCCCCCCAAGTCCTCTGTGCTGGTTTGAAATGTCCCAAAGAAAGGCCAGGGATGCTCTGCTCCTCTCAGCCTCCCTGGGGAGTGCCAGCACTGATGCTGGGGCTCACTGAAGGAGCCACTCTGGGGGGTTTGGACTAGTGTGCTCACACAGAAGGAGCTTCAGCCACTTCTGCAATCCACGTGGATCAAAATTACAGGGGAGGCTGCAGTGTAATGTGGGGTCATTTCTTCTTCCTCTTATCTGACAGGAAATTCATTCCCAAAAGCTAACACAAGACATTCATAAAGTCCTTCTTAAGCTCTTGAAGATCCACCTCAATTTCCTCTACAACAGCTGGTGTGGGTTTACAATAAATGAGAATAAACTGGTGCACAGCCCATGCTCTTGTAATTGGCACAGTGATGGACTTGGAGACCTTTTCAACATTTGTGAAGCCAGATAACCCAAGCTAGCAGCAAGAGGATGCCACCATGAAGCATAATTATTTTATAGCCCCTATTTAATTCTTGGAATATCAAAATTTATGACAATCACTAAAGCAGACTGATTAAACCCTAAGCGTAAACACACCATGAAACAGAAGTTGTTTTGCTGTCATCCCAAGTAAGCATCTATTTGCAAAGTACATGGCAATATCAAAGAGCTCTCTATTGATTAAACTTTGAAAATAAAATTGCACCACTTATCATATGCTGTTTGCAAAAATGCCAATCATTATAATACTCACATAAGTATACTGTGTCTTCCCCCTGAACTCGTTAAATTTATTACTGAGACTCTATCCTGAGCTGCCTACATGTGGAAAAAATATCATTCAGATAACGCATTAACATTTATAACCAGTATTTAAAGCTGTGCATGGTGCCATCTCAAATGATAAGGGTCTTGTCAGCATTTCCAGTATAAGCCTCATTTCAGGGAATGGAAGAAGGGAGGGAGTGGCAACTCTGCATTTCAGCAATTTTAAATGACACCAACAAGAAGCCTGGTATATAAGTTGTCAATCTAATTGTACCTATCTTTCAGAGATAGGTGCATCTTTCATGTCCACATTCAGTTTAAAAAGTAGCAAAATTCCCACTACATCATTGTAAGCTACCTGGCAAGCGCTGTCATTCTGCTTGTGCATACAGCATCCCACACAATTATAATTCTAGATCTAAGCCTTCATATTACAAAAGCTCTTAAGGTATGGAACAAAAATGATATGACCCCATCCTCACAGTTATACTTGCACTCTAGAGGAGAAAGAAAGAGATAAGCAAAACAGCTAACAATACAACAATGAGGGCTGGTTCATGACTCATGTTATCAGATGTTCCTGCGGTATCAAAATACTAATGCTGAATACAAATTTTAATGCCAGAAAGGATAAAAAATAACAACTAGAATTTTTGGGGTGAGAAACTCGTAGGTGCAATGCATCTGCCATGAGCCCAATTCTGCTACAGGTACCATGTAAGCTGTGATTTGCTGAATGACACCTGTTAGCTCTTGATGTTTAAGTATTCTGCCAAAAGAAAAGATGTTCAAGGTATTTGTATTAGTACAAAAAAATGTCAAAAGACAAAGGTAGATGTCATAAGGCAAGAGAGGCTTCTGAAAGACACATCTCTAAAAAGGAAGGTATTGAAGTGCTTATACTTGAGATCATCTGGACCATTGGACAGGTCATAAGTAACTATTTGCAAAGGAGGGACCTCAGCTCTATAGAATTCGAAGCACATCAGTAACACCTGCTAGAAATAATAAAGCAAACACTTCTGTGTACAAAAGCAACAGTATTTCTAATCAGAAAGCTCAAATGCTAACCAGTGTAATGGTTGTAAAGCAAATACACTCTGAGCAAATATGTGTGCAAATGGATTTTCCAGATTCCAAGGTGCAGTTGATTACCAAGGCTAACTGAGCTGTCCTCTTCTCCTCCCAGCTTTACTTGCTGCTCAGGCACACACTGGACATAAAAATCTCCTGCTGTGCAAAGGATTTTATTGCTTTACAGGAAAAAGACTAATAGATGATAAAACAGAGACCATATAAAGGATGGGCAGTTGTTCAAAAATTATATGCTTTGGAATGGAAAGAAATGCCACAAGAGCTATGGAATGCATACATACACTTCATATTGAGGTCAAAGCTGTTCCACTTCCCATGGAATCTCAGGGGCTGGAAAGGCACCACACAAAGAACAAGGTCCATGCTGTACAGCTTTGGGCACACACTCATCCATGGACTATTCCACAGATTCAGGTGTCCCCCACCAGCCCCTGGCATTTAGGCTGGAAAGCAGTTGACTATCTTCAGCATCCAGACCCCAGTGACTGCAATAAAGCAGAGATATTATTCTAACTCCTTCCCTTCCTATTGTCCTTTCAGTTATGTGCACGTTTGGCATATTTCTGATTTGCTTTGGAATGAATCCATCAACCCAGAGATGGTTCTGAGGACAGCCAGGAAAGCAACTCCAAGGCCAGGTAAACAGTAATGTTAGAAATTTTGACATCAAGCAGTTTTAAGCACCATCAGAGTTGGACCACTGTCAATAGCAGACGAGATTCTGAGTATGCTTATTTTCTACCCAGGCACCTACATCACACCATAAAACATCTTACTAGATGCTCAAGATTTGTGTGTCTGTGTGTAACTCCCTAGGGTAGAAGCCAGCAGGAATCCTAGCCCCATGAAGCCAAAGGGAGATTTGTCTGTGGCTGAAGTCTAGGTCAGGATTTTATGTATGTTTATATTGTGCTTTGTGCAATAACAACTCAGGGAGCTACTTCAGATGCCAAATAAATTTTGAGGTTTCTGTGGAATTTCAAATACTTTATAAGTGATTCTCCCCGACAAATTAATGCAGCCACCATTCTCACAAGTTCTAATTGTCTCATCAATTTCTTTTCATGCCACTTGCAGTTATACATCATGCTTCAAAGTCAGCATGTGTACACCAGCCTCCACAAGACAAATATTATAGGGTATTTTTCAGGTAAATGATTACTGCTCAGAGACAGTGAAGTTTCTGGCTAGAGCGGTGATGTGGAAAAGACTTCAGAAGAGCAGGGAATGTTTTTCTTTACTTTAAAATGGAAGTATTCAATTCTCAGAGAATTAAATTTTTTATCATCGGAAAAACTTGTGGGTCAGGATAAAAGCAGTTTAAAAAAGCAAAGCGACAGGCTGCACGTGGAAGCAAAGGAAAACAAAAGATTTCTTCTCAGCACAGTGGTGCCGTCCAGCCACTTCCTGAGATGTAGGTCTACATTAGTGGTTGCTCCAGAAAACAAATGTCCTTGTAACAAATGTCATCTCCTCCTTCAGTTAGCTTTTAGTGATGAGCAGACATCACATGGTGTGGAATATCCCTTTGGCCCATTCACAGAATCACAGAATAATGAGGTTGGAAGAGACCTCTAAGATCATCAAGTCCTATGCCCTAACACCTCAACTAGACTGTAGCAACAAGTGCCAAGTCCAGTGCCACATCCCTTTGGGGCCAGCTGCCCTGGCTGTGCGCTCTCCCCAGAACCCTCCTCCTGCCCAGCCCACAGGTGAGGGCAGAATGTTGGAGAGACAGCCCCGAGGCTGTGGGAGCACTGCTCAGCAGCAGCCAAAGCCCTGGTGAATTATCCACTCCTCCGGCTGCCAGCGCCCAGCCCAGCACTGCGGGGGAATGAGCTCCGCTCAGCCAGACCCGGCTCAGCGAGGCCAGACTGAAATCTCCCACCTGCCTGGGGCAATCCTCAGTCACTTCTCCACTGAAGGAGTGGGAAACTAAAATTGTTCAGAGCAGCACCTTTCAGCAGATTTGGTTCAAAACTTTTGTGAAGGGGGGGACCTTGACTGACAGCCAGGCATGCACACATCCTGTGCACATGCAGAATTACACTCCTCTTAGAAACCAGGTGAAAAACAAAAGCCAATGATTACCCAATTCTTTCTTCAGTGGGCAGCTATTCACAAACATCTCATGGAATGAATTTAACGGAAGGAACTTTTGGGAACACATGGAGTCTGAAAAAATGCTGTTTCTTTTCTACTCATCTCATTTTTTTCTGAAGCGAAACCAGAACTATGTGACCTCTGTGCATAATGACAACTCAATGACACAGCTCTCATTCTGAATGTGGAATACAAAATGCTCACCATGAACTGCTCAAAAATATTCCTCAGGCCATGATTATTCATAGAAATTATTTGGTGAGTAATTTCAATTAAATAAATTCAAGGAATCAAGAAAAATAGGCTAAACTAATAGAATGCATTATTTATGATGAATAATTCATTTGGAGGAACTTTCTCCCACTATTGCAGAAAGCCAGCTTGAGGCATAGGGCACTGAAGTCTCACTTAAGCCCTGTTTTGAGGTCTTAATTGGGGGCTTTCATGATGAATCACTCTAGGCTGGCCCTCTGCCCAGGATTGAATTTCACCCATTGCTCCTGCTCCTCACATATTTCTAGATATGTCATTAGCACCGTGGAATTTCTATTCTTTCAACTTCATTGCCATAAAAATGATGATATGGAGAGATTTCTTTATGTTCCTTTTACTACTAAAAACTAAAGAGAAAAAACTTCTCACATCAGCTCACTAGACGTTCAGCAGCTCATCATACCCATACATCAACTGCATTATGCAAATATGAGCCCCCTGTCCACTGAAGTAAGGCAAGAAGACACAATAATTTAAAAAAAAGACTCTCCAAATCACTAAAACCACTTGTGTGCACTTGTGCTTACATGATGGGATATTTCCAGTTAAAACCATTCATAGTATGTAAGACATAGATTATGACTCTGAGGAAAGCTGAAAAAATGTAAATGGTAGTGATAGAAATTACTGCGGACACACATTTGAAACACAATAAATAATACATCCATTGTTGTTTTAAGGATGGGAAAATAAAACCCCACACTTCTCTTTTTTTTCTTTTTTTGTTTTTTTTTTTTTTTTTTTTTTTTTTGTTCTTGTTGCTCAGCAATGCCAGCACAGAATATCTATCATCAGGAAGATTCATCTCGTTGTTCCTAACAGAGAAAAAGACCCATTGACATGATGAAACAAAGGACTTCCAAAAATGTTTAAAGCACTCAATAAAACCTAAGTCCCGACTTTGAAGCTAAGTATTTGTTCAAAGATCTGATCCAAATCCCACTGAAATCAGCTGGAGTCCTTCCTCTGACACCAAAGGGCTTTGGATCAGACACACTACTTTCCTGAATAGGATGAAGACATCCATAAATATTAATTGTCTCACAGTGCTTTGCTGGGTCCTATGATAAAAGGTGTGAGTGTACTAATAGTGGATATTTGTTTCTCTAAGCAAGAAAGATAAAAAACTGGGGTAAATCTAAACTAATGATCAATTCTTAATTGCACAGTGGTGAGTCTGTCAGTATCCCCAAAGCACAGGCTACCAGGGAAGCCTTCTGAAAGACAGCTTCTCTGTCACATTTCCTGCTGAAATCAATATTACTGCCATTATAACACACTAAATTCTCTTCTTAAGATAGTCAGGATTAATGATATAAAAAATCAGAAACTGGTAGTTCTGCTGTTGCAGTTTTTACCACCAGGGTAGAATCACACTGTGCTGCTATAAAACAGATTACCCCAGATATATTGAAACAAATCATGATGTAGTCTCCTTGCAAAAAAAATCGTGTTGCAGTTAGATAATTGGTCTCAAAAATGCATAACCTTGGCCAGTGTCTGAGTCCTTGCAGGAAGCAAAAACTGAGGGAAGAATTAGAAAGCACACTAATTGTAAGTCATAGTTCATTAAATCCTTTCATTTATACAATAGGTAGTCATGAAGTGTCAGTGAACAGTACTCTGAAATAGGCCAGCCTCCATATGTTTGCATGGTTGGGAGAAATGGAGCTAAAAAGCACATCTGGAAACCAGAGAAATTCCTTACAGTTGATGGCACAGGCAATCACTGATTGCCAGCAAAAGGCAACTCAGCAGACACCACCCAGTCTGGAGTGCCCCTCTGCCCTCACACTGGCTCATCCAGCAGCTCTCCTTCCAGCAAGCTTCATCCCAAAGGTCTCCCTCCCTCCTCTGCCTCTCCGCACGTGTGGCTGTGGCTGGGCAGCTCAGGATGGACACAGATCCATGGAGGGCACAGGCTGCCTCCTCTCCTTCCTCCCTGCCTCTCATGCTCGCCCTCCTTCACCATCCCCTGCTCATTCCTTGCCCAAAGAAAGGGGAAAGCAGAGACTACTCTTTCATCCTGTCCTTTACAGCACTTTGCAGTGTTGCTGGATGAGATGAAACTGTGGATTACAAGTAACAATTGTTTTGCATAATTTGTTCACTGCTAAATCTGGAAACTGTTTATTTCCTTAAGAATTCCTTTTAAGTGATGCTCAAAAATTCACTTTACAGTATAGGAAATACCACAAAAATGTACATAGTTATGGACATAGACTGTCTCCAGCTACAAGGAGACACACACATGCACAGAAAAAGCCAGAATACAAGATACTTGTTGGAGAGCAGTGATGATTATCTCAGAACCCTAAAAGCTTACATGGAGTAGGCATCTCATATGCAGTTCAGGATTACAGGATGAGGAACATATGAAATCAGCAAATACCTACATTTACAAATTCCCATTGTTTTACTACATCACCCATCATGTTGTGTTCACAGAAATCAATATTGGCTTCTACTTTTACTATGTGAATAAACACTTCTTTACTTGCCAGCAACATCCAGGCTACCTTAATAGATTCTAATGACCAGTAAAACTTATATCCTCCCCTCCATCCAACTCACAGAGCTTTTGCTTTGTTTCTTGCTGCCTTTATTCCATAAGACCTGGTGGATATGTTTATTCCTTCACTTATATACAGAGAAGCAAACCCAGAAAAAGTAGCATTTAGCATCCACCTGCAGATGCAATGTGAAGAAAACTATCTCCGCATTTTTCCAGACTTTTTCTTCTCCTTGATATTTACTCTCCCAGAAGGACAACAGCATGATGTGCACTAGGCAGGAAGGGTAATGATCTGTGCCAAATTTTATGTGCTTATGCTTCATGCTGTGGTCTGGCTTTTTTTCCCCCTGCCAGCAGACAGATAAAGTGGTGGCATCAGGACTGTGCAGGAGCCAAGAGCTGCACTGGTGTAGGGAAGAGCACAGGACTAACAGCCTGTTTGAAGCAGGTTAAGGCTGGCACCAGGCAAGTATTCAGTTCATACTTGCTCTGCAGCTGTCTGGGAGTGTCCCCATGGGAAACAGGTAGGGGATAATTAAGGGCTCTTAAGCCAGCAGACAAGGATATTACAAGGATAAACATTTCCAACTGAAGACAGTTAGATGCAGAGTTGTAGAGAAAGCCCAGTCTTTTACCTGTGGGAGATGAAACCTGTTGGAACAACTTACTGAACACGATGGCAGATTTTCACCATGGGCAATTGCTAAAATATGCCTGGCTATGTTATTGGGTTTCATTTTTTTTCTTTTTCCTATGAAGTATGATCTAGTTTGAACAGGAATTAATTCAAATTTAGCTGATGGCTTGGGTTATGCAAGATTCAAAAGCCACAATGGTTCTATTAAGTCTCATAATCTATGCATCTGTACTGAGTCTTCATGACTCTGCACAAAAAGGAGCATTGAGGGAACACAGCTAAATATTTGGGACCTCCACAATGCTTACAAATCAGGCATAACCTTGAGTTTCCCCAAGCCCTCATGGGCTGCTGTACCTACCTGCCTCCTGGCCTTTTATCCCTGAAAGCTCCCAGATTGTCACAAACTGGAAATATTCCTCCATTCAACAAATAAAATAAAAAGGCCTTATAACAGGTGGAGGAAAAAAGCTGTTCTTTTATACTCTGTTTTTAATTGAAGGGATTATAAAACACTTCAGGCATGCTGAGAAATCAGGACTTTGTTCCTAAATAAAAAGCTGAAGCTATTTTTTTTTTAATCCTTGTTCCTCCTCCTACAATCATGGTTATTATATGCATGCATTTGCAGTGTAATAGAATCAGTATCATCTCTGTGTCTTATTACTGTTGCAATCCCCTAACATGCTGTTCCTTCCATCCCACATGAATCTGGTAATTACTGCTGAGGCATGCCATGTGTACGCTCTCCCTTCCCAGGCAGCACCAGCAGTGCCACAAACACATTTCCCACCTATCAGTAAACACAAGCAAGTGGGACAGGGCATGTTGCCTCATAAGCCAGTTCCAGTACATGGTCCTTGCTCACCAGAAAGATGCAGCTGGCTGAAACTCATGGACATAAAACAAATGTACACTCTGAGACAAGGGAAAAATTCACCGGAGTTACTTGTGCCTTCATTTTTCCTGTGTTGGAGTGAGCCCTGTGAGAGCTGGCAGTGCTGTGCTGGGCTGCTCAGGTGAGATGTGATGGAGGGAGGTTACAGGACCCTCTATGTGCCCCTGTGTGAGCCAGGTGTGTATGAATATACTCCCTTCTAAAAATAAAAAAAAAAAAAAAACAAAAAAAAAACAAAAAAACCCAAAACAAAAAAACCCCAAACAAACAAACAAACAAAAAAACCCCACCAACCTGGGTCTCCTTTTACCTTCTCTTTTAAGGCTCATGCCCCCCAGACTATGTTAGAAAGAGCTGAAAACAGGATTTGCTACAGCCTGTAACTAGTCCAATTTTGCTCCCTAAACACCAAATCCTCATGTTTAGAGCAGAAAACAAGCAAAAAAATCTCATAGAATAATAATCTGGCTGCTGGTGTATTAGTGTTGTAAAACAGCAGATCTGCCGCACAGATCTTTCCTGATCTTAGCAATTTTCACTCCTGAATTCAGCTGGATTAAGAGAGTCAGAATGGAGCAGCTCTGAGTGCATTTCAGAATCCCAATCTTGTTGAAATTCACACAGCACCACACTAAAAGCATGCTCCAGTGTGGGATGCTCCTGCTCTTGTCACAACCTCTCCAAATTTTAGATAGGGAAGCTGCAACTGTTTCAATCCCAAATGCAAACTCCAGCACTATTCCTGTCCAGGAGCACTGACTGCAAAGGCATCTGTGCTGGCTGCTGCAGGATGTTACCTTTTCCAGCCTCAAGAAGAGAGATAAAAATAGACAGCACATTTCTGCTGCTCCTAAAATGTGGGCTCTGATACATAATGGCTAAAGAATACCACGAGATGACAGTACCACTTTTGCCAATTTCAGAACTCTTTTGGCAGCAAACCTTTACATTCTAGAGACTAAGTGCATATAATACCCTATAAGAATCTGGCAATAATGCACCCTGCCCTGCTAGCACTTTAAAAATTCCCTGTAGAGTGCCTTTTTGTCCCTCCCCCCCGATGTGAACCCAAAGTTTTACCTTTAGATAGAGACCAAGAGCAGCCATCCTTTCCCATCACACAGATCTGTGCCCAGGGCATGGAGCTTAAGCAAAGTCACAATAACCCAGATCCAACATCTTGCTCTTTTTAAAGGCAGCCAAACGCTACACCACAACATTTCAATGGGGCAGTGGGGCTAATCCAGCCAGTGGGAAGGAATGATGGTGTTAGATGTGGTTAAATCTGGCTGTTTAATACTCGGGGCAGCATTCCAGAGGGTGCAGGGATTCAGGCTTGGGACTGCCGCTGCCTGACAGCCCGGTTTGGTGGAAGGTGTTGAACTTCCCTGAACGTGTAGAACACCAATGTGCTGGGCAGAGCTCGGCACGGCAGTTTGGGAAGGGGGCTGGCTGCTCCAGCCGGAGCGGGGGATCGATGCTGATGCCAGATCAGGATTTGCAGCACCGCTGCTCGGAGAGCCAGATTGTGCATGTGTGTGATGTGTGATGTGTGATGTGTGATGCGCGCGTCTGTGCGGCGTGTGCGGAGGATGTGTGCGGGCTGTGCGTGTGTCCCTGTGCGGTGTGCGTGTGTGTGCGGTGCGTGCGCGCCTGCCGGCTGGCTTTTGCCAAAGGAGCCGCTTGACTTGCTCTCTATTTTGAGGGCGCGGATTCGGGGACTCGGGGCCAAAAATTCTCCGGACCCAGGTAAATCCGCTCGTTACCTTATTCCCCTTCCCGGCTCCGAGTGCCCGCGCTGTCCTGCAGGTGCTGTCAGAGCGCTCCCGCGAAGAGCGGCCGAGCCGGGAGCGGAGCCGGCTGCGAGAGCCACCGGGGGAAGGGGGGACGGGGACTGGGACAGGGGGGCTGGGAAAAAACGTGTCCCCCCCGCCCCCGGCTGACGTCAGCGCGGCTCCGCGCGGGGCACCCGGCAAAAGCGCCGCGCCGCGCCGCGCCCCGCGCACTGCCCGCGCTCCCGCAGCGCCGCCGCTCTCGGCCCCCGCCCGGCCCAACTTCCCGCACAGCCGCGGCCGGGACGGGCCCGGCCGGGACGGGACGGGACGGCGGCGCCCCGCTGGGCTCCTGCTGAGGCGTGAGCGGGCGATGCCGCTCGCCGCCGGGCGCCTGGCTCCCGGGGCGCGGCGGCTCTCGGCGGCGGGCACTGCCCCCACTGCCCCCTCGGGCGCCCCGAGAGCAGGTACGGGCGCGGGGGCGGCGCGGGGAGCGCGGGCTGGGGGCGCCGCTGCGGCGGGGAGGGTGTGCTGTCGGTCCGTGCGAACCCCGGTTTAAGATGCTGTCGGTCCGTGCGAACCCCGGTTTAAGATGCTGTCGGTCCGTGTGTTCCGCGGTTTAAGATGCTGGCAGGGGCCGGGAGCCGGGCAGCCGGGCGCGCCGTGGCCGTGGGACGGGCAGCGGGGACGGGATCGCGATCGTGCTGCCGGCGGCCGCCGGGGCGGAGGCGGCGGCCGCGACGGGCGGGGGATCGGGCGGAGAGCCCAGCGCCAGGGACCCGGGTTTGCGGAGCTCCCCGACGGGGCTTCCCCCGCAGCAGCTCCGCAGGCGCTTTCCGAGAGGAGGAGGGGGGGGATTCCAGAGGAGTTTGGAAGTCGCTGCCTCGCAGCTCCCCTTCCCCCTCAGCCTTCCGACCCGCTTTCGCTCTCCCCGTGCAGCCCATGCTCCCGGCCGTGTTCACTGGGGATTTCTTCTTTCTCTCCTTACCTGTCTCAAAAGGTTTGACTGTAGGTACCAAAGCGGGGATCGACGGCGCATAAAGATGCTGAAGGGTGCTTGGTTGCTCAGTTTGTTAACAGTGGCTGGGATCTCGTGGACAGAGAGTCGCAAACCTGCCAAAGACATTTGCAGCAAGAGCCGCTGCCCTTGCGAGGAGAAGGAGAACGTGCTGAACATTAATTGTGAAAACAAGGGATTTACAACCGTCAGCCTCCTCCTGCCGCCCCCGTCCAAGATCTACCAGCTGTTTCTCAATGGGAACGCACTGACCCGCCTGTTCCCCAATGAGTTCGTCAACTATTCCAACGCCGTGACCCTGCACCTGGGCAACAACGACATGCAGGAGATCCGCACGGGGGCCTTCAGCGGCCTCCGTACCCTCAAGAGGCTGCACCTCAACAACAACAAGCTGGAAGTGCTGAAGGAAGACACCTTCCTGGGCTTGGAGAGTCTGGAGTACCTGCAGGCTGATTACAATTACATCAGTGCCATTGAAGCGGGGGCATTCAGCAAGCTGAACAAGCTCAAGGTGCTGATCCTCAATGACAACCTCCTGCTGTCCCTGCCCAGCAATGTCTTCCGCTTTGTGCTCCTCACTCACCTCGACCTGCGGGGGAACCGACTGAAGATGATGCCTTTTGCTGGTGTGCTGGAGCACATTGGAGGCATCATGGAAATCCAGCTGGAGGAAAACCCTTGGAACTGCACCTGCGACTTGCTGCCACTCAAGGCCTGGCTAGACACCATCACCGTGTTTGTGGGCGAGATAGTCTGTGAAACCCCCTTCAGGCTTCATGGGAAAGATGTGACCCAGCTCACCAGACAAGATCTCTGCCCTAGGAAAAGCTCCAGTGATTCAAACCAGAGGGAAAAACACCCTGTGCTCTCAGACCCACACATCTCGAGGCTGTCGCCCACAGCCAACTCTGCCATCAATCCCACCAGGGCCCCAAAAGCCAGCCGGCCACCCAAAACTAGGAACCGCCCCACCCCCCGTGTCTCTGTGTCAAAAGACAGGCAAATATTTGGACCTATCATGGTTTACCAGACAAAGTCTCCCGTGCCCATCACCTGCCCAGCTGGCTGCATCTGTACGTCCCAGAGCTCAGACAATGGCCTAAATGTTAACTGCCAAGAGAAAAAGATAAGTAACATCTCTGATCTGCACCCCAGGCCAACCAGTCCAAAGAAACTTTACCTTACCAGTAACTATCTGCAAGTCATTTATAGAACCGATCTCACAGAGTACAGCTCGCTGGATTTGCTACATCTAGGAAATAACAGAATTGCAGTGATACAAGAAGGTGCCTTTACAAACCTCACAAGTTTACGCAGACTTTACCTTAACGGTAACTACCTTGAGGTTCTGTACCGATCCATGTTTGAAGGGCTGCACAGCCTGCAATATCTCTACCTAGAGTACAATGTCATTAAGGAGATCCTGCCACGCACATTTGATGCTCTGAGCAATCTTCATCTGTTGTTTCTCAATAACAACCTGCTCAGATCCTTGCCTGATAATGTCTTTGGAGGCACTTCCCTCACCAGGCTCAACCTTAGAAACAACCATTTCTCATACCTGCCTGTGAGAGGAGTCTTGGACCAGCTCTCGGCTCTGATTCAGATAGACCTCCAAGAGAACCCTTGGGACTGCACGTGTGACATCCTGGGGCTGAGGAACTGGATAGAGAAAGTCACTGACCAGAACAACCAGCAGTCTAATCCCCCTGTAGTTATCAATGAAGTAATCTGCGAGTCTCCCACCAAGCACTCTGGAGAGCATCTGAAATTCCTGAGCAAAGAAGCCATCTGCCCAGAGAACCCCAACTTGTCAGATTCTTCTGTCCTCTCTATGAACCAGAACACTGATACCCCCCATGTCGGTGCCTCACCCAGCTCCTACCCAGAATTACACACCGAAGTTCCTCTGTCTGTCCTAATTTTAGGCTTGCTGGTTGTGTTTATCTTGTCTGTCTGTTTTGGGGCAGGTCTGTTTGTCTTTGTCCTTAAGCGCCGGAAGGGGGTGCAGAGCATGCCCAGCAGTGCCAACAATGTAGATATAAGTTCCTTTCAGCTCCAGTATGGGTCTTACAACACTGAGACCCATGATAAAACTGAAGGACATGTTTATAACTACATTCCCCCTCCTGTTGGACAGATGTGCCAAAACCCAATCTACATGCAAAAGGAAGGGGATCCAGTTGCCTATTACAGGAATCTCCATGAGTTTAGCTATAGCAGTCTTGATCACAAAAAAGAAGACCCCACCAGTCTTGCATTTACCATCAGTGCAGCTGAATTGCTGGAAAAGCAGTCCTCGCCAAGGGAACCAGAGCTCCTGTATCAAAATATTGCAGAAAGGGTCAAGGAACTCCCCACCGGAGGATTAGTTCATTATAACTTTTGTACCTTACCCAAAAGGCAGTTTGCCCCTTCATATGAATCCAGACGCCAAAACCAGGACAGGATAAATAAAACTGTTTTATATGGAACTCCCAGGAAATATTTTGCAGAACAGTCTAAACCTGAGCATCCTTTACTCCAAGGAAAGCTACAAACAGAACCAGACTACCTCGAAGTTCTGGAAAAACAAACTGCAATCAGTCAGCTGTGAGGGGGGAGGTGGGAGACAAAAGAAAATTTTTTTAAATGAGCTCAGCATCATATTTCTTTGAGTCTGAACTCAGTACTGATGTCATTTGTCGCATTCCCAGCATTTCCACTTTTTTAAATCTGAGAAGGAGTGAGAGAGAAAAGGAACCCTTGCAGCATAGCAGGGATGTGGTGTTGCTTTTACAACGTTCCCTTTAAGTTATTTCTATATCTCTCTCCTTTTGACCCTTCTCTAGGAACTGTCATTGCAAATGTATCTTTCTGTAATAGATCTTGCATAATTTTTTGATTTTGAAAAAAATGAGAAAGGGGTCTTTGGGGTTTCTGTTTTTTTTTTTTTTTTTCCTTTTCATTTCAAAATGGAAACTTAATGTATTATGTAGAAGATCTCCAAAGATCTTTTTTTCCTGGACTATGACTTTCTTTTGTAAATAATAATATACAGTACTGCTGTTTCAATTACCAACTATAGCCACTGGGCGTCACTTTTTTGTGTTAAAGTGCCTTTGCACTTTAAGTACATTATTACTTAATTGTTGCTCTTAGCTTTGATAAATTGAACCTATTTTAATGTGTTGTATTTTTGAAATTAAAAAAAATTGTAAAATAGATCTATATGTCAGCTGCATTAAATCAGAAGGTTTGACTTATAGGAAAGCTGCCCTTCTTTAAATGACTCTAGTTCTAGGACTTTACAGACTCAAATGTAAATTATTGGGGTGTTTTTTTCCCTCTAGGTTTGTTTAGAGTGACTCACAGAAATCAACTGAGAGGATTTAGCAATGGACTAGAGGTTATCAAATGGCTCAGCCGGGAATAACAGCTCATTAATAAAAGATGTTTAACACAATGTCATAGTGAACTGAACAATTAATGTCCTTCTTAATACATTGCATTGCAGCTCTAACACAGTAATGTTCAATGGCTTAAGATTATTTTCATACTTAACAGAACATTACTCATAATATTTTATGCATTGGACTAGGTATTTTTATACATTTTGGGACAGAGTTTATATTTGTAACTTTTTGGACTGAAATTAACATGTCCTCTTCTTGCCAGATACATATTTTTTTCATAAGCAGGGACACCAGCAGGGGTCATCCCACACCTCATTAAATTTATTGACATGCAGGCAAATGAACCAATGCCAAAGGTAAAATTTGAACCCGGGACTCCAGAGTCCTCCAACTGCAATCAGTATGGGCATCCCACTAACTTTTGGTAGTCTGAATTGTGTCTATGTCTGTGCTTTTTGTCTCTAAAGCAGAATTAATACTGCAATAATTCTAATCTGTAGGAGAAAACCACCTTTAAGTTCACTGTCTTAAATTTTATAAAATGTTTTAAGTTAACTGAATTCCATTCTCAGCACTGGTTTTCTTAAGCCCATCAGTGAACAAATGCAATGAGTCTTCTCCTTTCCTATTAACTCAGGCCTGTTTTGCTCCAAGCTTTATATTATCACCTTCAATTTGCTTTTCCTTCATGGAGAATATTGAAACCATTTTTATTAACAAGTATACAGTCAAACTTTATTAAACCTTATTAGCTTCTAAATAATTTTTAGATGCAAACATTACTGTGCAATTTAAACAAACAGCCCTTATTTACAACAAAAACAGTTTTGTTTTGTCTGTTCTAAATCCTTATGCAACTGGGATGGTGATCTGCATATAAAGTAGGCCAGGCTTTTCAATTCCTTATTAAAGCAATTGATGGGGTCTGAAAGAAGCACACTGTTTCCTTTTCATAAATAGGTTACTGCACATAATAATCCTTTATTATCATGCAGAGATTGAAGTGGCCTCTGCTGACTGATTTTTAGAGCTTTACTATAGTTAATAATACAGTATCTACAACTTGGAGAAATTGTCAGCAATAGCATTTAAGCTATAAATAACTACAATCAATGTTGTTCTAATCAGGACTTTGCCAAAAGGAAGTTGCTTTATATTTAAGAGCTAAAGAGGCTTTGCATGTGTATTGCCAGATATCTGAGTCACTTAGTAAAATGCCTTCTAATGATTTATGTGACATCTGAGTACATTAATATGCTAACATGTCAATTCTTTATGTTTAGAATCCATAGCATCTATGGCTGTTCATTAGATCAGGTTTAAAATTGGAGTGCTACAATGAACTACTGAAGAATCAGTCTTCAAAATGGTCTCACATCAAGAGGGAGGTGAAATGGTATCACTTTAGTCGAGCTTGGAACATTTGACTGGAATTACATCCATCTTTGAGCAAGGTACTTGCTTGAAAGCTTCCAGTACTGATTGTCTTATTATGGGTCCTTCCCGTGGGTAATTAAAAGCATTTATTACTGAAACACTGAGGAAAGTATTATTTTAAAGTTATTAACTCTTTCCAGGTATGAATTTAGTATTACCTGCAGAACAAGTACCATGTTACATCTGGCAGCAGCTAGGATATTGTTATTAATTATTCTCCAGTGAGTGAGAACCAATTACAAAGGTTTTTCCCTCAGAAAAAAAGCTAAGTTTTTCAACAGAAATGTTTTCAGTGTTCTAGTGTTGGCAAACAACAAAGACTGGGAATTGATTCTTTTAGTAACATTATATTGTTTGGATTTAGTTCTTTAGTCTCAGTTCTTTGATGTTTGCTTTGGTGGCGCAGCCATACTTTACAGAGCTTGCTGTTGCTTTACATTTCCTCAGGTTTCCTAGTGGAATTTATTTAATGACTAGATTTTATTTTGCATCACCAGTACCAGCTTAAAAATTATTATTACTGTAGATCTTTTAGGTTTGTTTTTATACCCTTCAGCTGATATCTTTTAGGCAATTCTTTTCATAGAGTGTCTAGGTGAAAGAGAAGATTTTTTTCAGTTACACTTAAAGAGATTTGTTTAACAGGGAAAGTGTGTCGGCAGCTGCTGTATAGAAGGTCTCCACATTTCTTTAGCTGTGCTGCCCTGGAAGCTGCTGCTTGTTAGGGGAGAGCTGCTTGCCTGAGTCGTGGCTTGATAATGAGTCTGAAAAAAATTTCTTTCACAGTTTGAAAAGTTGAACTGTGAAAATTATGTAACCAGGTTAGCAAAGTTGGTTTTATTCCCTCAGGAAAATGGGGTGCAAATAGTTTTCTTTCTTCATAAGTTCTCTGTTGTGAAAGTGAACTTAATGACCTTTACAGAAACAGTAACAGTGCAGACTGAAGCACTGTTCAAACTATGCAGTTATTTCTAGTGAAAATGAGGAGTGCTACACTTCCAAAGCATGAATACTTTTTTTTTTTGAGACCTTTCTGGGTAAGTATTGGATAAAGTTTATCAACATATTTCCCTTTTTCTCCCTAGTGACAGAAAAAAATGTCACTTTTTGGAAAAGGTGTTCTTTGTGTCCTCAAGCCTGCTGCAGAGCCACACTCTACATGCCCAGTGGTGCTCTTCCTTTCTGCAGTCTCTGTCTTCCATCAGATTTCACCTTTTTGGGCTCCAGCATTATCAGCTCCTACCCCACCTGTGCTATCTGCTTCCAAAGCCCTCGTCATGCCCCAATCTTTCCACTTGCCTCTGTCCCTATAGGCTGTCCATTCCTTCCCCAGCAAGCTCTGCAGGACCTGTTCCAGCTCTGAAGGGAGCTGCTGTTCCTGCTCCAGCCTGAGCTCAGTCCTCACCTCCTGCCCTGCCATTGCTGAGTCGCCCTGTGTCAAATGAGACTCCTGGTCCCAAATGAGACACCTGGTGCTGGAGGAAAGTCTGCTTAGCTGTTCCCTCTTCCCCTCATTGAAGAGAGAACAGAAGGCTAAAATGACAGAGGGTTTCAGTTCCCATGCAGGATTCCCCGTGTGCCAGCCTGGGGCAGGTGCCATAACCTGTGTCTATGCAAGCAGCTCTTCTGAGCAAGAGCAAATGGATGAGCTTGCTGAAACCACTGCCATCTCATCACTCTTGGCTGTCATTTTGGTGAGGTGTCTTCAGCATGAGTTAATCTTGCCAAAATTAGCTACTAAAATTTTGAACTCAAACTGGTTGTGTGGCGTCTCTAGAGTAAGTAGTAAAGACACCAGGCCATTCAAAGGGGATTTATTCCTGCTCACGACACGAGGTGTGAATTGGGCTACAGATATGCCTGCTTTCTTCCAGGAGGTGTAGAGAGGATAGATAATGAGTGCTGATAACAGCTAATTCCCACATAGAAAATGGTCAGGCTGGGCTGACTGCAGCTAGCACACCCACATACAACATCCATGCTCTGCTGAGTATCTGCCTGTCTCTACTCCAAGACATTTTTTTCCTGTCCATGAGACAAGCATTCCCTGTGGAGTTTAAACCCTTCTTTGGTCAAATGCTCTGACTTTTTATAACATCACCTTGTGCTATACAGTGGGGATTAGTTTAGGTTTCTTTTTCTTCCCACCACTACTTGAATTTGTGAAATAAAAGTCACTCTTATTAAAAGTTTGAAGGTGTAATTAGCAATGTCAAAATAAGGACACCAACAAGTTAAATTGCCTAAAAAAAAGCCTTATAGAATACTGAGCTTGTATAGGAATACAATAATTTTAAACTGCTCATGAGTGAAATGAGATACTGGAAATGTTAATGAAACTTCTTAGGGTCTTACAGGCTAATCACTGATACAGTTTATGATTTTTCATATTACTGTTTTTGCAGACAATAAACGTCATTTAACAGAGAAAAAAAAAAAAACAACTATTTCCCAAAGACCTCCTCCAACTGTGGAACTTCAAAATAACATAAATTAACTTATGCAGATGATGTGACACTTCTTGTGCATTTCCCATCACTTTTTCTAAGCGTTCCAGAGAAGTACAAAAGTTATTCTTTTCTAAGAGGATCATTAAGTCTGTTTGGATTATTGATCTCATAGCTTTTCTGGGCACAAGGCCAATCATTTTGACTAAGGTTTTTAATCCTAGCTAATGAGGGAGGTGGATTAAGGAGAAGGTTTTTGTTGTTGCTCTTTTGTTCTTGAAGGGTTGGTTGGATTTTTTGAACCAGTAGATTGACATGTTTATGAATACAGATGAATAGATCGTTTTGAATGAAAGAAATGTTGGAGTGGCAGTCAGAGATGCAGTCATTCTCAAGACCAAATAGGCTCAAGAGTATGAGTGAAGTTTGAAAAACAGGACGTCATAAAAGTGGCTTTCTTCCTGAGATCATAAACACAGAGGACACCGCTGTGAATACAGCAGCAGATTCTGGTACATGCTGTTAACCATTTGGAGGGATGAAATTAGAGGCCAGATGCACCTCCATTATCCTTGAGGATAGACTGAAGTGTTCAGGATTTGTTCTCATCCCTGGCTGTTACCCTGTGTGCACACCTATATTAGCGCTGCTTCTGCATTCAGTTTGAGAAAGTAAACAAAGGTGAAGTCTGGAGGAGCAGAGCTATTTGCAGTATTTCTAAATGGTTCTTATTTCTGTCCTTTAAAATTAAATTAATTAACCATTGGTGCATTTAATGCCATAGACTTTTAAATTCTGAAGTCCTTTGTAAACTAAGTTCTCAGCAAACTGTTCAGATCAGGGAATGTAGCTACTTACAAGTGAGTAACACAAAACATTGTGGCTGATTTTAAGAAGGAAGCAGCCAAGGTAATGTAAATACATATTTACAGTATAACAAATTACATCAGCATTACAAAGTTATGCAATATAATAACATCAGGATTCTTTGTGGTGACAGAGCAAGTGTAGATTTGTGTCTTGAAAACACAGGTTGTGTCTTCTTGCCCTGCTTGTGCATTGCTCTCCAGAGCCAGAACTGTTAATCACCAGTTATCTTGCAAGAAGGAGGCAGAACGGCCTTTTTAAAAATGAACTCTGCATTGGAAAAAGCACAGCTAATGTATATAGACCTGTTGCAGTTATCTCCTCCTAAGATAAGACATATTTCCATACAAAAGCCTTGGAAAAAAAATCCCCTTGAGATTGCTGATAATGTGACAGAGTCTATTTTAGAACATCTTGATTTTAGTTCTGAAAGCCTCTCATCTGAGAGTTGGAGTTAAGGCATTTTTTTGCCATGCTATGAAGTTTTGTCCTTTTCCCCAGGGATTTGTTAGAGATTTGATTCATGCCAGCATCTTAGCCAGATAGCTGAAATGAACACAAATTTTTTTGGAGAACTGTGAAAACGTAATGACTACATAAATTTTCTTCTAATCACAGAAGGACATACAACATGATGAGGAAGAAAAGCTGTCAGAGAGGCTTTTAAAGATTCCAGGGTACAGTCAAATCTGAGGAATTCAGGTGTAGCTGCAGAGTACCTTTGTTAGTTTTACACCTGAATGCCTTCTGTGGGATGCCCTGGGATTGGCAGAGTGACAGGAATCTCACTAAATAAGAACAATCCCATTGAACTCCCCAGCTGCGAGTGACAGAGGGGAGAGAAAAATGCCTGTGTCCTTCTTACCATTGCTTAAAATGCCATTTGGGAGTTTTCCAGACTCAGTACTCATTCCCATAAATCTGAAGTCAGCATACTCCAAGTTTATACTTAAATATCAGTTTTTCAGTAATGTTTGAGTGATGCAACCTTTTGGCTATCACATCTCTTACTCCTGGGTGAGGTTTTGCTTGGAACCTTTGGTTTATTCTATCTCTTCTAAATTTTAATTCTTAACTCCTCCTGACAGTGTTCTTGCTATGGAGGTCAAATGGAAGCAGCAAAATACTTGGTTTTTCTTTATCTTATTTCACAAGTAGCCAAGTTCCTCATGTATCAGGCAGCTGAGACTTGAACAAGTCAGAAGTTTCAGAAACTCAGTGATCCGCTCAAGTGAGCAAAGCTTTACCCAAAGCCTTACTGCTCCCATCACATCTGCTGTATTCTGCTAAGCTGCTGATTTTATTCAGATGAATTCCAATTTGAAACACATACACGCTAAAGTATCTGTGTAAAACCTTATAATATTCAGCTTATAATAGAAAAAAGAGAGGGAGTTAGAGGTTGGGAAAAGCCTTTCGAAATTCTGGGTTTTTTTTCCTGAAGGTTTCAGGGGGATTTATTATGATTACTAGGGAATCAAAAGGAATTCTAACAGTGTTGTGTAGGGGTTTTTTTGGGTTTTTTGTGTAAGGTAGTGGAGGTGGGGGAAAGAGGGAAAAAAGGTAGATTATAGTTGTCTTAACTGTCAAGATGTTAAAAGGAGACTACCAGAAAACTAAGGAGTTCAGAGTTTGTGACTCAAAGAGCTTACAAAAATGCCCACTTTTCTGTGGAACATCTAAAGGGAAATGGTACACAGGCTGCTTTCCTAAGGGCTGAGGGAACTGGACAAGCTCCCTTGGAGAGCTGAGAAATTCCAGCCTTAAAGTTAGAGCAGATTTACTGTCATTCAGATATAAGCATGGCTCATGTGAAGAGATAATGGAAGTGGGGAAAATGCTTCATGCTGCAGTTCACTCCTTAATTAGTGGTATAGTTTGTAGCCTGTATTTTCTGTAACCATATTTACCATCACATCCTACTCATAAGCTACTTACCAGAGCTGAGTAGATAACTCTTATATTTATTGATGTGGCCTTCCTTTCTGTAATGCAATGTTTACAAATTTGTTTGATGGTGGCTTAAGTTTGCCATGGCTTCTTTTTGCTCTCCAAATAATGCATGGGGATAATTCCTAAGAGTAGAGTCCTAATGGATATTTCATAGCAAAAGCCTAAAATTGAGCTACCAAGGACTTTGTTTATGTTATCCTTTTTTTTGTTTTGTTTTATTTTGTTTTGTAGATAGTGAAGCAGTGGCCCTAGTTAAAAGCTCATTTGCTGGGAACTGAAAAATGATGTTCTCGTTTTAGTTCTGCCAGTGACCTTGCACAAGGCATACCTGTGTCCCCATGCCTTAATTTCTGCATCATTAAATAAGGAGGATGATACTTTCTGCCTTAGTCTGCTGGGATTTACTGATGAGAAATGTTAAGTATAATTGTTTTTCAAAGCCTTTATAGCTTAATCCAAATGCAGTAACAGTGTACTGCTTTTATTCCTTGGCATATGTTTTTCTGATCTAAGAATGTGGTGTCGACATGTCAGATTTGGTTTTGTTTTCTGTCTTTGCAGTTAAAAACAGACCATGAAGATTACCTTGTACAGGGAAAAGATACTGTCTCCTTGTAAAATGATATGAGATATATGGAATAAAATGGGGAGGCAAAAGCTACAGTTTGTTTTTAAACCTTTGATAATACATGGCACCCCCTCTCCTCAGTTTTCCCTCTCTGGCTGAGTTGAATCACCTTGCCTGTTTCTGCCCTATAGAATCCCTTCAAAAATAGTTCTCAGCATACCAGTCATTTTTTATTCACCTTTTCCTGTGTGAAGTCAGTTGGGCTATTGCTGACAGTTTTTATGCTGGCAAGCGAGCCAGGAGAGGCTCTGAGTGGCAGACAGCTGCTGAAATAAGAGCCTGGCACTCTGGGGAAAGAAAGAAATTCATTCAACTTTCCTTGTCAGCCTCTTCCCTTCCTCTTTAACTTCTTTCTTTCTACTCTATAGTTACTATAATAATTCTCTTGTCCACTGAATGCAGACTGTGGGCATATTTTCCATATATAGCCCAACCACATACTGTAAAATCCAGCTATGTGTAGGAAAGCCCAGCATTTTCAATAGACAATCTTCCATGGCATGATGCTTCCATGAGAGAGAGCTGATTTCTAAATGTAGGACTAAAGAATCTGTGGCACCACATCCATTCAACACAACAGAGACATAACTTCACCTCAGCTTTTAAATTTGCTTTTGATTCACCTACTAAAATTCATTCACTGGTTAGGCCTTTTGTTCTGCTTTATTTTTAGATATTATGCCCACCTAAATTTTGAGAGTGTAAAGACTGATGCTCTCATTTTCTTGCTGATTCATAAAGTGGGATGTGAACAATTATTCCTGGTTTCTGGACTGCAAGGGACATGGAGATTTTTGGCTGGATGGGGCAAGCACTCTGATCCCATGCACAATTTCCTACTTTCATATTTCTAGATTATTGGCAATTGTTTAGAGGCTATTTATATAGAACATAAGATGCATGGTACACCCACATGATTTCTGGCTGTGCAAGGTAAGCCATCTGTCCTGGACCATCAGAAGTACATCTAAAGAAGTAGTTCAAAGTAGTCCTTAAAAATACTTGTTTTTCTTAAATTCTAAGAGAAATCTGAATCAAGGAAAGTAAATATTCAGTGATCCTTTTAACATGTCCATCTTCAGCACTTTAGGGGATTATTTTTCCCTCCTTAGAAAAGAGAGTTTATTATTTAAGGAAGGATATCCAGACCCTCACCTGCTGTAAACAGTGTTTACTTCCATAAACATCACAGAACTGGTTTACAGTAGCTGAGGATGCAGCTGTTTTGTTTTGTTAACCCCTTCACTTGAGCAATCAGCATTTATTCCAATAACGGATTGGTGCTGTCAATGCACTGGGTTGTTCACTTGGATTCCACTGCTGTAGAACCAGTACAATTTGCCACTGCCTTGGAATTTTTAGTCACATTTGAAAAGAAAGAGATCTTTGAAAGTTCAGCACCTAGTTCATTTTGGGATGTAAATGAATAATTTCTGTACTAAAACTCTTTGGATGATATATTTATACACTTGGTGTTTCATAAACCCTTTTCATTTTCAGACCTTAAGAGTTAGTAACACAACACAGTGAGGCAGCCAGGCATATTTTGTGTTCTCCTTTTGGGACCTCTCACTTATTCCTAAAGATCAAAGCTTTTTAGCATCTCTTGCATCCCTATTCTGCCACCCTCAGAGTTTGGATGCGAGTGTGTAGCAATTGTAATTGCACTGTAACAGTAAATGTCCTTTCAAAGAAAACCAGCAGCAGAGTCCTGAGATGCACAAAGTCACATCCAGAAAGTCACATTTTCCCAAGGAAGGCCACAGCTGTCTCTTTTTCTTTGTGAGCAATATATTGACTTAATCTAAAATACATTACCTTATTATCATGCAAATATTTATGCCACATTAGAATCAGACTGGCTTTCTTTGCCATAGATAAGCTTCCTGTGTTACTGCAGATAATGAAAATCCAATTTCTGAAAATGTTCTCTTATTGTTTCTTTTTTCCTTTGCTTTTTATTAGTGAAGAACTTGCAATTATTTGCTCTTATTCAGATGTTCCAGAGGAAGAATTGAAGTCATATTTCCCACACATTAAGATTCTGATAATTGAAATTCACTGCTTTCTCTTCTTTCTATTGCCTTTAAATAAAGGAATGTACTAGGGAAAAAGACTCAGCTCAGTCTGGAATGATACAAGTGCAAGTCAGGAATAACTGAAAACAGTTTTGATCACCCTTTGAAATCCTCGATTAAGCAATTTTGCTAACACTCAAAGAAATTCACTGGAACCTTTTGATTTATTGCACAATAGGTAGAAAGCTGCTTTTCTTCTTCTTCTCGCTCTTACCCTGCCAATGGATATTTGTTCTGTAAGTAGCACTGACATGAAAAGTCTGAAGTTGTCCACTTTTCTCCCTGTGACCAAAGTTCCATTGGTAAACAGAGTACCATGAGGAGAGTGGCGTTAATCCTCTAAGTTTAGCTTTGTGAAAAAGCCACACTGAAAGCTGTGAAAGCTTTGAGGGAAATGAGCAAACCTTTGTAAGCCTTGCCAGCATCATTCCAGAACACTTCTCATTATATGAGATTCCAATTTAATAATACCCTTAACAGTTTCTTCCATATTAATAAAATATGAGCATGGAAATAACAATGGCATGTCCCCTTCACCAAAGGAACTCCACTTAGCAACATGGATTGTGATGTTGATTGCAATGCCAGTTCTCTGATCTGTTGAATTTTGCTTATTAACTGAATTAATTGAACTGATAAATTGAATTTTGCTGCCTCTGGGTTGAGTAGTTAGGCTGAGTAACTGCTAGGCTGCTTCTGCAAAGGGGAAGGAAGGGACAGAAAAGGAGCTGTGGGGACACAAGAAGGAAAAGAGGGCAGACAGAGAAGCAAAGTCTTGAAGAGGCGTTGAGGCCACAAAAATGAGAGCTCTGCCCTCCTAGCAGTGTTTCCTCACACTCACACATAGAGACAGGTTCCTCCAGCATGACATTCCATCTCACATTGCACAGTAAGGTTTTGGTGGCCTTCAGCACAACCAAACCAGACACTGGGCACTCAGCCTGTCTGCTTCCCCAGGACGTGCTTGCAGGGCAGTTGCCCTGGATTGATAACTATGCATCCAAAGCTGTCTGCCCTCTCTTAAACTTTACTAATATGGTGAGAAATCTAATGTCCTGGTAGAAATCCCATTCTAAGGGCTTGGGAATTGGGTTTGGAGAGCTCTGTGCTTTAGCTGACTGGGAAAGTGGGAAGGGCACAATCAGCTTTCCTCGAGAGAGTCCTGGGAGCCTGCCTGACACTCCTCATCTCATTGCACTCAATAAGATGTCACTATCATTAAAGAAAAGATAAGTAAGATGTCTCAGCAAGGGCACAGAGGAAGATAAATATTAAAATGGTTATATAAGAGGAAGTGCTTGGTGTTGGAGGTCAAAGAGGGCTCCAGTGGTGGAGCTGCTGGAAGAGGGACTGGCATCCCTGAGTACAGCCCTATGTGCTGCTGCTCTGACTGTGACACCAACACTGCTGCTGCCAGAATAGCACAGAGCAGACGTCTCCCACAGTTTCCAAAGGTCAAGTTTCTTACATCCTTACTTGTCCTGAATTGAAGTTCTCCAAGATTTTCAGAAATGGTGAAGCTTTACTGGGTGAACAAATGTTATGTAGTCCCCACAGTCCCATGTTCCTAATACCATGATATTAACTAAGAACTGTTTACCATGGTATGGAAAACATGGGGGGACAATTATTTTAAATAATTTAGCTTTACTCTGTAATATTCCAGCACATGGTACTGTATTCCAATACATTTTGCCTCTTCTATAAGTAGCAATGTTCAGAAATCAATCTGCTTTTAAATGGGGGGGGTGGGCGTGAGTTTGGGGGGTTTAATAAAAGCATTACATTTCTAGACTGAAATAAAGAGTAAGCTCTTCCAAACATATGAACAGGACCATCCTGAAAAGGAGAAAGGGAGATGAGACTCCCTGATGATCTCAAAAGTGAAAGAACAAATGAGCCCTGTCTTCCTTATTAACTGACCCTGGCTCCAAGTGCTTTTTGATAGCACAGATGGCAGAAAAATCACTGGACTCTCTCTGCCCTGAGAAAAAAGTGGGTCACATAGCACCACCATCAATTTTTAAACAAAGTTACTCCCTTAGAATCAGTGATTGTTCTTAAAAATTGTGCACTGCTTTACCCTTTTAATGCAGAGGAATTATTATCACTTTACCAAACATGGCAGTACTGTTCTCTCTAGTCCAGTGCAGGAAGAGATTTAAATTCCAGTGAGTGACAAAAGGAGAGGGTCCTTTGAGAGATGCCCTGTAAGCATTGATGCCTCCACAGATGATTTTCTATAATAAATGTTGCTTTTTTTGCTGCTTGATTTTGTCACTCATGTGGGATTCATGTCATTTAACAGTAGCTACCTAAGCATGAGGTATCTTTCCTGGTTTAATTATCAGTGTCCTTTTTATAGGTTGCAGAAGAAATCGGTCCCATCATGAGTTGATTCATCTCACCCACCTCAGCAATTTGCCATTGTCTGCACACTGTGTATGCCTTTGTAGTTAGACTAGTCGCCAAGGTAAATTAATAGCTAAAAGTCCTACTGAACAGGAAACAGATGAAAACACTAAAGCAAGTTTTTCGGTTTTTTGAGTTACATCGATATGGATCTTCTAGTTTTTTGTAGAAACACATGAATTTCCTATGCTTCAATGCCAAAGTAAAACTCTTGTCAAGAGAAAAAAAAGAAAAATGTAAAGAAGATCTTTTTTTTATGAGAAGGACATATTTTTAGTGGTATGCACCCCCCTACACCTCCTTCCTATATGTTTACTGCCACAAATTCTCAGTGTTTCCTGAGTCTTAAATCTCCTCCACCCACCTCTATGCTTGAAAATACTCAGCTCATATAATGCTGTACCAAATTTTCTGTTTATGTCCAGATTCCTCCTTTGAAAACTATAATTTTAGCAAGATTTAGCTAATCCTGAGATCCCACATAGACTTCTAAGATATAGATCCTCATGTCCTTTCTTACCTCCTTTCAGGCAATTGGGCTTTTTCAGATTTGTAGTCACAGTTAAAACAAAGAAGACACAAATGAGATTTTGTAGCAGACTAATTGTCAATGGCACCCCACATCACACCAGCAGAAAAATCACATCCTCTGCAGCTATGAAAGGTCTCATTTGGATATATTTACACAGAGAGAAAGATCCAGCAGTCTTTAGAGTAGCAAAGATGCTTGTGCATCTCATGTACTCAATTTAAGAGAAGTACAGGAGAGAGAAAGATTTGGAAGATGCCAAGAAATTCCTCCCATGAGGGGGCTCAGAGTGGGTTTGTACTGAATGGTGAGCAAGCAAGAGATTCCAACAAGTGCTGAGTCTCTGTGTTGATCACTCTGAGGCAGCACCAGCCATGTGCAGTTGTTGTGAGTATCCAGCAAAGCATTTAAAATTATTCTGCTTAGCCAACCATGGCTTTATGATGTGCTGTTTATCATAGCAGTTGCTGCTTACAGAGAGTGACCTCACTTTGCTCTTACTCACCGAGACAAATCACTCCATCTTTTCTCCATGTCCTTTTATAAATAAAAATGCCCAGGAGCAAAAGGTGGCATTTTCAAAAATCTTACTGGTATAAGTGTTGAACCACACCATAAATTATCTCTTTAACATCTGATCATAAAAGAAATACATGTATTTTTTTAAGCAGCTCATTTATTTTCAAAGCTCTGAGCAGTTCTAGAAGGCGCCTAAATGGTCACTTTAGAAGCACAGACATGAAGGGCTATTGTTACCTAGACAAGTCATGTGAGTTTACAAACTTTGGGGATTTATCTCCCTTGTCAGTATTTTGACACCAATCCTATTTGTCCAGACAAGCAGTGCCTCAGTCAGTTAAGGAACACTCTGTTCCAGGAGTAAAGACCATCCTCCTGATCCCCTGGGGCCTCCATCCCAGCTCCCAAAATGAGCCCAAGTCTGAGTAGCAGACCCAGTATTAGCAGGATTTCCAATGTGCTCACATTAGGGAAGAGGTGCCTCTGCAGCCACCCCACTTTGTACAGTACAACTTCTCCTCAGCCCTGTTGCAGAAGTCAAATAAAGATCAATGATCAATCAGCTGGGGATGTCTGGACCCCCTCCCCACACAGACCTTCCTCCATCCACCCTTTGTGACTGATGCTGACAAAATGTGTAATGCAATGCATAAAACAAGGCCTTTCCTGGATGGGCTGTGATCCTAATCACACAATCAACACCATTAGTCCTCATTTAGAGAGCAATGGATATGTTTTCTATAGCAAGTACATAATCATTCTTTTTCATTACTTGCTCTCTGCAAAATAAAGATGCATATTTTACTCTTCTGTTTTGTGCTAAGCAGACAACCTGAAGACAGACAGACAGACACTGCAGCCTGTATTCTTGCTGTAGGTGAGCCCTTCCTTAAATTCCACCATTTAAGGAAGGTCACCATTTGAGGAAAGAAAATCCACCATATGAGGAGGCGAAGGGGTGACGTGCACATCTTAGGGCTTGATGATCATTAGTCTCCAATTTATTGATCAGGTTACATACTTTTATAATAGTGTTAATAAGCTCATACATATTCTGTAAACTAAGCATTCTATTCGTTAAGCTATATATCAACTCTTCTTCATTCTTTTTGTCTTACATTCCACTTTCCCACGTCTCTCTGACTCCTTGTTATCACACCTAGAGATGTCCAAGGACACAGTGTTTTCGCAGGTGCAAAGACTCAGATCAGAAGGCTAAACACAGTATTTTTCCAGTCTAATAATTAGCATTCCCACATACACGACCACACTTCTCTCCTTTATAAAACAAATGAACCAACAATAACTACCTCTATTCGTCATTTATATTGGCTCCACTAACAGAACACTTTCAGATATCAACTGATCAAATGGGGCAGTTCATCCATGCAATAATTGCATAATTGTGAGTTTTATCCAGAAGAACTCTAAGGAAGATAAGGATTTCCCCATGGGAAAGTTATACACAAGTAGAATGTAAATGTGGCAAATGCACAGCAATGCATGCCATTCTCTTCCTTCCATAGCAAGATTCAAAAACTGAGAAACCAAGTAACTCAAAACAGTTCTTTGACATTCATACAGATGAGTCATATTAATTACAGAATTGTTTCTTCCTTTGCTAAAAGAGGGTAAAACTCTCAATTAGATTCTATCAGCTAGTATTTAGAGTTCTAAGAGTCCCAGGTTCTAAGAGCTATTAAGGGTAAAATATGTGTTTTTATTGTTGCTCATGGCTATTTGATACCCTTCCCTTTCCACTCTGAGGCGTGTTAAGTATGAAGGAAAAGTCAGGCTGTAGGGACAACTCTTCTAAAAAGCAGCCCATTATCTTCTCTTTTTTTCTTTCTTTTTTATGCATCCACCAAAGTTGGTATAAGTCAGTTGCACCCTTTTGTTGCAATCCTGTATCACTAAAGTCCATGTAAATTCAGCAGGAGCAAAGACTTTATTTGAGCATCAGTGGTTTATTAGAGGAAGTTTTAATTTATCTGAAAACCCTCCCAGCAACAAAACAGTTTGTAAGGAAACACTGAGTTTGTTGCTGAAAAGAGAATTTTAAACATGCAGTATGTTCCAAGCCACTAGTTTGTGGTCTTGAATAATTTCTCTCTGAAATTGAAGCCATAACCATCCCATTTTATGCCATGGCTAGTCAATAGTCAGCCTTTTTGTATTTATGGAACCAATTTAATATCTTCAGTTTGTATTCCTGAAAAATAGACAAACCCTTTTTGCCACTGAGTGACTTTATTATGGCAAAATAGGTATATGATGTTTTGTATTTAGCAAGTTTGTTCAGTTATTTCCCATTTACTTAGTCTTCTATTAAACTCATTACACTTCTTACAAGATTTCCATTAGACTAGAAGGTTTAAAAACTGCTACTGAGCCAATACAACAAAAGTTGTATTAAACAAAATAAGGAAAACAATATCAACAGGCCCCTGAGATGATTATCTCTGATCTCTAAGCAATTATTTCTGTTTTTTTAATTACTGATAGAATGAAGTAATTAAAAGAAGTAATTCTGTTTGAAAACAGAAAAAGAGTTTATCCTGCTTTTTGTATTGTTTTCTAGGCAGGGTAAAGCTACCTAATACACAAATATAAACATTTCAAGCAAATATGACAGAATGAGGACATTATGGTTATGATACCCTACATATATTTGAAACTCTGGGTAAATTCACTAGGATTGCTGCAGTCTCTTGAAATACACACAGTTAATACCATTCTCTGAGTAAGAGAGGAAAGGGCAGAAATCACTTGTTAGTTGAGTATAAAATAAGGAAACTCGTGGATAATTCAGAATCCCAATCAGCTGTGGTGAAAACCCAGCCTTCCAACCTCCTTGTTTGTGCTCACCGTGTTGGTGCTGCCCAGTGCCTCTCACAGAGCAGGGGCTGTGCAGCTGCAGGGCCAGAGCCACTTTAACACACTCTGACATGGCTGGAATGGCAGCCCCAGCCTCCTTGGAGGAGTATGAAACCTTCTGCTTATCTCAGGGACTCATCCAGCTTTCCTGAGTACCTGTACACTGATTGGAATGGACTTTGGACCTGGCTGCTGTCTCTGAACCTCTGCTCAAAAGAGAGATTAGAAATGTTGAGCCAAGTCACTGAGAAAAGACTCTCTGTGTCACATCTGATGCCTAGAACAGGACTAAAGAGGATGCTGGATGTGTCAGGATCAGGCACGGATGTAAAAGCTACAATCCTGTGTCCTACAGTGGGTTACAGAAATTAGCTTATCCTGATCTTCCTGTTTTTGCTGCATCTGTTTCTCAACGTTATTCTCAATAGAATAACTTTCAAAATAGTTAGTTCTTTTCAGTAAGAACCTAATTATTATGATGCATTTGATGAAACCTATTCTATGTCCTTAAAGGAGCAGCAGCTATTTAATGAATTCTTCCAGACAACTGGTTAACAGGTCAGGGTCATCAGCATGGCAGAAGAGTTGGGTTTTCTTAGTCCAAAGACATAAAGAAAGTGAAAATGAGAATGGCACAGCAGCAGCAGTGGCTCCATTAAGTAGGACAAGGAGTAAAGACTTTAAACTGAAAGAGAGAAGGTTTACATATTTACATACAGATATTAGGAAAAGTTACTCACTATGAGGATGGTGTGGCCCTGGCACAGGCTGCCCAGAGAAGCTGTAGAAGGGCTGGAGGTGTTCAGATCTCTGACCACTTCAAGGCCAGCATGGATGGGGCCCTGGACAACCTGGTCTAAGTGGAAGTTGTCCCTGCCCATGGCAAGGGGTTGGGACTAGATGACCTTTAAGGGTCCTTCCAAACCAAACCATCCTATGATTCCATATGAGTATTGTATAGATATATAAGATGTGGTTAATATTATTCTCTCTAGAGTATTAGCAATGTAAAGGAGTTATTATTTTTTCTGTGAAGCTTGAATCTTTGTAGACACACAGAAGGAGACTAAAACTTTTCATTAATATATAGGATTATAATGAAGAAAGCCAAGTGTGAATTTCCTACAACTGATTTGGATTATACTTACCAAATCAAGAATTACTCTATGGAGAAGGAAGTTTTGTGAAACAATTGCACAATATTTCCAGAATAAAAGGAGAATCAGGCCTACAGGTTAATTTTAAAACGTATTTTAAGAAGGAAGCAGACCTGATCAAATGTAAAGAACCCATTTGTTCATGTGAGATTTGCCACCAGAAGGCTCTAAAATCAGTCAGGGCTTAGTTTCTATTTCACAAGTCTTGATTGTATCAGTGAGCTTCATGCTGTTAGATTAA
This sequence comes from Calcarius lapponicus, assembly GCA_039654755.1. Taxonomy (NCBI): domain Eukaryota; kingdom Metazoa; phylum Chordata; class Aves; order Passeriformes; family Fringillidae; genus Calcarius; species Calcarius lapponicus. Next base: position 13,782,641 of record CM077467.1, on the reverse strand, counting down.
CTTGCACACTGAACTTTCAGCAGAGAGAAGGAAGAAAAAAGATAAGGGAGGAAAAAAGTGAAGAAAAGCCTAAAATAAAGGCAAAGGAAATAAAAAGTATCTGGAGATGGGGTATAAGATCTGTAAAGAATAAGTATTGCTAGGATTTAAAAGAAAATTAAATAATGGAGTTGGGGGAGGATGCCAAAAGATGGTAAGGGAAAACATTCCTGATTAACAAGAAAAGAAAATGAGAATTTACTGGGACTAGCAGAGGGAAGACAAAGTACTCAGTATTTAGTTGTCTCTAGCTGGGGGATAAGACAAACATCAATGCATAGATTTTGCCCTGCTAGCTAAGTAGTGATTAATTCCATTCTATTTAAGCATTTTAAAGTATCCTTTACTTATTGACAAAGGTTGTGAACTTCCTGCTTCTGCCTCTGTGGAAAATGATGCTACAAATGAGGTAGGATCTACTCTTTGCTCCGTTGTATTTACTTTCCTTATAAAATTAATTAAAAAATTGTCACAAGGTCAAAGGAAAATTTGATGTTCAGGCTATCCTGGATCAGATCATTACTGCTAAAATTATTAAGATCCCTATGGAACTGCAGTAATTTACACCAGTGGGGAATTAGGACTCTGTTTAAGTACAGCCTAAAGCAGATACCCGATAGAACTATTACAATTAAAAGTGACATAACTTCATTGAAGTGAGAATATTGTCTGTGCTGAGACCAATGAAGTGCAGTTATGTGAACCAGGTTCTATATTGCTTCACACTAATAATTAACTTCAATATACCTTTGCTTTTTACACTAAATTTCAAAACCAGTAATGTCTTTCACTTAAGAGCAAATTTCCTCTAGTTGAATAATACTCTTGTTTGTGTTTTTCTTAAATTTTGGTATAATTTTGCTTTGATCTATGAGACACCTTTTAATGCACATTGTCCAGACCACAGCTCCACCAAAGAGCTGATGTTGAAATACTGCCATGGATTAATTTTCAGGGAGCATAGGCAAAGTGCAAGAATACAGGAACACTACACTGGCTTAATCCTGTAGTTCACTTAACCTTATAATCCTTTCTCATTTCCTATCAGTAGCTAGCACAACAGTTCTTTAAAATCTGTGCTGTAATCAGTCTTCCCCACTAAGTATTTCCTTACTGGGATAAGCATGGAAACGAAACACAGCTTATTACCACTTCCAAAAACAATTTTGAACATCCTTTTTATTTTTATGCATTAATTGACTAAACTTCTTTTGAATGTAATCAAATTTTTGCTCCAAATGGCTGGGTTTTTTTGGGTTTTTTTTACAAATAAAGGTGTGGGGCTTGTTCAGAGTTCTCATATTACTCATTGCTGAGGGAACATTTCCCTATCAGGTCTAATTATAGTGTTTTACATGTTATCCCCCATCCTATTCCTTATGGTTCCTAATGTCTTTTTGGACTTCTGGCCATTAGTAAAGACTTCATTAAGCTGTCTGTACCAACATCCAAATCTCATTCCTGAACTGAATAATTCATTCTGAATCCTTTGCTCTTTCACAGATGTTTTATGCTTTGCCCGGGCTGATGGTGAGTCTGGTTTGCTGTCGTGGTCCTGGTGGAGCTCATCCATCAGCCCACGGTATCAAACAGGACCACAGGGCCACTAAGTCTGGAAGCTCTTCACCACGTAATTGATGTTTAACCAGAAAATCAGTGTGAGCATCTTTCCATCCCTCACACATAAATCAGTCTTCCTTTGTGATAATCTGACCCATATACCCCTACTCTCAGCAAATTTTGCTGCCTTCCTATTCATCATTCTTTTTCAGGAATTATTTAAGTATATTAAGAAATTTTGCACCTAATATACCAAGTTAAATTCTTGGCTTTATATTTAACTTGTCAGGAAAAAAAATCTTAATTTTCTGGCTCCTTACATATAAAATCCCAATCTTAATATTTACATAAACTGGAAGACACTATGTGAAAATATAAATACAATGAAAGTCAAGGAAAATGTGTTCTAGAATTTTTATATATTTCTTGAGTCTCATAAAATATGAATCAGTATTCATTATGAATTTATTATTTTTTTCTTTTTTTTTTCCCCCAGTAACAGAATATGTTCTTATAAAGAATGATTTTAGACTAAGGTATTAAAAAATGCACTGAGATGCAGTATGGAACAATTAAAGTGCTTTAGAAATAGCAGAGGTTGCAGTGCAGTATCAAGGTGCTGAGAAGTCACTGGTTCACTTTGCTCTGAATTTAACTTTACAAAGGTTTTATGTTTTTCCATCTTTAGAGGAAAAAAAAAAGGTTAAATTGTTATTACAGGTAGTAAAGAAAGAATGCAATCTTCAGATATGAGCTTTAATTATTAAGGCCTTTTTGGCCATCATAACCAGAATCTAGCTGGGCAAATAAACCTCTAGGCCCTTTCTGCATTACAGAAGATAATAAAGTGGTTGTTCCTGACCCTTACAGCCCCCAGGATCCCTTGACCAACATTGCTACAAGGAGAAGACGAATGCATCATGGAAATGGAGAGAGGAATCAGCCAGACTACCTCAAACATGAGAGAAATAATAGAAAACTTTTGTAAATGGAGTTTACAATCTGGTGAGAGGTCTGGGAACCTTCACAATACATCAAAACTCTAGCATCTCACTAAACATGCACATAGAAACTAGGAAACTTCCTACAGCTTCTGTGTGCAACTCCCACAGATGGAATGGCATTTGGTACAGGAACACCAATATTTTTATAGTAAAAAAAGTAAACAACAAAAAGATAAGATTTCCCTTCCTGAATTTGACAACCCAGGAAATAAAATTTATTCAATTTACAGAGATTTAAACAATTCAAAGTATTTGATGAAGATTTCTTATCTGGTTTACACTAAAAAGTAAAGAATGCATCTGTAAAAGCATGTAAGAAAAGGTTTAATCCAGGGGTCTGCAAAGCATGATGATGCCTCCCTGGGAATCATTCCCAGGTTTCCTTCTCAACTGTGTGTATTGTAGGACTAAGCAGAACTGCAGGGAGACCATTCACAAATAATGCATGATTGCCTGCTATTTACAGCTTGTTGAGTTCCTGAGATGTGGATAATCAGCAGAGCTCTGGGAACACTAAAAACATTCTTTTTGTTTAATATTAAGCCATGCTTTCCACTGACCAAGTGCCCAGGGCTAGGCTGTGCCCCAGAACCTCCTCCCATCCTGCAGCAGTCACATCTTGAGCAGGACCTACCTGGGGCTCAAAAGGCCTCTCACAAAGGAGCTGTCCAGAGTTATTGACAGGGACACCACCAGGCCCTGCTTGGATCATAGGTGGTTTACTGCTGAACATGAACTTTGCGGACATTTTTTAAAAATGAGCCTTCATAGTGTGGAGTTTAAAATGCCCTCACTCTTCCCTGACCTCCAGGTAGGTCTGGTTCAGACACAGTCCAAGGAAATTGCGCAGTGGTGGTGCTTGCAGATAAAATAATCCATATAAAGGCTATAACCTTCCCTAATTTGTACTAGGAGGATAATTCAAATAAGCTTTGTATAAGCTGACAAAGGAGATTTATGGCACATTTGCAAAGTGAAATGTCTTTGTTAATGAATTAAAATCTGTAAAACTATGCTTGTGTACACCTGATTTTGTTGAGGTGTAAGATTTGCTTCAGTCTGCAAAATTCAGAGTGGTGGAGAGGAACAGCACAAACTCAAACCACCTGTAAGTAAATTAATTCATCCTTTGGAGGCAAGTGACCACTCACAGCTTTTCCTATTTGTACTGCACCATTTGCTACTATCCATTATCAAGTGTCAATTGTTTTCTTCAGGATGAAAATGTCAAAGCACTTTGCCTACCTGCCAAAACCAGCCAGCTACAGAATTGCTTTCGAATAAATGGTGCTGTTTTTATATAAAAGATTTGTAAATATGGGGAATGAACAAGTGAAATAGCAATTTTTGCCCTAGATTCTGAACTGCCCAGTGGGTGTCCTTCACATTTAAAAAGCTTTCCTTCTGCCAGTAATGCTGAGTCCTTACATATGCTCCACAGTCTCTGTTTTGTTATGCACATGGCTAACTGCAAATGCGAAGGTTTTTAAGTGGGAAAAATATATTTCTTTTGGTTTAGTAGCCAGCAAACCATGTTTACTTGGCACATTTAAGCCAAACTACACTAAATTATTAAAAGAAAATAAAAGTGTGATATAAATGAGATACATGATCAAAGATCAGATTTGCTGCCAAGCCACAGAAAATAAAATTGGTTAACGTTCAAATCTAGCTATCATGTAAAAAACACTCAGGGAAACATGTACTACACTAAATGTTGCCATGCTTCTGTGGTGAGATCATTTGGACAGACAGATGATAGAATTATTTTACACAAAGTAAACCACCATTAACACTCACCATATGTTAACACATATTTCTATCTATTTACAGCCAATTAAGAGCTGCATTATTTGCTTATTTTACCTTCATGCTAGTAAAAAAGAAATAAGTTTAAAAGGAGCACTCAAGCTTACAGCAAACCTCAACCATATTTAGTTGACATTACCTTATTATTTGATATCTGGGGAACTCAAGGGGATATTGCTATCCCTCTTGAATGGCACAGGCACAGACTGAATCCTCTTATTAACAAGAATTGAAGGAATTTATGGAGAAAAAAGATATTGGTAAGCATGAAGGCTATGTATCTCCACAGTATCTGCCAAAAAGTAATAAGCATCACTGCTGAGAATGTAAAATGGCCTTATTTATCAGAACAAATATCTTTGCACCCCGTCCCTCAAATGCCACAAACAGATATCTAAAGGATCAAATGAACAAGTCAACAGTGTGATTCTTCCTCAGAATATTTGCTCAGCCTCCAAAAATTCATATCACAGAGCCTTCCTAAGCCAAAAATACAGAAAGGTGATGACTTCCAGAGCTAGGTCTGATAAGAAATAAGGAGCAAGACACCCTCATGATTTAACACAGGGTCATTAATATAAATATAATGGCAGTGGATTTGTTACTGAATAGGTTGTAGAAAATAGAAACAAAAAAAATCACTGACTCCAGTAGGTTGTGCCAGAATGCTACAGGCAGTAATATCAACTGAAACATTGAGGTCAGCAGGAATGAGCAAGGGGAATCACAGACTAACAAGCAATGTTATTTAAACACAACAAAACAGTCAATGTCAATGCTGCAAAAAATGGCAGAAGTCAGGTTGGAAACAGCAGCTAAATGTGCTGGGGAGAGTGCCATGCAGCAAAAAGCCATGATATTCATACTGCAGGAATACTAATAACTACTAATTACAGTGTCCTAGGTCTTTAAAGCAACACATATTCAAACACCCCTGCAAAGGGCCAGAGGTGCTGCATTTTCCCATTGTTGTATAACCTTTGTTCGTGTGGACAAGACCTGGCAGTCATTGTGCATCCAGCTCTGGCACCAAATTGAAGTGTATAACTTTATGGGAAAACCTTGTGGATGATTTTTTAATTACCACACCTTAAGTGTAATTTTCCGTTATTAATTGGAGCGTGGGAAACAAAGAAAAAAGTCTAAGAGAAGAATCCAGGGAAGATCCGATGTCAGTTTTCAGAGCTTCCCATTTCACACCCTCCATAAGGAACAGGGTTTCTGTTTCCATTGCTGTCTCCAGAAACAAGGATCAGCTCCTCTCAGTTGCTGTCAGCTGGACTCAGTGCTGTCTGAGTATTCTCAGCAGTAAACTGCAACAGCTTTCCTCTCCTGTGCTTACACAGGGATGCTTCTCCAGGGAATGGCTCTGTTTGCATTTGCTTTCTAAGTGAAAATTTAACATTTCCTCTCTATGCTGCTGTTTGATCTCTTACCCAATCCCTTCTCCAGGCTTTCTCTCATCTGCATGGCCTAGGATTCCTGAGGGCTGGCTTTAGCACTAGAGAGTGAAGCAGAGATGACATTCAGTAACTCCACCCTCTGTATTGCTCCAGGACATCCACCTCAGTCAACACTGAGCCCACTTACCTTAATCTTCCCCTTGCTGCTGATATACTTGGAGAACCCCTTTTTCCTGTCCCTGAAATCTCTTGCCAGGTGTAATTCCAAGTGGACCTTAGCCTTCCTCTGCACATCCCTGCATGCTCTGAAAACATTCCTGCATTCCTTCCAAGTGGCCTCCCCATTTTTTCTATATTCTGTAAACTTTGTTCTCCAGTCTGAGTTTTGCCAGAAGCTCCTTGCTCATCCATGCAGGTCTCCTGCAGGAATGCACTGAAACTTATTTCCAGAATATTGAAAGTGTGAAATATGTGGATTGTAAAGTCTGATATATTTTTGAAAAGCTGAGCATATAATCCAGAACAACTTGAAGATTTCCTGATTTGGCAACTTCACAGTGATCCTAAACAATCCAGTAGACACTTTATAAAACTACTGTCTATTGTGTATATTTAATATTAACATTAAAAATAGTTCCTAGCTGAAGGCAGTTTTAGAGGCAGGTTATCCTGATTTCTCTTAAATTAAGTGTGATTTAACAGAATTCAAATAGAGTTTCCTTTCCAGCAAAAGACATAGCCAAGTGCCACCAAGTAAAAGACTTGTTCTGTTTCCTCATCAGCTCAGCCTTGCTGGAAATAAATGCATAACACTTAGCTAGTTTCTTGGTAAAAGAAATAATGCAGGATGTCAAATAACTGGTGGTGTGAAGTTTTTACTGAAAAGTGTTAGTATCCAGCCACAGAGACAAGAAAGCTCAGGCTGAGTTTTCCTGCTGCCTCCCATGCTGTGGCTCTGGCTCCATGAGACATTCCACTGAAAGCAAACTCATTTTAGCATGGCCTTATTTCTCTTGAGGAAAATGGTTGAGTCATTTCAAAAGCACCTTGACCTGGCTGATTAAGAAAAAAATAAAAAAACGAATTCTCCTAATCTCTTGCAGTGAATTTTTAATGGATGGGTCAGTACAGTGTGAATGTAAATAAAACCATCTAACAATCACCAATGTGCATAAAATTTAAAAGGCAAATAGGTGTAACTTAGAAGGAGTAAATAAATGGTCTGAAATTCCTCTGGGCTTCAAATCACTGAGCCAACATGGGTCATGTGGGAGCAGCCTAAAATGAAATGAGACTTATTCCCAGACAAAAAAGAAATTTTTTCCTAAAGAGAATTGTACTTCAAGTAAAATTCATGCCACCTGTTCCTTCTGACAAGATGTGGGTTACAAGGTAAAAGTGGAGGCCCCTGTGGACAGTAGCTTACTCTGAAAAAATGTTAATGGAAGTATAAAGACCTCTTATCCTTTTCTTGGTGATATCAGATGAAAATAAAGAATAAAATATGACTTTCCTCTTGCATTAATTATTTTATGGTTTTAGTTATCTGTTGTGAACACAGTGATAAGTAAATACCCTATTGATAGCTGATAAATTGTTCATTTTTTAATAACCGGTAAGTCAGCATTTACACTTGATCTTCCTCCAGCTAATATTGAATATCATCCATTTGTACTAAACAAAATCTCAAGGACTGGAAGATATTCAGGATCTGTTGGCAAGGTCACATTGGCTGAATAATGCATTTGATTTACACTGTAATGAAAAATTAGTGTCTCTTATCTCAGTGAAGTAGGTGAATAAAACAAAGCCTTTAAGCAGCTGTTTTCTACTCTCCTGTGCACTCGAGTCCTTACAGAAAAGTTGACTCTACATAAATAGGAAGCAAAACATGTACTAACTGTGGTGTCATAAAATCTGTCACTCAAACCCTTATCAGCAGCTGAGGAATGGAAATCAGCAAATGCAACCTCAGCCTTTGAGAGGGGCTCCACCAGGCAGGCATGGAACTGTAGGTAAGGAATTGTCACTTTCAGGTAAATAGCTAAAGATCTGAACAAGAACTGGAACAGCAGATGTTTGGATAACCATTAGGGGAAAACCCCTGCAGCTTCTGGAGGTGGAAGATATTTCCTTTAACACCTCTTGCAGTTCTTTGAAGGAGTCAACAAGCATTTGGGCAGCTGTGGTGTGGTCAATTCATTGTCCTTGGATTTTTAAAAGAGCTTGTGACAGCGTTCTTGAAAAAGGAAAGCTTTTACAAAATGAAAGAGAAAAGCTCTCTTGCAGATCAGTAATTTATTGCAAACTAAGAAACAAGTATAAAGAGACGGCATTCACAGCTGAGGATGGTTGTCAGAGGCCCAATGGCATCCATTTAGTAAGCACGTGCTATTCAACATATTTATGAATTAATAGCAAAAGAGAGGGAACAGAGAGATAAAACATTTCCAGGTGACACAAATTATCTGGGATCAAATGAAATGCAGTTTTGATTGCTGCAATCAAAAATAATAACCTCAGCATTTAAAAAGATATGATTTGAATTTTCTTACCAGGAGGAAAAATTGAGTAATTTTAGGAAGTTCTCTGAAGATCCCTGTTATAAGTCCAGAAAAGCAAACAATGTTGAATACTAGAGAAAAAACTGAGAACAAATCAGAAAACATAGTAGGTGCCTGGTGTTCCATCTGTTTTGATTTTTGCAGGAAATTCTGATAACAACTTGAAGAAGAACACAGCAAAACGAGGAAAGATACAGAAAAAGAATTGGAAAGATGATCAGAAGTATGGAACAACCTTTACTTTAAGAGAATAAATACACTATGACTTAAAGTTTAAAATGAGATGATATATTACAGGCCACAATAAAATCCTGAAAGATGGTGACTTGTTAGTTTGCATGTTACAAGTACTTCCTATCTGTACGCAGCAGACTTAAAGTAGGATTTCAGAGTGCCACTCAGTATTGTGGAGGCCACAGCAACAGGCTTCTACTCAATATTTAAGAACAAACTAAATTCAGAGGTCTGTAATCATCAATGAGAGCCTCATTCTGCTCCTGAGCTCTTTGTGACTGCTGGAAGAAGGGAAGCATCACTCTGTAATTCTCATCCTTATGTACCCACTGCCAACCCATATTCACTACAGGCCACTGACAGACACTGTCAGCCTTTACACTTCCAAAATTTTAACTTTTGACCTACATTTGTGCTAAACAATATCCCACACCTTCAAACAAAGTGCAGGTGAATTATTTCATTTGCCTTTGCCTGGGCATTAGAGTAAGCTTCAGTTTCCCCAGTGATTCTGTGCAGTTCTGTAAAGCATGTCCTTGTTGACTGGAAAGGCTTTATTAACCTGCCTGTAAACTCTGTAGGATTTTTCAAGTTTGCAGAGAATTGGAAAGCACAAAAGTTTTCTGAACACTGCAGTGTAGTCAAAGTCAGGACTCATATTTTGGCTCTAGGTGCTCATTTACAAATGAGCAATTCATCTTATGAGACAGAAAGGAAACAGCTCCAGGTTTGTGTCACAGGACTACAATGTGAAGAGTTTCTCATTGACATGACTCTGCTTTAGACTGACAAAACTGAGAAAGCAGAAGCTGAATTTTTCTGACTTACCACATTGTTCTGGCCAGAGTGAGGAGACTAAAACATAGCTAAATGTGTTTAACCTACCTAAAACAGAAAACAGAGGCATAAGACAGGAGAATGAACACTAAGGAGGAAAAAGAGTCATTTATGATGGTACCAAATAATTGCTGTTCTCAAAGGACTGAGCAATAAGTGTGAAGAAAGCCTAACCTTAGTCTATTGTGCTGTGCAGAGGCCTCTTGGGAGAAGAAACAAAAGTCTCTTTGATCATTTGAGGCTAGGCAAAGTCCAATATACTGATATAGCTGTAATCTCATATTGGCAGGTCAAGGTAACCTGGCATGTCTGCTCCACAGAACATCAATATTCTCTTAGAGCACTGAAGATATTATTGTGAGATGCCTTGTAAGTGGACCAGCCTGTGTTGTGTGTTTTCAGCTGAGAGAGACTACTCCTAAATTTATGACATGGACGAGACAAACCTTCAGGGCCTTGCAGAGGTTTCTGGCTGGATTTTGTTTTCTTGTATCAAGCCTGCTAATATCTGTAAAAGGGATAAAGTATCTCAGAAGAGACTGACTAAGAAGAGGATGCTTATTAAAAGCATTAAAATGTCAAAGAAAGCAGCTGTGTAGCTTGTTTCCAAAGGCTACAGCATTATTTTAAAAGTAAAATGAACAAAGTATATTTCCTGGCATGTAGCCTGGCAATAAACATGAATTTAATAACATTAAGAAATGCTATTTTTAACAGAATCAAAGTATTGATTGAATTCAGAGACATTCAAATTATGTCTTTGACTTTGCTGGATGTTAAAGCATTATATTCTGCATACACAGGGTATTCTGGGGAACAATGTTTTTTACAATCTTAATGTGTCTAATCTCTAACCATACACACACAAAATACATTTTATAATAAGGTTTTCTTCTATTGAAGAGTCAATTACAAAATACTTCAAACAATCAGTAATGTCTCCTAAAATCCAGTGCTTTACAACAGAAATAGCAAGTCTGAAGTCTGTTGCCCTCATTTTTGTGAGCTGGGGGACAAATTTCTGCCCTGGTATTCTCTACATTCTGTCTGCATAAATGTTGGTATATACTATTATATGGGACTAAGGTTGCACCTCTTTCCTTTATGGTGCACTATGGAATAACCCTCCAACTGTTAATTTCCTTCTGTAGTTGCCAGCATAAATTATATCCCTCATGGCAGTTCAGTAATGCGTTCCTATAAAAGCTAATATAAAGTCAATAGAAACTGAAGAATGACTCCTGTTGATCCAGCAGACCCTGTCTCTGTTTTTAAATAGGAAAAAAAAAAAACTTTAAGATATTGCCTAGGTTCTTATTTTAAATGGCATATGAATTTAAAGGCTATATTTTTAAAGTTTGGAAGCAAACACCTAACATACCAATGTTTTTATTAATGCAAGTTATGGCTATGGATCACTAGAAACATTATACTTGGGTAGTGGCAGCCAACAGTTTAATTCATCCAAAATAATGGAATGGCCACTCTTCCCCTCTATTACTCCCACTGGTTATAGGTCTAGACAATGTCACATCAAAGAGCAGCAGTTAACACCAGGGCAGTCTGGCACAAACCTGGACCTATTTCCCTTTTCCTTCACATGATGAATTGTTCATTTACAAATTAACACCTTGAGCCAAAACATTAATGCAGAGTTTGCCTGCATCCTACTGTTTGGAAGAATTGTTATAATGACAAAACCAATTAATATTACATAGGTGCCTGCCTGATGTGATTTGTCATTGAATAATTTAATTTGTTAGTAGTTAATATTCACAGACTACAGTCTTACAAATTAAATCACACTTCAAGATGCTCAAATTCTATTACCCTTTGTGTTTGTTAATAGAGGCTGTTACTCAAAAAAAACCATACATTTTGTCAAGTCAGAGCAAATTTCTGGGAAAAGAGAAGAGATTTAGATGAATGGCAGTGAAACAAAGCCTGTGCTTTTACTGTTCAATAACAGTTATTTCACAAAGAGGAAAGTATATTTTAAGTTTGGAAATGTCTCAATTGTTACCATTTTTGTACTTGTATTTTCTCCTGCAATGGGACAGACTTGCAATGTCAACACAAGTGTGGCACATGGGTGGGCACATGTTTGCAGCTCCCTAAGACTTGCACCCTGCAGAAAAGGGACGGCTGGAACACTGTGCCCACATCATCACTCAGCTCTTGTGAGCTCCCACCCATGCAGGGTGCAGAAATAATGATTTGCAGCTGACAAAGGTGCCACTTTGAGAGTGATGGTTAGGAAGAAAAGAAAATAAGCAAAATATTAGATCCATTTCTGCAGAGCAGAATCTGTGTTATAAGGCAAGAAAGATATTAGACATATCACAAATAAAGCTGGCTGCAGTGAAACACTGCAAGGCACAAGAATCCCTTCAGCACTCAGAATGCTAATCTTTTGGTGTATTATCCTTGAATATGAAGACAGAATTATCTAAATTAAGGACCTGACCTGAAAATCTTTTCCTCATCACTGTAATTACACAAGGAGATGTGAGAAGGCTGCATTATGCCAGCCTGCAAAGAATTCCTAAGAATTGCAAAGCACCTTCAATATCTCAATCACATATTTCAGCTCCTGAATACTTTCCTTTGTTTGTTTTGCCTTTGGTAATCCCCCTCATACCAGAGCTGCTGCTGATTTTGTCACAGCGAATAGGACTGTATTTTTGCCTCTTTTACAGGAATTAATGGTTGATTTGGTTTTAACAGAGTTTCCGGGCCTAGATGAGCAATAAAATTGTTCTGAAAAATGACACCCAAACACACAATGCATGAGCTTTAGATTTGGTTACAGGGCACTGTACACATAATTATAACATTGCATAGCTTTGAAGGTCACGTTTTCACAGTCTGCTAAATAGAATCCTCATTGAAGCTATTGCAAAAAACATTATCCAAGAGTGTGCAGCAAAGAACACCTGATGATTATGCTCTCTGTATCATGGCTAAACTGGTTTATTTTTCACTATACTATAATGAAAAAATCCATACTTTAGACCTTCAAAGCTAAAGACCAGGGAATTCTGGGAGCTTTGTTTTATCATGAACTTTTTAAGACAGAGACAAAAACTTCTTGCAGTATACATAAAACAGGTCAGGGATGCCAATTACAATATTATTCCAGTCTTTCCAGTGCTTCAAGGGATTTCTATAAAAATCTTCTTCAGAAGCTAATACCTGAGTGTTTTATTAGCACTTTATTTCAAATGGCAGTGCTCATCCCATTTCACTTCTTTCATTTTTATTTAAATTTCCATGGTTCAGATTTCTTTTTATTCCCCCAAGCACTTTGACTATAAGGATAGATTCCTTGCAGCCTGACAGGAGAAATTTAAAAACCCAAACCAGCCTAATTAAAGATGGCCAGCCCAATTTGTATTTGTTAATTGACCTGGAGTGCAACAAGATATTTTATTTTGTGTAGTCAAGCTATTAAACAATTTTTGATTAAAACACATTGACAACAACCAGAACACACAGATGACAGAAATAAGGATAAAAACATCTTCTCCTTCAGTGAAAATGTATGCTTTCCTAATAAGTTAATCAATTTAGTGATGCTTCTAGGGAAACGATTTCTATGAAACACTTAAACAGATCACCCTTTGTTCCATTCATTCGAGCCTTTCATGTGTCATTATTACTTAGTTTTTAAAGATCATATAAATACCATTGTCCTTTCTTTTTTAATAGCATGAGGAGCTTTTCAAATCATAGCTCGTTTCCTATCTTTCATTCTATTTTTTTCTAGTTAAAAAAAAACCTGAGTGTCAACAGGTAAGACAGAAATCTACTATTAACTGTAAGTTAGAATTTTCTCCTTTTCTCTCCATTTCTGAGGTGTTGATGTGTCATTGAAAAAAAAATTGCCTTTGTGCTTTCTTTATCAGTACTTTTCCTGGATTTAAGAATTTGACATTCAGAGGATGTACCAAGTAAACTAATCTTCCCCAAAGTACCACCAAGTTCCTTCTAAACGTTTTTCTGATTGCTTTACTGAGGCTTTTCTCTATTAGTTTGTTTATAGGTTTAGATCAAAAGATGTTTTTCTAAAGCATAAGCTCAATAGGTACACATGATAACATTTCAACAGTTAAACAAAAAAAAAAAATCCTTCCTAGAGCAGGGATGAGGGCTTGAAGGTATTTTCTTGATCCAGTAAAAATTAGTTGCCATTTCACTCTCTTGATCTCTAAAGATCCAGCCACAGATCTGATCCAAGAGCCAGGACGAACCAATATCACCAAACTTCCATGAATCACATTTATGAGCTTCAGCACAGAACAATACAAAAAGTCAGAGTTTCCAAGTGCTTACAGAATGGGGAAAAAATAACCAAACACCATGTGAAAACTCCAGGGGTAGGAAACCAACATTTAGAGTCATGATTCTATATTTCTTAACCTATTTTGGATTAGATAACCTGGTCTCCAACCATCAGGAATGGTTAGCCCTTAATTCTTCAGAATGATTTAGTGTTTCTATAAATAAGCAGCAGTTTTCTGTTATGCTCTATCTAGTCAGAAAAACACAAAACCTATGACAGAAAATGTGGGGTTTTTAATAAAAACATCCAGCAACAGTCTGTTCTAAAAGATGATCATGAGACCTATTTTCTAATGAAATTATGCTTATGCAATTGTGTTATTTTGTGTCTCTCCTTCTGTCAGCAGTGAATTATGTGCATATCTATTTTATTTATTTATTAATTCTTTTATACCAGAAAGAAATTTATTACATCTTTGAGAATAAAGATTCAAGTAGTGAACACAGATGGTGGTCACACAGTCATTAAGTACTTGTTTAAAGTTCAAGTCCCTGACTTCTGACAGAGCTTTTTCCTTGTACAGGAAACATACTGCTAGTGCTCATATTCCTATTCAAAATGTATAATAGATATTTTTATGAATAAAAATACATATTCTATTTATTTCCCTAATTGCAGATATTCCTAATAGTCCAGCTGAGAGGTACAACTTTTGGATCTTTCCAGATCTTATTAGCCTTAAATCTCTGGGTTTAGGATGGATTCAAAGCTGGAAAGAGCTCACTTCATTTTTCTGCACCTTCACTCAGCTTCTTCTCTGTGGGAGTCTGAGATGATTCCTGCTTCCATAACAGGCTGAGATTACCTCATGTCACCAAGCACAGCTAACAGTACATCAAAGAAAGTTCCTACATAAAATGTCCAAGAGCTGAGTGTGAGAGTGAGGAGTTCTTTTTTAAAACAGCTACACATTTCACATGTGGGAAAAGTTTTTAATAAATGTATGGTGTGGAGGGCACTGTAATTGGTTCATATTAGAAGCCAAAATTCACAGCAGTGCCCATAGGAGCCTGAAACTCAGTTCAGGGATTATCACTTCCCATTACACTGAGAGGCCTGCTGGAAGGAGGATAGGCAGGATCCAAGCACAACAAAACTCAAAACTCCTGACTACCCCTTGTATTCTCACTACACCTCCTCTGTGGCAAAAAAGTCCCAATAAAACTCTACACAGGCATGGCTGAATTGTCCTTTATCTTTAAAGAAACTTGTTCCTAAGAAGGCCCCAACAGAGTACCTCCAATAGCATAATAAGAGGTGTGGTAAATTGCAATCTTGATTCTCCGGCATGAAGGAATGGAAATGCTCTTAGATCTAGCAGCAGAAGAAAAGCATCACAGCCAGAGAGAAGGGCTGAGGGCAGGGACCTTTGTGAGCAGCCATCTCTTGGAGATGAAAATAATACATTTGCATTCCAAGACGTTGACATGTTCCCCTTCCCCCATAGCCCATGCTTTCACATATGAAGAATTTCCTCCCAGAACCCCCTACATGAGGACTATCCACACTATAAATGCTCAAAATACTTTCTCTTTCAGATACTCATTTCTGTAAAATGCTGTTTTCCATTAACTCCTGAAGTAACAGAGTCCTTGCACTCCACTCCTATGGAACATGCTTAGTGAGCTCTTTGGACTGCTAAGGCTTTTCTGTTTTGCAGTCAGTTACACAGGTGACTTTCATTCAGTTTACTGAATTAGTTACAAGATTTGTGTTGTGTCTCTTGTCTAAAATTTCATACATTCTGGGCGCAGCATATGAGGCACAGAGATAAGATCTTGGAGTGTCAAGGGTGTAAATATTCCCATGTCTACAAAATCAACCATTTACATGTGAAGGCAGATCTAAATGTCCTTAGAGCTAAGCACAGCTGCCACCATTAAAAGTTAGCACAACAATGCTGTTTGCATGCCATAAATTACCTCCCCATGGATAAGCAATGTCAATGCAAGAATACAATGTGGCTGGTGATAAGCAACAAGAAAAGGCAGTTTTGGCACATAAAATGAAGCAGATTTAATCCCAGCTCCAAAGGGTATGAGATCATAAGTGTCCCATTTACATACAAAGAAGGGGTAAGAGAACAAGACAGGGAAAGCAAATTTTATATATATATATATATATATATATATATATATATATAAACACACACATATAAAGAGAAACCTATGGTAGACTGGAAATTCAGTTAAGGCTGATAGTGCAAGAACCACCCCAAAGACAAAGGGTAAGTGGAAAAATAGATTCTGGTTCAGGAGAGACTGAAGAGGAAGAACTGACCCTGTGTTCATAGCAAGGGAGGCATTTCACATCCACACACTATAAAATACAAATAGACAGGCAAATTGTAAAGAGATAGAGAAGAAATTTACAGCACACACACACATCCCCAAAAGTCAGCAGTTTTTCAAAATGCTGACTTATACTGATAGCCATAATCTTGCATACAAACAAAATCGTCTTCTTACCTGCAATGAAATAGAACAATGAACCTGCCCCCCAACATGAGCATTTTAGTGATAAGTGCATAAAGGAATTTATGTGTGGAGAGATTATATACCTTTACTAGAAAGTGAATAAAATACCCCGGCACCTTTGATGGCAAAATAGTTGCAACCATTCAAGGGACTGTTCTAACACAATTACAGCAGTAAAGAAGAACACGAATCACAGCCCTCATCAAAGCACAAAACTGGTAGACCCATCCTAGCCCTCTCAAGTACACTTAATATAACTGTTTGCAGAGCACAGAAAGCTGTTAACACAAAAAGCTCATCTAGCTGATCTGTGTAAGAACAGAAGGACTTGTAAGCTCCACATGGGATATGTGTATTTGGAGAGATTTGTTCAGAGGGAGACTCTTAACACAGAATGAAGCATTCATTCATTTAAAAATGGAGGTTGAAAGCCATTGATTGAGACCCTGGGTCTGAATAATGATAATTCTGTGGGTTAAGTCAACTGTTAGGTGAGTTATATGTACAGTAGGCGTAGATCTGAGTAACTTCAGATAATATTGGCACAGGCACAGAGCAAAGGCAGAGCAGAACCTAGCAGCTCCAAAAACATCTTGAGTAACCTTTCTTGTAGGCGAAGGATGTTTACTTATGTACATCAGAGTAACATCACTGTGAACACAAAAACCTCAGTGTACCGTGCAAATGAATGGGTCAGTGGACTCCTTTAAATATGTGCATTTGCCTATGAGGCTGATAAGCAGCTTTTTAAAAAACAAGACACACAAATGGTTTTCATTTCCAGCAGTCTGTGGGGTTCTAGGCATACAGTTGATGTGTCTTTGATCTCAGAAACAAATAACAAGAAATTCTCCCAATAAGGAACACTCGCAGTACCCCTGGAATGAATTTGGCTCTGTGGCATTCTTCACTTAGGCATGTTGGGCTAGAAACACAAATTCATGAATGGGAGCAGAAATTGTTGCCTTTAAACCCATGTTAGCCAGTGATGTGAATTTTGGTGAAGAACACTCTGCATTTGGCTAGCAGACTGAAAAGGCTCTGAGATAGTATTGCCTAACATGAGATTGCAGAAGGCCAAGATAAGAACCAGTGACCTCAAGGGGCATATGAAATAGATCTCATTATCTCAACATATTAGCTTTTATTGCCTCCCATGTGTGACCATTTTGTTGTGCAAGAGGTACTGTGCAGAAAAAATGAAGGGAACAAATAGTTTAGGGACCTGCAAGTGGCTGCTTCATGATTTTGGTTCCAAATATTGAAATTCCTGTATGATGCTCACAGAAGGTAGCAGAAGACACATTGTTCCTTACAAAAAGCTCCTTGGTACTTGTGTTTTGCATGAAAAGAAACTTTGGATATTTGTTTATTTTTATTCTAATTTTTTTGGTGAAGGAATACATGTCAGTAATAAAAAAAATTATGGCACAAGGATTTTATTCATTCTAATTAACTGGAAATATCACTAAGAGTTCTTTCACAGTCATTTTTAAAATCATTGAAGTAATTAGCTTGAACTTTGCAGAACTTTACTGCCAGCTCTTCTTTCCTCTAGATTTATTCAACTTCAGAGGTGGCAACTCCAATGCTGTATTACTAAACATCACCTCACAGACTTGTGACATTGTTTTGTTCACAAATTATTGGCTGCTTGGATTAATGAAGCAAAGCAGCCACCTCCTAAAGCAGTTCGTGATCAATTTTCTACCTGCACAGAAAGTTCTTTGAAAAGTAAAGTACCTAAATCCGGCTGAAAAGATTAATTTGCATAAGACTTTTCTCAGCTATTTGGAGCTAACCAGTAGTGTAAAGTGAGAGGATCCTCATCCTCTGCTATTTATCCCTCCCCCTCACTTCAAGGCTGGGGATGCATTAGAGTTGGAGAAAGCGTTGTTGTCGCGCTCTGACAGCTCCCAATATATCCAGGGGTCCTTGCAGACAATAGCCAGACAGTCATAAATTACAGCAGGGTATAGGTTGCTCTAAATTACTGTACATTTAAATAAGTTTAATGATGGGAGAATGACAGCCAGCTCTGTGGGAGAACCCCCATTCCAGAGCTGAAAAGACCTTGGCACAAGAGAGAATCTCGCTCTTTTTCAGTGCTCTTACACTATTTTAGGAATCATCATTCTTCCATGCTGAGAGATCATTTTCTAAGTCCTCTGTGTTGCCATAGCAAAAGCCAGATTTTTTTTTTCCTCCCAATGCTTGACAAAAAGAGCCTGTGCAATTTCAGAGGAAAACAGTATAAACAACAGTTTTAAAATGACTACTAGGGTTTCCTATGGCTTCACTTTTTGGTCTCCATTAAAGTACAATTTAGTCTTATCAAGGATGTGAAAATATGTCTGAATTCTTCCAGTTGTCTTCAGACCTGGGGATTCTGGAAAGTGCTAATCTTGCCTCATGACTGAAAATTTTGTGAACTGGAAGAGAATGGCTGGTGCTTTCTCAGGGAGACATTTTAAGGGATGCATTCCATTCACTTATAGCTGTGGTTATCAGCTATAAAATCAGGACAGCTAGCAATCACAGAGAAATCACAATACTAAAGTAATCAGAAAAGAAATTACAACTTTCTCTACTTGCAAGAGCCTAAATATTGGAAAGCCAAGCCATACTTGGAACTGCCTAATACAAATACATGTTGCTACACTTTAAATTGCCCCCAAAAATGCTTCAAAGAGTTAAAAAAAAACAAAACCAAGACCCAAACCCCCCCCTGCACGCTTGCAATTATAATAAGATCAGTTTTAAACTTCAGATCATTGAGTCCTGCATGTACCTGGGGTCAAACATTAGAATTTCACCCCATACTATTAATGTGCAATAGCAAAAGGCCTCAATCACTGTAATCAGTCTCAGCACAGTATGTAATTAAATATTCAGCATCATTGAATGCTAGTTACACAAAAGGGGTCAGAATGCTGCAGCAGACACAGAAACACTACAGCCTTTAGTTTATACCAATTTGCATTCTAAATAGGCACTTGACTTTTCCTCTGTGACAGTCTCACAATTGATTAGATAAATATTTTGCAGTAAGCCATAAGAATGTAGGGGCATAAATCAAGGTGTCATTTTAGAGACTGAGAAATCTTTAAACAACCAAAAACGAAATACTATTCTTTGCAATAATCCGTTACTTCCAAAGCAGTAAAGTCTTGATCAAGCTCTCTGAAACTTCAGCATCCTTTGTTTCAGTTCATGCCCCTCTAACTCTGGTCTCTCACTGGACAAAACTGAAAAGAACCTGGCTCTGTCTTCTCCACACCTCCTATCAGATATTTGTCCATGTTCATGAGCTCCCTGCCTGAGCCTTCTCTTCTCTAGCCTTGGCTAGAGCCCTGTGTCTCCCAGCCCTTCCTCACAGGAGATGTTCCAATCTCCTCATCACCCTCAGAGCCCCCAGAGCACTGACTGCAGCAGCTCCCCTCTCTCCCCAGGCAGTGCACAGCACTCCAGTACTCAGCAAAGAGAAGTCTTTCCAAATGAAAAACTTTCATTCTGCCTGCAGTTTAACTGCTTAGAAAGTGTGCAGTTTAGGATGCCAATTAATTCTGGTGTATGTCAATTCATGGCAAGAAATTTCTTATGTGCTTGATTACATAAACTCTTTTAAGAGTTACTGCACGTCTTAAGCAGACAATACAAGACATTCTTATCACTTAAAGGGTTTAGAAATTCGAATTTCTAAAGCTACCCAAAGCTGTCATTAGTAGCTGAACTTGCAGTTGGCAATGATATAGACTAATTTTCATCAGAAAAAGAAAATATGCATTGTCATTTTCCCAAAACTACTGTGGATTTCCAGACACTGAATTGGGAAAGTTGTGGGGGATTTTTTTTGTCTGTTTGTAGTTTTGTTGTTGTTGCTTTTTGGCTTTTTTCCCTTAAATTTCCTGACATAAGTAAAACAACCAAACACCAAGGGGTAGTTTTGTTGTCTGGGTTTTGTTTTGGTTTTTTTTTTTTTTTTTGGATGAGGACAACCCATTTTGCATTTCTTACAATATTTTTGTCCAGAAGGAACTGACTTCTCCTCCTAGTTGAAAGGGAACTGGCGTTACCCACCAACACCAGTTATTCATTAAAGAAACTTTATTCCCTCAGTGATTTAAGGGTTGCAGGTGGACTGAAAAAGCAAATTAGAAAAAACATAAAAAATAAAATATATATGGCTCTTTTCCTTCCATTGCATACAAACAAAAAAAGTAGTAGGCAAACTTGTACAGCTTCAATTTACACCGTATGACCTTCGCTTCTTTGGCATATTTGGGATGACTGAGATAGCATCCTAGGAATTTATGAGTTGGTTTACGTGAAAAATGATTTGTTTGAGAGCTGATCCTTCAAAACACTAAAAATAAACAAGCCCACTTTTCAAGCTGTGCTAAATACTGTCTTTGAATGCAAAGCTGTGTTTATCTGGGAGCTGAAATCCAAGACAGAACTGGACTAAAATAGTGTGCTGATTGTTTTCCTTACACTGCACACAACAAACAATATCTGCTTATTTGTTTATTTTGTGCCTCTCAGTAGATATTGCATTTAAAAAAAAATGGCAGGGCATCTGATTTTGCTTGAAGGTCATCCACAGACCGTGGCAGTTTTGTGATGAAGAACTAAACAACGCAGCTCTCCCCAGGGCGTGGGTGTTTTATGCAACAAGTGTGGATTGCACTCAGCACCTTGGTTACCTCTGAATACAGAGCTGCACTGACCATGCTGCTCCTCCTCCTGCTCTTGGGCACTTCTCTGTGCCTCTCACCAGCTCTGGGTGTATCTTCTGTGTGACCCTTCTCATTTCCAGGCACTGTGTGTCATTTCATTGCAATCCATCCCCAGGGAGGTCTTTGGGAACAGCCTCACCAAACCTTTCCCAATATGAATCTCTAAGGCTTCCCTGATGAGAGAGAGGTATGAAAATACAACTTGTGGAAACAAAATCTCACTTGTCAGAAATTTCAGGATATTGAAAAGTACCTTGCAAAATCAAGCCTGTGTTTGCTACTTAATTATACATGAGCCAGAAATACAAATTTGGACTCCTTCAAATGTCACCAAGGTCAAGAGTTTGACTTCCCAAATCAGATCTTTTATGCCACATTGACGCAAGGTGGGCCAATTTTATGTCTCTCTGAATACCTTAATCTTCCCACTAGTATTCCAAAGCATGAGCAGAGCAACACTCACAATTAACAATTGTGTCACAGTCTATAAAAGGCTCCCTGCTCAGGAAGCTGAAAACTGAGCAGAAATGAAGCCAACACTTGCTGTTAAGGGCCCACAGCTCCTACGCTGAGCAAATATGAACAAAAGCCAGAAAACTTGAGGGGAAAAAAAGAAAAAGAAGTTGTAAAAGCCTAATGATAGTTGATGGAAGTTTGACACATTCAGATGTGCCTTCTGATTCATACATGCATAAATGCCACATTTAATTTCTAAAGAGATCTAAACTGTAACTTTATCTCTACACTAGTGGTAGTCATACATCTCAGCTTTATCTATTAATACATTCTTCCAAAAAAGCAACTCCCATCCCAGTCCTTGACTCTAATTTAAGGCACAGCTGCTATTTTCACATATTAGGTACTTTGGATTTTGTTCCCTCATCACGCAGAACGTGACTCAGATATTGACTGAGAGGAGCAGCACCACCCTCTTAAAATTAAAATTAAAACTCTTTTGCATTTAAAGGAATGAATTAAAATACCATCTAACTGTCTATCTCATGGGGATAGAAAGGTAAAGAAAGGACTGTTTCAGTCCTACATTTAATTTCTTTTCATGTTATTAAGTATTATTTTCCCCAAGGTGACTGGGCACTGAGACATGGTTACCTCTGAATTCCAAGTGCCTGACACTTAGTGTAATTTGTCTTGTGTTGCGATTTGTCCAAAACTCCAGCTTTGATTATGAAAACAGGAAGAGGGAAGAGCATCTTCTTCTTCAACCATCACTAATGCTTCAGGACAAGGTTGATAGACATCTTAAATATAGGAAATATGTGTATAAAACCCATGTGCAATTTGACTTCATATGGCTATATTAAGAGCAATTACAACACTCATAAGATCAATTGTGCCCTTAAAGAAACCACTGTAAAGCAGATAAATCTTCCAAAAGAGACCGCAATTTTAACTGAACAGTTCTGTAGTTCTTCTCTGTTTACTACAGTATTAACTCTATGATTTTTTTTTATACCCCACAGGAAACCTCTTAAATGAAAGGAAAAGTGAACTCATCAGGCAATCTTGGAGCTCAGTAATGAGATATATCTCTCTGCTGTGGAAAGCATTCAGATTCAGTCACAACTCACCTGTCCACAATCTAATGAAATGTACAATCACTAAACAGCAATCAAGGACACCACTGGGTGGGCCAGTTCTGCCAGAAGTTATCCTATCCCTGTTCTAATCCAAAGTGATCATTGCCTCCCAAACCATTATTAACAGATATTTAATTAATTAGTTAAAATATTAATTATAACTATTTAATTAACATATTCTTCAGAAATATCCATTCCACAGTCCATTTATTCCAATACTTAAATATGGACATATGGCAAGGCACAGGACTCAGAACTGCTGCTACTGGTTCTCTGCAAACCTTGGATGGTGTTATTTTTTCATGCAAGCTATTTTTCTGTAACTCAGTTCACATCTACAAATGGTAATGGCATTTATTTCTCATAATTTATACATCTACCTTGTCTCCTAGAAACACCAGATATTTTTTGCATGCAGAGTCTCCCAATAGACACATATTTAACCCACCCACATATCCTATCTAGCCTTAATTAAAGGCAATGACAGTCTCTTTGACCATGTTTCAGTTGATGCTGGAAAGTGCTGATGTTAACTCCAATGTACCTGGTTCCACATTTGCTGTTTCACCCAGGCTGGTTTCTGTCAGCAGATGGGTTTTATTTGTTGTTTCAGTCACTATGGACTGAAAAGTTTAGGTCATGTGCAGAGAGACATTCCAGTATTTCTGGGGAGTGGTGAATGCATACATTCTCCACACTCACTCTGGGCTTCAAGGGTATGAGTTATGACACCTAGACAGAGAGCTGAGCTCCACAGCACAAGCTGGAGAAACTTTTAGTCTTTCCCCACCATCAGGCAAAATGAAAGCTATCTCACACATCATGCTGAGGATGGCAGAGTCATGATTTACTTGGTCCTACCACGGTGAAAGATAATTACACGAGTGAGATTTACTTCGAACGTCAGGAACACTGCATTGCTCAAGTCAGCAATCTGTGCACCTTTCATTTGGAATGAGAACTTCCACAATGCAGCTCTGCAACGGCAAACCTGATGACTGCATGCAACCACAGCAGAAAATTTACAGAACAACACACATATAAAACAGATTAAACTTGCATTTCCCTTTGAATATGAAGTTAAGGCATAAAATACAATCATGAATACAATGGCAATGGTTACCTTCTTTAACACTATTATCATTGACAGCACAGATATTGTGGCCTAATTGCCTATAACTAAGTCTCTATAACAGATTAATTTTTTGTGTTTTGCATGGCTGATTCAACAAATAGAAATGTCTGCAAGGTATTTGGCTAGTCAAAGATCTTTCAGGCTGCCAATGATTTGATGGAAGGATTACTGTGACCAGATGACAAAGTCTCTGTTTCACACCCTGAAGTCCAAACCATGGACTCCTTTATCTTTCTTTCACTCTCTCACCATTACATTTGTATTAGTCCAGCTCCAGTGAAGTCTGTTTTGATGCAAATGTTAGTGCTGACTGTCCATCATGACTCTTGCTGCGTTTAGAGCAAAGTCATAACATCCAGGGACAAAGAGATGAAAGTCACAGTCTCGTGTTCTACCTGGCCTGAGCTGCTTTCTCCCACACAAATGTCTTTGTGATCACTGTGATCACTTTTGGGATCACTGCAGCAGTGAAGAATCTGAGAAAGCAAAAATGTACAGCTCAGCCAATGCCATTGTATAATTAACTAAAGCTATTCCTGCAGGACAGTGCACCAGAAATCAATGGTGAGAAGAATTTTGGTGGACATTATGGTTTTGATTGGTTCCTTTTCAAAAGGCAAAAGTGTTCTTTAACAAGTTAAATTTCACAGGTTCTTTTCAAGATGAAAAAAAAATGTAGACTATATGCACACAAGTAGGGGCAGAGGTAGGTAGGGGATGGAGAGTATTAAAACCAAAGGATTGACTTTCATAGCCCTAGCTCAAGACTCAGTCTTGAGCTGGACATACATTCCCCTCAAAAATTTTGCTTCACCCATTTTTAAGCTGCATCAAGCAGGTGCATGTCAGCATAAACCATTGCTGGAGCTTGAATTCATAAATACCAAAAGTTACTGAATCTGCAGACCTCAAGAAATTAGATTACAGTCTATTTATACTCGTGGCCAGGTTCTAACCTCTATTTTAATAGCCTCAAATTACAGTAGGTTTGCTGGCACAAGTAATTTCTCTGTTTACATCAGTTTATTTGAGGTCAGACTGCATAGGAGAGAGAAAGAATGAATGGGCCAGTGTAAATTTATACTATAGCTACAAGATATTGAAGCATAATGTGAAAACTTCCAAATTAAACCTGTTCCAAACAGACCTTATTTAAGATACTTTTGACAAAAGAAGGAATCATAAAATGTCAGCAAAACAAAATTTTCCTGCATAAAGCTGTCATGTCAGATAGGCATTTATAGTTCCATTTTTGCCCTATTATGCATGAGCCCAAACTTAAATTGCCACCTGAGAGTTACTAAGATTCCAGAATTAAGCTAGTAATCTTTTAGTTATTAAAAAACCCATATAAGTACTGTCCATTTAAACACATATATTAAGCATACAAATTTTCAAGTGTATGACATATAAGCCAGTAATTTTATATCAGCCTAATTAGCTCATCAAGCCTAAAAAATGTTTTTCTAAAAGATTTTGGTTACAATAAAATGAGTTTTCAAGCTTGAAAGATCATAAGCCAACACAAACACCAGTCAGCTGTATGTCTAACAAGCGACAACATTCTCAACTTATTGTAAATTCACAATCTGCATTTTTAGGATGTTTTAATAATCAATCTGCATGTGGTCATCAAACAGCTAAGAGAGAACATACATTTAGAAATACAAAAATTGGAAAATAGAAATAATCTGGGAATTTACACAGCACCCAGCTGAATTATGAGCACTTCAGCAAATACTTGCTAGTCTAGTGTTCTGTGGGAGCCAGCCTCAGGAGAGGATTAGCATTCACAGTGAGACTCCTGCAGCCACTGGCTCTCCACTGCTACAATGCAGGAATTATTTCTGCTCATGCTAAAAATCATAGTGGCCCCTAAAGAAAAGGATAGTTGTAAACTGTGCTGCCAAAAGCTGATGAAAATGAAGTCCCTATTTCTTCCTGAGAAACTCTGCATGATGTGCCAGCTGTGCAGCAACATTCCCAATATGTCCCAGCAGCCACACGGCTGGTTTACATGTCAAAATCTCTTAAATGCTGAAAAAGAAATGATCAAACCTTCACTTTTAAGATAATCCCTACTTTGTAACACTATCCTGCAATAATACCGTGCTGTGAGTGTAATGCAAAATGATATTCATTGTTCATAAAGTCTTAAATATGTGCAGGATGTGTTTCAAAGCTGTTGTCTCTAATCAGCCCCATAAAGCCTGGCAATATTCTCTTCAGTAAAGACTGATGTGATTACTATTCTGATGAAATTTTGGCTCTATCTACCTCTGAAAAAGATGTGAGAAATGCACAGGAACATTAGCCTAATTTGCCAGCCTCTAAAGAAAAGAAAGTGCAAGAAATTGAGAGCAGCCCTGAGGAGGAGGACTTGGGGGTGTTGGTGAAGCTTTTCCTGACCCTGCAATGTGCACTTGCAGCCCAGGGAGACAATCATAGCCTGACCTACACCCAGAGCAGAGTGGCCAGAATTCTGAGGGAGGGAATTCTCTCCCTCTTTACCGTGCTCCAGTGAGAGCCACCTGGAGCACTGCATCCAGCTCTGGGCTGCCAGCACAAGATGTGACCTTCCTGGAGGCCACAAAGATGCTCAGAGGGCTGGAACATCTCTCCTAGGAAGACAGGCTGCCAGTTGGGGCCATTCAGTGTGGAGAAGAGAAGGCTCTGGGCAGGCCTTAGAGTCTCTTATGGGATGGGAAGGGGCTACAGCAGAGCTGGAGAGGGAGTGTTGCAAAGGCATGGAGTGATAGGACAAGGGGGAAATTGTTTTAAGCTGAAAAAATATAGGCTTGGATTACATTTTAGGAAGAAATTTTTCCCTGCCAGGGTGGTGAGGCTCTGGAACAAGTTGTACAGAGAAGTTGTTTGCCCCATACCTGGATGTGTTCAAGGACAGGATTTGGAGAAACTTGGTAACCTCATAACACATCCCAAGGCCAATTTTTCCAGATGGGTTAGGGTCCCCAAGCTCCATCCCAAAGTTCTCAAACTTTGATATCACATGAAAGAGCAGAACATTTTCACTTTGCATAAACAATTGGTTTAATGGTACATTCTTCTTCCCCTATTCACATGAAAGAATTTTAATGAGACCTTCAACATTTAAAATAAAGATGTACTAGACTTCTAGCTGATTACAGTAGACAATTAGTCAAAATAGCTATCTATTAGAGCAAATTATACTTTACTCAAATGCAATGGCTCAATTAAAAAGTTAAATCTTGCAATTGATGATGAAAATAAGACAAAAGAAATGGCTGAAATAATGACCTGCATGGAGCTTCTCTTAAGGTCCTCATTTACCTGTTTTCTTTGCTGTCCCTGTATTAGACAATGCACTTATAACCAGCTATCAAAAAAGAAGCTTTTTATAGGCTTTGAACTCTTCTTACTGTACCATCATTTGTCTAATCAAAGCAGCTGAGTCTATTTTAAGGGAAGGTTTTTGACTTAATATCAGACCTAACTCCAAGGAGTTCTGAATACAGAATAGGTGGAGTACATCAAATTTCTTTTTCTTTAAGCAGTGTAATTTCCTTTAGTATGTGTACAGATTCACATCTCATTAATTTGGATGCACTTATTTTTTGCTATTTATTATGCAAATTACTAATTAATTCTTATTTATATTGTATTATGTTAAAAAATCCTATTCAGTTAATAGCATTCATCCTAAAATGATGAATGGTATGCAAGGTAATATTAACTGCATTAGTTATTAGGAATAGCTGGAGAAAAATTACATGGTAATTCTCCATTACTTTAAACTGAAATTCATACTTTCTAAAATGAGAAATGTAAACATAATCACATTCTATGTCAAGCAAAATATGTTCAAATTAATTTTGAAAACATTGGATTTTTAAAATAAAAGAAAAATCGTGGTACTTTTTTTAGTATTCCCAACCTGCTCTCAAACATTCATCATTTCCATCATAAACATGTATGAAATGTTGATCAAATCTGGTGTCCTTTGGTAAAAGAGAACATTCTAAACTGAGTTCCTATTTCTCCACAGAGAGTGTAAAAAGATCACTGCAGTGAAACAAAAGTGCTCAGCTGCACAAGAGGCTAAGCCAAGCTATTTCCCTCACTGAAAACTCTGCTCCAGCACAGCCCAAAAGTGAGACTGGAAAACTGAAGCTCCTATTTCCAACCAGAAGTGTTTTGTGCTGATATCAAAGCCACATCCCTGTTTCTGAAAAATGGATTCTGCTGGATGTTCAGTGTTAGACCAGGGAGATCTCAGAAAGAGAGTACAGAATATTTTAATTGAATACTAAAACCTTTTTTTCACCTGATCTCTTTTGCATATGCACTAAAAAGGAAAGCAGTGTCATCAAAGTTGATTGTATTGGGATAAAAATGTTAATGAATATTCTCAGATGAGAAGTTAATAATGATACAGCTTCTTACTAAGTCAAGCCTGAGATTTTACACCTTCTTTATGTCAGCCTGTTACTATATTTGTCACTGACTTGTAAGAAATCTAGTCTGAAAGGGAACTTAGTCTTCAACAAAAGTTCTTGCAAATTACTATTAATAACAACACCTTTTTACCCTAATGAGCCTACCCAAAATTAGCTCAAAATACATCATGGACTTGAATATTCAAACATGATGAGATAAATGTTCCCAAAGTTAATTCTAATACCATAAAATATTAACTCCCTAATTTAAAAGGAAATTCCTGGATTATTTTTTGAAGAAAACACAGATTTTCAGTGTTATTAGTGACTTGTACATCTTGTATGAAAAGTAAGAGTTTTTCTGCATGCACTTTACTATATAAAATTAAAGACTGGAGGCAAAATTTTCAGACTCAAGAAAAAAATTTAACTCGATTTTACTCAATCAGATTTTTAATATTAAACTGGGTCCATTATTGTTTAACTTATCCATCAATGACTTGGATGAGGGGGCAGATGCTTCCTCAGCAAATGTGCTGATGGCACAAAGCTGGGAGGAGTGGCTGCTACCCCAGAGGGCTGTGCAGCCCTTCAGAGGGAGCTCAACAGGCTGGGGACATGGGCAGAGAAGAAGCGTCTGAAATTCAACAGGCACTTCACTTTTTTGATAAAAAGGACAATGCAGAAGGGCAAAAGCAATTCTTCATTACTCCCTTAGCAGTATATTGGACACAGCAGAAGCTGCAGTTACTGAAGACCCATTTTCAAAATAAGAACAAGTCTTCAATTGAAAATTGATTTCAGTGTCTTTGGATATATGAGGAAGACACATACA
The DNA here is from genome assembly GCA_039654755.1 of Calcarius lapponicus. Classification (NCBI taxonomy): domain Eukaryota; kingdom Metazoa; phylum Chordata; class Aves; order Passeriformes; family Fringillidae; genus Calcarius; species Calcarius lapponicus. The sequence continues at coordinate 13,753,644 of CM077467.1, read as the reverse complement.
CACAAATCAACCAAAGTAATACTCAGTTCCAAGGAGAGAATTGTATGAAAAAGAAGCAACATTCTGAGAGCAAACAAAAAGGAACAGCTAAAAAGCTGTTCATAATAGAAAGACTATTAAAAGACACTATTATTGTGAAGCTACATGGTAAGTGTATAAAAAATTTCAAGACTATATTCAAGGAAGTGGAAAAAATATGTTGTTTTTAAACTGTGAATAAAAGACGCTATTAGAAGTAGAGAGCCTTTAGCACAAAGCTTTAGTTATCACTTAATTAAAGAGGGAAAAGAATGCTGAGGATATAGGAATGCATTTAAAACAATAAAGCAGGGTTCTGAGGCTTAGCAGGCTATCTACATATAAAAATGAACACCACCACCATTCAAAAAAACCTCCCAAACACCAAACCAACGGTAGTTCTGGAATGTAAAGGGACCCACCAATGAAACCATAGTGTCCATAGATCCCTGAGATGGAAACATGGGGCTGCAGTTTGTGCTGGCTGATGCCACAGAAGGAAAGGCTACAGTATGGGAGCCTCCAGCCCAGCAGAACATTTTCTAGGACAGGATGTCTACAGGCACCTTCCTGTGAATTTACCCATTTCCATGTATTCCTGCCAGCTCTTTGTTAGCACCAAAATAAAATATGGACCTAGTGTTGTGTATTGAAAACCACTTAGGAGTTATCACCTTGATGATATCACTCCAACACCTCAAGTCTCCCATGGAGTAGGGCAGGACAACAGTGAATCCACAGGTACCTTCCTTTGTTGAGCATTTTCAAACCCTACTAAACAGTTTTGACACAGCTCTTGAGATCAGGAGATCAGCTCAAAACCTGGTGGTCACAGTCCCTGTTTGCAGTGGCTTGCCCAGGCTCCTCAGCAGGGTTAGACTGATGTCCTTTACCCAACTGACCCAGCACCTCTGGCACTCCAGCAGCTGGTTTGTGCACTTAAAGATTAAAACATGTCCATAAACACAACAGAAATCAGGCTTACAAACCACAGCAGCTTCATTGCCTCTTCTTGGGCATTTTCAGTCCTCCTCATTTATATATTCACATTTTAATGCCTTAAAAAGATGAAATTTTCGAAAGAAAATCAGAATATTTGTAAAATCCTTTTTTGGTCTTGTTTTATTTCAGCTAAATTGTGGATCTGCCTACTCAAATGGACATATTTAGAAAATATAAATGTAGCAGATGCTTACAAATATGCCCTACTTCTACAGTAAACTCTTCTTTACACATTTTTATTAGCTAGTAACACACAGATCCTCCATGCAGTCTTTGAGGGAGAAAAGATTGGGTTTCTTCAAAAAGCAAACACAGCCTTGTAAGAAGGAAGCACATTTTCAAACAGAGACTGTGTGTATATCATGACGGGCTCCATTGAGGAAATATTTGAAGAAAGATTTTTATATCCAGTTCTCATGGACCTGTGATTACATGGAGATGAAATCTAATTTATTACATTATTCACTGGAGAGAAGTTCTGGTACTTTTGGCAGGTTTCTCAGCATGCAAACAAACAAATGATTGCCTGCATTGCCCAGCATAGAATTTGCTGTTCTTTGTTTTTGCCATAAATGTCTACCCTTTATAGCTGCTATGAGCCAGAGATTTAAATAAAATAAGAAAGAAGACGGAAGTCAGTGGAACAAGGGAAGGAAGAGCCATAACTAGAGGAGCAAAATATTTGTGATTAATGAAGGCTTCTGGTAACACAGAGCTCACAGTAGTAATTATGTAGCATCAAATATAGTTCCAAAAATAATAGCAATGTACTATCACTGCTAAAATGCACTCCAAAGACTTACTTGTAATACTGCAGAGGCTTAGGCAGAGCACATGGAAGACAGGAAGATCTCAAGATTAATTACTGAGATTAGCATCTTCTCTTTAATTCAGTGTATGAGAGAGACACACAGCAAATCTAAGTTTTTTAGCAAAGCATAGCTAAGTTATTGACTAAATCCAGAAGGTTTGTGCAAACACTATGCAAAACACAGCAACTCAGCTTGCCCTTAAAATATATACTAGAATCACTGTTTTTTAAGCAAATATTAGCATAATGACTCCAGATTTTAATTATTAAAAAAAGAGAAGAATACCCTAATTACAACGGCAGTTTTTCTCCTGCTGTAAAATAATGATACAAACATGGGGAGAAGATGCTGCTGATTGTAGGTACAATCCAGGATGCCTGGTTTATTTGCCAAGTTGCACAAGTGACCAGATTTTATAGAATAATGTAAGAATGTCCATAAGAGAGGTCTAGAGCAAGGGTAAGGCAGAAGATTTCAAGTACAGTGGGATTTAAGAGATGGTGGTAAAGAATAAGATCAAAGAGGGTGCTAATTTTGAAGCTGGATATAAGAACATGTGAAAAAATTCTACAGGAAACTAAACTTACTGAGCTCTGCTGGTTTTGGAACAGTATGTTGCATATTACATCAAGTCCTTTCATTTTCCTCATGAACAGGGATTTTTCATGGAGTATTGAATAAATCTGAGGGTGTACCTACAAAGTCCATCAGCTTCTGAAAGCCCAGACCTCCTTAGCTGAATCCATGTAACTCCTGGCATCCAAAGGAGGACTGTTGACTTTCTGAGAGATACTGGGAGCACCTGCTACTAGGAACATCAAAGAAGGGAAAAATTTAGACAAAACGAGTCACCAGAAGGAAATTCTGGGATTTTGGGATCTACTGAGATCACTCAGCTTTTGAAAGATAAGAATGTGAAGTGTGGATTTTTTTGAAACCACAAACAACCAGTGCTAAACCTTCTTATGGAAAACATCTGATTCTAATAGCCTTTGCTGCCTAAGATGAAGATGCAATCTCTTCTATTAATTTTGACAAGTTCAGCTTAATTGTTTTCATTATTCTGTCACTAGCATTGTTCATTTTAAATAGGTACATCAATTGGAAGTGGCAGTAGCACATTAGTTAAAGGTTAGTTGTTCAAGCAGCATGGTGTATTGAAAAGAAAGATATACTAATTTCATTAAACTAGAAAGGCACCTTTCCTTCTAAATAATCTATTAGTACAACAGGACCCTTCTAGCATTTCAATTGGCAGGATTATGACAGCTGAAAGTGTAACTTGAAATTTCTCTTCTTAATTGCATCTTCCACATTGCTATCCTATCTCCCCCTCATTTGGTCATTAGATTTCCATCTATTTTGTATGAGCCACTTCCTGTGTTGTGCCTTCATCTTGTGCTTCACTGACTCTTGTGACTTTTTTCTTCTTGTAAATGGTTGACAGGGAGCAGGATATGACTTATTAAATAAAACACCACAAATTCTCCAGCACAACAGCTACAGAAGTTTGCCATAAATACATCACACACGATTTGAAGTCATTAGAAACACAGTTCAGAACAAAATGTGATAATGCCTTTAGATGTGTTAAATTAGCATTTAATTTAAATTTAACAAGTCTGTTGTATAGAACTGAATATCATTCAACTGTGAGAGAAGCACATCTGTGAGCTTGATGAAGATACATTTACTATAATTCAAGCCCAGTTAATTTATTGTCATGTCAACATCTTCATTATATTTTTTCTTTGTCAGTTAAATCTGTTGTCTCTCAGTATTTTCAATATCAATTCAGTCCAACCATTTATGTGCATTGGTTATTTAAGGCTTGCTCAGTGGCTGGTTATATGTATACACCACCTGAGAGACCACACAGGGTGGGTGTGCAAAACTGGCTGTACCTCAGAGAAAATGCAGCAGCCTCTTAAGAGTCTGATCACAAAACTTGTTCCATCTGGTTGGTAGGAAACATTCTGTAAGCTTCAAACAGTTTTCTTTTTTTAAAAAAACACTAGGTTTTATACAAGTGCTAGAGAATTTTTTTATAAAATTATATTTTAAAAAGTTTTTTCATTTGATTGTATTGCCTCTGTTCTAAAAAACTTTTTTACAAATTATCAGGGATTAATATATCTTAAATACTTTCAAATTAATTTAGAATGTTTTGATTTGCTTTAAATATTACATCCTGATCTACTTTTTTTTTATTCCATTTCTGTTTTCAAATCTAGAACACTTTTAGGAACTACAACACAATAATATACAGAGTGAAACTTGTCATGATAAATAGGAAAAGTCTTTACAAAATGTTTGAGGAAAGAGTCAATACCAAGAGGCAATTATGCTTAAAACATCTTTTGAAAAGTAATAGGGTAATTTTTCTCCTGTTATGCCACATTATGACATTAATTGATCACTAGAATGAGATAGAAGACATGGAATAAAATTTAAAAAGTAAATTTTCCCATAAAATTCCTATTCCCTTGAAACACGAAAGGCAAGTTTCAACTTATTATGGCATTTACTGCTTTATTTCTCTGTTTATCAAGCTAGCAAGCAATTTAAGGTTGAGGCCCTTTCTGTGCAGTGGTCACACATTCTCTAAAGCTGGCCCTTATGCTGTTTACACTACAAGCATCAGACAGAAAACCTGGGAGCAGATGGGATCATTTATTGGCTTTTGTTAGATTGAGACCCAAGAATTGCTGAGAAAAACCTACTGCCAAACCCCGAACTCATGTAAATGCAACTGCATTAAATGACAATAAAAGACATCCCTTCTAATTAAGCCTCATTAAGTACCTTTTTAGCAATCAGATGGTATTGAATTAACTGCGAGTAGCCGACCTATAAAATCTAATTCAGACCTAACTAAAATCTATCTTGCCTCAGGCTCTCTTTCTTTTTTTGCCACATGTCATAAATGATCTATTGATAAAAACAGAACTTGCCATAAATAGCACAGCCATTGGGATTTGCAGAGTGTGACACTTAAATATCTCACCCACTTGAGGCACATAAATTATTACCCAAACTTCTGTGGTCAAATTTTACTGCATTCAGTGCCACAAAGAAACACGACCACTGGGGTACTCGTGCCACACTTCATCCTACAAGTGGCTGAAGCCCACAGGGCCACCCTGTTTTCCCAGCCTTGGACTGATGCAGCACAGCTGGTCTCCTGCACCTCCACCCAGATTCTGTCATTCCCCTTCAGTAAATCAACCACTCTGGCAAGAAGGGGAAAACTCCGAGCTGTCAGGTTCTGCCCAGCCATCAGCTCCTCTAAGCCACAGGGAATTTGCAGCCAGATTATGACCACTCTCTGTCATCTAAGTGATCGTATTAGAAAACCTGACCAAATAGAATGAGGCAATTAAGGGCTTAGTTAAATCTGATTAAGGGCATGGGAAAATTCTCATGCATAGGGAGACTGCAAAAAAAAGACTAGTTTACCTGGAGGCTGACCTAGAATAGTTCTTTCTCCCTAGATTAGGGAGAAACTTGAATAAAGAACAAAAATTCCAGCAGAGCCAGAGCAGCAGGATCAGAAAATTTTTCCAACATTCACGCAGAAGAATAAGGATTGTGAGGTGGAACTCAAAGTGACAAATATAAAATAAAGTCACAGGGAGAAATAACTACACAGGAAAGGATGAGTACAAATAGATCCTACAGAAACTTGGACAAATTTCTTTAGTTCTTTGTTGGATATCATTATTTTAAGGAGGAAAGAGTACAATTTTTAATTTTAAGAGGTTATGTATAGCTTTTTGCTAAATTTTTTACACCTTTAATAAAGTCTAGAATTGTATTGGTTAAATATATTTATCGTCTTTTTGGCAGGCTAGGAAGTCAGAATTCTAAGTATTGAACAGGAGCTGCTTCCTTGGGATCTTCAGGCCTGAAAATAAATTTTGGCAATATTACCCACTCTAGCTAGACATTATGTGGGTCATATAAGTGAGTCCCATCTTTGAAATATATATCTTCTATATATGTTTTTGAGATCAAGTTACATGCTTGTGAAGAGGAATGTTCTTGTTATTCCTCCTTTACAAGTTGGGAGCTGAAGTATGAGGATACTGTACAAGGTCCATGTATAAGAGGTCAATGTATATAAATATTTGAATCCCCGGGAGAGACTCATTTCATTGAATCATAGAATGGTTTGGGTTAGAAGGGACCTTAAAGATCACCCAGTTCCAACCTCCCTACTGTGATTTAATATGGAACTTCACTCAGTGACAGCAATGCTGGATTTTCTGGGTACTAACCCAAGGACCAGCTTTAGCTTCTCTTCAGCTGCATGTCTCTGGCTCCTGGGAGCAGACTGGTCCAGAACTGCTCTACAAGCATCTTCTGTGCATGATTCTACTTCTTTATGAGTTTGCCACAGTAAGACAAGTGAATTTCTGGTGACAGGTGAATGTTCATATTCTCCATGAAAAGAATATACAAGGAAATTAAATAACCCTGAATAACTTCAGAAAAGGAAACACAACCAAATCTAGAGAGATAAGCGGGTAGCTACAGAAATAACAGAAAGTGATAAAATAAGCTATTTGCTTTTCAGAGCATTATCCTTAGCAATTAAAACATCTCTGTGAAGAGAACAACCTCAGGAAATGCCTAGCAATTGTTTCCAGCCACTCAAACAGCCATTCTTAATGTTTATACTTTAATTGGTTTCTATAAACCTATTTACCAGCTCATAACTCCATAATTCTGCTACATTCCACCAATTAAATCTAACAGCACTAATACAAACTTCTGTCAGTTTGTTAATTTGTTACAATCATTTTTCTGTAAATCCAGTCTGGTGATTGAGAATTTGTCACCTTCTACTGCACTTTGGCTTTGAATTTATCCAACTTCCTCATAAAGCCTTCTTTGTAAGTGCTGCCAGCTGGAATTGCCACCTCATGGCCTTTTTACCATTAGTTCCATGCTATTATATGAAAAGAATTTAATGGCAACTCTGTCATTGACTTCAGCACTATTGGAATAAAGCTACTTACAAGGTAAGTGAAAAAAGAATTAGTTCACATTTGGTGTCATGAAAAGCCCCATCTTGACGAGACAAATTGGCATAGCTTTATACATAAATGCCTTCTTTACTTGGATAATAACCTTTCAGAGGTTATTAGAATTTTATTGCACTTTTAAAAACAACTTCTACTGAGATTCATTCCAGCTGATACTTAGTGTTTGGTACTGCTTAGTAGTATCCGAAAATAATACCAACATTTTTCAGTTTATTTATTTTTTCACCTGGAATTCTGTCAGGCTTTTCTCTTTAAAATTAACTTCTGTCATGTGAATAAAGAGAAAGAAAGGATGTCTATATGAAATATCCCTGATCTAAGCAGGATCATCACTGCTGTTGCATTTCTATTTTATAATTAATGTAGTATTATTCAAGGCACTGGGCACTGAATGTTCTTCAAATACATACAGTGGGGAAGTTTTGGCCCCAAATTCCTTACAGGCTCATGCTTCTTACCTTAACTGACAATAAAAAAAAAAAAAAAAAAATAAGCAAGACACAGTGCTCTACCTCAAAAAAAAATTTCAGAGCAGGAATGCACCCAACCTCCTGTTAAATACCTAAGCAAGCATTCTACTCAGGGAATCATAGAGTCACAGAATGGCCTGGAATGAAAAGGATCTTAAAAATCATTTTGTTCCAGCACCATGTCATGGGCAGGGACACTTCCACTACCCCAGGTTTTTCCAAGCCCTGTCCAACCTGGCCTTGGACACTTCCAGGGATGGGGCAGCCACAGCTTCTCTGGGCACCCTGTGCCAGGGCCTCACCACCCTCACAGGGGAAGAATTCCTTCCTAATATCTGACCTAAACCTATTATCTTTGAATTTGAACCCATTTCCCCTTGTCCTGTCACTACCTGTCCTTACAAATTGTCTCTCTCCAGCTTTCTTGTAGGATCCCACCAAGGTACTGGAAGGCACAATTAGGTCACCCCAAAGCCTTCCCTTTTCCAGGCTGAACAATCCCAATTTGTTTGGAAAGAAGCCAAGTCATCATTTAATGCTTTTATATTGTTTCATACATCTGCTGCATTTGCCTGTTTTGCAGCCTGGAAGCACAGCCCAGGACCTGCCTGTGCCACATGCAGTGCAAATGACCAAGCTGCCCAACTTGGTGTCACCAACTTCTGCCGAAGAAATAAAAGAAAAAGAAAAAACTAAGGAAATTCTGTGACTGTATAAAGAATAAAAAGTGAAGGATGGAAGAAAGTGGTGCCATCACAACAGCTTAACAGATGTTTGATAATACAGGGATGGCATTAAAGTTTCTAAAGAATTTCTGTTATGCGCGACGTGGGAATTTTGGACAGTGTCTTCCTGAGAACCCAGCTCAGTTTCTTCTGTTAAAGAGACGGAAGCTAAGGATTTGTACCCACATAAAAGGCACTGCTAAAAAGACATGGACTATGCAATCAAATGTCCAACTGTAAATGAATTATCACTATGAAGTTTTCTGAAAATTCCAGTAATCATTGTTAGCATATCACTGTCTGCAATCAGAGCTATGCAATCAAAGGACTGCAAATCTCCCTATCCCTTCTTTCAAAAGCAGAAAATAAGCTTGATCTTCCCAAAAACCATCCTGATTTTAAATTGCAAATGTATATCTGATGGTCTGGTTTTGTATTTTGAAGAGTTAAAATTAATTTAGATTTTGTAACTGCTTTTTCAGCCTTCTGTATACAATAAGTTTTTAAAGAAAAAAAAATAAAGCTATTAAATATGTTCTTGATTCATTAAAACTGTGTTTATAGCAATTTCAGTGATTAACAAGCCTTGAGGGAAGTTTCTTTAAATAGTTTGCTAAAACCCAAAAATTCCTGCAGCAATATGAAGCTCAGATTCTTTCTGCAGTAGATCTATTGTAAAATATTCACCAGATTTTCAAAGATCAAACTATCGGAAGGAATTCATGTGTTCCAAGCACGTAAGAAAAGATAATTTCTCCTAATTAAATTTTGCATACTTTTCCACCTATAAAAATCAACAGAGATAAAAATATACCTTTTTTCCCCCCCATAAAAGGTACATTTGGTTACCCTATTCCTCCTTTTTTGCAGTGTGCAGGATCACTGGGTTAGAGTTTGCAGACTTTGCAGACAGACAGAAAAAAGTGGACGGTGTTTGAAATATCTACTTAGAGTTCCACAGTTGCTATTACAGGTTTAACCAGATTTCTTCAAATTGACCTTTGTATAACAGACATTGGAGCTACTTACAGAACAGTACTTGACTAAGAGCATTTTTATTCTATTTATATCCACCCACACAGCGTGGAAATTGCTCATTTAATTTCCCCACAGCTTTGGAACATCAGGTTTCACAGAGCTTTGGAACACCACGGCACAGAGACCTGTACCCTCAGTCAACAGGAAGAGTCAGGGAGCACAAAGCACATGCAGAAACTTAATTGGGAAACTCAGGTTGTCCTTCGTACAGAAAAATCCCCACAGGACATGCTGTGATGACTCTGTGATTTCCCTTCTTTGCCACTCCTGATATTTGTGTTACACTGGAGCCTATGGCAGCAGAGCTTGCTGCCCCTTCTCCATCAACAGCAGATTCCAAGTGTGTGATCACACCATCAATCCTCCAGCTCACACCATTGCAACAGATGGTACACGGAAAAGCTGGGTGTATTTGCGTGCTCAAAAAGTAAATAAAAATATATGACACTAAAATGCTGACATCAGTGGAAATTGTAATGAAAACCTATTAGCTTTAATGGTAATGAACAACTATTATCTTTAACTGTGCAAGAAATTATATTACCAGAATTCATTACATATCTATAGAGGAAAAAAATAAAAACCCACATGACTTTTATTATAACGCCTATGTAGTGACCTCTAAAGGGAAATAAAAGGGAGGTAGAATGCATAGGAAGATGCATAAAACCACATATATATTTATATAGCACAGTTTTGCCTGATCCTCAGTCCCATACTGCTCCCAGGTACCATGATTATACACAATACAAGGCGCAATACTGCTACTGGCATCACGAGCCATCACCAGCAGCCTCCTAAAACTTTGCCTCACAGAGCACTCATTCCCTCTATTTTCTCCTAAGGAAGTTGTCTCCTTCTTATTGCCAATTTATCCAAAATGGAACAGTTAAGTCTATTTTAAATCTCTTCTGCTGAATTCTAATTACTTGGATGTTCACTGTGTTGTGGTGAGTCCTTTCTCACGAGTGAAACTTTTCCAAAGGTTTCCAAGTCAGAGCAGGGTTTTCATTTGGTATGAGGCCAACATATAACAAGAAACAATCCTTTTTATGGATCTGTTTGTGTGCCTATAATGAAATAATTTATGAGCACTGCATGTTTCCAGTTCTAACACCTCCAGAGTAGTTCTGAGTCCTTATGAACACCATCTTTACTGCTGGAGGACAAGTGCCCAGCACCAGCTACTTTTGACATGTGCTATTTATATCAGCTATATAATATATTATATCATATATTATATAATAATTATAATTTATAATATATAATTATCAGGTTATAATATTTGCTCTAAGTTGACACTTGAGCCACAGAGGCAACACCACATGTGCCTTTTGGTAATCGAAATAAATCAAACAAAAAACAACCAAGGGCAATGGCTTTTCTCAGTTCACCCAACACACCACAAACTGTCCAGAACAGAACCAATCCTTTTGTGCTCCTAAATACCTTCTGGACTCTCTTGGCATTTGCAGCACGAGGAGTTCTCACAATTCCTGACACAGAGCAGCTGTGTAATGCCTCTCTAAAGTCCTGCACATGATCCAAGGCAAGAAGAATGAGCGATACACAGACTGCTGCCTTGTTCCACCCCAAAGAGTTACACCAATTAAGCTCAGAATTGCTTTGGAAAGTGGCAAAAGTGGAGTCTGTCCCTCTTCCTCCCATCAGTAAAAAAATAAGTATAAAAGCTAGGTTTCGTTCAAATTAGGAGACACTGCTGAATTTAAATGCATTTTCATGTTCATCTTCCATCAACAGCAACTTGGGGAGACCTTGGACATTCCTCACTGAACCACTAAACACAAAGGATATACACCAAAAGATACACAAACAAATAATAAAAAAGGAAAAAATATCATGAAACTACAAGCCTATCAGAAAAAAAGTACACTCTAAAAAATACTTTAGGTATTTTCCAAGGAATAACAATTCAGTTACTTGACATCCTAATGATCAGCTCTTTCCTCATATGCTTGTGGAGGTTTAACAGCAAAGTCAAGCTGTATGTCCTTCACTCTGTTATCCTTTATAAAGATACTTTAATCACTCTTCATTCCACATCTGGTGCACTACACACATAGGCACAAGGAGATTAGTAAAATCAAATCTCTTTGTCTTTTAATATATTCAGCAGTGCAAATAAAAGTAGAGAAATGAGAGGAAAATACAAGAAACGAGAACAGCTGAGGAGAGAATCTCAGACCAGGCAGAAAAATCCTCAAGGACTTATGAAAAACAAACCACTTCAACAGGCCAATTCATGGAGTCAACTGCATAAAGTGAATTATTCAATCAAAACCCAGAAACAGGTTTGTGGAACAACAATAAAAGAGTTCCTCATCTGCTTCTTTGTTTACTGTCCACTTTGCTTACTTTGCCCTCACAATTTAAAAGTAAGGAAAATGAAGGGAAGGACAGAAAGAGAATCAGCTTTCTGCCCAGCACTAATAGCAGAGGCAGAAGCAGATGCTACTTCAGGGATCAACCTGTCACCTTTAACTTTGCCTCTCCTTCTGCAGCAGATGTGCAAGCAACACATACAGCAGCCATAAACTTTAATTCAAAGTAGTTTCAATTTTCCCAGGGGTTTTGAGTATATTTTATGTGTTTTTTCCTATGACCCAGCTATGCTCAGTCTCCCCTCTGATTTGTATCACAGTGCGGAGGAAATGTTCTGTGTCTACACAAGCATCCATGGGCCAGAATAATTCCAAACAGCAGTTTCTGCTGTTTTCTTGTGACTTATCTTCTGTGGTGCGTGATGTGAAATTTCACACCTTTCTTTATTTGAACCATTCTGAAAAATGAGCATCATTTCACTCCCAAATCTGTTGAATTCAAATAATTAGATGGATCACCACTGCTGAGCTCCAGCCAGACATCAACGGTAAGAAGCAACACATTTACCTTTCACCACTGTGTCAAAAACACAGCTTTAAGGTTTGATCCAATGCTAATATAGCAGTAAAATTGAAAGCCCTGATTCTTGCTGGCTTGATTAATAGCTTTATGTATCTATCTGTAAAAATATGTTAAATCGGGTTAACAATCCTAAAAAAACAGGTGCATTAAGAACTAATTAGTTCTTGTTCAGACACATCACAGAGTGATGCAATTTGCAAGAATGCTGAGCACAACTGGCCCTTTTGCCTTAACTACAGTTATAAAGCTCAGACCTACTTCAGCAGAAAGTGAACTAACTTATTGTTAGGAGTTTATATGAGGAACATCTCTCCATAAATTAGTTTGTTTAACTTCTTTCTTGTAGCATCCATCACTCAGATGTTCTTTCTTGCTTGTTTGGATCATCTCAAAGCCTAACAAGGTAAAACCTAAAAGAGAGAAGTGCACTTCACGACAGTATTTCCTTTATCTCAATTTCATTGCCTTAACATTTTCTACTGCAGTATCAGCCTTGCCATTTTCCCTACACTACCTCTGGCCAACAGGGAATGTCATCAGTTAGAGCAGTCAGTTTTCCCCTTCCCTACAGAAATCAAATGTGTCATCTCTGCAGTGGTCTCAGTCTCTGTAAGCCAACAAAGTCTTCACACCCCTTTAAACTGGGCAGGTTCTGCTCCAAACACTGCATCTGTGACAGGGGATTTGTTTATTGTTAATTACAATGTCTTCATTTTTTCTAGCTGAAGAAAATTAATGTGGGCATTAGGCAAAGAGGAAGCTTGATGTAGAATTGTACAATTCCAGCATTCAAAGGGACCAGGCATTTCAAGTTTCCCATAAAAGATACTGAGGATTTTGCACTGAGACAAATGAGGTTCCATTTAGGTTGAAATTTTTTAAGCTATTGCTGTAGATACCTTCTGGGACTTAAGGGATATTTTTTTTTTGGTTCATTTGTTTGTTTTAAAGAACAGAACTCCACTTGTTAACACTCATTAAAACCATCCTAAAAATTACTTGATATTTACCAATCATAACATGCTTCTTTTCTTAAATAACACCAATATACCCATTGACCCAGCTGAGAACAATAGACATCCATTTGCATGAAACTACTTATTTTATACTATTTCATATTCTATATCTACTTTTTCCTCTTGTAAGTACTATTCAAATGATATCCTGGGTTTTCTTTTTTGTCATTGCATTTTTAAAGGGCTTACCTTGTCACTCATTAGAACCTTTCAAGTGCAGCTCTGCCCAAGGGTTCTAACCTACATAGCATTCCTGCCATCACTCAGGCACAGAAATCTTGCCCTCACCTCATCAAAGACAGATCAAACACTTTGGCCAAAGCTCCACTTGGTGTAAAACTGCAGGGCACCTATATTTAAAAGAAATCTTTAAAGCAGACCTTTCTTTCCAAAATGTGCATTAGTCTCAGCTGAGAACACAAACACCAACACGTCTGGAGCCCTTTTACTCTCCAAACCAGGCGCTAAAAGCACAGCATGAGCAGCATACTCAGCCACCACCCTACTCCCTGAGGTGAATTATTGATTTTGAGGTTCCACTGCAAATCATGAACCTTCACACAATCCTTGCAGCTGACCTACATGACGTTGGCGTTCCCTGAATTTCTGTTCCGTAATTAAATTCACCTTAGAAGAAAAGATGCAGTATTTAGCATAGCACAAAGAACAGCCATGCTTTGAAGTCTTGCCTAATCTTGCCTAAACCAAGATATGATTTTGTCAGTGAAGATTATAACATTTATGCACTTTTCACTTGTCATAACAGATTTACTGCTTATTTTCTACAGCTTTCCTGGAGAAAAGCATATTCCTGCCATTCTAATGTCACAGTATAGTTTAATAGTTTAAGTATAGTCTAGCTCAAGATTTTTTAACGTGGCAAAAGTAGCTGAAGAAGAGGCTCTGAAAAACATTTCATTTCTGCAATGAATTTTAGAGAGGAAGAGCAGGCTAATGAGTAATTAAGGAGCCATGTAGGGGCCAAGTAGAAACCAAGTTCTGAATCTGGCCTTCTAATTGGCCCTAGGAAACACTCAAGTTCTTACTGTAAAAGCTTCTTTGTCCTTTTTGTTTTTCAGATTTAAATGGACATGATAATATCTTATGTATATCTGTATAGAGTGTTCAGATCCTAACATTCATTTTTGTGTGCCAGGAACTGTCCACATTATTACCAGAGATTAGAATCATTCACCTCACCACAACTCAAGGTTCTTAGTGGGTCATTTTGGATAAGAAGACAGCATTAGGAAGGAGTCAGTGTAACTTCAGTACTTCTGTGAAAAGTATATTAAACAGACGTCAAAATTAGTTGGACTAGGACTACTGAAAGACAACTAAACCATTTCTCAGAATTGCTCCTTAAAATTACTGGACTAATTATTTATGATGGAGCTGGATGGCAAGCAGGTGAAGAAAACATGGCAAAAGGCATTAAAATGTCCAAGAACCAGAAGCCTGGATATGAAATATCAGCAGTCAAGATTTGAGTCACAACCCAAAATTCCCAGGAGGTCAAAACAGAAAAAAAAAAAAAAATCAAACTAAGTGAAGGAGCGACATTTCTGTGAAAATGTCCAATACATTTTGGTACTTTTTAGCTTTAGAGCTTCATGCACACAAAGCCAATGTGATTTATCTCAAAATTCAGACTTTAAACACTTAATCATCAGTGTAACAGTTACAAGTTTTTTAAAAAAATTGTGGTTGTTAAGTTGGAGCAGCACACCGAATTAAATTATCCATATTTAAAACTCAAAACTTTAATTTAAATGGCATAGGAAACAGCCCTATTTTTATATATTTTTTTTATTCTTACCAGTTTTCCAAGTGATTGTTTTATTCTACTGGAAATGTAAGGTACGCTATTAACTGGGAAAAAACACAAGGCTGTGCTGAACTGAGGGAATATGGCTACATATTTCTGTAGACTGATTGCACTGGCTCACAGAGATGCATTGTTCAAGCACCTAACATTCAGCAAAGGATGAAAAGCCATGAAAGGCAAACTCCTTTTGCAGAGAGAGTGTTGTGAAGCAGAGAGGATTCTGAGCAAGTACCTCATGTACATTGTTCTTTTGTGCTTTGCCATCATGCTCAATTTTCCATTGCAGACTTTGCCTTTCACACAGATGGATATTTTATGGAATTTGCTAAGGACGTTGCAAGGCCAGAGCAGAGCATGGACATGAATCTAATTTGGTTTTTGTTGGTGGTGCCAAATGTTTGAGCAAAAACTTTATTCTTTTACTTCCAGATTGTGTTTCTTCATGCCCATTTAGAATAAATAATTTCTATTCTTTACATATCTCATCTGGTATGCAGCTCTGAGCTACTGTCTGACTCTAGATTTGCTACACTAAGCCCTTTCTGGGTTGGAAATGCTTCCAACACAAGCTCATAGAAATTTTTACCAGCCTCAGGCTTCATTCCACACATAATAGTCAGTCTGATGTTAGGAATACTTATGCCACTATTTATATCAAATCAGAAAAAAATAGAAATAGGCACTTGCAGTACAAGAGATCTGATTTTTTTTTTTTTTTGACCCTTTTAATCAAGTAGAACTTGATGTCAGCTCATTTAAATCTTTTAGTTCACCTAAAATTCAAGCCGGTTAGGGATAACATATTACAGCATATCCCAGAATGGCAGGTTCTGTTCTGCTAAACTGTTCTAAGATCGGTAAAGTTTTTACAGAGCTAGAATCTGATGAAGACATTTCTTAATGCAATCAAATCAACTGATTGTGCAATTCTAACATAGTCTCATACCTGAACAGCTTGCATATTACACTGGTATTATTAACAGTTCATGTAAAAAAGGCCAAGACATACATTCAAAGTATGAAAAACTCAAACATGAATTTCTCTTAAAGCTGGAAAGCTGTGACTACAACTACAATCAGCCTTCCCAGCCCTCCAGTGGACTCCAAGGCATTTTGCCCTCCCTAAGGCAGCCACCCACATGCACTCAGCAGTATTGTCTGTCCTGTGCCTGAAGTCACAGATGAATCATTGCAAAGCATCTCCTCTTCTAGGACGTCAGTGACTCTCCTGGTCAAGGAAATCAACCAGCAGAAGTCATAGCAAGAAGCACTGCAGGCCCTGTTACAGCCAGTTTGTGCTTTTCAATACTGGCAACAAGTGCAGGGAAAAAAAGGGAGATAATACCAGATGGATTTGACAGTCCTTTTCATCAGGACAGCCATGAAAGGATACTCTTCTCTTCCTCTAAATGACATTTTAATGCTGCTACAGTTCACTGCCACAAACTCTGATAAGAATACACAATTTGCTTAAATGCTTATTAACTGACAAGGAAATCCAGACTTATTTAGGAGAACAAAGGTAGGAAATCAAGCATTTAAAATCTGCCACTATCCAGAAGGGTCACACTACTCTGGCATGCTCTATATTTCACACCTTTCATATATAATTGTTTGATTTAGTGACACAAACTTTATAATCTTGCAGCTCAAAAGGAATTTGCATTAATAATACTAGAAAGACAGTTAAACCTCTGCTAGCTCATGCTTCAACAGATATTCCTTATTTAAAATATTCTGACATTGGAGTGCCAGTTTCCCATCTTGGCAAATGTCATCAGGCAGGTTCTTTCTACTCTTAAATTACCTCAGTTTCTTCCAGTTAGTACAATTGCTTTAAAACAAAGAAACAAATCCATATTTCTTTAAAATTCTAAAGAATCATTTGCATTATCACCAAGTAATCTGTCGTAAAAAATTACTTAAATTTTCTCATCTTTCATTAAAAAAAATCCTGAAGGTGTGAGCACACATGCAAGGCCATATTTACTCTGTGAAGAAGGATGCATAGAAACATCCAGCCTGTGAATCCTCACCAGGCCATATGGATAAGGTAGAGATGCTAAGCTGTCAAAATCTAGGATCCCTACAATTACACTTCTGCACAAATGTAGGCACCTAGAAGGTTTTACAGGTATATAGACCCTCTGAGAGAGAACTTAGATGAGCAGAAATGGGCTTGTGCCCTTCATCACATCTATGTGACCTACCTGTGCTCTAGAATTGGCAAGTCCCCTCCCCGATGTGAACTTTTGTGTTCCTATGACCTCCATTTCAACCTACTGCTGTGAAAGGTACTCCCCAATTTCAAAAATATAATTTTTATCCAGATTTTCTGGTTTCTCATCTGTCATGTTTGATGGTACTCCTCTTCCTTTATATTTGCAGATTGAAACTTGTTTGATTCAATTTCCATTGCATGAAATATAAATGCAGTAGCAAATGAGTAATCTAAGGTCAACGGAGAACCAGCAGGGAAACAATATTTTTCAAGACTGTATGAAATGGAGCAGCTAACATACACAGCATATTTAGTTTATTCCAGTGTCTCTTCTTAATGAACCCTTTAGAAAATAGACAAATGCATCACATAAAGCTCATACTCAGCAGATGTAGGTCACAGAAAGAGGACTCTCTACAGATCCTCCATGGTTGCACTGTGAAAAACATTTTCAAATTTCACTGTCTTTTAGGTTGTATAAATTCTTCCAAAAACGCAGGGAAAATGTCACCTCGTGTTAAATATTGATGCCTGCTCCCATACAGTGAATCATCCTCCAAAGTAGCATTAGGGTAGATGTATATTAAAAACTGTCACTGCAAAACTTCATTGCTTTGTATAGGCAACACAAACAATGCTGAATATACTGCAGAGCACACAAGGAAGGACTCTTCTTCCATAATATCTTTTCTCACCACATAAAATTCCTGGTAATAAAAAAAGCACATTTTTTTTTTTCAATCAGCTTTTGCTCTCTCTCTCTTTTTTTGCTTTTGCTGTTTCTCCTACTTCTAAGTTTCCTTAGGCATCCGTAGAAAAAAATATTACCCATAAAGATCTGAAGTGGCCATAGTAATTGCAGAGCAATGCCAGCTGCAAGATCTAGGTCTGGGGGCCAGGCTGTTCCTCACTTTTCGAACCATTTAACTCCAGCAAGCAAGCACACCAAATGTGCAAGCAAGAACACCAAATGCACTGCAATATGTTAATCTAGCCACTGCCCTGATTTAATTGGCCCAGAAAATTGCTTGAGGTGTTTAGGACTGCAATTAAGGCTAGAAAAGTCTGGAAACACAGTCTTTGGTGGTGAAGGGACTTTCTTATTATTATTTTCAAGAAGCCAAACCCTCTCTTAGCTAAGACTCATGGGCTTAATTAGAGATTAATTAGATTTACTTGCTGCTCCTTAGTTGAATTATAGCTCAGCAGACATATTTTAGGTGGCAGGTATAAAATTTAGCCTTTTTCTAGCTCTCCTTTTTTGTCTCTGCCCCCAACAACCAGAACTTCCTCAATCAGCAAATTCATTTGGTTCAAATGAGAATAATTGTCCATCTCTACCCTTATCTTCACAACTTGAGGATACCTCCTGTAATTTATGCTAACCAAATGAAATTAATTTTAAGAGAACAGCAACCCTTGCCTGCCACTGTGACCATGCTGTAGCCTGTGACCCTGCAGCTGGAAATAAAGTTACTGTGCACTGGAAATATCCAGCTACATGTACAGAGATAGAAGTAGGGAGGTGACTGCACCAGAACAACAGACAAATTAGCTAGGTTGGCCCACAAATCAGAGACAAAATCTTATACGAAAAGCACAAATAACAGCAACTCAAGTAGCAGCTATGGGTGAGATATGGGAGTCCATTTCCATTTGGACTCCCAAAGGGAGAAGAGATTCTTCAGAAGTGCTCAGCCTGTAACAGAGCTCAGCACAAGCCATGGCTAAAGCACAAAGCTTGTCTGCAAGCATCTAATGCTCCCTTTGCAGGATGCCTATGCATCATGGAACAGGAGGTCAAACACACTCCTTCAAAAAATCAGTAAAAATACACACTGAGGTTTACACATAACAGTTTATCTAAATTAGCAAATGCTCAACACTGACTTTAATTTGACTTATCCATTTCTGAGTTTACTATTATTCTAGACAACAGCAGCAGGCACAATTTCAATACTTACATGATTCATTTTCATTAAGCTGGAATGGCATCATGTTGTTACTGTCTGGTTATTTGGGTTTAGTGGGGCCAGCAGAATATTCTTCTGTTGGGTTTGGTGGTTATTTTTGGGAGAGGTTGTTTTGTTTTAAACAGACTGTTCTCCAATCCTGTTGTCACAGCAACAGTGGACATAACTAGCTGACACAATTTTTTCCTCCAAACCTTCAGTGCTATTCAGATTGCAGATTGAATTTAATAAGCCAATTTAACAGCCTTGCTGAATCTAATTGCAAGTTCTCCTAATAGTATGACATTGTCCTTTTCAATACATTCTGAAAGATTTCTACAAATTCTTTTCATATAGACTAGTGAGTTTTCTTTGCTTAACTATATATTAAGAGCTTTCTCCCCTTCATATTCACATAGATAAGAATTCACCCTTTTAAATTTGAATCTTGGAAGTTGAAAAAAAAAATGTTGAGGATAGAAACATTTAGAGCTCTGTGTTTTACAGTGACAAGGCTGAATTTCCAATATTATACAGTAAGGACATATACCTTTGGGGTTTCCTTTAAGGAAAAAAAATCCACTCAGTCCACCAGATTTCCCCCTGATATTTTAGATTTGACTTGTAAGCAGTGAATGTATTCTAAGTATGAACATATTCACCCTGAAACAATAAAACTTAGTACCGCGCCCTACCTTGAGCAGAACAGTTTTAAAGTGGTGAGCCCACATTATTACACCAATATACTCTGAATAACACATCTCTCTAAAAGACCTCTAAAACTCAGTGGTAACAGTTCCATGGCACTCTCAAAGGTAACCACAACACCAAGGTGCAGCTCTGCTCTAGTTGATACAGATGGATCATTCAATCCACAGCATTCTCCATAACCCCACCAGATCACAGAGCAACAGCCAAGCAAAGAGGATTTTTAGTCACACAGAGCCATGACACTGAGTCACTGCAGTTTTGTTTCACTGAACTTACTAGTACTGAAATTTATCTGAAAGGTGCCTTTGTAATTTTGGAGGAAAAATATGTTACATGGACTTTTCCAATCACAGCAAGAGTGGGCTTTGGGTTTGGTAAACAGAGCCTACAATGACAAAGTGATGTCCTGAAACAAAAGCAATAAAGGCCTTGAACAGATGCAGCCAAAATTATTCTGAGTTTTCTGCCCTTTCAAGGAAAAGTGATTATGCCATATATGTCTAAGGCATCAGAGTTTGGCAACAAGCAGCACCAGGTCACTCTTGGGATTGGAAGTGATGCTCTGTGATGCTAGCATTTTCAAAATGAAAATTTTCCTTTTAATACAAACACACAACATCTTTTCCAAGTCACAAAGAACATTGTTTTCCTGTAGTATCAGAAGAGTTTATGAGAGATGTGTGAAGTCATTCTGAGGGTATCTACTGTGCAGTCTAAACAAATCACAGAGGGCTTTGTACAGAAATTAAGATTTCTTGAACTCTTACCAGTTCAGATACTAAAAGCTCTCAGACATAATAGAACAAAAAAGGAAAAAAAAAAGAAAAAAAAAAAGTCAAATTTAACCAGCTTTTGGCCAGGTTTATGCAGTCTGCTAAACTTGGTGCTGCTGGGGTGAGATTCAGAAGGCCTAAGCTAGTTGTACCTCACAATAGGTTTGACTTTGGATACTGTTTCCTGGTCTTCCCTGTGTTGAATTATTGGAGTTCAGAGATCTTGAAAAGCTTATTTAGTTGACAAACTAGAATATGGATCTCTGTTATTGCAGAGAATTAATTCAAATCAATATGACTATGATGGATCTTAATGATGTTTCACAATGTGTGCATGTGTACACTTAGGAATTAATTCAAGGTAATTGAATAAATTTATATACTTTAATTTGTAAATGAGACCTGATTCCCCATGCTAGTGGTTTTCATATCTGTTTTTCCTGTCAGACTCCACTACTAAGGCTCTTCAGCTTTGTGTGCTATTACCTTCTCAGTTACCCAATTAAATAAACACTAATCAGCTTATTTAATAAACTAAATTATAGTTTCTGTATTGGCCTAAGTTTATGACAGAGACAAAGAGATATTTAAGATGTACAATGTGTTGCACTAAAGTAAGCAATGGACTACATATTATCTGGAGATAGACAGATGCCTGACTAGCCACTGCATGTGTTTTTGGGGAAAAAAATTTAGGATCATCATGTCATTCACATTTAAATTTAGAAAATAGAAAAGATAGATTATGAAAAAAAAAAAAAAAGGCTTTCAACACATCTTCCATCTTAAAATTAAATAAATGCCCCTTTACATACAGCCTGTTAGGGAACATCTGGGATCAGTCTTTGCAGAACAAGCTGACAACATTCATCAAGAACTGAAGCAGCTAGAAGCTGACTTTCAAATATGTATCTTTTTAAATATGCATCTCTGCTCAGGTTTTTCCCAACTAATCCATCCCTTTTGATGAAAAATATCTGTAAAGGTAGGATTACATGGTATTAGTGGTGATGCTGTAGCTCACACTGTCAGTAGAATGTGGTGGTTTGTCTCTTCTGGGTTTCTTGGTTTCTCGGCCTGGTGTAGGATTTTTCTGATTTTCGCCCCACTTGGGCTGCATTCCCCCTTATCTCAACAAGAACCAGTCCTGCTCAGGGAAGCTTGGGGCAGAAGGGTTGAATTCCACTAAAAGAGACAGGGCTGTCTCAAACTGCAAGTTGCACCAACCACAAAAACTGCAAGCTTTCCACCCTGCTTTGCTAAATCCTCAACACATCACCAATTGCTCAGTAACTGGAGCAAGTAATTTTCAAAAGTAAAAAATTCACTTTATGCTAAGAATTGCTATCTGGTCTCTGCAAAACAGTGGAAAATCAACATTTGGCATTTGAAGGAATCTGTGGGGCTTAGGGTTTTCTCCTTTGTTTGAATGACCAAATCAATTCTTAAATACAGAAGACCATATAATTTTAATAATTTCTTGACCTTGATATGAAATTTTTTTAAAGCAATGTAGCCTTTTCCTTCAAATCAGTCATGTTGGCAAAGATTAATGTTTCAAACTCTGTTTTGAAACAGATCTACAGTCAAGATCCAAGGAAATCACTGAACATAAATCAAGGCAGACTTGGATGCACAAAGTGTATTTTGAAGAGGACTCCAGAGTAAATCTAAAGTGATGCTGCTAAGAGTGGGCCTGATCTAGCTTGACAAACTGTTCCTTCTCAAAGGCACAAGAGTGAACAGCAAGGCTATGGGCAGTGTTTCTGACAGGATCCCACAGACCTTGCACATGTTCCCCCAGAAGTAATGAAGGGCCTTACTGAAGACTTTCAGGATGAACAGATGATGAAATACTGATTATTTATTCTTGTTCTAGGAACATAACATTATACAAAAATTCCAAAACCTAAGCAGAAGCACTACTTACTTTACAATAAGGCATGAGGAAAAATTCTTAAATTTAAAATTTTATTTAAAATTTTCTTTTAAAAAACTTAAATCAGTTCATCTGGAAAAGCAAGACTCAATGTTTTTTTTAAGAGATACACAAGCACAAAAAAGAAATCAATTATTTTACTACTCAGTTAAAACATTTCATGCTTCACCAGACCTTTTTTTCCTCATGATTGTTGTTTAAAAGAAAAGCCCCAAATAAGCAGTTATAATTTTTTATTTGAACTGACCAAAACTTATTTTGTCTTTATTTTTGGTTCAGTTTCTGAAAAGAAATTCCATTTTTTCCAACACCTTTAACCAACTTATGTCTCATTGTTAAGATGTATTTAAAGATTTATTTGCATAAAAATTCTTGGAAAAGCAACTTCTTTACAAGGAAGCTTTAGGAGATCAAAAATCTCCCTCTGAGATTCCCTGTAGGACCTTTGCACAGTATTGGTCAATCACAGAGGTCAATCTCTCCCATATAAGGTGTCTAATATTAGATCTTTAAATCTATATTTAGAGACCAAAATCTTTGGCCTGATTTTTAACAAGATGAGCATTTCTTGCCTAACTGCAGAAACTGAAGTTCAAACAATTTGCCCTACACTCTCTTCTCTCTCAATGCCCTGAAAATGAGAAATAAATGTAAATGTAAAATGGGAAATAGAAGACTTCTGAGCTTCCCAAATGCACTGGGAGGATAAAATGTCAAGTCTGATGAATCCTACTATGATGTACATTGTGAAAAGTTTATCAATAATATATAAGGAAAGGATTAGAGGCAATGTCACTGTAACAAAGTAGATTAAAATAGTTCTAACTGCTTCAAAAACCACCTTTCCTTCTCCATCTGCCCTATCAGCTCATACCCAACCAGCCACCACCTATCATTATTCTCAGCAAGTAACAAGAACAGACAAAACATTTCTGCCTTTCATAATATTTCTTGCATTAATTGAGACTAAAACTCTAAGAGAAATGTCACTGTTCTGTGGAGGAGCTGTGGGCTAAAACAAGAACACTGGCTTCACAAATGACAATGTGACTAAAGCTACCAGCATTTAATGGTGACTCTCAGCATCACCATTAAAATCTCTTTCTCCATCACATCCATGCACACTTCTTCTGAAAGGTGTCTTTATGATATCTAATATTTTGTCTAGGAAACAACAACCAATCCATAGAAATAGCCACATTTTCTGTAGCATCACCACTGGAGTTTGGCCTGGGAAATACCCACCAGAACCTGGTTTGATTTCCAGTACCTGAGATATAACCAACCCAGCAAAAGAGAGCAGTTAATAGTAAAAGTTATCAGGATACTGAAGATGACATGTGGATGTCAAGGGTACTCATTATTAAACAATGATCCATTGTCAGGTAGGATAAAACTACAGACACATGGCTGCCCTAAAGTTAATAAATTTCCTTCTCTCCTTTGCACCCTTGTTCTAAGCTGCTGCAAAAGATGTGAAATAATGGTTTTGACAGACTTATCTTCCCTCCAGACCAGATGTGCTGATCTCCCTTAGGTTCTTTACACAGAGTGAAGGCAGATTTTAATCTTCCTGTGCCCACTGTGGCAGCTGTATAAACACTTCATTAACATAAGAATGGTGATAAGTATGTGCTATTAAAACTGGGGAGGGGGAGCAGTGTTTTTCTGTATCCTTTATATCTCTCTGCATTTTATGCTATGAGTAGGTGCTAAATCGGGAATGAATAAATGCATTTCAAACCCACACTTGGCATCCAATGTAGGCTTGTTCTCTTACAGATGAACCAAATTTTTAGATTGACAATTTTTGCATCTATTCAGTGCCAAGGCAAGCATGTTGTTTAGTATGAATTTGAGAAAATATAGCAAGAAAAGGGCTTTTTTTTTTCTCTGAAACAAAGAAACTCATATTCTTAAAATGCTTTTTATTGCAGTTTTCATTTGCATAGAACTCAGGCTATGGCATGTAGTGTCTGTTAACTCGGCTACTAGTGTGGTAACATGGTGAATTCTCTTTCAGGAGGATTATGAGTTACTTTTCTCTTTGAGGCCTTTAACAACTTTAAATTCAAGTGCCTTCCTTAGCTTTCTCTTGATACTTCAGTAGAGATGTTATTACTGAGAATTTACTGAGTCAGTCTCAGTAAATGGTGAGTGCAGAATTATCTTTTATGAAGAGGAGAAGCGAGACAGTTGATCTTCTGCATATTTAAGAATTTATTTGATGTCAAATTAAGAATTTTCAAAAAATGCACTTTGCCCAGCCTAGAAATCATCCCAAGATAAGGTCTACTCTGTCTGCTGCTCATTAGGGATACAGACATTGTCCCTGCTCTTCTAAAGTACCAAGTTTTAAAATTGAACTGGAAAACTGGCATCTCATCAGTTTCCTTGGTTTCTTCCTTTTCATATACACACATGAGCGCATAAAGCATTTTCTGTAGGCATATATATATATATATATCTTTGTGTGTATATATTTATATAAATAGATACATTTCTAAATATATGTAATGTATAAATAAATGCTTCTTTCCTGCACCAGCTGTCACCTCTGAAGCATATGCCTGGCCAGAAAAGCAGACAAATGCTTTTTGAAGCAGATACATCTTCTATTTCCATAGTGTGTTGGCAGGAGGTGGTAGTAAGGATTAAGAAATTGGTTCTATTCTCGCTAAGAGCCAACTGGCTGGGAGGATGCTTTGGGGCATTGTGGATGTGATACGTTGGTAGTTCCTGAACTGAAGAGAAAGAATGAATTTGTATGTGGTTATCTGAAATCTCTGTCTGTTCCATGCTCATCATACACCTGCCTTGCCTTCCTCTCTGCAAGGATACTGCAAATCATGTCTAATGGCTCCAAGCCAAAATCTGACAGGCTTTTCTTTACCTCTCTGACATATGTTCTGTACATCTAGGCTCTGTGCAGCTTCTTCAAAATTAAGAAGGTTGAATTTTTCTCTCAGATGTCAGCACACAACTTTCATTGCCATGATTTTAATCTTTCCCTGGTTTAAATTCTGCATAACCTCTTTGCAAATAGCAATCTGTCAGGGACAGAGGAAATTAAAACTTGGACAGAGCCTTTTAGCCAAGCACCAATAACTTCATTAAATTGTAGTTGGTGATGTAGGGAAATCAGGAGGAACCACAGACAGTTCCTGCTAAGACCTCATCCTCATTTGCATTCTACACAGGAACTGGGTTCTGGATTTTCAGTAGATGAGTAAACAAAGACCCACTCAGGTGTGCTAACATTCCACCCTCTACACCCTGCAGACCAGATGCTGCTCTAGCCCACTCAGGTTTTCTCAAGACCATGGTATCATGGTTTGGTCTTTAGTCTGAGTCTTCCAAAGTATTTCCTGCCCAGTAATGAGGTGATTACCTGTGCCACAAGATGGAGTTGCTTGTCTCTGGTGACTGTATGACATGGACTTGGTCAAGCCTGGAACTGAGCCCTACATGTTCCTGTTCCTACTGCCTTTAAGAGTAGAGGCCTTCAGTTGCTGACACAGGCTGAATATGGGGGCTGGAAGCACCTGGCAAGGGCTGCACACACTGCTAAACCAGCCCTCTGCAATCAGATTCTCTAGCTCTGTGCTCCAGCTGCATCCCTGCCTGGAGCTGTCCGAGGGTGCGCTCCACTCCCTGCACAAACACCAGACACACGGAGCATCTTCCACACAATTGATAACTTACACCTCATCCAGATCTATCCACAAATAACTCAAGGATGAAGGAGTGAAATTTTTGAAAGAAGCAGAAGAAAGACAGACTAGAGAGCAGTCAGCCTTTCTCTCCAGTGTGGAAACACATCTCTCCTAATCAATCCTTACACTTAATGACTGTCCGCTGTGAGCACTGGGCACATGTGAAGAATTTGCTTCTTCAAAGGCTTTTAAAAAAATGCCTGTTCACATCACAACAAAAACCCAAAGTCCAGAGTAATCACAGGAGCATGACTTTGCCCAGAAGCATATGGGGAATGTTCCAGAGAGCACAACACATCACAGGCCATCCACCTGGCAGTGAGTGCCACTGTGAGGACAGTCTGACTTCGGTCACAGGTGACAGCTGCATTAGCTACTGCCACAGTGCTTCTGCAGGCAAGCAATAAAATGAACAAGTGGCAAAACTTGGCATCAAACACCCCTGTGTGGGAGATCCTGCTCACCACGCTGCAACAGCCCTGAAGATCCTCTGTGCTGACTCCAAACTCACAGCCCTGTAATTGAAAGCAGCTTCAGGTACTGTCACAACTGATCCTTGTTGACAGTGATCAGAATTGCTGCATGAACCATTAGGGTTTGAACTGAACAGACTGTACCTATAACCAAGAACCAAAGCAATTTCCCATCTACAACAGAGTGGGCAAAATGGGAAGCACAGGCATAATGACTGCTACTGAGTGGGTTACACATTTCTTATTCGTTTGCCACAGCTTTCAAATGTCATAACAAAGTAGAAGACATTGACATTTCCCCAAGAGCACACAGAAAGTTCTTAGTCTCCAATTACTGCAGAGTTAAGCTAGAAATTTTGAGTGCAGTAAACTCCATCTGACATTTTTTGCCTTTTAGATTAACTTTTAACTGCTCCTGAAAATGGACAGTCATCAATTTTCAGAATGTATTGAATTTATTTATTTTATTTTTGGTTGGTTCACAGAAAATGTACATAGGCACGAGCTCTGACAGTTACCACGGCCTCTTTGCTGCAGGTAGAAAAAATGTCCCTCCATCAAGTTAAAATTGATACAGAATGAACTTTTCTACTAAGAAAATTTAATTGGTGGTATCTTGAAAAAAATTACACCCTAAAACATCTTGCATAGTGAGCAGTGCTCTGTAGAGACAGAATATGCTCAAGAAATCAGAATCACAAAGATCAAACAAGTTGTCCAGCTACATATACCCTTCCCAAAAACCGATAGGGTGAAAGACAGCTACGCAGTTCCTCAGGTCTGCACTGACAAGAGAGAAATTTCCTCTCTCCCTCCCTCCCTCCCTCCCTCCCAGAGCATATTTTGTTTAAAAACTGGAAAAACTTGATCCCATGCTCCAGATGTCATATCCAATCAGATGTGGATAGAAAAATATTAATCAAAATTTTGCAGCTCAGAAACCACCTCCACAAGACCTTACATAAACTGGAGGCCATAGATTGAGATTTGAATTAATTTCCACAAGAAGATGGCACCCAAGTGGAAAGGTATTTGGGTGTCAAGACTCTCACTGAAACTGTAATTCTAATATTGGCTCTTCCTTGAAACCAACAGGCAATTATTTAGCACATCACAATGCATCCTTATTTCACTCCTATAGTCATTCAAGTGAATGAAAAGTAGAGATCAAACTGTTTCTGAACTGAGGATTTCTATGGTGTGAAGAAGGAGATTCCATAGGACAAGCTCATGGGAAGGTGTTTCAAGGTTTGTCTTTTTCTCTTTACCAGGACAGGTGGAGGAGTTGTTGACTTTATGATTTATTAATTTAATTATTTATCAGTAGTTCTATTTAACAGCTCCTTAATAGCACAATATAGGGGGAATAAATCACCCTTGTTATTAAGGACCAGAAACTAGAAACTTGTGCTCCACTGAAGTGCTACTTCAGAATGGATTCCCAAGCACCTTTTAAACAGCAGCGTTGTTGCCTAAAAGGAAGCTGACTAGTTTGGTTGCTGTACAAGACACAGATGGCTATTCTACACTCCAGAGAAGGCTCTGATCACCAGACTGTAGGGAAGCGACAACTCTTGGCTCTTCTGCCAGCCAGTCTTGGAAGAAAGCAGTGGAACCTGCAAGACAACAAACCCTACAAAGGCTCCTCCTACACTGTCTGGGAGACTGGAGTCCTCCAGGAACAGAGGTGGCAGGAAACCTTGTTTTGCTGCCCCTGGTAGGGCCTGTGCAGAGTCTGTAACTGCTCAGTCAGGGCTGAGCCAGCACACAGACAGTGATACAGAATTAAGTGTTTCATGCAACTGGAAGGAGACTCAGAGGTCAAAGAACTTTATATGGAAAGTTATTTCAAATATGCAGTTTACTAGCCTGTATCCCTGTCCTCCAGATAGCCCCATGCAATGTAATTGGGTCCTGGAAAACCAAGATCCATTACTGCTGGGGATACAATGAGAAAGCAGAAGCTAAAAAGTGACCTGCTAAAAGCAATTTTAGAAGCACAGCTTGTATTCAAAAATCCACATGAAGTTTCAAGTAGAGTTTCAGATGGAGGCCGTGAAGATCATTATAATATTTGCTAACTGGTACATCCCAACCTTTTGGTGACCTTCTGGAGTATGGATCCTGCTGAAATTAAAGCAGTTACAGAATATATTACATAAACATTGAAACACCCTCAAAGGCACTGAATGCACACTCAGGTCAGGTGAAAAGAGAAACAAGGGCTTGCATTTACAATTCCTTTTCACTTAAAGAAGCAGATACAAACGTGTATTATCTTTAAGGACTGCTATAAAACACACTTGGAAAGGCAATCTTTGAAGGGGACGCTAAAGCAATGAAATGGTGGCAGAAGCAATTATGCAGAAACATTTTTGCAAATAATAAGAAATATCTACTTTCATCTTGCCATTTCTTGGCATGAACATTTATAAGAAAATCCTTTTTATTTCACTGCATTTTCTGTGAACGGTTCAGGGTTAGAACAGAACTTGCAGAGGAGCAGTGAAAACTGCTCATTTAAGTTCCAGATATTTTATAATCAATTAAAACTTTGTTTCAGGACTTTAGTTTTAGTCCCTCACCTTCTACCCAAGACTCTTTCTTCATCAGTTCTATACTATTATAAGTACGAAAAAAACCCCAGACTTTGCTCCCTAGTGCTGGACATTGCATATGAAATATTCCAGAATGGTTTTCTCAAGCTATTTATTATAATTTATTTTGCCTTTTAACAAATCAACAGTTACAACTTTTGCCATTTCAGCCACCCTTTTTCTACAGAATACACTTCTCAGCACACCCATGGAGAACAAGTTCAGGAGGTGTAGACAATTTATTTACCTCCATCTGAGTATTGACAGCTATGCAATTTCTGAATCCTTTCAATCACTAACCAAGTTCCATGTTTACTGGGAAGCTGCCAATTCTGTACTCTTTACAAAAGTTTTGACAGGATTTTAGCATTTTTGCTTTAGGCATCAAGGAAATTTAAAGTCATAGATATGAATCTTCTGAAGGATTTCTTAATGAAAAGCCTAGTAAAAGGAGCTGAGGACTGAAGTACCACCTAGATAGCAATATCCTTCAGAGTGCCAAGTATGTCACAGTAAGCAGTGTTGTAAACCCTGTGACTTTTTGAGACTGTGAATGAGACTGTCTGTTCCTCTGTCCTTGTTAAAGGAAGTTGTCCCCACTCTGGCCAGGCACAAACCAGAATGGGGATTCATATGGAGAGAAGGAATGTATTCCTACAGCTCCCAGATTGAATGACAGATTTTTACACCTACACACTGAGAATGGTGGCCCAAATTCCTGGTTCCAGCAGAAGCGAGGACATTGATGAGTTTATTTTAGTGATTAGAGTTGCTTCTTACTTTACTAAAAATGTATCACAGAGGTATTGCAGGTGACTTGAAACATGTGATTTTAAAATGTGTGTTATCCTCCTGAGCTTTAAGTGGTCCGCAGCATTCATTCTTGTGCTTTCACTTAAAAAAGCAAAGCCATCTACGACAGAAGTTAAACAAATACATGAATCAGGTCTGGGAATGGTCCCAAGAGAGGGAACGTGGTAATGATAGGAGTGTATGAAATATCAATAATAGTGTTTATGCACTTTAAGGTTTTACTGAGTAATGATTGCTCCAACCTAAGACATGACTAAAAATCCAGTTGGGAGTTTGACACCTAAGACTTTGTTTAGGGGACTGCAGAGCAGTTTTTGTGGTGGTGGGATTTTTCCAAACCCAACCAAAGAGAATAGATGTTGTGGGTTTCTATTTTTTATGATAGCATTTGCCTGGGATGTAGGTATCTGACATTTAATTACTGCCTCTGAAAGGAAGAGGGTCCACAACCCATTTCTCAATTAAAAAACACTATATCCAACCACTCTGAATGCTGCCTTTCTTTTCTCTTTATTCTATTCTTTTAATGCATAATTCCCTTCTCTTCCTAGCTTCAGCTGATTTTATCTACCTTGAACACAGACAGTGCCTTTGCTGTTTGCTGCAGGCCAGAGGAGCCTTCTCATCTGAGAGCTGCCTGGCATTCACAGGGTCTGAGGCTTGTCCTCCATCCCCAGGCAGAACTCCAAATTCAGAAATGACTGTGCCACCAGGGACCATCAATGAAGAATAGAAAAGTCAGCATGTGTGGGACCAGGGCTGTAATTTTCTGTCACAAACACCAGGTTTTCATGCAAAGGATATACAGGAAATGAAATATAAAGCAAACAAAAAAAAAAAAAAAAAAAAAAAAAACCAACAAAACCTATGTTAGCAATTCCATCATTCACAAACAAGGTTTTCCAGGTGTTATCCCACACAGAGACAATAGCAAGGAGTCAAACAGGTGCAGTTTAAGAGTCTCCTGATCTCTCAGACCAATTTTGCAGTTGATGCAATTGTTCCATTTGCACCTTTATTAACCATTGCAGCACCATGTAAAGTAAGTCAGCATTTGCTTTACTTTCGTTTTTATTTTGGCAACAGACCAAAGCAGTTCAGCTACAGAGGGCTGCTGGTAGAGCCTGGGCTGCTGTTCCAACCTCCCAAGCACAGCATGAATTATGCACTCCCTGCCTAATGGTCCAGCAGGTCTCTCTCCCTTGGCTTGAGGCCTCTGGCCTTGCTCCTGATTGCTGTTCCACAAAGTTCTCTCTGGCTGTACATACACAAGGAAAGAAAACTCCCATGTCCTAGGATTTTACTGTCTAAACAGCAATGAGGGAGCTGAGAGCTACTTTTAGGAAGAAGGGCCTGCGGGCAATTTTAAAGCCTCGGGCAACCAAGGGAGCAGTCAGGCTGAGACAAGGGGAATGCAAACCCCCCAGCACTCAACAGGGAAAGGGGAGCTCTGAACTCTGCTCTTGACCAGAATATCTCTAATCATTACCAGAGCTCTATCTTAGAGCATATGGTGCTACTGGTAATTTGTGTGTTCTGGGAGCTTCTGTATGAGGTAACAAAGAGATAAGGTGAGACCTTCAGACATCTCAAAAGTCAGACACAGAAAAAAGGCTTTACATGTAATAATTCCACTCCATCATTGCTTATCTATCATCAACATAAAAATCAAGTTTTGAAAGGCAGTCTGTATCACTTCTTTTCAAACCTGTTTTTCAAAGTGTAATCAGTGTAAAAGATGCTGCTAAGGTCTTGAGAGATAATAATGATTTGCCCTAGGTGAAAAGCCAAGCTTCTTCACCAGCACCAGTTTTTGAAAATTTAGGTTTATATAATAGACACTTTGGACACGTGAAAATATCAAGCATCTCTTATTTCTTGTTTTTCTTGACACAGATAATTTTTCTCTTGAGGAGTTGTCAAACTCAAACTGCTGACTGCTGCACACCAACAAAAAAATCCTTAATGGGACTGAAATTATTTTTTCTTGATTACAGCATCTCAAAACCCTCATTGCTTCATCTTAACTAAGTGTACTTAAAAAATGTCCTCTCGATTTAATAAAGATCCTAAAGTATGCTAAAAGTAGCAAGGGAGAAGTCATAGATGGAATTTTCTTTTCCTGCATTTAACATCGTCTGGAAGATGCTTGAGGTGCTGGACGACAAAACATCATAGTGATTATAACCTTGTTTTCCTAAATAGCTCGAACCTCAACTTCATCATGCCTCTGATTTATCAGACTGTATACTGACCCCTGAAAACTCTTCTATCCTTGATATGTTCACTATCTTTACGGTAAAAAAAGAGTTGTTTTTTTTTTTTTTTTTTACTTTGACTTTACTCTACATTCAACTCATTTTATTCTAAGGGCTCAAACACAGGATTGGATGCTAGCAAGTGACTCTACCAGCAATACAAATGTGCATCCTCTAAACTACTGGCAAACAAAGACTGATGCAATCACAAATTGCTTCTGAAGACCTAAACCATGATGATACCAAAAAGCCCAGGGCTAGTTCCAGCTAACCTAGTTGGCTTCTTATTTTTAAAGCAAAAACAGCAGCACAAACTTGTGGCCTTTGAACACTGCTTGGCAAGGTAAGTACTGAGGGCTCACGGATAGGTCACATAGACTCATGCATCAACACAGAGAATGCACACACACAAAATGACATTGCAGAATGGGCACAGTCAGACCTTTTAAAAGATGACCATCTGTGATAGCTATTAAAATTTATTGCATGGTGTTATGTCATTACAGGCGTCCTGGTAACTTTTGTGAGACTGAGAGAAACTGACAATTATTTTTCAGCTGCTTACCGATCTAACAACAGGTGTTCAACTAATAAAACGAAATATTCCAGCCAAGGATATTTCTAAGAAATCTGCCTTCTGTCATGCACTGTGAGGTTTCCAGTATCAAAAGAAAAAAACCCGAACCTTTCGTCCTAAAACTTAAAAGCTTTTTCACATCAATTTTGAAGTTCTGACATAGAATCTGAAATTAGTCCTTGCTGATTGTGTACTGTTTAGTCTTTCTATCCTAATTTTGTTTCTAACAGTTACTGCTGTTTAAAGCTGATTATTTTGCTCATCTCTGATCCCAGCATCCCTTAACACTTAAGCAAGAATCCTGTCTTTCTAATAAATACAAATCACGCATCTGAATTAAGTCAACATAGTTATTGAAAATATGGAAATAAATATTTAGACTTGACAATTTGGAACATTTCTTTTTTAGCACCTATGGAGGCATATACATGACTGTAAATAAAATTGACATTTTAGTCATAAATTGCTATATTTATTCTTCATAAATGGAATCTTACTATGCACATCCTATTTTACATGATGATAAGCAGCCCAGGGTGATCAGTGTTAACTGAAGGGACACGTGAGACTTTTGGGATTTATCTTACGGGATGCCTCAGCAGCAGCATCCAGGCAGCCTTTCTGCAATGTGCAGTGAGAATGTGGCACAGCTCCATGGCACTGCTGCACCTGCAGAACACCTTTCTGAGAGGTCTCAGAATAACACAACAGTTTCTTCTCTGTGTGTCCAGCTTGAGTTTCTAATAGCTGCAGAAAAGGCATTTTCACTGCACCGAGGAATGCTGGAATGCAAAATGGTGACTGACCTTGATAAAACCCATTATCTCATAAAACCTGTTAAGATCTTTGATCTAGATAAACTGACTTTTAAGCTTTCCTATAATTATAATTTCTATAACCTCTTTCCAATATTTTTCCTATAACAATCACTCCCTAATGCAGCTCTCTCTAAATAGTGAAATCAAAATAAACTTCATTTATCTCACAAAAATCCTTATCTCCAAGCATAAATTGTGTTGATTGTAGATATCCCACTAAGAGAGAGAGTGGGGGAAAAAGCAAAATGAAATTGTATTCAGTTCTCTGTGTGAATGAACCTAGCTAATACATTCCTATAACTGCAGAAATATCTTGTTAGGAGGGATTTTTTTGTTTTAGTTTAGTTTTTCAAATTTTTCTGTCTTCAGATATGTCTGTTTGCCCTGGGGCATTTTCCCACAAGGTTCATCCTGCATCTTGTTTGCTCATTAACAGCAGGCATGAGAGGAGCCCGTGCACGGGGGTGAAAAACCTCTGCTGCTGTGCTTGACAGCTACAGGTGTAGTGAGCACCAGAACAACGCTGGAATAAAAGCAAAATAAACCAAGGCAAAAAAATACCCCAGCTCAGTTCACTCTTCAATATTTCTGCCAGCTTTGCTGTATATTTAATAATTAAATCTAACAAAATTTTGTGTTGCTCTGAGACACTACCAAGCATAAGCACTGTGATCTCTGACACAAGAGAAGAAATTTTGTTTAAAACGTAAACTGGAGTTATTAGAATTAAATATATCCTTCTCTTCCATCAGGTACAATACCTGGCAAATATGGCATTTTGTTTTTAACAATTAATTGGCTGGTTCTCTGGGCTTTTTATGGAAAGACAGTTCAAGACCTGATGAATTTTTAGGGGGAGAAAAGGCAAAGAGAAAGCACATTTCTGATTCCTCTATGAATCAGTAAGAATTCATTCTTTGTATTGTTGGCACAACATTGTGAAATAAAAGACAAATCATCGGGGACAGGGAGTTGGCGTTTCAGCAGACCACCTCCGTGAAGCTGGCTTTTTAAGAGAGTGATAAAACTCCTTCCCACAAGAAAACAATTGTTTCCCATACTTTCCAAGAACTTGTTGGAGACAGTGCAATGAATGTAGGAAACATAAATCATAAGAGTAAGCCAACCCAAAGAGCCAGAGCTCTATTTCTCTGATAGTTACATCAAATACCATAAGAGAAACCTTGTTTAACCAGAGCCTGTTCATTCCAAGCAAGAGAACAAAATGGATCATGAAGCAAGAGCAAAATTATTAAAAGAATAGTACTGAAATTTAGTGTAGAAACTGAGATCACTTCAGGACAATTTCAAGTTCTTCCTCACCTCTTCACAGATCTCCAGATTCCTACATCTCTCTCTCTGTTGCTGTGAGCTCTCAGACCTGCCTACTCAATTGCTTTACCCTTAGAACCTCCACCTGTAGCTACTTCACCTTCTCATATATTCTACAGCTCTCTTTTGAGTGGCTTCCTTACAATCCAGAAGAGCAACAGAAACATCCTAATGATTTCCCAGCAGCCTCCTGTACACCACAAATGTCCATGCTCCAACTAATGTTAGTTTTCTTATATCTTTCAGTGCATCAAGCTGAAGAAGGTTCAGTGCAGCCCCATGGCCATATCTCTAATGCAGCTTTGCTTCATTATCAGGGTGAGAGCCAGTACTAGGAAAACTCACATCTCCTTTACTTTTGATACCTTCTGTCAACCAGTACAGGATCAGACCTGTTTATTTTTCTTATCACTCCTTCAGGAAAATATGCTTATATGAGCAACCTTTAGCTGTTGTGATTAAAAGCAGCAGAGCTCCAGCACAGGTGCCACATGCCAGCATGATGTTTCCTAAAAGAGCTACTGCCTGATTTGCAAATCAGCCCTGAGAACTCCGAGATGGGCTGCAGAGTTTGCATCCTAATAGTGGCTGAATTGGTCTGTTCTGCTCTGCTGCTGTTACCATCCTGATCAGCCCAAGGATATCCTTGTAGAGGCTGTGCTGTTTAATATCCCAAACCTTTTAACATGGTAATGTAATATATTCCAGCTACAAGTTTTCACAATATTATTGAGTACCATCTCAAAAATGATTCAATATAGGGAGTTTTTTTCTGCATGGTCTTGTCATTTATGACAGGGAAAACTACAGCCCCAACAAGTGGACAATCTAGGGTCAAAAACATGCATTTCAAACAACTGATTTCACCTATCATAGTATGCAAAGTCTCAAGAAAACACACAATTTGGTCCTAACAGGGCAAAGGTACTGTTACTGGAATGCTGGTTCATGCAAAAAGAAAACAAAATCTTCACAGGTGATACACTTAGCTGAGTTTTGAAGAGCTTTCAGTGAGAATTAACAACACACCTGCATAAATGATCTTAAATACTCCTCCAGGTCTGCAGGAGAATCAATTTGAAACTAAAAGTATCTGGTTAGGTATTAAAGAGTGCCTTATTTGCTTGGAAGAAAATATTTTTAGTGACACAAATGCATTTGACATTTCCTGGTAGGAACACAATTTATCTTTTAAAAGATCAAAAAATAAACACATCATATTTATGTGCCTGTTTACCAAAACATAATCTGAGGTTTTACAAGGGTAGAGGAAGAGATGCATTGCTTTGTGGCATGACTCAGGCTCTTCAGTGAACAACACTGCTCTTTGATGAACAACACTACAACTGCTGTTTGATGAACATTAACATTTCCTCCCAGATCTGCAGTGGACACTGGATTTTCAAGTCATATTTTAATGGAATCTGATCCCTTGCCACAGACACGGAACAGATATTTTCAATACATGTTTTAAGATTTTACACTGAACAACAAACATTTGGGAAAAGTGGAGTACATATAAGGATCTACTTCCTAATTTCTTACTTTAAGTAAAATCTATATGAAGATTTTACTTAAAAAATGAAAATTTTTTCAATCTTTATGAAATTGGGCATTTTTCTTTAAAACTGTCTGGTTTGCTTATTGACTTCTGCCTCTTCTGTTTCAAACTTCAGATAGCTCAAAAAACCTTAATATTGTGGCTCCTCTGGGCCAGGGAAGGTCTGAGGTGACAGCAGATCAATGCAACATTGCTGTAATGTTTTCAGTACAGACAGAACATTCCCTCCTTTCCTTCTACATCTGCCACGCTGCTGCTCATCTGGCACAGAGACTGCAGATTGCAGCTACCTCCATGTGAAACAAGGCAGCATTTTGGGCAGGGACCACACTGTGTGTTTTGTTGGGGCTGGGATTTGGGAAGTACAACTACAATAACAGATAAAACAGGTTCTATTCCTTATAACAAAAAAGCCACTGTAAAGGTCTTAGTAAAATAGGACATGACAAAAAATATATATAAGAAAATGCATATTGCACTGAGAAAACAAGCAAGGGAAAATAAGGGTACACCCCCCACCCAACGAATGAAACACAAAAATTCACATGAAAATCTTAGCTCAGCATCATTCCAAACCACTAACAAACATCCAGCATCACCAAAAATGACCACTGTTTTGTTTTCAAGGCACATATCTCTGAACTCTTGATATGTATAACTAAACTCAATTCCTTGCCAAGCCAGAATCAGTGCCCAAGGGTATCTGAAATATTCTAAAGTCGTCTGTCCCATCAGATTTGTAAAATATGCTGCTATAACAGGAAGCTTGCAAACAGGTACCCATCAGGGTAAACACACTCAAAAGTAGATGGAGTAGAATCGGTCAAGTGGCTCAATGGACTAATTATGTTCAAGATATTAAACTCTGAGGAAAATAAGTGGTATTTGTGCAAGACTTAAAGGACTTCCCAAAAGCACCAAAGCATGTTGTTTCTTCAGCTCATCATTTTGCTGCTACATCAGGCAGCAAAAAGGAAAAGATGCATCACTAGCAAAGATTTCACTTATTTCATGCTCGTAGAAATGTCAGGGACTCAGGATGAAGCAGCCAAAAAAATAAATTAAAAATATTTAGTAATCGATTGAAATAATACTGCACTACTTTTTCAAGAGCAAAAGGCTGTCAGTGCTGCAACAAATTTTCTAGAAAGCACTAAAAAGCTAAACAAAGTCATAGAAGAGAAAAATGAGAACTGTGACATATCTGATTAATGTGTGGTTACTGGTTTAGATAGCCCTATTTTCTTGGGAAACTTATTGCAGTAATCATCAGCCACTTCATTTTTTGCATTCGTTTAATTTTTTAACAAACTTATGCAAAGTACATGATCACTGCTCTTCATCAGAAAGCAAGTCAAGTTTTCCAACTTTTAGTTGCTGAAGCAAAAAGCACCAATATAGAGAAAGTAGCAATACTTTGTTTAATAATATCTTGGAACAACTTGTCTTTATGACCCTTAATTGACTCTTCATGACCCAATGCCCTCAGCAGGCTGTGACAAGAGTGGAACACGGCAAGAGACTGATCACTGGGGTAAAGCTGAAACTCCATCAGCAACAGCA
Source organism: Calcarius lapponicus (assembly GCA_039654755.1). NCBI lineage: Eukaryota > Metazoa > Chordata > Aves > Passeriformes > Fringillidae > Calcarius > Calcarius lapponicus. The sequence continues at coordinate 13,715,455 of CM077467.1, read as the reverse complement.
AAACTTCCTTTATGCCCCTCAGAGAGGAGCTGGCATCTGCTTCCCCTGCGAGGTACCACTGCCTGTGACTCCAGCAAACCCTTCTCCTCTGGGATCACCTTTCAAGCATGGCTCAGCTGATGGCTCCCACCCTGCTCTCCTCTGGCTGCAGCCCAGCTAGGAATGGTCTGGAACTGTGGCAACACACACTTATCCCCAATCTGCACATTGGCCTCCAAAGCTCTGCCTCCATTGCAAAAATGGGCGCATTCCAGTGTACAAATACAGAACACAATTTCTTTGCAAGCTATCAGCAACGCAGCTATCCCTTTATGAAAAGCAAACAAAAAGGCAAAGGAAATGCCTATATTTTGTAAGAAGTAACATTGCAGGGAATTATAAATACGCACCCAATTTGTTCCAAATAAAACACTTTACCTACAAAATGGTAGGTCCTCATCTTCACAAAGTGACTTTTGATTTACTCAGCCATAAATTGGAAGTGCAGTAGAAGAGTTCAATTCTGTAGACATATCAGCCTAAATATGACCAAATAATGTAACTGTACCACAAGTATTCAATTTTTTTTCTGTCCAAACACCATATTGTTTGTTTTCCATTTCAATACAGACAGACAGTGATGGATTATTACCATTTTAAGTCTATAGTACATATCCTGTGTGGTTGCATGTGATAAAGATTTTTTTCCTTTTTTCCTGTGTATGTGCAGCTCCGTGCCCAATTATTTGTGTCAAAATGACAGTACAGTGAGTTTCTACAATATTACCTATGCTGCAAGATCCTCTGCTACAAGTGATTTTTATGCTCTTTGAAATCTTGTGGTTGGTTAAGGGATATGGTAAAAATGCATAACTGAAAAATGCTTTCAGAGATTTATAATCTATTACTTGGATGCTGAGGCACATCTCAGTGGCAGAAATAGGGCATCTGATGCCCTTCAGCTACTCTGAGATCACACAGAGCTCCTGCCTGAACATATCCATAAGGCTCAGAACTGACTTCCCAAAATTAAAGAGCAAGCAGGATTAATATGGAGTCTGCCTCTTCTGGCTAACGATGTACTGGAGAATTTCTTTGACTTCAGCTCTCTGTGGACAAGCAGCCAGCAGTATAACTCACTCTGGTTTCACCACAGAGATGTGCGTGTCTGTGGCCTGGCAATGGAAACTGAAAATTCACCTTTCAGCCCTTGTTCCACGCCTTCCTCACGCACATTTTGGTTCTAAGTGCTCTCTGCAGAAGTGAATGCACAGGACAAGATTAACAGCACCGTGCCTAAGACCTCCCCATCGACAAACATTCAATGTCAGTAAGATTTGATGGGCTTGAAAAGAAAATTAAAATCACCTCCAAACCAGGAGTGCTGCCTTTCAACCTTTATAGCACTATGTCAAGTCTTTCTCTGTAATTCATTTCAGTGCCGGTATACTTCAGACACAAACTAAAACTTTACATTAACATTATTTAAGAATTTTAGTACCAGTGCTCAAGCAAGAGCAACAGGAAAATGTTTATATTCAGATTCAAATGGTTGTATAAGAGACACTGAACTATAATCAAACTCCAGCACAGATATTCATTAGCAATTACATTTTTTACAGTTTTCAAAAATGCAAGTCATGAAAATCAAAAGCACATAATTAAGAGCAACATTCAAACAAGGGTTTTTATTTACATCTAGTCAACATTTCTGACATACATAATTGCAGACTTTAATAAATATGATTTGATTTATTAAAGATGCATTAAAAAAAAACATGATATATATGCAAAGTTGGTTCAATTTCTTTCTAGAGAAGAAAATGTATTAAAAATCAATTAGGGTAGGGACGAGTTGGCATAGGGACCCAATCAAGAGATGCATCAGTACAGAACTATTAAAATAATATTTTTTATTCAGTTCCCTAATTATTAAATTTTTCATAAATTAGTACTGTTATACTTTAATCAAATGCATTTGTACATTTGCAAATATTTCTCAAATTTCAAAAATAATAACACATCATAGTAATTTGAATTAACTGGTTTTTGCTATGCTTTAACTCAGTTTTCTTTGGGTATACTGCTTATTTTCTTATCTTTCCACCATCTGCCATAACCATTCTTAAAAAGGGACTCAATGAAAGGTAAAGAATAGACAGAAACACAATTCACTGGAGCTCCACACAAACACCTCAGGAAATATTTTTAATTAAACAGAAGGTCCTGATGTCTCCATTTTGACCAGAAAACTCTCGTTTTGGACTTTTGTCTTTTCCAAACCCAGTCAAGAAAATGAACCATCTTTGCTTTTGAACTTGGAGATAATTTTACTCACCCAACCTTAAAGTGATGAGCTGACACCAGGGCCCCAAACACCTCAGGCTGCCCAAGAGCTCAGAAAGCCTCGTTAGGCTCTGTCATAACCATTCTTAAAAAGGGACTCAACGAAAGGTAAAGAATGGACAGAAACTCATTGCACTGGAGCTCCACACAAACACCTCAGGAAACATTTTTAATTAAACAGAAGCTCCTGATGTCTGCATTTTGACCAGAAAGCTCTCGTTTTGGACTTTTGTCTTTTCCAAATACAGTCAGGAAAATGAACCAGAACCATCTTTGCTTTTGAACTTGGCGTTAGATATAATTTTACTCACCCAACCCAAAGTGATGAGTTGGCACCAGCCCCCCCAAACACCTCGGGCTGCCCAAGAGCTCAGAAGGCCCCGTTAGTGCCCCCCACAAAGAGCCCCGTTAGGGCCCCCCACAAAGAGCCCCGTTCAGCCTCGTCAGGCCCCAGAGGCCTCGTTAGGACCCCTCACAAAGGGCCCGGTTAGGCCTCAGCCATGAGGGGCAGTGTCCGGGCTGGCGCCCCTCACAAACACTGCCTGCTCTGAGCAGCTCCTGGCCTTTAACCAACAGCCTTGGAGGCTGATCTTCCTGCCCCGAGTAACAACCCACAATGACCAACAGTTTTGTGATTGAACTCCCAAGGAAAGTTGTCAACCCCAACTGAGTGCAAGATGGAAAATGACTGTGACTCAAGCCTGCTGTCTTGGGCGCCCATAAACAGTGAGCTGCAAACCACTGATTGTTTGCTGATTCATGTAAAAACTAAACTGAAAAAACAAAACAGACATACTTTTTTATACACAGGCCAATAGATCCATGTCTACAAAACCAGTAATAGAACATTTTTGACTTTCCTTTTCTAAGAGGCCAAAAGCTCAATGGATCTGAAGGATTAGCAAGAAAGCGTTCCTCAGATATGCATGAAACACACTAGCGATGTGAAAAAGAGGTAGGGCTTGAACAAGCCATTTGATTTCAGGTGAGAGGACAGTACATTATCATACCTTCTCTTTTCCCACCTTCACTGCATAAGACAGCACAATTTCATCAGGGTGGGATCTACCAACTATATCCCTCTGCTACCTATGGAAGCCCCATCACTGGCAGATGTGCCTCAGTGCCATATAAACTACTGTTGTCGAATACACAAAAGTCAAAAAAATAAAAGGCCCAAAACCAAGCCAACATTCTTTTTCATTGGTTAAACAAAAAAACAAATCCAAAACAATATTTAATTTCTAAGAAACATGTCTGAATACATAAAAGCAGATTGTTTTTCAGTAAGGAAAAGCCATTTCTACAAAGCAATTTTTCAGAGATTTGTACAAGTTATTTCTTCAAATTCATGTTCTCCGGCCAAGTTGGACAAATTCCTTGATGTGGTCATTTTTCAGCTGTATGTTTATTGAATCTAGAGGTCAATGGTTAGAGGGATGAATAACCTTGATCAGGTTTCACTGCTGTCAACTAGCACATTAGATGGAGTTTTTAAATTCCTGTGATTATCCAAGAACTGTAGCTGAAATTAACTCTTCCTCCTCCATGACCAAAAAAAAAGAAGGAGGGGAAGGTTGGGAAGCAAATTTGTTGTTTTTCAGACTCATGATTTTGAGAAATTGAGGAAACCAGAACAACTCTGGCATATTTTAATTATTTTTCATCATGAGGTTGGAAATGCTGAATCATTTCTGTTCTATATATCTGTTGCAGCAAACAGAGCACATGCTTATGAATTTCACGAGGAAGCCACTAGAAGTTTTATACTGACAGATGCTGAAGCACCTCATTTTACACATGTTAGTCCTGAAATTGGAAAGGCACAAGTTGTGATAGAAATGCTGGCTACAGGCATCAGATCTCAGTTCCAGAGAGAGTCTAGTCACAAAGGTTTGGAATGGTCCCAAAGGTAATAATCATCTAATAAGGATCAAAGCTTCTTAATTTAGGCGGGGTACCAAGTTCTTTTGGCTTGATTTTATCAGGTGCTGGTCAGAAAACACCACACAGAACAGTTTTATGTGATTTTATAGGACTGAATCTCACCTGGCCTGAATATCTCTGCGCTGAGCTCATTTTCATGGCACACCAGAGTCTCTGTGATTACTTACAGGAAGCACACAGGAACTGGAAAAGTGCTACTGGTTGAGAAAAGCAAATGATTGAGCAATTTTAAGCACAAAACAGCATTACTCCATCAGATGCCTGCAGAATCACACCAAAATATAGTCCTGTCATTTTTGCACATGTACATGGCCTACTTTCCTCTTAAACCCATAAGCAGCCTGAGTTCTGGCTTGAGCTTTGAAGAGGACAGAATCTCAAAAACTATTCCAAGTATTTTACAAAATGAGTGCCTTTTATAGGGTGTTATCCAGAGGAGCTCCTTAACTCTGATACTCCTGCAATGCTAGTTTAGACTCTTGGTCAGATGTTTGGTCTGGTAGTGTGGAGGACAAGACACCTGTACAGGTGTCCTCTGTGACAGGATGGTGTTTGCGCCACTTGCTACTCTTTTTTATTATTGTTTCTTCTATTTATTTCAAATATTGCTTATTTTCAAAATAATTTTAGTATTTTTCCAGGAAGGCAGGAGCTATCACAAGATAGGAATTTCTTAGTGTATTTATAACTATTATGTAGATTCTCTGAAAATACAGAGTTCTTTGATCTAACTCAAGCTAGTCAAAGAGATAAGAGAAACAGATTTATACTGAGCTATTCTGAAGCTTGGGGAAAATGAAACAGATATAAATCAAAGAGCAAACATTGTCTTCTGTGATTCTGGCTTCTTCTGCAGGAATCTCTCAAGCATTATCACCAAAATGCATGTTTGAGGTGTATGCTTCACACTTACTTGAAATTTTCTAATTAAACACAGTTGGTAAAAACAGAAATAAGTACTGAGCAATATAACTATGTCTGTCTGTTGAACAGCATTTGATTGCTCCTTCCTCCTCACCAGGGGAGCTCTTAGAGGATCCTGGGTCACAAGACTACTTCATGAGACTGACCCAGATACTGAAATTATAAAACTGTGATTAAAAAATATAAAGCAAATCACTGAAAAAAAAAATCCTTGGTTTAGACACTTCTGAATAAAATGTATAATAAGTTTGGAGCTAATTTGGGATACTGGAATGGAAGTAGTAACTCCATGTCTGATCATCCTCTGGCATTCAGTTCTTTGCCCTAGTGTACCAAGAGAACCAGGTGTGAACTGGACATTGGCAAAATTAGTTTGAAAATTCTAATGTCATAATGATGCTGTCCAGAGACAATATTCTAATAGAAATATCAAATAAAGGCATCTAAATAGCTTAAGCTAAGGTCTGCTAAACTAGGAAAAGGATTAGACATTTTCATCTGTGCTAGGAAAGGACTAGACTTAACCATGATCATGGCTCTTCAGTCTTATTTTATCCTTTGGAAGAATTATCTAGCCATAAGAAAGAAAAAGTAGCAGTTGGAACAAACCAGCCATAAGAAAGTAAAATTCTATGGGTAACACACTGTAAAAAACACCACTAGAAGAAACATCATCATATTTCATAAGTTTTCATGAATATTCAGTACAATAAGAAATTCAGTAAGGAATTACTCAGTGGTGCTCTGGGAATAGCAGAAATAGTTCTGTAAGTATTCCAGGAGAAGAACAATTTAGCATGCATTATGTAAAAGAAACTTCAAGTAATCTTTTAGTCTGAAAGTACTGGCAGACTGCCAAGGATCAAATATTTGGGTAAAACCATGTGCCTAGGGACCGATCAAGGGTATACTTCTAATGATAAAATCTGACCATTATGAAGACTAATTATTATAGACTAAAAAAAAAAATAGAAATGCAAGTCACAAGCTGCTTATGCAAAGGACAATTTTTCTTACATTTCTGGACATTAAGTTAGGAAAACTGTTGGTATATACTTGCAAGGAGATAAAATAAGGACTGTGATGCAGACTGTATAGTTATAATGCTTTTTGACATATATGACTACACTGCATTTTGAGGGCTGTTAGTGACAGAATTGACATCATGATCAAAGCATAGTGTTCTCCTTGGAGAGTCTGACTTTCTAGGGTGTAAGAAAGAATACAATGGTGTTAAGACACATCTTAATGAGAAAAAGAACATTTCTGTAGTTATGCCATAAATACAGCATCATCATTTTTAACCTCCAAAGGCTTCTAGTAAATCAGTTAATGGTTGCTTAAGGTAATAGTGGAACAAATAAAACTATAAGGCGTTTTCTAGCTAGAATGATCCTGATACCCAAAGTACTTAAATTCTCCTATTTTTCTTCAAGAACGAAATAAAACAAACTAGCAAACAAACAAACAAAACCAACCAACCAACCAAAACCAAAAACCTCACTCCAAAATGTAACGGATTTAATCCTGTTCCTCTTCAGTTCTCAGCAGTGTTAAAAATAACACTAAGTACACACTAGATCTTGAAACTTATCTGTACTGGAAAGAATCAAGATCCAGGCAAAACAGTCTCAATAAATTATCCTTAATCAATTCCTGACAGTGCACACTGAGTAACCCTTAACAGAAAGATTTAGCCAGCTGGGGATCCTTCCATACGTGCAAAAAGAGATGGAACTGGACCTTTGAAAAGAATCAAGCCTGGCACATGTGGTAGTCACAAAAGGTCACAGGACAAACAACACAATTAAATCAGACATGAAGTTGAATTATACATGAGATTACTTTAATCTTGGTGTTATAAGAAGAGCTGCTGTGCAGTGTCAGGCCAAAGGCCAAACAGCTGTGAGATTTGCCAGTAGGGCTTGTCCAGGGAAGAGCATGGCAATGACAGTGTCTTTATGTGTGGGAATGATCATTGTATGTCTGAGCAGCTGACTGCATGTGGAGCTAAAAAAAATTATTGGGGATAGGATTATGGCTTTCCTGAGGTAACAACAGACATGTAGCATCCCCCAAACCCTCCACTTCCTGCCTCTCTCTCATGCTTCGTAACTATAGATCTAACTAAAACACCACCTGCAGGTAAATGATCTGATCTGTCACATTGTGGTTGTGACATCCTGCACTACAATATGCCACCTGTAGTGAGGACACGACAGAAATCTGGATATTCCAGACCCCTGGTGGGGAGGAGCATCAGTCCTCAGGTGACCCCTGTACTGGTTGTTCACTGTGTCTCCAGGAGGGAATGGCTGAACACAAGTCCTTTCTGATGACAAAGTGCTAGAATCTGTGTCAGCAAAACCTACAAAAAGGTTGACATCAAAGTTTTGTCTTTAAAGGCACTCAAAATTACTTTTCAATGGGAGGACTCTCATTTATGTTTTTCTATTTCTTTTACTTTGTTTTGCAGTGTCCAGTGGAACGCAGCATATCAGAGCTGGGTATAAATAGGGTGTGTCAGCCCTTTAAAATCTGGCAGCCTTGACAACTGGGAAAAGCATTTTGAATTACAATTCCATGAATTTCCGATGCCAACAAACAAAAAAGAAAAAAAATTGTCAGTAATGTAGATATTTGCTACTCAAGAGGGCAGATGGCAGAAATCACCTACGTTCTGATATAGTGGCAGCCCAAGAGACCAGCTCCTCCTCCTAGCAAAATTCTATATCATCAGCAAGGGGGAAAAACATGGTAATTTTGATATATATATATTTTAAGGTCCTTTGGATCTATCAAAAATATCCCAAACCACTTCTCTCTCACTGGCAAAGAGTGCAAGAATCACTCTGTGTTTTGTGACGGTTTTCCAGAGTCAGAAAGAAGATTGAGATTCTACCAGAATTAAATTTATTGATTCTTAATCCAAAATATCAAAACGCCTTTTCATCTTGAAAATATCGTTCCATTTCAGTTAAATGGTCCCCTTTGTTTTTTAAATAGCAAGGAAAATTATATTTTATGTGAAACTCTTTGGTCTTGGTTCCTCATCAAATTATATGACATTTAGATGTGCTTGCTAGACAAATATTTGTATAATTAAGTTACTATGATTTCCCATAAAAGTATATGCTTAAACCTATAAATTATATTACTGATAAATTAACATGCAAATTAAGCTAGGTCTTAGCTGCTAGGCGCTTACAGTAGTTCTCTCCTAGCCATAACTATTGATAAAGAAAACTGAGACATTAAAAAAAAAATCTAAGTAGAGGAAAAAAAAAAGTCAGTCCTCAAAGTAAACTATACTTCCTTAATATAATGCCTTACTCATGGGGCATTTATAATCAAAGAATAACAATGGCAAAGAAAATTACTACATATGTGAATATCTGATGCTGAAAAGAAAACTGATTGATAAGAACAATATTGAGACTTAAAATCACCTAATCACAATCAGTAACTTTTAGTCTGTAATCTGCCCGCACTGCCAAATGCATATGAAAAAAGTCAAAATTGCACTAGTTCATTCACAGGAACATGCACCTGAGAATGAAAACACAATGGCAAAAGCTTCAGGGTGCAGTACTATAAATATTAAATAGATAAAAATTAAAGTATCAGAAGTCCAGGCAAAGCCATATTATGCTCCAAAAGAACTGAACTTTTGAACATTTGAACTTTTTGTGACAGAGTGGTTTGCTTTCAGATGTGTGAAAAGTTTTTCCTCTGCCAGCAACTATTCTCCTCTGAAATAATTTCTAATGCTCCACTGGTAGAGAAGGTCAAATAGTCACACTGGGGAACCAGAGAACTCTAACTTGTCCCTTTAACCTTTTCCCCAAAGTTTTTGGTCACACCAGAATCTTCTGGAGCTACTTTTCACCATCCTATAAATAAGTAACTAACACCACTTACCTGCCTTTTGAAGATACTTCCCAAGTGGAAAACATTGAGATATAACACTCATGAGTATCATCAACAGAAACAGAGTTAAAAATTAATTTTATTGTACTGATAAAGATCCAAATTTAAAATCCAATCATTTTATTCAAAATATAAAACCTATGCCTGCATGAAGTTCTTTTAACTTCTCTCTGCTGAGAATTACAAATGTGACACATAGACTGTGTCAACATCACCTTTTTTTCTAGGCAGAAAGCTTTTCAAGCAAGCTCAGAGGCAGAAGGACTTGAAGTTCAATGTGGGCAAAAGAGCTTCCAAAATGCCAGGAGATGCTGTCAACAATACCTGGGAGCACCCACAGTGAGGTAGCAAGACACCTGCACACACTTTGGTCCCACTGAACACCATGAGCAGTCACAGATAGCTTGCAACTCCTACCCCTCTAAGCATCAGACTTGTCCTCTCCATCACAAAAAAAGACAAAAATTAAACCCAATAGTGAATTGTAAAGTGTGTGGGATTGGTGACAGCCAGAAACAGCTTGTTTAAGGACTAAAAATCAGTGTATTGTTTGTGGCACTTTCTGGAAGTATTCATAGGTGTCAATCACTTCTGATTGTCTTAACAACCCAAATGTATTAGAGCTTGGAAACTAAAACATTTAAGCAAATCAGAAATGGAAGTGCTGTTCAGAGCAGTAAAACACCATGACTAATGTGTCCTTTGCAAAGAACACTACCTTCAGAAAAGGCAAAAAAGGAATCAGAGATACACAAATTGATTTTATGATCATTATTTTATGCAGAAGGACATGAGGGCCCTTTGAAGATGAAAATGATTCTAATCAAGCTATTATTACCTGTTTTTATCCTAAATCAATTTTCTCCTTAGGCTTCAGCTGAAATCAGTGAGGTAATAAACATCAGACATGAAAATTCAACAGGAGAGAAAGTTCATAAGCATTTGTTCCTTAAAACGATTTATTACAAATGTTTTTTCCCTGAAACCCTGATGATGGTTGTGCCAAGGTTTGTAGCTGTGTCTGACAGGGGTGGACAACGTAAAATATAAGAAACAGTGCCCTTTCAGATGAAAGGCAAACAGCCAAGCTTAAGCTCTTGGAAAATAATTACAGCTCATGTACAAAGACAGCTACAATTTACTCTGTTACCATATTAAAATGTTGGTAAAACTACTGAAGGGTATGCACTTTCCCCAGGAAAAGAAAGCACAGCAGATTGACAGATCCTGGATTCTAACAGAAGCCTCTAGAGCAATGTGACAATCCAGACAGGCAACCTTCACACTCAGTGTACAATAATTTCTCTTGAGGTAAAGCAGAATAATTTGGAGGTTCTGCTTACTGTAAAACAAACAAAGAAAATCACCAAAACGCCGCACCCCATAACCAACCAACCAAACAAACAAGAGAACCAAACAAAACCCACTTACAATTATAAACATAATACGGGATAAACATTTTTTATCTAATTGAAATTTAACATATAACAGGCACCAGTATTCAAAACAGAGCCCATGGCAGGTCCCCACTAGCACTTTTATAATCTGCAGGCACAGTTTGAAATGACCTTGTTTATAACCATAGCTGCCTTTCTAGCAGAAGACTTTAGAGTTCTGCTGGTTTCCTTGGCAACTATTAGTAATGCAAGAAAGATACAACATAGAAAAAATTACATTTTACCCAATCCTGTTTCCAGTAACTGTTAATTCCCCTCTCATATCAAAGGGAATTTTACAAAAGAATTTTTCCTCCTATGTCAAGAGTAACAGATAACACAAAACTTTACCACAGTAAAGGCCATTTCATACCTCTTTAACCACCACATCTGATACTGCCTAGACTACTACAAAACAAATGTTAACCTTTTCAAGAAGTTTTCTGCTTTTCATCTGTGTAGGTAAGCACTGTTGTGTTTCTGGGGAGATCAAGGCAGGGACTTTAAGTAAAATGCAGGTACTTCTCTGTGTTCAGCTCTTAAACTTTTTGTCACCATCCTCACGTCCTGCTCTGAACACATGGCACTTCAGCAGTGGGGAGCAAAAAGCACACTTCACAAGAGGCAATTCAGCAGGACTGAGGTGGCAACTTCTCTGTTTATTCTTCATTATTATTCTTATACCAACTGCATTTAGTTTCTGCACAAATGTCACACTGATATCCTCTTTTCCCCAGTGCTGGCTCTCAAGCCTGCCTTGGCTGCTTGTAAAGATTCACCTTCTCAACAAGGATGTCACGCTCAAAAGGGAAATGACTGCTGAGTTATGAAATCTATGTGGGTTTATCCTCTGCTTGGCAGAGTCAGCATTTACATGGACAAGTAATATTTGGCCACGTTGTAAAGCTTTCACCAGACCTCAGAAAGAAGCAGAATACCTTAAAACTTACAGATGAAAGGAAACATTAAGTGACAACCACAGCTGTGTAAAGCAGGGCAAATTCACCTCCCCACTCTCCCCCAAATAAATAAATAAAAAAAAAATTAAAAGAATTGGAGGAAAGAGTTAAAGATAACAAAGAAACTGAAGATTAAGTGAGTCTCTAGCCTGAAACGCATTTTCAGCCCTTTACTGACAGATCTGAAGAGGGAAAAATAGTATTTATATTGCTGAAAGATTGTGTTTATAGCAAGATGAAAGGGACAGAACACGGAGCCACTGCGCACTTTTAAATAGAGAATAACATACAAAGTTCATTAGGCTTTTATAGAAATTATTTGCACTCTCTACATAATTTTCCATGTATAAGCTAGAGATTTACATTTCAATCATCCCTTGATATCTCCAAAAACATTTTCATATTGTTACAGAATATGTAGACAAATCTCAAGTCATTTTTTCAGAGAACAAAAACCAAATGAAGCCTCCAGCCTATTCAAAACCTCAGTCTTCACCCACAGGCTTTTCTGTTTGTGTAAGCCCATCCATTAACATAATTTTAACTCCAGACTAATTAAGCCAAGGCACATGTAGCCAGCAATAGCAGAATACACCTACTCTTTCTAGGCATTTCTAGTGAATCAGATGCACGAAGCCTGGAATAGTACTAGCAATCTTCAATAAAATTCACCAAGGAAAACTGTGTGGCTTAGTGATATCACAGAGCAGTTATAGTTTTCAAAATGTAAGTCTAGAGAGAGCATAAAATTACATCATGAACACGGAGGGGATGAAAAGAGAAGTGGGAAGAAACAAATTGTAGCAAACTGACCTTCCACGTATCGAGTCCAGTGACAACCAGATCCTGAAGGCACATGCACCACTCTTGGAAAAGATATTTGATTTGTCTCTACTTTTAACTTAGGACCTGCAGTTGTCCTCACACATCTGCAGTGCAGTGCAGGCCAACACAGAGAGGTCTGAGCCAGCTCCAACAGGTGAGCCCCATTTGCTGCAGGATAAATGAATGAGTGAGGTGCTAATTATCAAACTGCTTGCAGCTGCTGGGCCCCTGTTGGACACCCCTCTGCACCAGCCTCCAGCTGTAGGGTTTGACTCCTTACCCAGCACCAAACTCTGCTGTACAAGCCTGTGCTATCTAGAACTTCTTAACAGACATTGTGCTGTTTGTTATTTTTCACAAAAATATCCATCACTGGCAACAGAGGGCCCATGAAACGCTCTCATCTTTCACCTTTCTATTCTTGAAACAATGTCTGGCATAAATGCTCACTGACAAAGCACCTTGAAACATAAACTGAGTGGCTGAAAGCCAAATGAAGAAAGCAACCAGGGGTCATACAAAACCACCAATCATTAAATCCAGTGTATTTGAACATTTGTATGTGAATCTGTATCGTAGCAGCCCTTTACAGAAGGACCATAGTGTAAGTTCACAGCTCTATTTGGAACTTTACTGGTGTGAAAATACTGTACAATAGCTTCAGTAAATCTGCCATCATCTCAGAGACAGCCATTCTTGTATCACTGCAGAGCACACACAGAAGATGAGATAGCCATCCATTACTCCTTCCTCCAGCTGGATCCTCCAGTTTTAAACAACAAGGGTTGTGGACAATTGCCTTATGAAGACAGATTTTGGGTAATTCCCACCATCTTAACCCAACAAGCAGAAATGACTGTTCCAATGATCAGATTGGATTTGATCTTTAGCTCTCACTCAGAAATGCTGCCCTCCTAGTAGATGTAATTTGCAGGTCAAAAGTGCAGTTTTGTGTCCTTTAACTCTGTAACAACTTTGGGTTTCTGACTACACCCATTCAGATGTCCAACTGAAAAGTTCCATTTAGAAGTAATTGTGATTTTAAAAAAGGGACTAAACCACAAAAACATTCTCAGCATTTTGGCATTATCCACATAATTTCCCTATGGCAATGCTATCCAAGAGTGGAAGAATCCCCATTTTGATGGAGTAAGATAACTAACTAAAGCACTCTGATGAATTTTCATTCAATGGCAATGCTTCCATGGTCTGATCTTCTCCACACGTGCCTCTCTTTTTTGGCACTTGTGGTTTATGCACTGAACTGACAGGGCAGAACCAAGGACTTGCACATCAATTCCTCAACCACCCTCCTTTGCTCCTGAAACTGCACACAGAGAAGGGCAGTTCAGCCTGTCTCACTCCTTTTCTTTGGGAAGACACACTTATTTCTTTTTGCCATAGATACATCATGCTTATTAAAACAAGACCCAGCAGTTTTAATTAGCCTCACTAGGTCATGAAATTAGAGGTTTATTTGGGCTGGAAAAAAACTTGAGATCATTGAGTCCCATTCCAAAATGGCACAGGCTGGAAAAGACAGTGTAGATATAAACCCAAACATAGCCCTACTTAAAAGGGCAGAGCTCCTCAGATGCTGGGGTACGCTATAGAGACCTCCAACTAACTCCTGAGCCAAAACCAGTCTAATTGCATTTTTCTCCCTTTGAGATACAGTTTTTTGAAACAAAGAACATTTTAAACTTTGCTATTTAAATTGTTCTTGCGAAAAATGGCTCCAAGTAAAAGCCAAAATTTTGTGACAGTAGTTAAATAGTCCAGGAAAAGCATTATCAAGCTGTTGAAGCTTTCAAAAGATCCCTAAAGGAGAGAAAAAGTAGCACTAGTTTATGGGTAGAAGACACATTTTTTTAAGTATACAAATATTAGCTTACAAACTGCCAAGTCTGTGGGATAAAGAGCTCATACAGGGAATTTCAGTCAGCAACATTTTTGTTATAATCATTTTTGCAAGAAATAACACCTTCCTTGAATTTTGCTTTTACTTTTACTAAAAAAAAAACAAAAAAACCACTTCAGGACTGCAATTTTAGTTATTATTATTATTAGTAGTAGTAGTAGTAATAATAATAATAATAACAAATGTGATGATATTTAGAGCAAAAAAGCATTTTTTGAAGGACAAAAATTGTTAAATCCTGGATAAAAACTATTTACAACAAGGAGTTTACCCCTGGAAACAATGATGTCAGGCATTTAGCTCAGTTTCAGTAATTCTATTTCTCCTAGTAACAGGAAGTGCTTCAATGAATTTAACTTTGTTAAGTGGAGACAAGCCTTGTTTTGAAAGTTATTCAATGCATCTGGAAGATGACTAATAAAAAAAAGAGGAGGAAAAAAAAGAGGCATTTACTAATGCCCTAGAAATTGCTCATCCTCTTGAACTAAAAATACTGAGTATATTGAGACTGTTGAAGATTTAAAAGAAATTGCTCACAGAACAGGAAGAAAACTGGAACTGCCAGATTATGTTAAAGAGTATCCCCAAGGCAGGACAGCAGGAGTACAGCAGAAAGCAAAGAGAGAGACACCAGGCACTAACAGAAGTAGGTATATAATGACTAATGCTCTTTAAATACATTTAATTCTCAGTATATTCCTGACCCAAAAGCATCTTTTCCTTGGGATCTCTGGAGTTGGAATGATTCAGTCTCTGCTTGATGAATGAATTTAAATAAGGGCAATTTCCTCTTAATTTATGTATCCAGCAATGCATTGGCATTCCAAATATGAATTTTTAAAAATAGTGCTGTAAAGCTCAGCAAATCAAGACATGGGGAAGGAAGGGTGAATTCTGACTGTTAATTTTGGTGCCTGGGAGTCAGAATTCCTAAATGGTCACTGGAGGAATGATTGAGAGCATCTAGGCTATGGGCTTAGAGTTTCTGCCACTCAGGATGTAAGATGTGTGATACAAGACTGCTTTCATTCTGTGACAGAACATCTGTGCTTTCCTTGGCTGGGGAGTGCACGAGTGAGTGTGAGTGTGTGAGAGAGAGTGTGTGTGTGTAAAAACACCACTGACCTCAGCACATGTGAGTGTGTATCAAATAATAGCTCGCTAACTTAGCAGTGAAGAAGCTGTTAAGGCAGGTGCAAACAAAAACCAGCTGGGTTTGTTCTGTTTGGAGGTACTGGGATAGCTGTAAAGCTGCTGTTTCTGTAAATATTTGAATAGTCTGAATTCAGTGGCTCTCCCCGTCCTAACTCCAGTTGTGACCTAATTGTGTAGAAGGCTTGTGCATGCCCAGGAAGAGCAGACAGAAACATCAGGTCTGGCAGTACAGTGTGGTGCCCTTGTCACACACCAGAAACTGCAGCAAAGGCAGGTTAGGCAAAATGCCCAAAGTCAAGGACAGTGGGACATAAATAGGAACTGAACTGGGGATAAGCACTCACCCATTAGCTTGTTAAAAAATAACTTCCTCATGTTCTCTGTCATTAGCTTTACTTGCTTAATGATATTGTTTTTCATCACTGGTATCTGTTACTCCTTTAACCAAAAAAACAAGGCTTCATTTAAAATAGAATATTCTGTTTTGCTCTCACAGATACAGGTCCACTGGTGGAGGCAGGAAGAATAAAAAGGTCACAGGAGACATAATGAGAAATCATGTGTCAGCTCTGTAGGGTAGTGTTGCTTTCCCAATTTCACTAGGGAGGGAAGGAAGCAGTAGGAACAGCACTTAACACGTAAATTACAGTCTTCAGTATGGCTACAGTGAGAAGGAGCAGTGCAGTTACCATCAAGAAAAATGACTTGGTAAATGAAGATACACAATTCTCAACAAGCAAGTTTCACATGAATTACATTGTGGAAGGACATATAAAGGTGCTGACTTTGGCATTACAATTGAAAACAAAACAAGCAAAATTTTACTTTTAGCCCTCAAAACCAAATTAATTAAGATAAGAGCTATCACAGCATATATCATGATTAATTCCCATATGAGATCTACCATAACACAGAAATATACTCAGCTGGATGTAGAAAAACAACAATTAACGAAATCTGCAAGAGTCATCTTCAATAGGGAAGAAACACATAAATAGGAAAAATAAAAAACACTCTCAATGGACAAGTTTTCCTGAGACTATACTACATACAGGACATCAATTCACCAACTTTCAGATTATGTACCAAATTTAATGCTTCATCCTTTACAAGAGGAGATCAGTTTCAGCAGCCTGAGGTAGTGGTGCATTTGACAGAGAAGTAAGAATGGAAGAGAGATGTCCTATGTTACTTCATTACACAGTCAAATATTTTAGATGTGTTTGAGGTAAAAAATATCCATAAAACTTAGTCATGAAATGCTGTCATATGAATTTTTTTTTTCATGAAAAGCCTTCTCAGGAGCATCTTGTGCCCTAATGCTGCACTGCCTCTATGGGCTTGTTGCATTAACTCAAGTCACTGTTGTAAAAAGCGTTTAGTTTAGCCTCTATAAATTCTGACACTAACTTAGACTGTAAAGAATTTCCCATATTAAAATAGAAAATCTACTATTAATCACCAGATTATGCAAAATCATATTCATGGAAATATTTCTAAGTTTAGCAAGTGAATCACCAATGGAAATTGCATTAAACTGAGATGAATATCATATCCAAACTGCTTCAGATTTAGTATTAAATTTAATATTTGCTTACTGAAATTACTGTTTTAAATGCTTATAAATAACAGATTATGTAGAAGTGCAAATTTGAGCAGTGTTATTAAGATATGTCTTGTTTTCTGCATGTTATAAAAATGTTTTCAGTAAAGTGTTTTGCACAATATTAATTAAAATACAAGCCAGAGCTCTTTCCTCTTAACTGAGCTCCTGTAAGAGAGTAGCTTCAAAGAACAATAATCCTCATGAATAACTAACTACAAATCTGCACACAAACCAGTTTCTGAGATACAGGCTACTGGAGGTATGGGTTATACAGGGAACATACAGTATCACAAAAAATATCATTATTGTCAGCAGACCAAATGTGTCAGTGATTGTACAGTAATTTATAATAAAGTGACATATTTACTAATGAAATGCTAAAAGGCATTAACCTCTATCAGTAAAAATAAGAGTATAAGTCTTAAAGCGTTTTGAAATCAGATGCTCTGATATTATATCTTTTCAAAGAGATCTATAATTTGGTATTCTACTGTTAGAGAAAATAGAACTAGAAGAGAAGAAAGACTTTTTTTTTTCACTTTGATGATACAGAAAGATAACCCTGAAATTCTAAAGTTCTGTCGAAAAGGTTCCATTTTCATTCGTGTCAAGTTTGTTTTACATTTTTTTCTTGGAGGTTATATCAAGGTATAATTTATTCTTGCACACAGTTTGTAGGCATTTTGATAGAAAGGGGGAGGAAAAAAAAACCCAAGGCCAGAAGCAACTCCATTGGTAAGATCAGCTGAGGTTGCTTTGGGGAAAAGCAGGATTATCACATTTCTGTCTAGAATTTCACTCAGTGTATGTAAATATGCTGAACAGTGCAAATCAGCAGCCCCTCATTTCACACAGATGGGTCAAAACACATCAGACTTCTACTGAATGAGTTCCAAATTTTACCGAGACATGTTGATCCCACACGTCCCTGGAATTTCTGGACATCTCTCTAATCCCAAAACCAAGCAGCCCCTCTATTGCACTTCAACAACCTCATGCAGAACAGATGAGTCCTCTAGAAGTTTTCAGTCTCCACCTCCCTTCTATCTCTTCTCTGGACCCATTCTCAAGTTCTTTTTTGAAGATTGAATATTAAAATCATAGCAGGTTCTTTAAGATCCGATATTGATCCTTTCCCATTTCACCTGGAAACACCTTCCTTAGCCTATCACAAAACTATATAATGTTCCAACAACTAAACCCTACTGACAACCATGGCCATTCTGCCATCAAAACTTGTTCTTTGATCTTCTGAACCATTGATAACCTCTAGAAGAAATAGCCATGACTTTCCCATGTAATATTATGCTGATACGTTACTGAATTTTAATATAATTCATCACTCCATTCTTCAAAGTTGTTCAGGAGTTTACAAAACAATAATTCTTCCTCTACACATGATTTCCAACTTTGTGCTCACTGCACCTTTAATACTTCATACTTTGTGCTCCAGTTCTCCAAAGGAAATACTGGACAGTTTTCCCTCCATGAAAAATCCTTCAAAAGTTTTCCTAATAATTCTATTACCTCTAACCTTTCTAGTAAATGAGATTTAAATTCCCTCTCACACACTAATCCAGGTTAATAGGTTGAAATTATGTTTCGTACTACTTAGAATTTTAATTACCTGATTCATCACTGGCATCAATACTTCTGTTCTGCACTACTGAATCCATTTTCTATTTTGGCAACAAAGAGCTGGACTCACATTCAGAAATAAAAATAAAAATAAAATAAAATAATAAAATAAAAAAATAAAATAAAATAAAATAATAAAATAAAATAATATACCCGGCAATATATCTGAAAGGGGGGGCGGGGGAACAATAAAAGGCGAACAATTAAATGAGATCTGAACAGAAACAATTACAAAAATATTATCACCACATATCTTTGCAAAGAAGGTATACCTAGCAGAAAACCAAGTCAGTTCTATATTCTCCTTCAAGACTTCAGGTTACAGTCCCAAGATCACAATATACCAAAGATTCATTCCAGTTGCAGTTTTAATCTTAATTGTCACCCTCTAAAATATTTCAGGTGTGGATTTATTCCATCTTGTCGGTGTGCTGTGTCCTCACAGCTCCTTTTAGGCTCACTACAGGAGTTGCTCCACTGCAGTGCTCTGACAGGCCTGTGCCAGGCAGCACCCCCAGAATTACTGATGGGCTGCTCTGCCATTGCAGTGCCCCGTGCCTGACTGATGGCAACACCTGAACTCTGGGTTTTTGTCTCCAATGAATTATAATCTGGTTTGAGGATAAGACGTTGAATTTCTATGCCAGTTTCAATGCCACTGAATTGCTTCCAGGCTATGACATGATCCATATAACTAAAATTGTGGTTTCTGTTCTCCCGCTATATCCCGGCCCCATTTCTAGCACATATATACACCAAGAAGTGATAACAGCTCAAGTTGTGATTTTTCACTAAAAAAAAGGCCAAACCACATCTATGTAAATGACTTTAGTTCCATAAAAAACAGCTTTATTTTTTTCCCTAAAAAACATATTTAAATTATTTAAATCACCGATAAAAACAACATCTGTTTCCCACGCCCCTTGAAAACTATGACACTCAGATACAACTACATTATCTAAAATTCTGTGTTTCCTTGTAACCACTGAGGAAATTAAGTTCCAGGGAAGTTATTAACTCCTGAGATAATAGCTGAGACTGTAGCTTCTTCCTTTGAGTCACTTTTGGAGTAGAATTCTGTGGTGTCAACCTGGCCCTCACAGTCAGAGGTAAGACTGAGCATGAACACACTTTTTTTCTAGGCTACACACTAAGAAATAATTTAGCAACTCTATGTTTCTGAGAAATGAAGCAAGTAGGGTCAGACCTACAAATGTATAATGTAGACACTAATCTTCAAATTTGATGGAAACAAGAAACCAAAAATCATGTGTATCTGTCCTTAACATTCAAAGATAAGGTGTATGACAATAACAACAAATGAAAACCAAACACAGTTATTAAAGTTACAGATATGTGGTGCCAGCAGTTCAAAAGGATGAGGAAGGAAATAATTTATCCAGCACAGTTTGACTTTAGACATGCCCTTCAAATACTGAGAATACAAGAGCAAACAAAATCAGAATATCTTCCTACACTGTATGAGTTATAGGGTCAATATTGGAACTGCTGGCCTGTGCTATGCAGAGGGTCAAACTATGAGATTGTAAGGGTCCCTTCTGATTTTCAGATATATCAAGCTATGAATAATTTAAATAACTTTCCAGGACAAAAAGAAGAACTGGAGTTTAGCAGCTGAGCTGGCAAAAATTTTTTTATCCTCTTGCCCACCAACTGAATTTAAGTAATATTTGCAAATATCTGGAAAAAATATCTATTTCAACAGTAAATAGCAGTTTTCACAGCTTTACCATGATCACTATAGCTGGTTTTGGTATTTCAATCTACTTATTACAGAGATTCATTCAAGAGTACAGCTGCATGGAAAGCTGACTAAAACAGGAAATTCCCCTTGGCTGAAGATTTTTCCTCTGTTTGCAAATGAATACAGTAAAATTAACTGTGAAATGGTTTATTTGGTAATTGACTTACAGATTCTTGGCCCTAAGAACATGAAGCCATGGTTACATATCCACTTTAATCTGGCATTAGCCCAGGATGCTGCTGGAGAGGAGCATCCACCCAGACATGCAGAGCAGGCTCCCGTTCCCGCTCTATGAGAGGCCTGGGGCAGCTCAGCCAGTGGCTGCACCAGTGCTGCTGTGAGCACAACAGAGCCAGGGAGATGCTGTAGCCATGGCAATTGGAAGACAGGACTGAATTCAGGTCAGATTTAAGTAATGCCACGATCATGGTCTGGGTCTCTACCAGCCCAGTTGACTGAGGAGCCCAAGGTGAGGGCTCAAAGGACAGGAATATTTGCTTTCTCACTCGTATTACCTCTTATTCCCCAACTCAAGCAGTGGATGTAGTGACCTCAAAAGGTCATTACTTTTGTAATTGTGACCCAAAGATTTATTCAGTTTAGCAATTCCTTCATTACAATTCACACTGCATCATTGCAGAGACCCAGAAAGCAAGCTGCTGAATACAAACATTTGAATTAAAGAAAAAAAATCAAAGTCTGTCAATAAAGCCTTTATATGCAAACATAAAGAGAAAACAAACACTCCTGTCTTCATTCTCCAAAGGAACTCTGATTTGTGTGTTGTATGATAGGAATTCTATCAAATGACATGGATATTTTAACTATGTTCATATCTTAGTAAAAAGAATAATGTCCTTTGTGAAGGAACAAACACTTGAAAAGCAGTGTGTTTTGACAGGGAAACCCTGAAAGATAGTGCATAAAACAGTAAAGATTTAGATAACTTTCTCCTCACAGCCTTTAAAGGACATAAAAGAAGTGAAATAGCTTTCTCAGGATCCAATTTGGATCTAAGTTATTGATTATTACTATATAAAAGAATGTAATGAAAGACCTCCAGGATCTTCATAAAGCATTTAATGTCTCTTAAACTGCATAACTGAGAAACATCTGGCAAAGCAGAAGAACTGCACCAATGTGTTCATCTAATCTTCAGGTGTTTTTTTGTATTCTCGCATCCCACCTCACTAAGAAGCTGTGAAATTCTATGGCTGCTGTCCCTTCTTTCAAAACATTTCTGGAATGACAGAGAGGAGGCATCATCTCTGATCTGACAAGGCTTTCTGTTCACTATCACTGTTTCCATGGCCAAAATATTTATCAGGCCTTGACCACTGTACCAGTAGAGATGGCAGAAACCATGGTCCTGATATTATACCAAATGTCCAGAATGTCTTATTTGCACAGCATTTTTATGTCTCCATGAGCTCCTCTAGACCCTTCTACTCCATCTTTGCCAGGTCATCTATCATTCAGTGATCAAATAAAACCAGGTACTGATCCCCATGGCCTTGATGTTTCACAAAATTTATTTTGACACACACACAAACAGTAAACATTATCTGGGAAACTAAATATAAATAAAAGCCCCCTTTTGGCCCATAAATATAACTTAAAGAACTTTATGTCTAAAGGGAATCAGCAGTATTTCCTCAGCTTCTGAGAAATAAAAACCTACCCATGAATCTGCCAGTTTAAAACCAGAACACTCCTTGCTACAGTATTTCATCTATTTCTATTCATAGTTGTTAATTTTTAAAGAGACCAAAACAGCAAGAGGGCAGAACAGTCAATTCTGTCACATTCAGAGGAAAAACGCATTAGTCACCTCCTGAATTGTGGCTCCTTATTCCAGCCCTCCTATGGCTTATTTAGCAAGGTCAGTGCTCTGATTTTTCTCTCTGGCCCTGGTGCTGGTCCATCTCAGCTAACCATGCTCATGCTTCAGCTGGCCAGAGGGAAGCAAAAGAGGAATCCTGTCCCAGTGCTCCCCCCTACCACAGAAACTCAGCCTTCAGAGCCACAAACTGATTCCCTGGTTCTTACAGTTCTTGGGGATTCCTTTCCTCTGTGAACATGAACACACACAGGAATCATAGCCATGGACTTTCTACCCCAGAAATGTGGCAAATACTGCTGGAAAATGCCACAATAAACACCACAATCTCTCCTATGCTGCCAAGGGTTCATAGGTGGGATAGGAGATGGTTTTGGACCTGTCTCAACAATCATGTAGATATTGCAGAACCCTTTTTAAATGTTCTCCAAACCCTTCCTTGCTTTCATGACAGAATGCACTTCATTTAAAAATCTGTTGTAAGGAGTTTATATGGGAAGGACTGAGGTCATTCCTCCAGACCTGGCAGTGTGTAAAGCCTGATGGAATTCCTTCACAGAAATAGGTATACTTGCATGAGTAAACTTTTAGAAACAGATTTTCCTGAGCCTCATTTTCATCTTTCAAATTCAAGACTTCCACATGAATGCATTAGTGCTTTTAGCTAATTATTCAGATTTTTATAATTCAGGAAATGTTATGTTCAATAAAAGAACTAAAAAGACTGGAATGCCCAGACAACATTTTCTAATGAGCTGTAATGGGTCTTTTTCTTTCAGCACTTTCCTCTTTTACATTTTTTTTTACAATTATAAGCCTGGTTTTGATAATAAAGGAGCTGTCCTAGAGGTTTGATCTCCTAGATATGTTCTCTGTGTAGTGAAACATTATCTCTTCCTCCCTTCCCCCTCTGGTGACTCTTCCACATGTCATCAGGTCTGCCCATCTGTCTTTCCCTACTTTCCTCCCAATTCTTCACCAGGCAGTGGTCTCCCTGAGCTGTTCCAAGGTCTTTCTCCACTGAGAGTTTACTATTTCTTGAACTTTTACTACGATAAAGAAAAATACCCCTCCATAAATTTTTAACATCGGAAGAGTAGCTGCCTCATAAGACCTGAAAAAAACAGAATGCATCAAAAAATATTGCCTCATAAATGACAAAACATTATTATTTGGAAATGAATGTGGATCTCTGGTGGTTTAACCCCAGATGGCAGCTCAGCCCCACACAGCCACTTGCTAACTCCTCTGCACTGGGGGAAAAGTGAGAAAACTCATGGGTTGGGATAAATGCAGTTTAACAGGTAAGGCAAACCAAGGGTCTGATTGCCCACTTCCCATGGCAGGCAGGGGCTCAGCCATCCCCAGCACAGCAGGGCTCCATCACCTGTGACAGTGACTTGGGAAGGCAAACACCATCACTCCAAACGTCCCCCCTTCCTGCTCCTCCCCAGATTTCCATGCTGAGCTGGTGCCATATTATGGGATATCCCCTGGCTCAGCTGGGGTCAGCTGTCCTGGCTGTGCCCCCTCCCAGCTCCTTGTGGAGCCTCTTGCTGCTGGGGTAGGTGAGGAGCAGGAAAGGCCTTGGCTCTGTGTTTGTGCTGCTCAGGAACAACAAAAACATCCCTGTGCTTTCAACACTGTTTCCAGCACAAATCCAAATCATAGCCCCATACCAGTTACTGCAGAAATAATTAGCTTTACTCCAACCAAAGCCTGCAAATGGTTTTACAAGGAAAAAAAAAGAAAGAAAAATATATGTATTTATGCTTAGAAATTATAATGTAGTATGTAAATAGTGTAAGAGAACAGTTTTTATAACATTTCAAATTTAAATAGTATATTTGATATACTTAAACTACAATCCAATAAACTTCCTGATGTGGATTGTTATCTTACTCACTGACTGTGCAGAATTATGCAAGGAGTAGAAGATTACTTTGTGAATATAAATAAGTGAGTAAAATATAAACTGAAACTTTGCTTTTGCAACCTGCTTAATTCAATTCAAGCAGAAATTATTTGTATACTTTCAAAATAATCAAAGTGGAATAACAGTTGCTGCAGAATGGAAGTATTCTACAGAATTATCAACGGGGGAGAAACCAAATAAGAAATTTCTTTTCTGACTATCAGTTTCAAGATAAGAAACACTTTAAATACTCTCTTACCAGATTAGTCATTATATGAGATCACATGAGAGAATGCCACCTAGGCTGAAAGAGAAAATAATTAATTACTTGAAATATTACCTGTCACAACAAAGAACAATGCAGCATTCCAGTTTCATAAAAGTACCACAGCAAGGCACTGTAGTTTGAAAGTCATTGCATTCTAGATAAAATAAAATGAAGCTATAAATGAGAAAAAGATAAATATTTTTAATCTAATAGACAATAAAGTTGAAAGCTGCCTTTTTTTGGTTTTTTGCAGCAATCACCTGTTTACATGATTATTATGCAAGAAAAGCCTACATCATAAATTATCTTTACAACTGACATGACCTTCTGTCCTTTTTTTGCTAAACCTCAAATAAACCTTTTTATCTATCTTCCAGAAATTGCAAGGTAGAGATATCTTACAGACGTCCCAGTTATATTCAATTTTTTTGGCTCATAGAAATAGTAAACATCTGATGCAGAATCTGCATTGAGATAATGAGTCTTATGACAGTCACAATTTCATTTTTTTAGCACTACCAAAGTTTTGTCTTGGGTCAAAAGTGCAGATGAAAAAGATTGAGATTTCTATGACAAGCCTAAAAAAAAAAAAAAAAAAAAAGAGAGAGTTTTGGAGTTTTTCCTTTGTCTGAAACATCCCTAATTCACCAAAAAGTAGAATCCACGCTCTCATGCCTAAATAAAACCAGATTGCACACCAGCAATAAATTGTTCCTTTTCCTAGGTAGATATTTAGAGGTATTAGTAATCAACATTCAGAGGTGGATTTATGGAAAGGGTCCAAGGAGATCCAGAAACTGAGTTCTCTTTCTCTCCCTGCCCAGACTGCAGAGGTGGGAACTCCCTGTTTACCATCTCCTGCTCTCTCCTGCTTGCAGACCTTATGGAAAGAGAGTTACAGGGTTGAGGGAGGGATGCTGTCTCTATTCAATCACACAGCTGAGCATGGCTGTAAAATCATGCTGCTGTCATTCAATGGCTGCAGCCACTTAATCTTTATTAAAATACAGCTAATTTTTTATTTCAATGGGTACAACATCCTCTGATAAGCTCTGAGTCTCCCAAGTACAAGAGTACCCCCTAAAAGACATCACACAAAGCTTCCTTAAGAACACAATATTTCTCATACCTTTGTAATTAGCTGTAAATTAGCTGTAAAACTTTTACCTAAAAGAAGAAACACTACAAATGTTCTAGTACAAGCAACTAGAGGAGGAATCTTCAATTCCTGTGTATGTCTGCTTCCATATTTGGCCTCTGCTCTTTTATTCTAAGTGACAATTATAGCAAAAATAATTTTCCCTTTGTTTGAGATAGATGATGATAATTGTTGTTGTTGGAGAATAATCTTATTACAACAGCATTATTAGATCTGACTAAAAATCTCTCCCAGTTTGCTTCATCCTGCTACCTAAAATTCAACCCTTAGGAAAAAAAAAAAAAGTGAAGTTTTTCAGCTAAAAAGGCAATGTAGACATATGTCTTCCAAATTGCATCTTCTGCAAAGATCATATATCTGTGATAGATGTGTTACCCACACAATCCTCTTCCATTTTTTCTTTCTGGATGTATTTCAAAATGTCATTTACCACACAGGCTTCCAGTTTGGCTACTTGCTGGTTAAGTGAGCATCTCGTTCCACATATTCCTTCTTTCTTTTTTTTTTTCTGTTGAGATGATCTGAACACTCTTGCTAATTCTCCTCAAGTTTGTGTAGAAATGTCAATATTAGAAATTCATTTTTTTATCCACAATTAATTAGACATAAGGCAGCTTCATCAGAGACATTCTTGGTTCTTGGCTTCCTGAGCACTGAGACATGGATAAGCCAAAATACTAATGTGATTGGAGAAGGATGTCTTTGCATGGAATCCTGTGATATTACAGATGGTGGCAAGACATGAAATAACATAATAAATAGCCTTTTATTTTCTTGATAAAATGTTGTCCCAACTGCATTCTCTTTGGTAATTGGATACACTGAATCTAAAAACCTCTACTGTATAAACACAATGAATTCACTGGATTTACTGTTTACCAGAACTCACAAATGAGGCAAACACTGTGAAAGATATTTTAGGATTAGCATCTGTATGCTAGATGGTCCAAATGCTAATGAGGACATTATGCTCATGCAAAATTTCATACTCACTTATGAGAATTCTGGCTGTGCTATTTGTTATATGGACTCCCAGCACTACCTGCTGTGCAATATAAGAATGGAGTTTATTTCTCATTAATTCAAAAATTCAAGACTCCTCCCCTCATGACCTTTGCTATACAAAAAACCACTACCTTTGTTTCCTAGAAGGACCCTGGTCAAACAGTTCAGTGACTATTGATCTCTATAAGGTTAGATAAAGTTAGAGAAAAAGGTAATATTGTCTTAATACAAGAGAATATTGTATTATCTGTTCTGAAAAATAGGTATAAAGAAAGTCGAGCATGAACTCCCCAAGGGGAGCAAGGTTTTCATATTCACAGTCTTTGCACAGAGTTTAAAAGGGCGATAAAATCAATCTTGAGTAAGAGAGTTCCTTAGTTAGCCTTCAGTTCCTTTGTATTTCTGGTAAATGAAAAAAGCCCCAGACCTTCATAGTCCATTTGCAATGTGGGCAAGAGTTACCAGATATATCAGAGCACTCAGCTTTTATGGACCTGAAATTTCTTTACTCTCTAGATATTTCAGCAGATGATTTTTAGGCTTGCCTCCCTATTTTTTCTTAAAGAATTTCCCTTCACCAATATGCTGCTTTTAATCCACATACTGCATCTCATAACTAAAGCATTTTTCATGAAGGCATCTCACATTCTTACCATTTCCGGGGTTGGTGAGCTTTCTTTGTAACTAGAAAAATAAGAATTGCGTCTTGCAGACAGATCTTTTAGAAAAGAGTGAATGCATTTTATAAAGTCAGGCCTTTCAGCACACTCTGGAAGGCCAATTATTTCCGTATTTGATCTTCTGTGGTGATTCTCAAAGGGATAAAATATATTCCTTCTTATGTTATTCTTTATCCTGCTTAAAGCCTGAAATACCATCTTCTGAATTACAAATCCTTTCCACTACAGCAGTTGCTCAAATGTGTATTTTATTTATCAAATACTCTTATGCCCTCTCAACCTTCCATTTCACTGGACCTATGTAGAAACATCTCTACATAAAGGAAAAAAAGTGCTTTGTGTGCATCAAATTGTGCAGACCTGCAGTGGTGGCAGAATAACTTATTAAGTGATTATCTACAATGAAAAAATAATAGGTGGATCAGACTTAATTATTGTTTTAACCTAGATTTTCTTCCCAAATGTGTTGTGAATCCACAACTTTAATTCAGTGCCTTATTAGCTGTATTATCCTTAGAGAGAGAAAAATACTGGCCAGGCAAAATTCAGAGCATGTCTGTGAGCCCACAGAACAAGAGCAGATGGCACTTTTTGAGATAAGAGGAAAAAACCTACTGAAAAGGGAATAAAAAGGTTAGGGAAAAAGTTGTTGGTTGGAATTTCTGGTGCTGAAACTGGCTTCATTTGAACAATTCCATAATTATTTAATGTGAGGATTTTAGCTTACTCTACCCTTGAAGAACAACTAACTGATTTTAATTTGTACTGCAATGTGCTTTTCATAGTTAACACTTTGAAAAAAAAAACCAAGAAATATTGCTCAGTTTATGCCATTTTATATTTTCCTATGGAAAATAGTAGAAAGCAATTCCTTTGTCTAGAAAAATGCTCAAAGTAATTGAAAGCATATAATATTCTGTGAAGAGAGGGATGTTGCAATGCCTTATAGAAGAGTTCACACTAGTTGGTGTGAAGAGAAAGATTTATATTTTTATTTGTCTGAACATTGCCAAATTCTACTTTTCTTAAGAGTACTTTCTGGAAAAATTGTTGGTCCTAATGTTAAAAATGTCTTTCTAAATAGGAAAATAAATCCAAGGGTTTATTAAACTGAATAAAATAATTTATAGGTCATTATTTTGTTTCTCCTTTTTGAACATGCCAAACAGCTTATTAAGTAAATGTCAACAGTCCTTGTACAAATTTTGAGACTCTTTCAGCTAAACTTTGTGTCAAATTCTGAAATGGATGTCCTCCCTCAGCCCAGCCGTAAAATAAAGTACATTCATTGGAGCTGCAAATGCTGAACCATTTCTTTAAGACTGCTTTGAGGTAAGGCAGGTTCCTGTGTGGACACCAGGACTAGACTGCAAATCAATATCTAACACTGCTGTTATGACAAGCAGAGGATGTGCAGTGTGCAAGGTGTCCTTACCATCACAGGCAGGGAAAGATCAGTATTCTGCATACCCTCAGGGCTTGGGCAGAAAGTATTGATTCCTGACTTTGATGTTTTAATAACAGGCATGGGAGTAGGACAAGTATGGATCCACCCTGATCTTACAAAAAATGTAAATTATTATGCTCTCTTTGAACCTTTTCTGTCATGAGGAGGTGGTAATCAAGGCTATCAGGAAATTTCACTCCAGCCAGAATTTGATCTAGCTCACCTCCATTATGCTCCTACAGAGATTCTTAACTCTACTCTTGAGATAGGTGAGCACTTCACACCACCTACATCCTGTGGCAAAGTTTCTCAGATTTTGCAACACCTCACTGGAACAGACTAGAAAAGAGACATCACCATTAAGATAACACTGACACCAGTTCTCAATGCTCAGGAGTGCCATTAGGCATCATGTACTTTTCTACCTTGAGAGAAGGTCATCCTAACATCTGTTTATAGTGAAGCTTGATGAGAGAAAATAATTTTTTTAAGGTGTTATCCACTTTTACTGTTCATGGATCTCGTTTGGTACAAATGGTTACTGCATCCATTTGCTATAGTTCAGTATTACAATGATAATTATCTGAAAAACAAATGTTTATTGTCTTTTCTTATAAAAAATCCAGTGTATCAAGACAGTTGCTTACAGTATTAATTTGACACAGGTTTAATTGTGGCCTATTAAAATAATAAGCTGTTAATTGCTTTCTTTGCTGCAATATCAAGGAATCAAAAAGAGTTTATTGAATGCAAGGAGAAACAGATTTATCACATCAACATGATTAGCTGCTATACAATAGGCCTTTTCAGTCATTACACTTTGCACAACATTCTAAAACCCAATTATACTGCGGTGTTAAGTACAAAATTGTAGCTGAACCTTGCAGTTTCATGTTTTATTGTCTTTTAAAATGAGTTTTAGCATTGAATGCAATGGTAGGATGAAAAGAGAATATTTTAAAAGCTGTGGTTTTAATTTAGCATTTGGCAATACATACAGATGGTGTAGGGGGACAGCGATGCCATTTGAACAAAAGCATCAGCAGGTATGAGGATATAAAAGTCAAATTAAATTGGGAATAGTCTATTAAAGATTATGAAATAAGATTAATGTGTCAACAATCTGACCTTGTAAATTAGATAGATTGTTATCCTTCTTATTTGTTGGTTGCAAGATGTCTAAAACAGTCTCTGGGATCAATTAAATGAAATTCTACTGGACACCATGAGTAGGACAATTCCTTTCTTCTGTCAAATTATAAACTGATAATTATACTCCTTTTCTATTGAACACCATTTTGGCTACAGAAAAGTATTCAGTGCTTTTATGTTTCTGTAACTACTTACCCTACCTCACTCAGAAGCACAAGAAAAGCTGTTGGTTTTAATAAAGCAAAAGCTTTTAAATTTTCTTGCTTACTTCCAGATAAAAACAAAGCCTTTCTTACTGTGTTCTACAGTAATGTCTTACATCATTCCAGATTTTGACCTGTGAGTAATTTTCACAGTCTTGAACCACAGTGAAAATCAATCATTACATGACCTTTACCAGGGTCACATTTCTTTCTCTAAAGTTAAATGTAACAGCAAAGACAGGAGTGGTTGCAATACCCAGGATTTCCTCTTTAGTATATGATTCCTAATGCATACAAGCTTCAGGACTTGGTTTTAAAAGGTGGGTGATTAAAGACCTGGTTTGAACATGCAATTGTATTAACTCCCATCTTAACTTTCCATATAGAAAGTATTTCCACAACAGCAACCTATGAATGATTTGTTGTCCTAATACAACAAAAAGGAAAAGGAAAACAAAACCAAACCAAAGAAACAACAAACCAAGCTGTTAATGGCACATTTCCAAAAGGAAGTGGCCCTGCCACTTCCACTTTTAAGATGACTTTATAGCTCACTTTCAGACTTCACTGTGGAAAGTGCCGCAGATCCCAAGTTATCCAACACATTTAACGGACAGAACATCTTCATCCTTCCCCTTCACCTCACAGTACTTTTGGTCTGTAACTTTCAATAGTCATTGAACATCGCCTTTATTCTCCCATTCCTATTAAATCTCTCAAGAGTTTCAAGGCAGTCATTTGCTTGATGAACCATTTATAGTGAGGTAGACCTTCACACAAAGAGCAGCCGCACAGGACGCCTCAGAGGAATATTGTACTTGGTGAGGGAATTATAATGTATGCAACAGGAGTCTATTAATGAGACATCTAGATGCTTAAACGAACCTTTGAACATTTAGGTACCAGTCCCAAAAGTGCTATTCTCTTCTCTTACTGTCACTGTAAAAGTGAAGATCCATCAGCAATAACTGAAAATATCCAGCTACTAATCCAAAGCTTCACATCCCTGCTCTAGGCTTTCTGTTCTGATACCTTGTTTTGGAGGTGATTTTTTTAGTCTCTCCTTCTCAACTTGTTCATAACATTTTCAGAAAAAATTCTTTCATTCCTACACAGTCTTGCAGATTTTATTTGCATATCTGTGTATATGCATTTAACTCCCTTAAATTGTTTTAGTTTCAGAACAGCAGAAATACTTATTTGCTCCAAACAGCATTCAATAGGAATTGAGTAGATTATGAGCTTTGTTCTGAACTCTTTTGACATGGGAAAAACCTTATGTATATACCCATCTCAGCTCTTTTTCTTAAGGCCCCATTATAATTTAGAAAGCTACACGCAAAGGTTGTGTCAGGATAGCATATAAGGCGCATATGCTTATGCTACAGAGTTGATGAATTCTGCCTCTGGAGGAGCAGATAAATGGAACAGATAGAGTCAGAGGTTCTTATGAAAGAAGAAAAACTCTCAGTGTGCAAATTCAAGCTGATGAAACAAAATCATCTGTCCTCTCAGTGAACAGCCTTCTAGTAATTGGCGTTCTGCAAGAGGACAGGATGCAAGGGAGGATAGAAATAACACGTCTGAAAACTTTAAACCTGCCAGCTTATGTTTCAAAATCCACATGCAGCATGATTCCTGCCTTCATTCAAAACCCACTGACCTTTTGTTTAAAAACATGTCAACCTCTGTCTTTGAAATGGCCACCCCTGCACTCACACTTGTTTAGGATCAGTCTTTGAAGGGGTGGTTGTGTTTCCTCTTTTTTGAATCAGTTCACACAAATCATTTGACTTGCATTCTTCAAAGTCTAAATTATTCATCAGTTAGTGAGCTGACAAAAAGAATTTCATTAGGACAAAAACACATGTTGGCTCATCTCCATCAAAGACACAGGGCTTGCTTTGTGAGGAGAAGAGTGTCCTGGAATTCCTCTGACGTTTGTGTTATCTGCGCATAATGCTTAGACTGAAATGTTGATTAATTAAAAACCCAAAGATACCTGCCTTAGTCATCTCCAGCTTTATGCATTCAATACTCCCACACACTGGCCTGAAAGCAAAGTAATCTAAACACAAAATGTGAAGGTCAAATTATCTAAGTAAGCAAGCATATCTCAGGTTCACTGATTAAATATCCATGGTAAATTTGCCTTCAAAGGTTTGATCTTTCCTGTAAGGGAGATTCCTACTTCTGATGTAGGAACACAGGTTTTTTTTTGCATCAGATCAGTAGTCTTGGCCATAATCCCATTATTTGGGCATTATTTTGTTCTTAAAACATAAAGGGAAAGAGAAAGAATTGTACACAAAAAAATTATTGGCTGACATGCTCACAAATCTTGAATTATGAAGCTTAACACAACAGACAAAATTTTTTAAAAAAATCTTTTACTTGCTCTGATTATTTAGGGTTTAATATATGTGTGTGAGTATTAACTTGTTCAGTTGGATAATATCCTGCAGCAGTGAGCTCCACAGCTGAAAAGATTTTGTTTGTTATGGATGCTCTCCTTTTTAGATTCTGGCAAATCTTGGTCATGAAAAACATAAGAAAATGTTATTACCATTAGGCAAGTATATCAATAATGTTTTTTTAGTCTGCCTTCTAAAATGATAATCTTTCTTTATGCTTGTGATGACTCAAGCTTCCTCCAAAGAAAACACATTTTTCTTTTTTTCTGGGTTGAAACCTTAAGTTTAGAATAGTGATAAGAGATTTTAAAGTTCAGAAAATTTTGTTAAAGTGACAAATAACAGAAGATCAAGTACTTTGTGCTTTGATCACTGGCTAGGCTTGATAGATTACTTGCATAAATGATGTTCAATAAATGAAGATATATCAATAATATAAATTCTACTATTATTATTTTAAACTGGTTTTGTACATGTGTTTCTAGAAAAAAAGAGCAGCTTTTTGTCTTAGCCCTGGAAAGATACAGTAAACCATTATTTTTATAGAATTACCATTGACAAAAACTCCTCCCCAAAGTTTAAAAGGAAGATGTGAACATCAGTCAGTGTATTCACCTCTCAAACCTGTATCAATCACTGATATTCTTGGGAGATGAAGCATGAAATTTGATTTCAAAGCCTGTAAAAACACTACAGCCTGTCTAAAACTCATTCACCTCTTGGTTACACAATACAGTTCTAAACTGACTGGAAATCTGAGGTCACAGTCACTGAAGTTCAACATTTTCTACAGCACTTTGATTCCTGAAAACTTCTTTTCCCATATGATGTTCAACATCATAAAAACATGTGTGAGACCAGACAGACACCAAACAGTGGAAAATGGGTTAGACAGAGCTTTGTAGTTCTAGGTGTACTCTTTTGTATCCTCAGATCTGAAAGTATAACTACATTCAAACAGAAAATGAACGAAAATCATGTGATATCCCAAAAGCAGACTGATAACAGAGTGCCCCAACCTTTTCTCCTCCCTACTCAAATAGAAAAACAAATTAATTTTTTGCAGTTAATGCTTTGGTATTGCTCAAAATAATGTATTCCTCAAGGGGCATGACATTACTTAAATTTTACTGAACTAATAATGTTTTCTTTTCTTCGGTACTATTTGTCCTCTTCTTTTTGCTCAATTCTTAAAGTATTGACAGCTTCCAACTGATATTTCATAGGGGAACCTTTGTCAATGCCTTAATTCAGTGAACTCCAATACTGTGCTCACATTCCAGTAATCCAATATCAAAATTTATTTTCAAGACCTTAATGCTGCTCCGTGTGAACTTTCCAAGAACAACTCAGACAGCTCTTCCTGCCATTCCATGCATAAATTATCCCATCAAAGAGCTGGTGTTTATTCTGAGGTCTTTGAAATTCTAATCACTTGTATACACCTCCTCAGGCCAGCCTGTGCTTTGAAATTTGGATTACTCACAATTGGGCTATTCATAATGCAGGGCTATAGAATGCAGCTTGCCACCCATTTACAAGCCTCTGTACATCCAACATACCATCAAGTATTTCTAATTGACACACTTCTCTTCTTCCAGATTCCTTTCCCAGTGTCAGCTTTATATCAACTATTTGACTCACAGCACAGATAAGAAATTGCTTTAACAGGGTATGAAACACATGCAAGTAATGCTAAGTTAGAATTTCTATGCATTACTATAAAGAAAACTTGCAGTGTTTATTCATTAATTCATTCATTTATTTCTTTATTTTGGTGTGAATTCTGTCTGGGTAGGCTCAGAAGCTGCCATTATATCTGAGCTCTGGTGGAATGTGGTCAGCTAAACTGTTTATCAGAAATGATATCTCATACAGCACCATTGAGCTGTAAAATGAACTTATTGTCAAGAATGATGCAAAATAAGTTGTATGAAATTTTTTTTACACCTGAAAGGAAACATTTGTTAACCATTGTCCTCCAGGCTGATAGAAGAATGATTGCACACCGAAGATCAACAAAAGCTCTCTAGAGATTCCCTTCACCCCTGTCCTGGTATAAAGGACAGTGACTTTATACTGGCACCTGTATAAAGTGGTAATTGGTGACTAAAGCACTGTCAGTTCTGTTTGTGTATTCATAGTTACTCCTTTCAAACCCTAAAGAAATCAGTAGTAGTCTTTCAACACACCAAGTGCAGATCTGAATGAAAATCTACGTCCTTGTAAATCAGTCAAAACAATTTTTGAGGAACCAAGTCAAACCCTCATGCAATAAGATGCTGTATTGTATGTGTTTTATTATTTTGAATGTGCTTCCAAACAAAACCAAATTACTGAAGGTATGCCTAATAAACTGTATCTGATGTCCTTTAAAGGACTATTATTCTTTTTATTTCAGTGTGGAATATAGTGGAAACAGCTTCCTACAGCTTGTCTTTTGCACTCCCAAGGTATTTCTCAACAACTTTCCAGCTTTGCCACGGTCTGCAAATTTTGGGAGAAAGGAAGTGATTGCTTCTGTTATTGATATGAAAGTGTCAAAGTTGTATCTTTACAAATACTCAGTTTCTGAGAGTTCCTAATACTTTCCTCCAGCAGGAGTGAAAAAGTATAGAGAAACACTATACATTTCTGTCTTTTCTATCTTATATCATTAGTGGTACATCATGTATGTTTAAAATTTTTATGTTCTATTCATTTAGATTTTTTGACTTTTACAAATTGATCAAAAATGCTGAATTATAGACAACCACCCAAAATACAGAGGTTCACCTCCATTTTTATTTTCCATGGTTCAAATCCACACAGCTTTCCTAAACAGCTTCTAAGCTCAGGTGATGAAGGGTGAAAAAATTTTATAGGACTGTGTTCCACCTTATGAGAAAGAGCACTAAAAATGTATTGCTAAAAACCCATGGAGTAATCACCATAATTATGCTACCTGATAGCATATTCCTTGCCTTCACAAGCATGTATCAGTGACACACATGGCAGTGGGAGTTCTGGCAGAGCAAGAAGGTATACAAGACCACATAAAGTGAAATAGCAAATAGACTGGCAGGAAGCCCAGTGGATTTAATCATATTTCTGCATTTGTGTAGTATTTATATAACCAAATGTGGAGATAATGACACAGAACCCCTCTCCTTCTCATTATATGGTTATTCACACAGCTCACAGTATTTCATTTCTGGATTACACATCTGTTATTATGTACCATCAAACACTGCCTTGAGTCTCTCTCAGACACAGCTCCACTGGTTGAGGAGTGAACACCACTAACAAACTGCCAGTCCTGTATGCCATCAGTGCTCATGGTACTCACAACTTTATCAACTTTACAACTGACTTCAGAAAGAGTATTCCATAGATTCAGTCAATAACTGTGATAAAAATTGCACTGAAAAGCATCAAATTAAAAAAACAACCCTGTTGTTAAAATGCTAGATCATTTATTACAGAGAGAATCCTCATGAAAAGTTACATACAAGTCAATCAGAGAGCAGAGCAAGGAAGAATACTCTTAGTATTAGTGTGATATTTACTTGCTGAATGTACTGAGAAATAAAATTAAATGTTGTTTTTTGATGGGATGCCAAATTTTTTTTCATATATACTTACACCCATTTATTCTTTGCATTTTCATTTCAGTTGAGTTGTGGAAGCTTTCAGCAGTGGAGGATCTGATGCAAGGTCAAATGTATAGAGTTAGGGGTTTGAATGTAAAAGAAATAGAATTTGATGCACACAGCACTATTAGAAACTATAGGAAGGATTTTAATAGGGTGGCATTATCAAGGCCATGCTAGAATAGATTACAGGAGAATCACAATACAATAATGGCTTATTTTACAATCAGTGCACTTCATTCCTGTGATTGACATACTGCTGAAAATGCAGATAAAAACGGTGGTGATGCTTTTGTTACTTGGATCAAGCATCCTGTCTGGGAAAAAAATGTGATTTCTTTGGCTAACCTTTAAATCTTAACTCAGGTATATCACTAGGAATGGGAGATATCTTTAATCTTCTGCAATCTTACAACATAATACAAATCAACCTAACCAGGCTTTCAATTATTCTGCCAACATCTACTGCTCTGTCAGTCTATAATCTCATTGGCTGTCACAGAAGACATACAGGGTTTTTAAGGTAAGGTAGGTCAGCATTATTATTTAGGCTTCCCTGCTAGAATAAGTCCAAAACAAATATACATTGATGTAAAAATGAGATTGTTGCTGTCCATGAGATTTTTTTCAGGAGGTGATCAAAATACCTTTCAGACATTAGTCAGAAGATATAGGACTATGGAATCATTAAGGCCATAGTCCTGAAAAGTCTCAATTTCGCAGAGTATTTAATCCACAGGTAGTTTACAAAATTGTCCTAGAGTGTGATTTCTCTTTGATTCAGGATCTATTTTCTGACAGAACATTTAAATAGGTCATCCTATACCATCCATTAGGCAATTCTTCTTCTTTAAATATTAGATGCATATTTGTATTAAAGTCAAATTTCAAAATTACAAGGGTTATCAATCCTAACACTTCAGAAGCATTAGCGGTATTATGCAACACAGTGCAAATGGCTGGATAAACTTCTCTTGCCTCCCCTGATCATTTGGAATTGTAAATGCAGCCCATCATCAGAGGCAGATTCCTACATCTGATTCTTGTTTTCCAGCAAGGTAGGTTCTATACTTTCTCAACACTGAATTTTTTACCAGTTTATTAAGAACCATGTGGGCCCAGTTTGTACATCTTGGCATTTGTGACCCCTGGCAGGAGACAAAGCAGCATTCCCTGCATGAGTCATCTTACATCTCAGTGCATTTAAACAACTTGTACAACTCTTTTCCTGACCTCTTGGGGAAGAATTTGCCCCCTTTCTTCTTCCAGCCATGAGAACAAAGTAGTTAGAAATGCAGAGTGAATATGCTCTGCATTAAGAATTGTTTCCAATTTGTGACTTTGGTATGTAAGTAATGATCCAAAAAAATTATGTAAGTAATAATCCAAATACTCTTGTTTAGACAAAACAGGGTGCCATTAGCCATGTGTCCCTCAATTTTACATGTAATTAAGGGTTTCTTTCTGAATGAGTAGTGGTCAGTGTAAATTTCAAGATTTAAATTTATTAACATTCTCTAAGTTCCTTTTTGAAGAGCCAGTTATGAGAAAATTAGCTACTACAGAAGGTTTTCTTTTAATTGTGAATTTATAGAACAGTATGGGGTCATAAATGGGATTATGAAACAACAGAAGATCTGTAAGTTTGACAGTTAATCACTGGTGAGTTCTCATGTGTTTCCATTAAGCTCATTGGAAACAGTTGCTCATTCCTCAGTGAAGAAAAGACCCTTACTGTGGGTTTATTCTAATATTTTACATATTTTAGTAAAATTGTAACTTTTAATTAAATTCAGTTTTTTTGAAGATTTCAGATTCTGGCTTCCTCAGCAGACACCCTTGAAAAACTTTTTTCCATCTCAGCTGTGTGTAAAACTAGATCTGTTTGGATTGAATTTCAGCAGGGGCAGAAAGGAGTGGTCAAACCTTTTAAGTTCTCATTCTGTATGGTTGATTGGAAAAATACTCTGTGAGACTGAAAAATGACCAATCATAATTTGGTCATTCATGGCAAGGCTCAGAGACACTGGAACACCGGTTCTGCATTTCTGTGTGAGCTTTCAATTCTGAATCACTAGATCCAGCAGTGTTGCACTTCCAGACACTTGTGCAGTGCCAGCAGCCAGCGCTTCAGCTGACACTGGTTTAGGAGCAGCGGCTCAGCTGTGACCCATCCCATAGAAAACTTTTGGTACTCACTCTAAACATAACAGTTCTCAATATAAATGCTATCCTTCAGTATCCTGTGATTAAAAAGAGAGAAATTATGAAGATTCCAAAAATTACATCAATGGCTTCTCACAGTGCTTCAGTGTTACCTCCCTCTCTTTGCATCTTCCACCTCTTTGCATTTGGCAGAATTCTGTATAACTTCAAGGCTGACTTTGCAGACATTCATTGAAGGAAGGATCTGCTGAGAGAAACAGCCCTGAAGGGCAATCCTTTTGAGATCAGTACTATTTAGTCCCATGTAGAACAAAAGGAATGTCTGATACCAAGAAATGAGAAGTCTGTTCTAAAGCAGACAAAGCCAATAATGAAGCTACTATGAAACAAACCCAGATCTTGTACTAACACATTCTGGGACTTCAGGTGGATTCACACTGGTGTCTTGACCCATGTGCTGAGCAAAGAGATATTTCTCTTGCCAGAAAGGGGCTTAAAAACAAAAAACTGTGCTGCAGCTGAGACTGAACAGAATTCAAACCATTGCAATTCAGGGCAAAGTCCAAAGGTGAGCACTGAAAGCAGCAGCACTGAAAGAGCTGAGCATCCAAACCTGGGCACCCCAGAGAATGCACCCCAAAGCACTTTGACATATGTGACAGGAACTGCCCAATCCTCACCCCAGTTCTAAGCTGGTGGCTCTCAGTTTGGTGACATTACAGCAAGTTATGCCAGTTGGGAATCTGCTCCACTGCAGATTCGTGTTTTGTAATTGTCAGCTCAGGAGCTGTGCCACATTAAGGCTCTTTTGCAGAACTTCTACCATACTGTTCTCTTTATGATGCACGATTTTCATTACTCAGTGCCACTGATTTCAGCATGTTTATGGGAGCAGCCTGCTATTTATTATTCAAGCAGTGTCTCATGCTGCACATCCCTGTGACAGGCAATTAGTTCCCTTTGAGTAATTAATTATTAATACAAAATTTATTTAAGGACTACTTGTAGTAAAAGTTATAATTATTTTTCCTCCAAAAATATAAATAACACAAGCAATTAATTGCCATTGTGTTTTTTTAATATTATATGTGCAACCACTCTAAATAATGGCAGTGCTCAGTAAAACAGTACCCCTTGAATAAAGCC
This sequence comes from Calcarius lapponicus, assembly GCA_039654755.1. Classification (NCBI taxonomy): domain Eukaryota; kingdom Metazoa; phylum Chordata; class Aves; order Passeriformes; family Fringillidae; genus Calcarius; species Calcarius lapponicus. The sequence continues at coordinate 13,675,997 of CM077467.1, read as the reverse complement.
AAACAGCTCATTTTTCAGGTAATAAAGCCAGTGGGTGATTCCAGGCCTCCTTTAGGGAGGAAAGCAAGGACCAAGGAGATGAAAGAGGACCTCACTCTCCTTGGGGAGTCATGAGTGAGGAGAGCTGTGTCTCTGTGGCATGAGGAGATGAAATAATTATTGATTCAGACTAGCTTAAATTGAAGGAAAATGGTTGCAGATAACTGGTCAGAAGTTCTTTATAATTTTTTTAGGCTATTGAAGTAAAAAATATTGATGGCATCTTCCTTCTTTCTCAATACTAGTTAGAAAGAAATATGATTTTTTAAATTTTTTCAGGATAACAAAAAGCTACAGAGAAAAGAATAATTTTTTGTTCAAAACTATTTCCAAAATGCCCAAGGAAGAGAATATTTTTGTGTCCATAATGAGCAAAAAAGGTAAAAATCCATTGCTTTGTCATAATTTTCTTCTTCTAGCGCACTAAATAATATAAATCTTTTGTAATCTCCTACAAAACAACTGCCATTTATAACATCTTTGGTTAGAGGGCAATTTGCAGAGTTACAGCCTTTCAAATGAGCATATGTTCTGTTTTCCAGGGGGAAATCATATGGATATCAGAGTAGCTACAGAGGGATGAACTATTTCTACCCAGGCCTGGCTTCTCTTCCTTTTCCCTGTGCCAGTCTGCACCTTCAAAGGCTGGGCAGTAGCATGTGAGAAAGCAAGGATGTCAGACAAGCCTCTCTTTATTGAAGATAAGTACTACACATTAGGATTCTGCACTAGGAACAGCTCAACTTTCTCCCTTTTGCTTTACCAAAAATGACATTAACAGTGGCTGAGCCCAAAATGTGGAAAAAACACAGAATGATCTTTTTAATGGGAAGGAGTCATTGAGTAGCTGTGAAGAAGTGGAAGCTGTTCTGACCATCTATGTGAATATGTTTACCTTTTGTACATGTAACACAGACAAAATAAAATGAAACAGGTTGGATTTCCTCTCTGCAGTTGTCTTCTGTTTACACACAGCCTCACCACCCTTTCTTTACAACCACCATCAGATGGCCACTGCAAAAGACAGGTCTCTGCTATGCCACAGAAATGATGCTTTAGACAAACCCAGATCAAGCATTTACACCTCCACTGCAAACATCTGCGTGGCTGAAACTTCATGCAAAGCTGTTTAAAACACAGGGGAAGAGGTGAAGAAAATATGGTTTAACCTAAGTATTAAAAAATAACATTCAAATTTAAGTATGGTTTTGCTCATTTCCTTCTGCCCATAGAGAGGATTACAAAGTCAGAGCAATATCTCCAGGTAGATCAAAAAGCAAAGTATGAGACAAGAATCAAGGCAGAACACAACCTGCACAGAGCCCAGCAGCCTTTGGCTGTGCTGACCTGACTTGGATCAGGAACCTTTGCCTTAAAAAATCTGCAGGTGTCAAATTGCCTAGGAAACCTGACTCATCTTTCAGTAACTTCAGCTACCAACTGCCTTTGAAAAATTACAGTTACAAACAGTGATTAGGCTGCTACATAAATTAGAAAAAAAAAATCAGTTGGGTCCAAGTGCAATTCTAAGCTCATATTTACTCATTGTTGGAAGTTCCTTTTATGTTTCCTGAGCTGCTCTTTCTTCTGCTGCTGGCATACCACAGGAATCATCCTGGCACTGCTGAAAGGTCAACTTCATTCTACAAAACCCAAGATACAAGCAGCTACAGGCTCCCCTGCTGCTGTGCATGTATTTCTTCTGCTCTCCTTTAAAGAAATGCAATTCTGTAAAAGCAAAATAAAATGTGTAGTGACCCTAAAATTACCAGCTTCATTTGATGATGTAGTGTGTGCATCCTCTACTTATGGTATGTCACAGAAAAAGGATGGTGGGAACTTCAGCTCTGATGAGTTTCTGCTGCCTGAGTGTGTTTTTAAAAGCTGGTATTCAATAAATACCAGCTTTTAATATGGACTATTTTTAAAGAGCCGTTTCACCACATGGGGAAGGAGATATTATGCCACATTTAATTCTTATTCAGCTTCTACCATCTCTGAAAGTAAGACCTATGTTTTCCCCCTTGTCTACAATAAATTCAGGCATTTAAAAACAACTATGCAAGCATTTCAAAGGTAGCACTGTACAAATGGTTTTTTGAGCATTCCCATTTTCATAGTCACCTTGGACAAATAATGTCAAGCCAAATGTTTTTAGTACTTTCAGTAAATTAAAAACGAATTATTTAGGAGAGCTCAGGAGGAAGGAAACAGGAATTCATTAATTAATTTTGACTTAGCTGATTTGTGAGTGGTTAAATCAAATGACAGCAGCTTGGAGCCACAGGCTACCAGCTGAGCTACATATAAAAGGAGGAAGCTGAATCAAAAACGTTGAAGCAGCAGAATAAAATGCAGCCAGTGGCACTCTAGGTCAGAGTCCCTGCACATAACAAACCCTGTTTGTGACCCAAGGTTGAAAGCTTTCAAAGCAGCACTAAGCAGGAAACTGAAATGCAAGTTTGAAGGTTGCACATCCATCAATCCAAAGCAATCAGAGCTACCAGGAGACTCCACTCACCTGGCCCAGTGCTGTGCAGGTTCTCATTCCAGCAAGTTCAGTGAACAGGAGAGAGCTGAGAAGGTGTCTTTCCAGATGGGATATTTGTTTTCTGCCCTTAGAAATTGACAATCTGCCAGGGAAGTGAATAAAGATTAGTTTTCCAACCTTAGTAGTTTTGCCAGCCTCCTATCAGAACATAATTCCAAAAATTAACTCAAAAGAAAATAAATCAAAGACATAAAATATCTAGTTTTATACACAAATTATATCGAGATAAAAAATGCTGTATCACTTTTCAGAATGGACATTTAATCTTTCAAGTAGTAATTCTTGCCTGTTATTTGCAGGTTAATCACTGAGGTTTATTTATCAAAAAATATATTTATGTTTACCATAATGAAAGTAAAATTCAGACTGTCTCCAGATACTTCAGAGTAATAATGAAAACATTTCAAATACAGAATTTGGGGGAACACTTCAATCCTTTTGTCACAAATAAGTCCACAGCAATAACCTGCAGTATCTTGTAGCCATATGACTGAGATGGAATTCATTGGCCTAGATGAAGTGTTATGAACTGTAAAAATAAATCTTTCCTCAGCAGAAATGAGTACAAGAAAGTTTAAACTAGTCTCATCTTTCCCCTGAAAAATTCCTCTACTGCATGACAACTTTCATAAATACATAAAGATTTAACTTTTCATGGTAGTTATCAATAGTCAAAATGCTCACTGTTATCAGGACACTGATACAGGACCTTTCTTTAGGGTTATGTGGAGAAAAAGAAATGCAAGCTGGGCTCCTATCAATTGCATTAAGTCAAGTAAAACTGAAGTGTTCACAGTCCTGCCTGAAAACAATGCAGGATTGTGCTTAACTTTGGTCATGTGAGTTAGAGCAGCAGTGCAAAGAAACCATCCAGCACCAATGAGCCAAGGTATTACCACAGGACTTGAGAATTTTAACAACTTTCCAGTACGTGCCAGTCTTACAGTAGATAGAGTCCAAAAAGGGGATAAAAGGTTAAATCTAGCAGCAATAATGTGAAAAACCTCACTGTTGTTTAAAGCAGCTCTTACAGGCTATTCGCTATCAGACAAGAAACAATTTTAAAAATGTTTTTACATTTCCCTTTTAACATTTTCCACTGAGTGTAGGTTAACATTCAAACATTATTTCACCACTAAATCCAGAGTTCATTATTTAAAGTTGCTATATGGTGAGCTTATTTTAAATAATAATTACTAAATAAAATGGACAGGTAAGACTTTTATTGAAAGTTTTGGTCAGTCCATTAATGCTATGGGAAAAAATTTAAATATGATCATATAATGTAGGTGGTACTCAATGATAAGAATGAAGTCTAACACTTAAATATGTTTCTGAATTGCAGACAATGCACTCAGAAAACGTTAAACTTTCAGCTCTGAGAATTAGCCATGCTTTAATTGCTTTCAGGGAAACAAAGAGCCAATGCAGACGCTGTCTGTTGAGTCACTGCACGTTGATTCATCCTGAATGCATTCCCTGCACCCAGCGACCAGCTGGGAATGAGTGGGAGTTCATTAACATCCAGGGGAAGGAAGGAAGGTCTCTGCTGCACTGGATCATGCTCCACAGCTTCATATTTTACCTATAGGAATTGTGGCAAACGAATAACTTTTCGGAGCCCTTAGCAGCAATCAGCAGTCACACTCTGCCTCCAAAGAAAGCAGCAAATTGGTTTAAACCTGCTTCTTAGCATATGCAGAGAAAACCATTACATGCTGTCAACATGTTCAAGTCATTGTGCTAATGAGATGAGACAGGTTGTGTGACAAAGAAAGCAGCATGTTTCTCAGTGGTGAGAACTAATGAGTTCATTGACCAGCACAGAGAACCTGAATCTCAGCTGCTCTCCCCCACCTTGGCAAGATGCCCTTCTCTGATTTTAGGCTTTCTGTTATATTTTAGGTTTTTGGGAATTTTTTAATCTATGTTTGGCTGAAACAGAAAGGCATATTCTTAGGAAAGAGATCACAGGCTTTCATCCACACCAGTGGGCTAGAAATATCTGGCTGGGCTTTATAGGTCAGTCATCTTACTCTAAAGAGTGTCAAGGATGATCTTGTGTTTGTTTGATCAGCCATTTTAGCTACATTCTATACTATCAAAAAAGTAGCTTTGATAAAGCAGCCAACTAAACTTTGTAGGCAAGCAAAAAAAAGTAAATGTCCTTGAAGACTGTTCCCCTTTCATGCTGTGATTAATTAAGCAATTAAAAGTATGATTGGTCTTTTTAAAGATGTCATAAGATATGGCAACTTCCCGTTATCAGAATAAATTAAGAACATTTCTTCAGTCCTTTTATAAAGGGCTAGAGCTGCAGGACAAAATGTAAAATGTCTGAGAAATTGGAGTTTTCCGTTCTCAAATATCACTGCAAAGCAGGATGAGTCAGATGGGCATGCCAAAGCTCAGGTCATAAATATTTTGCCTATTTCTATACTGCATCAGCAACTCATGTTGCCAGATCAATAGACTTCAGCACTAATGATTTCAGCCCTGCAACATGGAGCTGTTCTCCCACAAACACAAGTGTCTTTCCAGCAGCAAAACCTACATGGAAGTCATCAAGAGATTACTCATTCCTTTATTCTTTTGACCCCTAATCTGACTAAATAGAGGAGAGAAACAGACAAGACAAAAGCTAAAAGCTAGCATAAAACTAAAAAGAAATACCAGGTCTCTTCAAATATAACAATTTTTTTTTTAACTACCAGACTGAACACACAGTTGTAGCTCTCAGATATTCCCTCGGCATTTGAAAAGATATCCCACATCTCCTGTCACTTAGCTATTAAACAAAGGACCAGAAACATCCACCTGACTTGAGGGGCTTTAGGTTGATATCAGGAAAATCAAACCCTGGTACTTTGTCCCGGCTGCTCCTGAGATATTTTGAAATTGCAACTTATCCCTCTGACCAAGCAGAAACACTATTCTGTCAAGCTATCTTTGGCCACTGACAGATAGGCTGAAGTATTTCAAGCTTTCTAAGTCACCCTTTTCTCACCACTATCTGTTGCAGTGACAAGATGTCTCCAGCATATTTTGCAACGAGGAGAACTATAATGAGAACAAGAGCAAATATAATCAACAGCTTAAACAAAATTTCCTGTCAAACCCATTCCTCCTCTTTGTTATTTCCCAACAACTTTGAGAAGGAAATCCTTATTCATTGGGAGGTTCATATGACTTCACCAGTTGATTTATTGATGTACCACTAAAACTTTGAAAATGCTAATTAATTCATTTACCATGGGAATACAACTTGTCCTTATTTCTGGCTTCCTACATAATCTGGCAATAATCATTATTTCAGACAAGGCACAACTGTTTGCAAGAACTGTAATGAGAAAGGACAGACTGCAAAAAACTTCACTATCTATTGCTTTTTCTCATTCTATTTTGCAATAAGTATTCAATAGTAAGTTCTTTATACACTGAAAGTCAATTATGAAGAGACAAAAAAAAATAGTAGAGCAGGTCACATAGAAAAAAAAATCAATGACATATTTAGAATTAACTCAATTAATCCATACAGCTCACTTACTCCAAAAATGCCATGCAACAAATTGACTGACCATTTTTAAGGCAGGTGATAGCATATTAACAATACAGATAGGCTAAGTTTACTGGAAGCAATTCACTTACCTCATACAAGTGCTACTCTAGCCAGACCATCACTTAACATGTCAAATATCTATGACTATCTGATCCACTTAAATGGTTTAGGAAAATACACAGAGTGGAATAATGAATTTTCAGGGGCAGAGAAGCATTCTGTGGACAGCATTTTGCAATCCTACTGAAATGCAGAGTTTTCTACATAGGAAAAATATTTAGAACCTGTCTGAATGTGCATAACAGAAATATTGTTTAAAAGTCCAGAGGAATTGATAGAATAACACAGAGGAAACCTCAGAAATACAAAATGAACATCTTTAGTAAACTGCATCCTTTGTGTGACACAGCACAAGGTCCCAACATCCCAGTGATTCTCCAGCTTCACTTGGACTTAACCAATCTCTGGATCTTTTATTTTGAAGGGTAACTGTTGCCTCTGTTTCCTGGTCCTTGCATGCCTAAGAGCAAATAGTCATCTTTCCTCTTAAAAATGTAGCTTTCTTCATCTCTCCATCCTGCAATACTTTAGTACCGTGAGAGGCCATTATCTGAAGCAGCTGTAAAAAAAAGGACAGCTCTCTTAGCTCTTTTGTTATTGCCTTGGTGTAGAAGGCAGGCAGTCCTGTGAGTGTGGGTGAAGAACATGAAGTCCTGCACTGCATACAGAGCTGGGAATCAGCATGCTATTCAAGCAATCTAAAGTTTACTGGATAGCTTCAATAGGGAAAGACTAAAATAAAAATAGAAAATGGAAAATGTTCTGTTCAGCATTTTGATACAAGCCACAATCCAAATTAGGTCATTAAATGCAAGCTGTGAAACTTAACTTTGATCTGTAAGTCACTAGAGAAAAGGATAGTGAAGAAAAGCTGTGATAAACAACTCAATTTTCTAGCTTTCTCTCCTTAGAGCTCTCTCAAGGAGATCCCACCATTCATTTGGAAGTTCTTTTCTTCCTCACACCGTGTCCATGGATCTGCTCCTAACCAGAGATAAAAGGACACGTTTTCATTAGGGTGCAATTAGGCATGTACCTCCATTTCTATTAACTATGCAATGAAGAATAATAAAGCAAAATTAGGAACATTAACATTTTTTGGAGGTAACAGATCATTCTTAATGGAAACCCTGTGCCTAAACTCTCTAATAAACTCCAATAAAACTGTAGCTCGTTTTGTCGGTTCATGAGGAGAAAAAGACCAAATATAAAAAATTAAAATGACACCCATCCCACTCTGCCCACGACTGAACAAACCAAGAAAGAAATATCTGCCTTCTGAAAATCAGTAGGAATTGTACTTCATTTGGGGAAAACTTCACCTCATTACCACTTATTAACTGATTTAAAATACATAAGTACAGATTTACATACAAACCTGTATTACCCAGAAACAGGCCAGAATTGTGAAAGTAATCTTGGTCAGAGATGAAAATAAGACTTGATCCAACATCAAATGAAGAGCATGAACATTTCTCTATTGACTTCAGGAGATTTTGGATGGAGTCCATTTGCAGTCTGCACCTAAGAAGGATTTCTCTACTAACCTCCTGTGCCAGAGGAAGATAAAAATATATTAAATTTAATGACATTTTTTCAATTTGAGCAAAATGTCTGGTCTTCAGCTCTGGACTGGAAAGGAAATCTTTATTTTCTCTATTACAGCAAAACTCATACATGGTTACAAAATAAAAACAAAAACCAAAACAGCAACAAACCCAACCAACCAATAAAACAAACAAAAAGAAAACAGCAACCACAACAAAAAAAAAATCCCCACCAAAATCAAGACATCACCCAACACACCTTGGTTACTGAAATACATAAGAATGTTATTTCCTCTGCAATTTTATTTTGGTTTATATATTTACCATATTTCCTGTTGGAAAAAGTATAAATTCACAGCAACTGCTATGCACCACATGTTGACAACCTAGCTAGGAAGATGATAAAATATTCTATTATTTGTGTCTGATGATAGAGACAGCCATTCATCCATCAAAACTAAACAAAACACCTTCAATCCAACCCAGAAGAGTTCTTTTCTGTGAACTCCAGCTAACCTAATTAATGCTTGTTATAAAAGAAAAATTAAGACAGAATTATAGGATATGAAATGCTGGATTAGGCCAATTTTACTGAGCATAATTTTACTGAGTGTCAGTCACTGATGTCAATAATAAAACTTAGAAAATAGGGGTTAAATGGATACAATAAAATCAGATGTCTATACGTAAGCTCTTCTCTCACACAAATTAGTTAAAGGCTGACTTGCTATAGGGCTTTTAAGCTTTGAGATACGTAATCTTTTATTAAAATATCCAACTTTTACAGCTGCCTAATTCTATTTTTCTTTTCCAAGTGTCCAATCCTTTTCTTGAAGAATGTCAAGCATTGGCTTCAGTAATTGGAAAATACCTGTGTGAGGCTTCTACAGCAAGCACAGGGGCTTCTTACTCCTGCTGAAACAAATATTTTCAAATCTATACCAAAAAAAGAATTACACAGCTAAAGAAAGGCCATGTTGTGCTACTTATTAGCAATGCTTTGTGGTTTCAATTTTTATTTTGCTTTTATCTTGTTTGACTTGGCAAGCTTTTTCATTACTCTTCCCTTCATTCACATACATATTGTGCAGAACACAGTTTGATGTGGCTTTTCTGTACACCTTTTTTACGGCAAGATATCCACTGTTTTATTAAAAGGCTTCTATTTCAGCACAGATCCCAGAAAATGCTGCAGCAAATAAGTAGGTGCCAATGTCAATATGTCTTTTTAAGCTGTTAAATATCTAGTTCTTTTCTACTTGTGCTCTTTTTATTGCTGCCATGAAGTTGAGGAAAACTGGAATCAGGAATTTCACAGCTTTCCCCTTGAGCTGCAGAACTCTATAATGTGAAGGATGGAGTCTCTTTTCTCTTCTCTGCTGGAGACATGAGAGAAGGTTTCAACCATACAGCTGTGGATCACTTTGAAAGTCCTTCTGGCACAGAGACTGCTGAGTTTCAGGGGGTTTTCTCAGGTAACACTCTTGTTATGTTCTCTGTGCATCAGTGTCTATCTTCTTCTTTATCTTTCTTTTGTCTTTGTAATAAAGGTGAAGCCACTCATGACACAAACCCCTTTAAAACAAAAAAGCACAGTCCTCCCTTGCTTTAGTTATAGGTGTAGGAGTTGTTGACTCTTCTCATGATTTCATTATTGTGTAACACACTGAGAAAACTGATGAAAAAGGAAAAAAATCTACTCTTTCTGCTATTTAAATACTCCAAAAGGCCCCTGATTATCATTCTCCAAGCTGAGGTAGCCCTATAGGTCATCAGTCATAATAAAGGGTTTATTGCATAAAAACTGCAGATTTACAAAAGTTGCTCCATATCCCAGAAATATTTTAAGAGTGCAATGACAATTCAACTAGGCTGGGGAAGAGTACTCCTTCTGATTCCCTTAAAACTATATATGCATACACACACACACACACACACACATATATATATGAAGTAGGGGGGATCTGTTTTGAAGTTCTTACTGTTTGAACATTTGCTTTCAGACTGTGATGCAAAAATCAGTCTCAAGCTGTGCTCTTCACAGAAAAGTTCTAATCTCCATAAAATTGCAAAAATAATCAAAATACTTCATTTACATTCAATATGCAACCTGAATTCTTTTCCATGTTCTGATGAGACAGGCTGGAGTTCTGTCTTTTCCTCATTTTTTTCAGAATGAGACATAATTTCTCTTTATAAAATCTGCCTGTAACCTCAAAGCATCTGCAGCAAAACTCCCTACTAACACAGATTCTCACTTATGTTCTCCAAGGATAGGTGTCCTGGCTTTTCCAGATTAAACCTTCTGTGTTTCTTTACATGTAGAGTAAAATGCACTTGGTTTTAATTACAGAGTGGGGATATGGAAATTTAAAAATAAAAACATATTCCATGTTCCAATTTGCCATTATGACAGAAGAGAATCACTCCAGATTGTCTTCATGATAATTTTAGTGACTTTCACCTCAATCTGGGGTTTATGCATGGCTGAAATAGTGGGAGCTGCTGGGCAATCTAATACTGAAGGGATTGTTTCTGTAACAGGATATTTTCAGACCAAGACTACATGGATATAGAATATAATAATTATGGATTTGCTTCCAGTACAAGTTCCCTGGAAGAGACAATCCAAGTTCCTAGTGAAAGGAATTCACCATTTTTTTCAGATTAAATCTCACAATTTCCTATTCAAGAGCACAAAGAATCCAATCACCAGCTTGCTGTCTCCCTCAGGATGTAGGCTCAAGAACCCTTTAGAGATTATAAATCCTGAATTGTTTTACAAGACACAGGTAACAGTGAACCCCTTCATGTGACAGAAAGGTGGGAGCACAGAAAGCTGAGGTGACACATACCCAGAGCAGGGAGGAGGCACCATGGTCTGCCTCTCCCCCACAGCCCCATGGAGCCCTCCCTGCTCAACCCAAACCCCTCCACCTATTTCTCTTTACAGGAGGAAAACTGGGACAGACAGAAAGCTCCCAGAGTAGCTGGCATGATTTTCACTGTGCTAAATGCCTTGCTCCTGCAGGGCAGCCTGTGCAATTGCTGCCTACGAGAGGCTTTTCTGCTGAGGGTTGACATTTGCAGGAAGAAGAGGCACAGCTGCCAAAGGAGGCAGCCCTAGGGTAAAAACAGTGGCAGAAGTACCCAGGAGAAGGGGGAGAATTGCTGCTCCAAAGCACCACTGTGGGAAATGGCCATCCTGTTTTTCCAAATCTGCAGTTTCCATGGGGTTCAGGCAGATTATTCATTACAAATATTTACCTGCCACATCTCGGCATGTGTCTTTAAGATCTATATTGCTTGAGAGTATTACTGACACAGAATGGGGTTTTTTTCAATGTAAAATATTGATTTTCAAGTAAACTTGTCAGTGTGAAGGCTAAAATGGAAAAGGTGAGTTACAGACAAACCTTCTCAGGTCTTTCTTTTTTATATAAAATATAGCACTGATATAAAATATAACATACTAACTCAACTATTTTAGGCCAGGCTATTCTTTCATTTTTCTTGGAATGGAAATTAAATGAATTTTCTCAGCTAACAGGAAAAGTAGAAGAGCATTTCTGCTTTTAACAGACAAAGCAGAAACATTTTTCTGACTTGGAGGTTTGCCAGCCTTACAAAGTCAGATGCAATTTTCCTGAGAAGTTTGGCCTTCTCAGATTAAATTCCTTAATAAGATGCATCTCTGAAATGTGGACTTGTGTGCTCCTCCATTTTCTCAGGTTTCTATGTAACATTATATTTTGCTTTTGGAAATAGCAAGGAAAGAAAATGTGTTTTATAAAGGAAGTCATTCCTCAAGATCTCAGTTGGAAAGCAACAAGTGCACTTTACCATGCAGCACTGAACTGCAAATATTTGAGAGATATAGTATCAGCTTATTTATTGACATTGTGAAGCTTCTCCATAGAAGAGAGCTCTCTTTTAGAGCCAGGATGATTAGAAAACAGGAAGGTATTTTTTGAGTGAAAACAGGTAAAATTTTCAAAGGAAATAAAAAACATGCAAAAAGAAAAAATCCTATAAAAATTAATAGTATTTTAATACATAGGACTTCTGCAGCTGATGATCCATTTCCTAGAGTCGTGCATACCTGTGTTCAAGCCCAACAAAACACAAATGTTTATTTACACACATTCAGAGAAGGCAATGACCATGCTGGGGCACATCACTCTGCCAGGTCACACCTGTGGCTGGACTAGGTTTGAAAGCAGGCAGGTAAGAGAGAACAGCCATTAAGGTGCCATGAGTTCAAGCTGCTGCCTTGCCAGACTCATTCTGCTTCCTTTCATTCCAGAATATTTCTAAAACTCCCTTCAGAAAGAATACAGTTATGAAATTACTCTGCACTGTTTCCTCCTGGCAGCCAGCAAGAGCTCTCCAAGCTCACAAGCTGTGCATGGTAAGAGAGGTGGAGAAGAGGAAAAGTTTCCATTTTTTTATACTTACATCAAGCAGGATGGAGCCCTTCTGTCAACATGATCTGGTGGAAACAAACTCTTGATTTGATTACTCCTTTGATTTCACAATGGGTGGGATCCTCCTGTCAGTAAAGACAACAGGAATTTCCACTGTGAGAGTAATGGCTGTCAACCTGCGCATTGGAGAGCATTCCTCTACACTGGGCTGTGTCTCATTTCTGTTAAACAAAATTAATAGTGGGTTTTGTTGGGCTTTTTTGATAGGTGTTTCCAAAACATAGCTCCAATCTCTTTGATTCCAACTGGTAAGTATTGACATGCTTACAAAAATAGCATGTGGGTGACAGACTGGAATAGTATTTAATTTTCTTCAAAAGAAAATGCAGAAATATTCTAATCTCATCATTGAAACAGCAAACACCACAGACTCAATGTCTTTTTACAGCTTGGGTGGGGTTTTTTACCTGTTACACACACACATTTATTTATTTATTTATTTATTCGTTGCAATATTCTTGCGCTGCATTCCTACAACCTTCCTTGGGCCCCCCTCAGAGGCAGACACAGCCCAGGACTGGTACCACAGCCTCACCTTTGCTGTCCTGGCTTCTCCTCAGAATCATCAGCACTGCCCCAGCTGATGAGCCCTGCCACCAGCTGCACCCTGCAGAAACAAAAACGTGGTGACTTTTGTGTGATAAAATTCTTCTCTCTCCCAACACTTTTACAAGCTATCTGAAAGCATTGCCATTTTAGAGATTAAAGGTTTTACAGCTGCATTATTAAACCCAAGGTGAAAGATCAGTAGGGAAAAAAAAATCAAAATTCTCCCGTTAAATTCAAAATTCCAAAGTTGTCAATAGTACCTGCTTGTATTGAAAAGCCCCAGGTGCCCTCCATCCCCTAGCTTGCTTAAATGAAGGTAGGGACAGCCAAAGAACATCCCCAAAAATGGTAGGTCTATCCTTTCTGGTCTTTATTTCAGAGCAGTCTGTATTTCCCTGTACAGCAGGATATCAAATGATATTTTTATTAGTTTGTGAATTTCAGCTTTATATCGTTATTCATTACATTAAATCTGGCATGCATTTTTACTCAGAGCATCAACTTTCATCTGTATTCCATTTATGTTTTGACAAGACTAAGGTTATTGCTTTCTCCTACTTCCCTGCCTGATTATTAGGCTTACATGACTTACACAGATATTTATCAGCAAAGCTGAAGAAGCCACTCTGCCTCTTGTTAGGCATCTGCATTGCTGTTTCCTGTACTGACTTATAGGTAATAGAATTACATTAAGGCTCCAGCACTGTTTATTGTATTTGATCAAATTTGTTTACAAATGGAAATATTACATTCAAGCTGCATTAAAATGCATCATCTCCAGAGATCTGCAGATATTATTTACTCCTAGGGAAGCCTTCTGTACATATTAAAAGTTGCTCAGTTCTTCCAGGTACCAATTTTACTTAATACTTTCAAGACAATAGATGATATACATCCCATTCAAACACGTCAATGGATAAATAAATATTGCAGCAGCCTTTTGCAGGGCTGCATTTCTGGAAAGGAGAAACACAATGCTAGTATCTGGCTCCAGGTCAGCCTAAATTAAAGCATATCTATTCTGATTTCAAACTATGGCTTTGTTATAAAACAGCAATTAGTAATAATAAAGGTAACAAAGCATGAATTAAAACAAAGCTGCATAAAACATTGCCAGGACATAATACAACTAGAGACATAGTTATGCTTCAGAAACCATGAACTATTTATCTCACAAGCAATAGCATTTAATTGTCCCATCAAACTAATGTGGAAAATTACAGAAGTGCAGTAAAAGAGGAATATCATATGAATGTAAAAAATATGCAATTATTTGAATACAGGCTCTGTGGCTAGCGTCTTATGAAGCTATGACAGCTTTGAGTGCAGATCAGATTCCTACAGAAGTCCATGACATTGAAACCCTCCTGTTTATAACTGTACATTTAACAGATTTGAAGGATAAAATGGGATTATGCAGACTGTATTTAGAAGACTTAGACCAGTGAGTGCTGTTTTACACAGCCTTACCCTCCAAATTATGCAATCCTATTATTTCCCAAGACTCTCTTCTAGCTGAAAGCATTTTCTGTATATACAACACTTGCAAAAATCACCTGTATTTAACAGCAATGAGACAATTAGGTTTGAATATCATTTATCCTCTGCTTTCTGCACATGAAGGAAATTTAGCTTACTTACCTCTAACTTATTATTAACAGATACTACCCCTCAAAAATAACCAAGCAAGCAAATTAACAAGAAAAACTCATCCAAAGAAAAGATATTACAGAAAAGTGTTAGGGTTTTATGGCAATGCAATCCTTCCTTTTGTTTACCTTTCCAGTGATGCCTTATCAAAGCTGACCTAGAACAGAGACTGGATGGAATTAAAGAATAAAGTAGGGATTTATTAGAAGCCTCAATGGATCCACCTTGGGCAGCACAAGAGCCCAGCCAGAGCTACACTCAAGATGAACCAAATTGGTCACAAAATGGATAGTTAGTCACAGGGTCTCTCATTTTTATAAGTTCTGGGTCATTTGCATATTGGAGTTAATTGTCCAGTTATAGCTTTAACTGATGAAGTACCAGTCTTCTTGTTTTTCCCTCTTCAGTCCACATTGTTTGTGCTCTTGGGCCTGAGATTTGGGTGGTTGTCCTTGGTTCCAAGCTACAGAAGAAATTGTTTTGTCTCCCTACTCTGTGCAGGGAGCTTACTATGCCCTAATATGAAGCTCAGAACTACACACTTAAACAGTACAGAATCTGAAAAATACAAAAGCTAAAACCTAAGGTATCACCAGAGTAAAGACATCTTGTGTTCTTATCTCCTTCCCATATAAGCTTTACAATAGCTATTTCAGAAGAAGTCAAATCAACTGATTAGTGTTGTTCTGTCTTCAAAAAAATAGATCAAAACCATGAATAATAAAAGCTGCTGTTAATGTCTCAATGTGAAGTTACTATTCTTTATTTGCTCATTGGCTTGGAAAATATTAATGAAATTACTTCTTTTTAAAAGAGAAAAACATTGAGGTATTTTTTAGTCTTTTAGCAACTGGTATCATAATTTATTTTCTGTACAATGTATGGCAGTATGTCCTTGTAAAGCTGTAAAAGAAAGTTGCTTGTATAACCTGGAAGTAGGCATTTTACTGGAATTAGGTAATTCACCACTTGGGAACAAGCGCTCTGTGCTCTCCTGGAAACCCCACAGCATCTCTAAGGAAAGGCTGGATACTCTCTGCCTTGTGTTGCTCATTAGCCAAGCTGCAGGCACTGCTATTCACTTGGTGACACCTCAGAGAGCTGAACCACACCTCACAGCTCGGGGCCATTCCACTCAGTGGGCCACTCCTGACTGGAGCTGGCACACTCAGGGCACAGGCAGGAGATCCCCAAGTGACCAGGGAGTGAAGGATGTTGTAGAAGTCTGTGCATAAAGGACTTCAGACTAGAAACACAAAGATTTTACAGCAGTTATTGACAGACCTCAAACCAAACAACTTCCAAGTGGAAAACAACTTTTTGTGTTTTCTTTGGCTTTGCTTTCTGCCAAAGCTAAACTTTTTGCACAAAATCTTGCAGTTTTAAGTCCCGTTATAGACTAAGAGCTATTTGTAACAGTCTCCTTCCCAGAGATTGCTTCCAAACTCCATCTGCTCCTTGGCTCACCTCCAGCAGGCACAGCCCCAGTGCTGGGAGAGCAGGGGACAGCACAGACAGCCCTCCCTGCTCTCCTGCCCCAAGCCACACCGGGCTGCAGGTGGGACTGCAGCCAAGGAATCCCCAGGCTTGGCCTGAGGGCTGCTCAGTGTCAAACATCTCTGCAGCCCCAGAGGAGCAGCATGCTGGGCAGCAGCCAGGACCCTGCCAGCTGCCAGCTCTGTGGGCAAAGGGACAATGGGAGACACTTACAGGGGACCTCTTAAACCCTCCTGGTCTTCCAATGAGATTTAAGTCCAGTGTTGAGGTGCAGCTCCAGCTCTCTGTTGCTGACATCTCCAATGTGTCATTATCTTGAAAATGCCTAACGCTTTCATATTCTTATGTTAAATACTGCTTATCAATATCATGATTTGTCTGACCAGAGCCTAGTCCCAGCTTGGTTTTGTGAAATCCAGCTCCCTTCTGCAAATGGTCCTTCTACTTCACCTTAAAAACAAAGCTAGACTTAATTCTGAAAAAGTTACTGAATGTTTACTTTTTAGTAACCTGCTGCATTTCCACAATTCTCACATTTTTCTGACTTAATGGTAACAGCAGGTATTGCCACTGCAAGTTCTTCCCAAGAAGCAAAATCTGTTCAGATTTATGCTACCCATCACTCAGGCACTTTTGCAAGGGAGGCAAAGTCCATTTCCAGTTTTCAAGGTGATCACAGCCCCCATGGTTGGTTATGCTTCCTCTGACAGCCTCTGGATAGAATTTCAAGGCAGTGTAAACACAAGTAAAGAGCATTTGAGAATATAATTTTCACTCCTGTGAGGATGCTTTCAAAAATTATCAGCTTAGCATCCCCAAAATGTAATTTGATTTGCAAAGGAAAATGCATTCTTATATGGATGCTTTGCATATCTTATAACCCATGTTCCATAAAACTGCATTCTGTGCTCCCTGGGTGTAGAAAATCAAAATAACCCTCATGACAGATTATTGACAGAAGTCTTTTTACATTTTAAGCAAAAATATTTTGATGGCAAAGTGTCTGCCATATACAACATCCGTTACACATATGCCAAATACGGAATTCATTCAGAATTATTTTGTTTCTAAAGTCTTAACTTTATATTAAGCATTTCTTTTCCATCCTGATCTGCAGTTAAATTTGAAATTCTCACTTTATAACCACATGCTGCAACAGACATATTTCATTCTACCAGCTCAGTATATGTGCTGTGTCCTGTGGCATACTGTCTGAGTTCTCTGTCAGCACAAGTGACTACCCATTAGAAGATTTAAAAATCTTTAATTATGATGTTGTCACTCAAGTGTTTTCAAGATTCATCTACATCTCACTTAAATTTGGAGGGTGAAGCATTTTTGAACACAGCAGTGATAGCAGCTCTCTACAAAGCAAGCAAAATGAGTCTCATTTATCCCCCTTAAGACTTCAGAAGAATCTAAATAGTTCCACTAAGAGCAAAACTAACTGCTCTGAGTTTTGAGAGCTCCATGTGCTTTGCCTCACATCTGTGCAACTCCAGAATTTTGGGTGAGATTTAAACAGTTCCAGGAGTTTACTTCTTTTTCCTGTCAGGTATTACGAACTTGAATGCCTCTGTACTTCAACAATACTGGATTAATCTTCATAGTCTGCAGCTTGTACAAGTCTTGGGCTTCCCATCCTTGGAACTGCAGAATCAGAAAGGCTGGAAAAAACCCTGAGCCCCCTGAGCCGAAGCTATGACCCAGCACCACCCTGCCAGCCAGGCCGTGGCACTGAGGGCCATGTCCAGGCTTTCCTTAAACACCTCCAGGCACAGTGACTCCATCACCTCCCTGGGCAGCCCATTCCAATCTCTAGCCACAGAAAAGCTGCACAAAGCATCCCCAGTTATAGCAAGTGGCATAAATTTAAAAACAATTAAAGCCTCAAGGATTATTCATCTTAACATGACAATTCCCATAGGAATCATTTTTAGTTGAGACCCCATATTATAAGAGGCAGATTTCTTAATATTAGATGTCTACTAATACTAACTTCCCTCTTCACAAATAAATGCTGGGTTGTACTCTAAGACACCTGTCTTAGTACATTTCTACTGTCTTTTTCTTTGTAAAGTTTTCAAAGCACCTGTATCTGGAAAACGACATCTCCAAGTGTTTAAAGAGCTGACAACACTCTCTGAAAATTTGTGAAGGGTTTTATAGAGTAAAAGGACCATAAAAGAGTAAATGTAGCATCTATCTTCAAAACTGGTGAAGAGATGGAGCACTCAAATAGATGTCTTGTAGAACTTGTGTAGTCTACAGTGTGAAGGTCCTGAGAATTTTATGTTATATAATAACATATAAACTTCTGCTAAGACTTTTCCAGAAGTTGAAGGAAATGTTCTGTCTCTCTCCCACTTAGATCTTCTGGTCTCTAATAAATAATGTGACCTCAATTGCAGTATTCCTCTCAAAGACAATTTGTAGCCCCTCTGGAAAATGGGCTCTCATGCTACTCAATTAGAATACAGAACTCATCCTCTTCTAGTCCAATTTGTATGGCATGTGGGTATTTAATATCTTTAAGAGCATTCAACGGCTTACAAGAAGTCTGCCAAGAGGTCAGAGTTATTAGAATACAGACAGACATATTCAGGCTGAGGAGATTCACATGCATTTAATTTCATTATGGACAGAAGCAAAACCCCAAAGCTTTCTCATGTTAGGCAAAGGAATTAAGATCTGAGCATGTACTCAGCTACTTCTGCCTCACCCTTGCTGTTTGAAGCAATAACTGCAGACATGGATTCACACTTATGATACATCAAAAATATAGATCAACCCTGCTCCCTCAGCTCCTTACTAGACCAAACCACTTAATTGTGGTTAATGTAATACTCCCTTATAATATTTTAGAGGAACTGAACCATTTTCTATTTTGAGTGAGAAAACTTTCTCAACACAGATCAATGGCCCAAGAAGCCTCTTGATTTGGGGTCAGTCAATACTTGTGTTCTGTTTCAATTACAAAGATACACTATTTTTAAGTTCCCATAATTAAAACATTTTTGGGTAACAAGGTTTAGATCTTCATCAAAATTGATTCCATAATATGCACTGCAGGCAGAGTAAAAAACCAATGGCATTCAACTCCAGTGGCTCATCTGTTTTCACCTCAAACAGGTAAAGACACTATCTTCCAGAGCACAGAAATCTCTCCTCTACTTCATGAACTACAAGAAGGATGCTGAAGAATTGTCTCTTAATAAAGCACGGAGCCTTGGAAACAACCTGATGGAAATTAAAATTATTTCACACTTAACCTTTACCCTCTCTGAACAGTGAAAGGTGCAGGGGAGTCCTTGACAGCCAAGCAGCCCTTGCACTGACAAGGTTAAATCCCTGCACATCAGGATTAATCCCCAGGGTGAGAGAGCCAAAAGGCTGGGCCAAGTTTCCCAAACCCCTGTGATGCTCTGAGGCACAGGACTTGCAGGGCTGAACTCAGAAAAGCCTTCTCAGTCCTATTCATGACCTCATTTATCTATTTCCTGCAGGCTTGGACTCTCTCAGACTCTGTTCACTATGTGTCATCCAGAAAAAAAACATATCAGATTGTGATTTAACTTTTAAATTAGTTAAGTTTTCTCCTCCTAGAACATCTGCTTTCCATGTGCCACAGGGTGTTGTAACAGTAATGTAGAGTTACAAGTGGACTGCATTTGACAGCCATTAATACTAAATGACATTTAGAGCCATGGTGATGCACAGGGGGCTCTGCTCCCTTTCTGCATCTTTTTCATAAAGATAACACAAGGCAGCAGCAAAAACAAAAGTTGCAACATGCAAAACCCAGTTCACAGGTTCAGCTGATGGACAGGAAGTCATACCCAGCTGAATGACCTTTTCCCCCTTAAACAGAGCAAGAAAATTCAGTGTAATAGACGAAGCAATGAATGCAATTGTGTCTGGACTCCTGGAGCACATTACCCACAGCTTGTCACCAAATGTTACTTGGAAATATAAATCCAGGATGACTTGTCTTGAATGCAGCAGATAAGGGAAGCAAACAAGGAGCAGTAACAGCAGTACACAAGCTGGTGAAGGGCAGCAAAGGAGAAACAAAACTGTGTGGGATAATACAGAAATTATATGAAGTTTGGCCACTTTATATAATCAGAAGGGAGATGGCCTGAGAAGCTGTTGGCAGTTTGCATTTGTTTTGCCTGTAGAAAAATTGAAATATATCTCTTCAAAAATATTCAGAGCAAAAGGAGTTGATCAGGAAAGAACATGGCTGAGAAAAAGAAATAGATTCAGCTTGGAAATAGGTAAAACAGAGGTTATGGAGAGACTGTGCTGCTAAGACCGTCCTCCTGACATGGTTTGCTTCCTTAAAAAATCCCAGCTGCTTCCACTACCAGAAGAGACTTGTGGGGTATTTATTATTTTCTCATTATTACTTTTTATTATTTACCTTTTCATTCTTTCTTTGAGGCAAATTATTAGACATTATTTTTCAAGTATGAAATGAGCCTAAAAATGACTACATTTGCTTCAATATAGATACAGAGCAGGAAGCAGGGACTCAATGTAAGCCTCTGGAGCTTCTGTGTCACTTGCTAAACAGCAAAACCTTACATTTCTATGGCAACATATGTCTCTCTCTGTGGAGTGTCTATGCAGCCTGTGACTGCAACAATACACGTGGGGAACTCAAGCCCACAGGAGTGAGGAGTGAAAATTATTGTTGCAATGCTGATTTTTTGTCTTCTGAATTGTCTGAATACAGATGATACTGTTCAATTTTAAGGACACAGTTCAAATTATGGATCATTGTGGACCTGTCTTCCCTAGATGCTGAATAAAGTGACTCAAGAATTTCTCATTAAAATGCTTCCCTGCAGCAATGCCTTTTTCACAAAATAGAGATTTACAGGAAAAATTCGCTTTACCCAAAATAATTCATTCTCTTTTGAGAAATTCATAATGACACCAGGTCCTTTTCTTCTTCAGGGAAAAAGAAGGATTCAAAAACATTTGCCAGAGACAGGCAGCTCAAAAATTGAGATGAGTTTTGTCCACGTTATCTTTTCTTGAGAGTTCTTTTGGGATTTGTGTGCACGTGTGTGTTGATGGCTTTGTTGTTTTTGATTTTATGGTTTGTGGAGTTTTTTCCACTCCCTGGAAACTCCTTCCCATAAAATCCAATCAGATATATTTTTTCAAAATTTGAATCTAACTATTATCACCCCCTCCATTCTTTTAATTTTGCTTTGTATTTCAAGTTCACTGAAAACCCAATATCTGTCTACAAATATGAGAATGGTATAGACAACAAGAATTGTTGGTGAAACAGATCAAGATCATCACAGCATTTGTCAAATAAAATCTCAATGTCCCAGTGGAAAAGATATGTTACACAGAAGAACAGTACAACTATTGTTGTCAAATATTTAAAATTGAACTGAACAACAAAAGCATAATTTTATGTTGAAGATGGCATGTATCTTATTTAACTTGCACATGCAATAGGGTGGTGTCACTGCAAATTTTTGATGTCTTTCCACTAGCATTTAAGGTGGTGTGGTTGTGTGGACATCTGACTACATGCCATTAAAAAAAAAAAAAGTACTAGATGAAAGTTTTGCAGAAATATACAGTCCTGAAAAATACTAAGTTCCAAACCATATCAAAATAAAAGTGCTGGGAAGAAGAAATAGACTAAAATTCACTCCATAAGTGAAAGTCTAAAGGGCACACCTTTACATTAGGTCAGAGAGCTGTGTTTCAGTACCAGAAGAAAGATCAGCATCCCTTATTCACATTCATCCCATAGCACTGAGTATAAATATTTCACAGTTCACCTGATCATATTTACTATAAGAATTTTAAATGTGTATCTGAGTTGTACATTTTTTCCACCACCATGGGAAGAGTGTTTTTCTAGGAAAAACCCCAATAAAACCCAAACAAACAAAAAATCACTGCAATAAATCTTGTCTTCAGTAGCTACCTGGTGAAACCCTATAAAAATTGTGACTTAAACACCCAGAATGGTAGGGTGAAACAAAAATAAAGTTCTATTATTTTGGTGCTAGACATGACATGGCACTTACAATTCCACTGAAACTCTCAGTAAAGTCAACATAAGATAGATAAGACAAAGGAAGCAAACCTCTGGTAAAAACCCATTTTTCTGAAATTCTCCTTGGAGGTTCTTCGATGATGATAGCAGCTGAAACAACTACTGATGCCTTGATGTCAGAGGTTCAAGTGAATGGTTGCGCTGAAAAAATAATAAAGAGGTTTTAATCAGCCTTCAGTAAAGATATGCTATGGAAACGGCTCTCTCCCTGAATTGAAGAATTTTACAGAATGCAAAGGAACAAGGTTTCCCTTGATCTGGAAAATGAGACAGCACAGAGACATATCCAAAGCGGGTTTCAGGCAAATCCTTCCAAGGCAGGCACACACCCTGGCAAACAGGATCCCAGCGACAGCCTGGCACTGCTCATGCTCACGGTGCTCAGCCATGCCAGCAGGCACCAGAGCCAGTGTTTAATACCCTACAGCAGCAAAACTGAGGGAACCACTTGGCTGGTTCCAGTGAAGGTACAAACAACCTTGCCAAGTTCATTTCATCCTTGGATGTTCACACGTGCGCTGGAGCTATGGCCAGCTCATTCCTCTGGTCTAAAGAACCTGTCTTCATTCCATATTCCCATTTGAAATGACAACCATGTGGAAAGCTGATCCCATCAGTAAACTAATATCTCAGAAAAGCAGTCAGGGATTTAGGGTTTTTTCCTTTTGAAATAATGGGAAGCTTTTACTATATGCACTGCAATTTAACCATTACTACCATGTCTTGTTAAGAAAGTATTAAAGGGTGGGGATGACAAACCAAAGCTATTAACTTATTGGAGGACTTGAATTACTCTATTAGAATGCCTGATGACTAATATTAAGAATTCCAATAGAAACTGGGACTGTAGCTGGTTAATCTAAAATCCCAGTGTCTGCTTTGCTTGAAAGAAGTTATATATATATATCTCCAAGGAAGTGGCTGAACAAGTGCACTGGAAGATTCATTTCCAGCAGATTTTGTTTAGAGGGGGTGAGAGCAATGGAAAAGTAATGTAACCACTCTTGGAAACTAAATTAATTTTAAAGTACTTGTGGCTACATTACATCTTTTGTCACTACTCTTATTAATAGCAATAAACTGCTATTAACTGCTATTTTAAACAGTATTTAGTTTAATTATTATTATTTATTAAGTAATAAGTATTTGAGCAGTATTTAGTTGCCTTCCAGGAATTCCAAGTAATTCTTCTAGAGAGTAAACATTGCTGGGCACAGGCACACCCAGACAAATATCAAGCTGGGCACAAAAGTCACTAGTGCATTGCAGAGGTGCCTGAATGCATTAGCCCAGAAGAGGCACAGAACTGAGTGTGACTCTGCCATTTTTGGCACTGCAGAGACTTCTGCAGTGCTCTGGAGCTGCACCAAGTTGGGTTGGTGTTAGTTTCATCCTGTGAGATGCAGCAGCTGTCCATTCCTAGGATGGAGATTATCTGCACTGTTATTGTCATTAAACCTCAGCTCAGATTCCATGTCCACTGTTAGGTACAAAGTGCATGAGGAATGCAGGCAGTCTGCTGTGCCTTGGAATGGCGAGCAGGAAAGCAGGCAGGCAGAGTGTACTCTCCAAACAACAAATGTGAGAGAAAACTGCAGACTGCATTATTCTGCTCAGAAAGAGCTTTCCCCCAACTGCTCTAGCTGCTCACATCATAATTATTCTGAAATCATAACTAGCAGTTCTCCCTGCCAAGGTTTTGGTTTGATAAAGGTGAGTCCAAAAGTAAAATGTAAGAGCGTTATGGTGTTTATCTTAAAATAGCAATTCACTCCTGGAACTGGAAATTACAAAAGGAATTGTGCCAAAACACTTGTGCTTGAAGTTTATGCTGATTCATCCAGCTGAAAGTTTGGCCACTGGCTGGAGAAGTAGTACACCAGACAGCACACAAAGGATGATAAATGCCAACAGGACATAGAGGAAATAAAAGCTGGAAGAACTCCAAACACCTCCTCAGGCAGCAGAATGTACAATCACTGCCACTTGCAACAATTTTGACACAAATTGTTGTGCTGAAAGTTGAGATGTTCTTTATGTAATCAATATATAATGACAGATAAAGAACATCTAACTGGAAAGTCAAGCACAGATAACCAAGCAACATTTGGTCCACACAAATTATCACAGAGATGGACAGAGGAAAAGGAACCAAGGCCAGGATAAAAAGTCTTCAATCCATGCACAGTCCTTACAGGTCTGGCAGTCGATGCCTTGGGTCAGCCAGGCAGTCAGAGCAGGAACAAGGGGAGGGAAGGAGGGCAGTGGCTTGCAGCCACCCATCCTTCAGACAAAGCACAACCAGCAGCTCAGCATTTGCTGGCAGTAGCAGCATCCTCAAATGCTTCCCTCTCCTTCCTTCAGCAGGCAGGTCCTGCAGACTTTTGGCACTGGACAGGGGAGGCATAGGGAACTCAGCAGGTTTCCTCCTTCTGCACAGCTGAGTGGCAGATCTCAACTACATGAGTCTTGCATCTTATCCCAGAATTGGCCCAAAGGATTTTTTTTTTCTTCTTAATGTGCACGTTCACAAATACACAAAATTTTCATCTCTTAGTTCTCCTCCCAAATGTTTACAATACTCTTCAGAAAGGAAATAAATTATATCACTGTACTCTAAATAGCCAAAGCTCCTGGAAACAGCTCTCAGATAAATGGGAAAAGACATTATTAAAAAAAAAGCATAATTAAAAAGTATATTTCATTGCACATTATGTGTCTCCTATTTGCGAAAGAATTGCTTTGTCCCATTTGAAATGCCAGTGCTCTGATTGCTGTGTGCTACTTGGAAGTGATTGCTGGAGATTAGACTTGCAAAAGGCTATCACTAGAAAAAAATATTCCAGTGCCAAGTTTGTGTTCAGGTTCCCAGTCAGGATGATTGATAGCATTATGGCCTCCAGATAAACCCCAGCCTCAGCTGAAGAGAAAGCCCAGCCCAGTGCTCTGCGGTAAGCTCATATTTTGAAACCCTCCTGTGTAGGAGCAGCTCGCTTAGAAAAACCTCTGCAGTTCATGTGAACAGGGTGAGGGCAGACTGCAGGAGCAACAACCTCCCTCTCTCCCCCAAAAGAAGAGGCTTTTTGTTGTGGCTCAGAGCTGCAGAGCAAAGTGGGTTAAAGCAGTGTGCCCAGGTGATCACACACAGGGGGACAGGCTCAGAATTAGGTCATCCTGCAGCAGCCTCAAGGCTGCAGTAACCCAAGCCAGAAGCAGCTTCCAGAGAGTCATTTACAGCTCACTCCCTGCTCCAGGGGAATAAAAACCTTCCGAGTTAGTGCCCACCTGGGAGGTCAGTGCAGAGCAGGCAGTGCTCTGTAAATTCACATCCCACCTGATGCTGCAGGAACTGCCACGTGTTTGGAACCCCAAATGTCCCAGACTGAATTAATGGCTACAGCCCAGCCTGATCTAAACAAGCTGCTGTTCCCATTCAGGGGGTACTTTTCCTTCAGTTCAGTTTGTTCAAGCCTTTTGATTGTAAATTCCTTTGGGCAGGGAGTGTCATATTTACACAGTGAGAGTCTGCTTGTGGGAGGATTTTGTAGCTACTACTGTAAGAATAGTAAATATGAAAAGCAGAACTGGCAGAACAAAAGCTTAACAAAACCACGAATCATCACAATTTCCAATTCCAAAGTACCTAAATAGGGTAAGGCAAATATTTCAAGGATTTGGTCAAAACAGCTCTTCAAA
The DNA here is from genome assembly GCA_039654755.1 of Calcarius lapponicus. Classification (NCBI taxonomy): domain Eukaryota; kingdom Metazoa; phylum Chordata; class Aves; order Passeriformes; family Fringillidae; genus Calcarius; species Calcarius lapponicus. Next base: position 13,650,265 of record CM077467.1, on the reverse strand, counting down.
ACCTAGAAATATGTTGTGTCTATACTTCATAAATCAACAGAACATTTCCTTTTGTTTGCATTCCATCTCCAGAAAACCCCAAGGTGCAAATGAAGACCCTCGGAAACCCAAAACCAAATTTATGAGCTTGCTAGACTGCATCTGAAAAAAAGAGTCATACAACTCAAAACTGCAGGGCAAAACACAAAACAGGAAAAACTTCTGAATTCAAATCCCCCTTGGGTACCTGCTTGGCTTGGGCACCTGTAGCCTGCAGCCAAGGCACTTTTGCCTGCAGAATGCAGCAACTGCAGTGCTGTGACAGTGCTGAGCATGTGGGACACTCTGTGGCTAGCCAGTATGACAACATAAAACTACAATTATTACTTTACTTACCAGATTTAATGCAGATGCTTCTACACATACCCAGTGATGAAAATTTCACTGCCTCCATGTGAAATGCACTGTGCTGATGATTGTGAGTGATGATCTGCTTCATCTCTGTGCCCACAGAGAACAGGGATGGATTAATTGTTACCTTATTTATTATTTACATTGCAATAATGACCTGGGACCAAATCCATATACTTTTCTGCTACCATAGACATTGCTTGTGAATGTGTCTTTAGTAGATCATTGTTTTACAGGCCATTGTAAAATGTTTAATGTGAAGCTAAAAGAGAACTGAGAGGGGTTGGGACCTCAGACACTGTACCCACTGTCTACACTGCTTCACGAACACCCTAATCCTCTCTGCACTTGCCACCTGCCAGTAATCAGCTGATATCTCTCATTTCCATGCTCCCATGTCCTTGGGGCATGGATTATCTCAGTTCTTTACACAGCACAAATTTCTGCCCATAACCAGGGGACTACAAAGCCATGAGAACAACAGCAAAGCCAAATGCAACCTGATCACCATGCACAGGCAATTCAATAGTTAATAGCTCTACCCAAGGCAAGGCTAAACCCAGGGTTCAAGACAGTCTTAATCATTAAGCAACAGAATTTTTAATTCATTAGGCTAACTAGGTTTCTAAATGAAAAAATTAATTAGCTTTGCATGGGGGCCACAACCTAACAAATATCCCAACTGCTGGTAGGAAAATCCAGCAGTGAGAGCCAGAGATTAAAATGTAAGCAAAACCCAATGTTGAGTGATAAAGGTTACAGTAACTACTAGGTGTCCACAGTAAATCAAAATCATTGGAAAAACTCAGACATATGTGGTAAGCGCTAATCTAATCACACAGTGATTGGTTTGACAAGCAGCTTCTGATTCCTCCTTATACAAGTAAGGAAAAAAAGGGATATTTCTAAATTTAGGAAATGAAACCAGATGTATTTTGGTGCTTTCTTGAGTTGGCTGAAAGCATGCAACAGAAAAGTTTCATAGGATCATATCTGTTTTCATGGCAGAGTGTCAAAACACAGGTTGACAGTTTCATCTTAACTACTTTAAGACATTTTCTTCTGAAATGTTGACATTTACATTTTATCTCAATTGGGTATTATGTCAAAAAAAATATCACTTTGTTGTATAAAAAGTGAGGGTTTTTTTCCCAGCATCTCCTTTTGTGAAAAAAAAAATCAGTTTTACAGCCTAATGGTATGCAAAATCTATTTTCCATGCTTCAAAACATGCACCTATTTGGGTTTTTTTTGAAAGTTATCAAGACACAAGTTTCAATTCACTCATTTGCTCACTTGGGCATAGAAGCCATGTATGGCACTTCAGGATCAGAGCTCTTGAAGCCTGTGTATGCTCAGTTGGTTAAATAAACTGGAACAACTGAAGTTAAAGGAAATATCCACTGAACTCTGGATGTTCCCAGCTTTCAGCAAAGCGAAAGAGTTTTCAGTGCAAACACTATTTTAAATTAGCATGGCAAAATCAGAATGAAGTATTAGCTACCTTTTTATCACTGGATTCAGGAACAAATTTAGATTAAACCTTACTTTAGGATATCTCAAGCATCTACTGATGCAAAATATTTTAACGAAAAATGGGCACTGTATAAAAGGGAGAGAAATTCATAGAAAAGCTTTTATTTGGTCATAGTTATTATTTAAGAATGCTAAAATAAACAGATAATTACTTTTAGAATGGAAGTTAAGCTGCTGATGCATTTCAAAGGGAAGGGCAGTCAGGTGAAGTGGTTTTGACAATATTTTCCCCATGCTTTGAGCACATGCTGCTAACAATCTGATGAGGTGCCTTTCTAGTATGAACTGTAGGTCAGAAAAATCCATGATAAAACTAATGATTCTCTTTTTGAAAATCTGTGGGTCAAAGAAGAGGCATGATGTGACTACACAGCAACTTTGCTCTGTAATGTTAATTTAGGCTGTGTTCCTGCCTTTCCCTCTCCAAAGTGGTACATTGTCAATCTCCTCACACATCGTTGATGACAGTAATTTGCTCGCCTGCTAACAGATGAAAAGCTTTCTGTTATGAGATATATTTAATAAAATTTTCTCTCTCTCTCCCTCTTGGGCCCATTATTAGCAATTGAAATGTATTTATTATGGTAAAAAAGGTGGTGCCTCAAGCTGAGGGCTATTGTCACACCCACACTCACTTGAAAGCTGTGCTGACAATACACAAGCACTGGTGCACCAAGGAAAGGATCCAGGCCACAGCTCCCAGCCTCAGGGGATCAGCCCACCCCAAAGGCTAGCATTCCTCACTTTTCTCAGCTGGAAAATCCTCTTTGAAAACAAGATCACATATTCCATCCCATTCATATTTACTCTAGAAAAGTATATATCTCCATTAACATCATGTACAGGCTGTCATTGGTTCTGCCAGATTAAGCAAAAACTTTGTAGGTGTAGACAATACATTTGTTCTAATTAAACAGTTACTCAATTTAAAAATTTACTACACTAACTTTATTTTTTCCCACAAAGAATGTCTAATACATTTGGCTAAAATATAGAGAGGTGTTTACAGATGGTAAAATGTATTTCTACATCTTCTGAGTGCCCCAGTCACTGGGGTATATTTGCATCTCTACTCTTTGTTGGTTTTGCTCTTTTAAGGTGAAAAGTCTCATACTTCCCTTTCAAAGCAAATAAAAGTGTTTGAAGTCTCAAGAATCTCGAGCCAAGAAAACCATTTTCTACCAAGCCACCCTTTCAACTGGCTTGAAATGAAATGTCAGCTGAAAAAGCCCACAGCAGAGCATGGAGTTTCTCATTGGTGATATCATGAACAGAACTCACAGTGCTGCTGCTCTTTTCTTTACTTTTCCCCATCTATTTTCTCCACCTGTGTTCCAACCAGACAGTTGGTTCTCTGTGAATGTGGAAAGGAGGATAAAATCAAGGCCAAATTCAGTTGTTACCTCTGACAGCAGAGACCAAGAAAGGAAAATCTTTTCTTAAATTTAATTTTTACATTGGCTTCCCACGCCAGATGCACAAGTTGTTCTGTCCTGGTAGTTGTTGACAGTAGCCATAAAAAGAATAATATATTCATTTTCAAAATTGTGCTTATAAATAACACTTCCATGACAGCTGGACCAGACATTTTCCTGTCCTAAATGAGGTGTGCTTAGGGAGGAACAGGAGAAAGAAGAGAGAAAAACAGGCACTTTTTGGCACTGCAGTTCTACTTTTAACTCATTCACTCTCTAACCCTCTTTCTCTCATTCAAAATTAACTGATTAAATGGATGACATCTAGCAACACCATTATATGAAAAGACCATCATCTTGACAAAAGAAGAAAGAAACTTCATGACTGAGTTTTTAAAGTAAAAGACAACAACATTTATCTTGTCAGCAATTGGCCAGGAGTTGCTTTTGTTCTGCTTGTATTTGTAAAGCAAAAAGGAGTGGAACAGTTTGGATACTTTATAAAGAAAGAGGGACCTTGACAACAAATTTATAAGAAAATATGTGTTTCACAGACATATGCCAGTTCTAATGAAGTTGGGGTAAGGACATCCCTGGCAGCAGGATAAAAAGGGAGAAAAGAAACCTAAACGAAAGCAAACAAAAAACCCCCCTCCACAATTAAAATAATTAATAGGGGAAAAAGGAAACCACATTCAAATCTCTGCCTATTTAGAGATTGTAAATTCCCTACACAGCTTCTTAAAGCCCAGCTTTTTCACTCGCTCTCATGAAAAAATGTAGGTCTTGGTTCCTTCTCACTTTAGAATGGAAATGTCAACACCCTGCAGATTGGAAGAGAGCATCTCATCTAGCCTATGGCAGCCAGATCCAAGTGTGCCATGGAGTTGATTATTAGAGCCACTTGAGTGGCAAAATGTGTTTCTCTTATCCAGGGAGTCAGACCTACCAGCTGATGGTGCATATTCACTTCTGTGTGCCAGAGATCAGCCCCTTCCTTTCCAAACTTAAAGAGAAGGCTGTGCAAAAGTGAGAACAGCTCGATGGCTAGCACATTTCCTCTCACTTCCCTGTAGCTGATGGTTCAACTTTTAACACTCGCACCCTCAAGGGAGATGATGGGAATCTCTTTAATATTCTGCAGGATTCCAGCTTATGACATCTCTTTGTTCAAGGTCTGTAGAAGGAGGCATTAGAAGGCTTCACAAAAAGGCAAATGCAGCAACACAGAAAACAGGGAGGGGATGATGCACTTTCCCTTGAGCAGTGGCCCTTGGCTCTGAGCACCAGATTCCCAGCTGCTGCTGAATGATCAAGGAGCAGGATAGAAAGCAGATTGCTTTTTGTCTGCAGGAGGCCAGGAGATTAGCTGCTGTGCCTTCTGTAAGCATCACTGTAATTGTGGTCTTGAGAAAAAGCCAATACATAACTTCATACAAGGATTAAACTAAATCCAACTTATCTGGAAACTGAAGCAATATCAGCTGCTCCACGTCTCCAGTGGCATATTTAGGCACAAACAGATATCTCAACTGGTCTGCAATTTTCCTGAGGCATTCCCTTTGTTCCAGTAGAAGCCTCATAAAAACCTCCTGCATTTTAAGGTGCAGAATGATAATTAAGGTAATAATAAGAAGGCTGCAATAAGTGAATGTTTATTTTCTCCTCACCCAACCACTGTTATTCAAGTGGGTGTTAGGTGAGCTAATTCATCATTTCAGTTTAAGTGCCATGAAGAGTGCACAGATGCTTATTTACTTGTGCATATAAGTAAATAGATAATGTAACCTCATTCATCTACTAACTGCCCTGAATTTATGGCTTTAAAACTCCTTGCTGTATTACAAAGCCTGCCTTGCCACAACCCCAGAGCCTGTTGGCAGGGGACTGCACTGCTGTTGTTACCTGAGCTGTTCTGTGCACTGCAGAGACATTGTCCTGCTGTCCCCAGTGCTGAACAAAATCACTAAATCCAGCAGCAACACTAACTCAGCCCCATTCCAACCTCAAGGGCTGTAAGACAAACAATTACAAACGTTCAGCTACATATAACCAGCTAAATTCTTTACCACAGTGGGATCATTTTCCTTGTTCAAGGACCAGTGAATTACAAACTGTCTCACCTGGAGTCACAGGAACTCAGTTTCTAAATTAAGTTTTCTCTCTGTGCTATGGAGCAGTAACAGTAATTTAGTTAGCTCAAATGTCAGCACTGGAAACATTCCTCTGAAAGGCTGTTTGCATGCTAAATGCAAGATGCTTAATCTCTTGCTATCACAGAAACCACTGTCTATGCTGGAATTATTTGCTCATGCACCAAATCCCATAATTAAGAGTAGGAAAGTCATCATAAAAGTCATAATTCCTAAAATTAATAGAATGTCTCATACTTGCAGCATCATGCAAATGTTCACAAAATTACAAATTAACCTATGTAACAATTCAGTGAAGCACAGAGAAGTACTACTCTTCCAAAAAAAAATGGTGGAAACTGAAACCAGTACAGAGAAACTGGGTAAGACAATATTGTTAATTTTGGCAGTAGGAGAGCAGTCCTGCCTGAGTAATTCCAAATCACTGACATTCTAGTGGATCAACATTTTTCCTTAAATATCTTTTTTGCTGTACTTTTTAAGTGAGTCTTTGCAAATCATTTTTTTATATCAATGCCTGAAACAGAAAATCACGATGTGAAGACTGATATTACAAGTGTGGCAGGCTCTAAAACAGCAAAGACTATGTTCAAATACATGGAAATTTTACATGGGAAAGAGATTTAGTTAATTGATTAACTCAGTAGGGGAAATTAATCATAGTATAAAGTATTAACATGAGGTTGATCTATGAGAGCAGATCCCTTATTCATAGAGCCAGCAAAATATCAGACCCAAGAAAGCTGGGACCTAAAACTGAAAATGGGATGCATACAAAATTTTTAATTTCCCCAGGATTTTTAAAGGGTTTTTTTTGTTTGTTTTTTAATTCTGAAATAACTTCCAGGGATTTTTAGACTGTTCTAGCTGCCACTGGTGCTTGATCCAGTTAAAACCAGCTCACTTCTACCAATAATTTTCCTATAGCCAGACATTACAAACAACAGGTATTGCCATGCCTTTTTATCTTCTTGACAAAGTGAAGTTAAAGTTCTGCTATTTATTTTCTGATTGGGAACAACCATGTACTTTTATCCAGCTTAACATCAAAAAGAAACATAGACCTGGGATTAGGTTACCCCAAGGCTATAGTTTTCTCTAAATTTGTTTTATAATTTTGTATAATAAATCAAGTTTAACTTGAACTTAGAAAGTTTAGGTGTTACAATCTTTGTACACTGACTAAAGCGAAGACTGATCATTTCTGGATTTTCTCTGTCATCCAACTTTTGGGCCTTCAAAAGTCATGTGGTTAATGTAGAAATAAACAGCCCTGTGATGCAGTGAAGTCAACAGCTTGTGATAGAGCTGAAAGCCTTTAAAAGCTATTTAGAGAGAGAAAAACATCATTAAGAGATGGCTTCTAAGGGCTTGGTAGGATTATTAGGATTTAATAGGATATCCTACAGAAAGTACTTGGTACATGGCAACTTTGGAATATTTCAGATGTTTGCTCCTAAAATGTTTTAGCCACAGTGACTGTGGAGATGCAGGAAACCCCACAAGTTCAGGTAGGTTGTAACTACATTCAGACAGACAGACAGGTTCTTATTTAGACTCCACATGAAAGACCAAAGTACCAATGAAAGAGATTAAATTTCCAAGGCTGAAGCAGCTGCCAAGGAGTCACTTCCCAGTTTCTGCTGCCATTTAGAGTCCTGTGCTATCAAGAATTAGAAAATTTACAGACTCTTCTTTTGCAACAATGGAGACACTGGAGAAAATTGCTGCAAAAACAGTCCTGGGACTTTGGGTGGTGTTGCTGTGATCAGGCAGGGAACAGGAGGAAGAGGAAAATGTGCTGCTAAAGTGCTGCCTTGTGAGCCTAGAGATATCTCTAAGAAGATTTTAAATTCTGGTGAAAAAGAACTGCTGGATGATCTGTGGCATGCAGCTAATAATTACTAAAGCCTTGAAAGGAATAACTTCAATGATTTAGCCAAACTGCTATTATTAAAAATACCAAAGCTTCATTTACAACACTTATTTTATTTTCAGATATATACAATGAAAGTCATTATTTAGTTTGAAAGAAACCGTGAGTCAACAAAAGCTGCACTAAATATTGCCTTTATCTGGTCTTGAAGGATTAGCAGCAGGAGGGCAGACTTCCCAGATGTAAGTGCAGTCATAGCACAAAAATGGTAAAATACTTTCATGTTTGAACAAGCAGGTTTTCAACAGTGAAAAAATAATAATAAAAAAATTCTTCCTTTACAAAAAAAAGGAAAAATTACATAGAGTCAAGATGCTTGTGCCCCAGCCAGCCTGTGCCAATCATTTACCATTTGGAGGGCATTTCCCTCATTCACTGGCAACAACCTAAATCTTTACTGTTCTGATGAACCTTGAAACACTAAAACACACAACTTCTGCATTTTTGAAGCAAAGAAAAAATTTTTAGGACTTTTAGGAGCAGCCCTGGGTTCCTAGACCTGCGTGCTTTCCCAGCTCAAGGGGAGGCAATGAAGAAATGAATAATGTGGGTACAGCACTGAGCACACAGTGAGCGGAGCGAGAATCTTTTTGCACATCTTCTGTTCTTTTTGCACATCTTCTCACCATACCAGACCTGGTGGAAAAGGCATCTGCCAGTGTTTACTCCCAACACACTTCCCTATTTGTTCCCCCTCATAAATGGCAACACTTGTGACACTTACCTAAACCCAAAAAGCTGTTTTAGTACCACTCAGCAGTGCATGAGCACTCAAAAGAGTCATTTTCCTTAAGGGGATATTTACTTCTTTCTGAAAAAATCCCAGAGATAACATTATATATTCATTCATGGAACACTATTCTTTTATATCTTAGACCTTTAAAATAGAAGGATCAATACAAGGTGGAGGATTTTTACCCTCCAAGAAATTTATAAGCAGTAAATGATCACCCTTGGAGCACCCTAGTAAGAAAATAATGACTGTTCTTCCTCGTTACTTTGAAGAGGAGTGACAGGAAGGTATGAACATTTTCAAGAGTGCCCAGGTGTGTGGGACTCTCAGTTTAAAGCAATGAAAGCTTAACTTTCAGACATTCAACTGAACAGTTGCAAAAAACCATAGTATAGAAAGCAGAGGAAAGGAATCAAACATTTATGCCAAGATCAAAAGGCAAAAACCCCACAAAAATTAAACCTTTGGAAAGGAATGAATCCTTTTGAAATAATCTTCTGAAGAAATTTTCAAAACATGGATGGAGGCAATGAAGGACTGAGGTGCTTCTGGCAGCCAGGACTTGGTCCCTTTACAAGAATAAAGGGAGTAATAAGGCAAACACTGCAGTTAAAAAAAAAAAAAAAAAAAAACCTATGGGAGCTAAAAATCATTCTTTGCTGAAGAGAACTCTTCCTCATGACACCACTGAGATGTAGTCCTCACCCAGAGGAGGTGACAGAGAACACCACTCCTCGGTTGAAGACATGAAAGTTTACCTGTAGCAGCTTACCTGAGTTTAAGTTTGACAAGTTGTCTTGTAAAATAATGTCATAGCACACTTATTTGGCATTCCCATAGGTATTTTATCAGTTTTATCTCTTTATATAAAAAAAAAAGAAGAAACTTGAATGTAGGTTGTCCCATGGGCTTACTTTTGTGGATCAGGGTGGAAAGGAGGAGGGAGAGAGGAAGAAATCATACTCCATAAAAAAATGGAAACCCACTCAAATCTATTTTAAGCATAACTTCTGTAAAAAGAATCATCTGAGCATCAATTCCTGTTTAATACAAGTCTCATGACTCAAAACCAGATTGATAAGATAGACTTAAAGTACCTAATTTAGTAAATTTTGACACAGTTATATATCTCTGCCAGCTTTGAAGTAGAATTGGGGGCTTTTTAATCAGAAATCTTCCCACCTAGATAAGTGAAGAGATGCAGAAAGTATGTGCTTTTCTGACCAGGTTCAGTGGGGGAGCATTTGGACTTCAACTTTCCCCTTTGAAGGTGATTAATACCCATTTTCCTCCCAAGTGCACAAGAATATCTTCTAAAACCCCACTGCAAACAACTGAATCTAAGAATAGTCATTCTTGGCATAAAGAGACAATATTTTCCTTTCTGGAGAAACCTAGTAATAAAATCATTACAAGCCAAATAGTGCAGATTTCATTGTGGGAGCTTCACTTCATCACAGCAAAATCCACAGTCACAACAACACAACGCAGCTGAAGCCTTACCAAATATAAACTCAGCTATCACAAATAGAAATAAAGTTCAGTACAAAAATAACAGGGACAACACTACAGAGAAAGGAACACTGACAACACAGGCTTTTTTTATTCCCTTTTACATGTCCAAAATATTGAGGAGAATAAGGAAAAGATGCTTCAAACTATGCCCTGAAAACCTTCCATTAGAAAGTAGATTAAGAAAGGTGTGCACCTCAGGGAAACAGAGAGAGACAGAAAAACTGAAATAACACATCCATGAGTTATGACATGTAGATACAATTCATCAATTTCAAAATGGAGAATAATGCAAAATATAGAATAAAACTTGTAATGCCTTGGCAAAAGCAATAAGGGGAGGATCACAGAAGAGTGTCAAAGAAGGGCTATGAAGGACACACGTGATACCTCAGAGAGGAATACAGTAGGAATAATACCTAGATTAAACTCCAGCTGCCTTGTGTTGACAGGCTGGAGTGCAGGGATGGGAGGGAGGGAAAGGGTGCAGAGCATAAATCAACATGAGGTGAATGTTTTAATAAAGCTAAAGTTTTTAAATGAATACCACAGAAATAGCATTCAAAACGCTGAGGGATGTGGATTATTTCATTTTTTCATTACATTACTGGTTTATTCTGAATCAAGCATTTTACTTTGTTAAAGTAGCCATAAAAGAATGATATTTGCATTGTTTTACAGCCCCATAAAATTAAAAAGAAAAGTATGCTGCTTAACAAGATAACATCTCTAATAATCCTCTCACTGGGACTGACAAAAAGATGAGAACTTTACAATGGATATGAACTGAAGATAAAATACAGGATTAAAAATAAAATATAGAACAAGATTTATTTTTAATTAATTCACATGCCACCTCCATTTGGTTGATGTACGTGGGAGAGCTGCATTAAGCCTACAATGTTCTTACCCAGAAAAGAATCAGATCTTAAGAAGTGTCTCTCTTAAGTAGGTAGGTAGGACAGTGTATCACTGAAAGTTGAGAGGATCTGCTCCATTTCAGACATTCACACTAAACCTCTCTTTTAGACAAAAATAAGAACACACACATATCACTGCCTGCTAATTTTGTTAAGCATAGAAAATAAATATGGGTAACAGCGGATGTGGAAAATTACATGGCATACTCACCTAAACCAGGCTCAGACAAACTATTCAAAACAATTTGAAAAGTTTCACTGCAAACTTGCTCATAAGTTTCTAATGTTAGCCTCTCATAGACTAACATCTGAAAATCATCAAATCGAGTATGAACAAAACGCAAGATAATGTCTCAGAGACCCTGTATAAAAAAGTTACCATTTACTTAAAACTTCACATTGTTAAATAAATGTTTTCAAGCTTTAAAACTCCCACAACATGCCTTAGAGCATAGGTTCTATTCATTTACAATATGGGAGGATGGAGTATGACTTTTTCTGATGTGTACAGATGAAAACTCGATATTTTTTAATTTTGGGGACTTCTCATCTATGACCTTTTAGACCCTACCTTCAATATATGCAAACTTTATCACTCACATATTTGATAATATATTAACAACTGTTTTTCTACAGCTTCACAAGATCAGCCAAGACTTGGCCAAATGAGACAGACTGTCCCAAATCCTCACTGAAGCTGCTGATTCTGTGGACCAGAGGGACACATGTGGTGATCAGATCAGAGACACGGGGCCTAGAGCTCACAGGATCTTTCTTACTTTCTTGAAAAAGGATGGGCAAAGTCTCACTAAATTGTTAAAGAACTGACCTATCAACCACAATAGGACTGGTATTGGAGGTGTGATGAGCCAGATCCACCGGAATAATCTGTAAAACACAGGGATGCATAAGAAACTGTGAGGAAAATTAAGGAGATAATCTTGTGCTCTGAGATCCCATTGTTATTACAGCAGGTCAAGCACTGAGACAAATCCTAGCAGCTCTACATCTGAGTCTGGCAGCATCACATCACACAAACAGCGTGGGGAGAGCCAGGCTTTGGTAAAATTAAAGATCAAAATCAAAAACTCTTGCAAAAGGAGAAGCAGAGGCAAATGCACAAAGAATTGAAGGAGGCAGAGCAGAAACTGGCCCCAAGCCCCAGTGAAGCTTTTTTCAGTTCAAAGCAGAGGAAGCCAGTGGGATGATGGAAGCACGATGTGCTGCTGGCAGCAGCATCTGCGCAGACTGTGGGTTCCTCTGGCCTGCCTGGCTGCCACAGCTGAGCACATGAATCACCAGCTCTCTCTCACCACTAAAGAACTTCCAGTAATAAATTCTGGTTCTAATTTTCAAACAGTGAGGCACCAGAGCTTGGGCCAACAAACCATCAGTCACAGCGTGGCCTTTGCTGGAGAGAGCAGTGGTGGGGACACAAGTGACATTGTGAGCAGCATTAGGAGTGCAGGTTTATTTTGGGCAACTGGGCAGCTATCAACTCTTCTAGAGTGTCAGTGAGCCTCAGATCCACAGTGGGAATGGAAATAAGTCACCCACAGGGATGGCACTTGCCCTCTTACCAGAGTGCACATTAATGGATAGTAACAATTAGGGTTTAACAAAAAAAATTTTGGTAAGTAAGAAGTCATGCACGGATTCCCTGTATCCACAAATATCTTTGCATAAATTCCTTAAAGAGTAATATTTTTGTTTAATTTCCTGTGATTTTATGGGAATATAATATTTTCTCTCCTACTAGTTTTGTAGGTGCCTTCTTTTATATTACAGACCACTGACTGAGAAACCCAGATGGATTTGGAGACTGCATCGTTCTTCCTAGTCCTGCCATACATGAGTTGAATTCTTCTTAATAATCCACACAGTTTTTTGATGACAAATTTGGGAGAAATTTGGGCCAGATTTTTCACTTAGTTTTGCATGCCAAATGTTTTACCGACTTTTTTTTTTGGGTGAGGGGGTGTGTACAAATTGGCATTTTACATTAAAGACTGCCTCCCACAAATCCTAAAATAAGGGCAAAAAAGATGGTCAGAAAATTCTCCTGCATTTGTCAGTTCCTTCAACTACAAGAATTTGGTTTACAGTAAAAAAAACTTATGTCTGATGGGTTCTAGTGTTTAATATTGATAGATTTGCTGGTTGACTAGAGGATACCTTCTAGCAGATGTCATTTTCAATGCTTCATATGGCTGGATTCTTACCCTTTGGTAGCAAGGCAACATTTACAGAGAAATCACAATCTTTTCATCAGTCACAGAAGCACTGTAGGGGCAGGATCCAGCAAATAATGGTTATGAAAAATATGATCAGGTCTGTCAGTCCACAGACTGGGAGAGATGAGCTCCAAGTCACCCACCCACAAGCATCACTTCACCCCTTCCAAAGACATTTCAGCCTCAAGATATCAAAATGCAGAGCTTGCAACAGACTGAAACTGAAACTTCAGGCCTCCCAGAGAACAGTTCCTATTTTTACAAGTAAATTACATACATTTCCCCTCAAGTTTTCCTGCTCAGTAATTCAACTTGAAAAACAATATTATTGTTGCCACATGGTATCTAGGAGGAAAGGCAGACAATTTGCATGAGTACATGGTTTTTTCCCTCTAAAAACCATCATTTAAATTTCTCATTTTCATTTGCAGATTTGTATTACACTGGAGAACATTTTGCAAAAAGAAAATTACAACTAACACGACAAAGTCCTATGCTCTATTTTGGGATCAAAAGCATTTTCATAGAATGGTTTTGCTTAGAAGTGACCTTCCTTGCAGATCATGAGATCCCACCCCCCCTGCCATGGGCAGAGACAAAAAGGACAAAGTTTCTCTGCAGGTATATTGGAAAGTGATGCCCAATGCTGCTGTTGGACTCCTTTGTTGTAAATTAACGTATCGATGCTAAACTACTTCAGCTAAACCTCTTCACTCTGAGCCTTCAGGAATTTCTGAGTTTCAAGACAGGAATTTTTGCTTCATTTATATAAAAAGAGGCATTTGGCTTTGTCAGCCAAAATGAACCAGGACGCTCAGTTGTGGGAAAATGCCAAGACTGTGCTATTAAAAGTTACCATGTAATACCAGCTTCTGTTAGCACAGGGTTTGCTGACATTTCCCACTCAGGATTTACAGATGTGCATAGTAAGGAGTGGAAGTGGGAGCCCTTTTCCTTGCCCTACCAGAACCTATACAAAAACTCCTTTTCCTCTTTGTAAAACAGGAAGTCATGAGCCTACTATGGGGCAGTAAGTGGCAGAAAGAGCAATGAATTTTAGGTGTAATATGTAAGGAAAAACAAATTTCATCTACCTCCCTTCTTAATTGGCCACAGTTTGCAGTTTGAGCCAGGTGATAAGTTCACTGTGTGAAAGCTAGTTTTGCTCAAGAATATGTTCCTATTTTTGCCTCCTTTCTAAGCATTTTTGAAGGCAAATCAAATGAGTCACAGGCTCAGATCCAGCTATGTATACATTTACCACCGTGTAGAGAGAAGAAAACATCACAAGACATGGACAGAATGTAATCCTTGCTGATAACATAAACAGAAAGCACTCTGAAACACATCAATTGTTTTGACAATAGCCACCACCAAGAGAACTGTGTGCTTCATTGGTTTATTACAGAATAAAGCCCTGCCATTTCACACAGGTCTGATTAAGCAAGGTGACAGATCAGCTTTGGGCTGTGTATTTAGCTATGAAGTTGGTGGATGTCTCTTCTACATGCGTGACTGTAATAGACACACGAGAATAAAAATAGCTGTCTTACATATATTCATATCTATTGTCTGGTTTTGAAACCCTGGAGGACAAATGTGAGTTGTCATCTCCTTTCTCTCCCCCAAGTCAAATGGCTTTGAAACAGTAATGACTACCAGAATTAACAGCTCTGGATTAGCCCAAAGATATGAATAAACTCAGTGGCAATGTTACAAGCTTACAAAATAGATAAAGAAGACACCAGCAAATTGTGCCTTAAAAGCACCACATTATTCTGAGGGATTTTGTTTAAGTGTAGTTCCTACAGATTCTACAGAAAGGAAGAAAAAGCAGAATGTCAAAAGAGATGAGTGTGTAGTTTTCTAAAGCAATACAACTTCCTATCTCTGACGCATTACTTACATACAAGAATGTAATTTTAACTTGAACTTACTGTATTTCAAGGAAATTTACCTGACAAATAAGATTGCTTAAGGGGAACTTTTGAGTTCCTCAAGTAAATTCTCCACTAATGCCTAAATATACAACATTTACCTCTTTTTACTTTCTTTATTTCTTTATTTTAAGATCAGAAGGCATTAAGCCTATTGCAGCCAGCATTACGTAGACTTCATCATATAGCTGGCTGCAGCACAAACTTGTATATTTTCTCCAAGAGTGACTGATAAAAGTTTGTCTTGTCTTGTTTTAACAAATGCTATCCTGTGTTTGATTCACTTTGCACGAAGTTGGGATATTTGCAAGTACACAGCTACTTAACATTCCCATACAGTCATGTCACCATAGGAGCAGCAATAAATAATGTCACCCATCCAGCTCAACAGACCAGTGCTAGCAAGGTTATTTATTTATGGGCAGTCAATCCTGAGGCTTTTAATGCATTGTGACTCTTAAACTCATCAGTAGATTACCCTCTAGGCAGAGCAAATTAGAGAATCTGCTTGCTTCCTGTCATTGAAAGACCTAACCATTTATAGCAAAACAAATTCATAACAAATATAACAAACTGGACATTTACAGTAAAAGAAATTGAGGTTTCACAATAAGAAAGCATATTTATGCTCCACAAGCAGTATCTATTTAGTTAATTGTCAGTACAATTGTCAATACTTAATTCCTGTAGTTTACTAAAGCTATTGGAGTTTAACTAGTAGCAATTTTTTCTCTGTAAATAAATAGGAATTTTTCCTCATCTAGATAATTTAACAGCTCCTTAAATAATTTATTTATCCAGTAGCACATGGTAATTTGTGACAGAGTGTACAAACATTATATAAAAGTGTAAAGTGATAGTGTTAATGTGAGGGAAAAAAGTCCCTGAAATCTTTTTCAGAAGACTTCTACTATGAATCTTGAGCATCCTAATTCAGAGTATCACTAAACACACTGTTAAACTGCTAATTTATTTTGAAAGATACCATTAGATATTAACTAGACCCAGCACCTCCAGGAAATTACTTCACTGTGTACTTACAGTGGCATAATTAAAGCAGTTTCACCAGCAGCAGAACCAGAGGAAGCTGGTTTCTCATGGGCTCCTATTTCACAGATTCTTCTGGGTCTAACACAGACCAAGACTGAACTGATGCTTTCTTGAACTGGTTGCTCTTTTTCTTGATGTTCTAGAATATGATATAACATGAACATGCATCAAGAACTCTTCTACTCTACCAGACCACTTAAATCCACTTCATTTGTATGACAGTTTTGAAACTCTTGTGAAGTTTGGCTGAAAATATTTTGACATGTAGAAAAAGGTAAAGTTGTGGTGGCAGTAGAAAACCACCAACAGGAATTCCTGCTTCCTGATGGAGTTTGTGCCAAATCAGTCATTTGAGCCCAGGTTCTCCAAGGACTCCAGCTGTTGTGTGGCAATTCAGATCCCTGATTCCCAGGCCACCCATCAGAGGTGCTCCGTGTAATGGTATCAGATACATGGGAGGAACAGGCAATTAATTATTGCAGCAGTGAATCAATCACTTCAGCACTCCAGAGGCTGTTTACAGCAGTTTAGTGACAGTGAGACCTCTCAGCCACTGCATCAGCTACACCAGTGTCACAGGATCTGGCCTCCTGTTGAAGCAGGATTTCCCCTCCCCTGAGCATCAGAAAGTTCAGTTCCATGGGCTTTAGGCAGGTGATTTTCAGATGAGGATGTGTGTCAGGGAGATGATACGGATGAAATGGTTTCTTTTCTTCAGACCCACACTGAAAAGCTTCCTTTTCTTAGACTCTAATATAAAAGTTAAGTTTGGATCCTTTGGTCTCTGGAGGCAGATAAGACATATTCTTGAACTTCAAAAACCTCTAGAAGTTTGCTGTAGATTTCTATAAATATTTTAACAAAGAAGAAGTGTTTCTTGTCCTTTCCCTTTCTAAGCTAAAGGCTTGCTCAAATTAAACACCTTACAGAGGCCTATTTTGTTTATATGTAGTCATTTTTGCATGATGCTAAAGAAAGCCTTTTTCATTTAACTCTGCTTGTCAAGATTGCAGTCTTGCATTTTCCTGTACCACAGATAAGAAGTGTCAGTCACCTCATCACAACCTCATTTACCATTAAATTAAATAAAGACAAGCCATGAACCCACATCAACTATTCTTAGTCTTGCTACTCTTCAGACAAAATACAGTCACCTTCTCAAAAATCAGAGAAATTATTTCACAGACATTTCTTGGTTCTTCAAGCTGATTTGCATGACCAAAATGATGCAAGGATCCACAGATACACATTCATTTGTAAAAATTAATAATCCCTGCACAAAAAATACACTCAGCTGGAGGAACAGGAATCTGAACAGGATTCTACATGAAAATAAACCTGGATACTTCATTTATTGACATGACTCCATATTTAAAAACTTCTCTTTGAAATCAAAGGCAGCAAATTTTAATATTTTCAGTGCTGTGTTTGCAAGGAAGGGGGAAGGAACTGGCCATGCCTTGTACAGAAGCTTCCCTAGCAAATCTGCAGGAACTATTGCTTCTCAAGTGCAATCTCATGCTGAGGTGCCCAAAAGAGTCAAATTCCATGTTTGCTACAGATCTGCAAGGAGAAGAAATGTCTTGATCAATTCTATTGATTCCTGAGCTCTCAACACATGTGCAAAGTTCTGCTAGTCTGGCATTTAGCCCTGTTATTTTACTGCTATTTTAGGTGATTTTTCACTGGTACCAGTCATGTTTCACCAGGAAGAAGCTGTGGCAGGACTGTGACCCTGTCCATCAAGGGCTACCTGCACACAAAGTTGGCTGTGGACACTCCCCCTTTCCCATTTTGCTTTTCCTCTCCTGTTAAATTTTACCACTACTTTGCCTGTATTAAGGAAAATCAAGGCCAGAATTTTGATAAGGAAGCAGAATAAAGGTTCCCCTCTTGGCAACACTTTCCTGATCCATGGTTTATTACGTGTATTACCTAATTCAGGTTCCAAGGAAAGCTTCCCTTGCCATATCCTTTTTATGGTTTGAGGCAAAGACAATCTAAAAAAAACCCTGAACATTTTATTCTAAATGTAGGTGGGTTCACATCTCTTCCCCAAAAAATGTCTCCTTAGTATTTTAAAATCTTTATGGAACACCTTTCTTTTCTCTTTTTGGTTTCGGGGCTGTTTTTTTCTTTTTTTATTCCTTAGAATAATAAAATGGCATTGTTTGAAAACCCATTTTTAAAATCTATTTTAGCACTTCAAGGAAATTAAAGAGGATGAAATTTCAAGAGCGTGTATACTTCCAACAAGAGATTTAAAAAATATTTGGGAAAATGTTAAATTAAGGTTTATTTTTCAAGGACTTCAAAAAGGAATAACTTCAGAGAGCCCCATGAATACTTGTCTTGCAAGATATTACTTACCAACTAAACCAAATTCCCATTAAAGCTTTGCATCCCATACTTCTGAGAAGTCCAAGTCACAATCTGCTGTCACTGGACACGTCTGGCACACAGCAATTTAATCTGCTGCTAATGCCAGTCCCATGGGGAGCTGTGAGCATATGGCCAGAGATCTTAAATTGAATCTGTCTTCAACCAACAGCCACAGTGGGGAGGGCACAGAGGGCTAAGACCATGAAGATCTGTGTTTGCTGAGCTGATGACTAACACTGGGCTGAGGCAGCTTTCAACTACTCAATTGTCAGACAAAGCTGCCCAAATCCCCACCTGATCAGAGGCAGCTGTGATTTACTATTGACTGCAGCAGCACCTGCCTGAGCCAAAGGCTCTTCCCTACCCTGCAGCACTTTGAAGCCCAGGGCAGGAGGGATGCATGTCAGCAAAACCACAAAGATCTGTGAGAGATACTAGGAACTACTATTTCAATTATTTTCTGATAGTATTTTAAACCCAAATTCCCTATTACGACTGCTTCAAATATCAGTCCAACAACCATAAGCTTAATTAAAAATAAAGCTAACTATTTACAGTTTCCCCCATTTAATTCCATCTACTGCTAAAAGTAACAGAATTTCTGTGCTACTTTGAACATATATTGGTTCTCTAAGCCTTGAATAGATCACAATAATCCAGAAATAAGCATTAAAGACTATAGCAAGTGTAGTAAGTAAGGAAAAAAAACCAACAAAAACCAACCAATCAATTATAATCTTTGTTGCTCCTCATTTACTTCGATATGCTTGGTTGTTTTTATTTCAATTGAGTGATTCCAAACAATAAATCCAACACACCAAAATTGCCTCCTGTCAGTACATGCTTTAAGAGTGTCAGAAATTTGACTAGTTAAGAATAATGGCTTTGCTACAGAGTGCCCACTGGCAGAGTTACTGTATGCCAGAGCAGTTTAGGGCTTCTTTTTCCTGGTCAAATAATTAATCATCATCTTCATACTTTAACTGAAGGATGTTCCCTCATACCTAATAATCATGCTGGCATACTTTATTATATATTTAACAGATTAAGTAGTTGGCATATATATAGTGTAAAAAATAGGTTTTGTTTTATATTTATATATTCCAAAAGATGCTTTAAATTAGTCAACAAAAAGAGTTCTAAAATTGACTTCAAACTCCAGTGAAGGCAACAGAAAGACTCCCCAGAAGAGATATTGACTGGAATCATCACTATAAATTTTAAACACTTTTTCTGAATAGCACAGAAGCCTCTCTCCCAAAAAGCCCACATTGTGTTCCTGCCTGCCAACAATTTCTCCATGTAGCTCCTGTTGTATTAAAGACAACTCTTACACAAAGACCTCAACAATTGTCACTGTGAAGAAGATATCCACTATGGCCTCAAGATTTACCTTCAGTATTTGACAAACAATTGATTTATAGAACTGCAAATAGATTACCCTGACATAACAATTGTTCAATGCAAGGATCTATAAAACTAACACTGAAATATAACCTGGCAGCTGTCAATCAGATAAGGACATGGAAGATATGTCCTTTGACATAATTCTGTGTCAGATATCCCTGGCTATTGTGGGGCTTAGTGAGGTCACTCACTGCTTAAATAATAACTGTCTTACAAGAATCTCATGAAAATATGAGATTTAGCAGTGAAATTTCTATCTTAATTTTAAAAAGCATATAGAATCAAGGTGAAAATCCTTCATTCTAGAGCTGAAAAATTAAAAGGTATGCTTTTTATTTATTCCACTTTTAAAAAGGATATAATATTTAGTAATATCTTTAGTCCTTCCTTAGCAAGCATGGAATTTCAATGTTACAAATCCTTATTAATGAAAAAAAAAGTAAGATATTTTAAATATTTACCACAATAAAATATGAGAGAGAGGACACATTTGATGGCCCCAGCCAGGGGAACCTCCAGCAGCACCCACTGAACCTTTTCTCTGATTCCCAAACCTCAGTTTGCTACAGACACAGGACACAAGGTGAGAGCGAGAAGCCTCAGCTATGAGAGCTCAGATTTGTCATGTCTCTGCAGTTCCCTCCAGCATAACCATTTCCTCTGCAACAAAAATACAAATCCAGATCTCAGACCATTTTTAGTGCCTGGGGAAGAGAAAGGAGAGGAAAAACATTAGCAGGAAATAGATTATATGTTTTTAAGTCAAAGCTGATTATTTATGTTACTCCTAGCACGGGAAGCCAAGTGCTTTTCAAATTGGGAAAGTGAATCCTCACAAACATTTAGGGTTAAATCTGTATTTCAGGTCAAAGGTTTACAGTGGATTTCTCTGCTAGTGCTAACTCAGGCCTTAAGGTACTGTGGCACTATGGCAGAGACTTGGAGTATTAAACAAAATATTTTGCACTTTACTTCTTATTAAAATGACTCTTTTTGTACAGCTGTATTGGATTTACTCTTCCAAGAGAGCAGCAGAAAAATCCCTCAAAGATGTACAAATCATCGTGTTTGTAAGTTACTGGGAGGTAAAAGGATGTGAAAATATTAAGAATATAATCTAGATTTTTCCTATAAAATAGAAGCATATAAATTTATCATGTTGTAGTTACTAAGAATCAATAAGAGTTTCTGCAAGAATAATATTTCCTTTCTACCAAGGCAGACTTTCGAAACCTGATAAAAGTATGAGTGTGCGAGTTTATTTCTGATTATTTCTTTCCTTTTCCCCTGTGAGGAAACATGCAGGATAAATTGTTTGAAATACTGCAGCTGGTCTACAAAAGGATATATTTGATATTTTACAATATTTGACACAAAGAAGTTAGCACATGCCACTGCAAGGGTTGTTTCAGAGAGTATTTAACTATTAAAATTGTGGACTTCTCACCTTTGAAAATTTATAATTTACACAAAAGGATTTTTTTTTTAATCCTTTGGGGTTAATTTTGCAACTGTTTAATTTTTGCTTAGCTTACATCTCCAGTATCGTTAATACCTAGATGTACTAAAAATTCTCTTCATTAGGAGCTTTAAAACAACATTAAATGGTGGAAATGTCTGTGGCCATGAAAGTTTTACAAAAATAGACCAAACCACAGACACCAACTAGCACAATTTTCTTTTAAAACAGCACTAAAGAGATATATTGCAAAAAATGGGAATTTCTCTAAATTCTTTCAAGCACTCCCACAGTTATTAGCATTTTCATAAAATTAACTTGCAGAAGACTCTCCTAGTAAAATTAGAATTCTTTTTTTTTTTTCCATGGCAGCAAAGTCTATTAGGGATATAGATAAAATGGAAGACACTTCTGAGCTATCATTCAGCAGTGCTAATAGCTTTCCATGTCTAAAGATTAGCTACAATGAAGTATCCACGAGCATTTCAAATCCAGCTCTGTGCTCAGCACTCCAGATCAGGCTGTTTAATTACATTCATGAAGGAGATGAAGCATTGGTAAATGGGTATGAGTTACACTGTACACAACACGTGAAATGATCACATTAATAGTGGGATGTAAATATCTGAAACAGAAAAAGGGAATAAAAACTGCTTATAGCATCAGCAGCTTTCATAAAATAGAGGGTCTCATGCATAATTCAGACACAAGCAATATTGACTCCTGCCTTACTGAAGACAGGCCATTCTTTTTCTCTCTTACCCCTCCAAAGCCATAAACACCAAGAGGTTACAAGCCTGTTTGTGCTCTCTGAGTTCTGAGTACATCAGGCACACACCTAAAAAGTGAATAAATCTGAGTTCTTATCTACTTCCTTGTCAAAATCCACCAGTCCCTTACAATGCAGCACCTTTGAAAGTTGTCACTGAACCAACTTTGTGTTTAGGGACAGTACCCCTAAGGCTTTAGTCCTAGGATTATTCTAGAATGACATACTTTTCTAAGGCTGAAAATGAAATTTCCTTCTTGCAGGCCTTCCGACCTTTCTCCTCCAGAATCAGGGGTGAAAGTGCAGAGAGCCACAAGTTCAGCCCTTGTAGAGTCAAAACTACTTGAAATATTTCCATTTCTGCAAGTGCAGGGAAGAGGCACAACTGAAAGACCATTTATAGAAATGTGATTTTAGTAAAAATGGATGCAGCAAACCTCAGTGGGTAAAGGTAGTAATAACAATGCAATATCTTTGCCAACAGCCAAATGCTGCTTAGAGAATTCTTTCTCTAAAGAAAAAATCTTCTTGAATTGATAGGATGTCTTAATTCTTGAGATGGAAGAACATTTCAATAAGACAGAACCAATTTCAGTAATTATTAACTTCTTACAACTAGGGATAAAACCAGACTTTTTAATGCCATTTTCCTTAAAACTGATCAGGTAACTTAAGGTTTCTGCTCACTCTCTCTAGCACAAACAGAACAAATGAGAAAAAAGAAATGTGACTTTATAAATTTTAGTTTTCTCAGGCAAGTAGAGCATTTATCTTCCCCCCTCAGGGTATAATAGGAATCACACGTGTGCTGGAGTAAATGACTCATGATAGCAAGGGGGTAGAATAATTGATCACCCATTTCTATTCCAGTGTTGCTCCAGCCCTTTTCTTTATGAGCAGGGCAAATGAGGGAAGACATGGAAATCTCTGAAACTGCCATTACCATTCTGCAAGGATTCCTTTCCAAAAGAGATGAACTGAAGGAAAACAAAGGCAGTATCTCTCCCTCTCTCCTTCCTTCCCAGACAACTGACTGGATTCTCCACCATTTTTTCAACAATAAACTGAAAAGACACAGATTAAAGCCCCTATTTTTCAGTTTATTGAAAATAAGGCATGAAATTAGAATATTTTATAGCTTTAGCATTGCAGGGCTTTTGTTAGAGTTCAACATGAGGAAACAATCACAGCCATAACTTTGATTTGTGTGCACTGGCGACTTGCCCAGCACAGTAGTAGAAACAGCAGAAGCTGGAACTTAAGACATGCAGCTAAGTATGGACCTCACCTGGGAAAAGGAGAGGGGAAAAAAAACAACAAAACAAAAACCAATAAACAAACAAACAAAAAAACCAAACAAAAGCACAGAAAAAAAAGCAAAGCAAAGCTAGATAACTTGCTGTAGCAACCCTAGGGGAAATTTGGGTGGTTTGCTGTGTCAGTGACCAAGCTATGAGTGAGTCGCACTCAGAGAAAGACCTTTGAGTTCTTAGGATATTAAGAAGATATTTAGTTTGTTTTAAATCCCTCTATTAAGGTCCTGAGCAAAAAAATTAAATAACAGAAAACTATATTGATCCCCTCCCCATCTTTACAGCTAATGGCTCTGTATATAACCCTTACATATTTGTTGGTTTTTTGGGGTTTTTTTGTGATATGTCTTTATATTCCAATAGGAACTAAAAACCTTTAGCCTCAGTATATGGGTGTTTAAAATTTCTAAATAATATAGTATGCATGAATCTCATTTTCAGGTTCGTACCCTAAGGATTCCTACTGGAAGACCAGAAAATTTCATTATTGAGACACTGCCAGATAATATGGCAATCTGCCTACTACACTGGCCTTTGGTACTAAGGCATAGTTAAGGTTGTGACAACAGAACACAATCTTAATCTTTTTTTAATGCAGCAAGGCTTTTTAGGCCTTTGTGGTTGTCTTTGGTTTGGTGTTTTTGTTACAATAGCCTTTGAATTCTGTAAACAAAATCCCATCCATTTTCTTAACTGCCCTGAAACAAAAAATAATGCAACATTAACTTGGATCTTTTAAGTAAAGGGCCAGTTTTCAACAAACTTATCTCCCACAGATCCAAAGAGTCCTCAAAATTGGCTGAGAAGGTCCTATAAGAAAAATACAGGAGTTTTTTTTTGCAGAAGAAAGCTTTTCTTCCTTCCCTCCTACTACTTTAAATATCAGGTAAATATAACAAAGCAAAGACTGTAAGAAAGGAACCTCACAGAAGGTACAATGATTTCTGCCAGGAATAAAATCTGGCCTCTACATCTCTAAATAGTGTCTCTGCCTGGGTGCTGCACAGGAGCTGCCACTGTCCCTGTGCTGAGCTGCACCCCGAGGTGTTGCAGGGCACAGGGAGAGAGCAGCTCAGCCCTTCCCAGGCACAAAGTGACATTTTGATTTACCTGAACACATCCCTCCAGACAGAGCTTCATTCATGGGCAGCTGTGTCCCAGCCCTGCCCACTCTGTGTTAAATGGCAGGGGCTGGGAATTTTCAATATTCTGGGAATGACAAAACTTTCCAGTTCTTCTTTTTAGCACATGGGTTGCTGTAAAAACACCAGCCTATGACTGAACAGAGGTCTCACATCTTTTTGGAAAGTAACATACCAGTTCTCAGGTCTGAAAAGATGTGCAGGTGAACTCAGGTGGGGACAGGAACATTATGGGATGTTACTGAATCAGCAGTGCTATCCTGAATCCCAGATATTGTATAAGTATTACAAAGCACCCTAAGTTAAGGCACCAGATAAAGAGGCTATTACAAATTATTCTTGTGCACACAACCAGCTGTAACTCTTTCTGTATCAGCCTTTCAGTATTAACACTTATAAATCAAAAATCGCTAAATTATCAGATAATCTTCATATACACACTGTTACATACTTTAGCAATGCCCTAACCTGTCTTAAAATAGTAATTAACTTCTCAATTGCATATTGCAAAGTTGCTAAGGCTGAGAAAGCAGCTTGTAAGCAAGCAGCAGAAGCATTGGTTGTATGACTCTATTACACACAGGCTGATTTGCAGAAATACAAACAGTACCAGGGAGAATTTTTTGACCCTTCAAGCAGGTTCAACTCTATTGGAGAGGGAATGTCAACATGCCCTGAAAATGGAGCATGGTAAAACAGTGGCACCCATGGCCTGACAGAGCAAAATGAACTGGGCCACAGCAGTGGAGGGAAGGGAGTAGAGGCAGGAATAATGAATTGCTGCTCTCAGCTCCCTGTGATCCATCCTGCCGCTCTGCCTTCCGAGCCTAATTTTCAATTGTGAAGCCTTGGATCTGCACCCTGTGACCGTGTGAGCTGCATTTTTATGCTGTATAAATTCCACAGCTGTTCACAGGGCACTCACTACATCCAGCCTTGAGTGAACAACAGTGCTACAAGGACTGCAGAACATTCCCAAAAGGTCACTCTCAAAACAGACACAGAGCTGAGGAAAAAAGAGCAGACCTCCTGTGATCCCAGGTGGCACCTCAATTACAAGACTATCTTTTCTTGTGACTGCAACAAGCTTCTTTTGAGGATTATACTTTTTGGCATATCTGCAAGATTTGTGCAGTGAAATTAAATTGCAATAGTCAGAGATATTTGTATGAAATTACCATTTTAAACACCTGTCACAATCTTGCTGCAAGTATCAAAGGCACATTTAATATAAAAATTTGTGCTAAACAAGAAAATAATTTTCATTATATTGACTTTAGATGTCTATCAAAATGAATCTTTTACATTTGCAGAAAGCATCTGTTACACTGACTGTGGCACAGTGGTTTTTTGACCTGCTGTGCCTGAAAGCATCTGGAAGCAAGTCCACAACTCAGCTCCCCAAATCTGCTCACTCCAGCTACAAGACCCTGAGCATACAAACCAAAATCCTGCATTTTTATTTCCTGCAGGGATTAATAAATTTTACAGAACACTGATACAGGTGATAAATTGAGGATTTGACACTTTTGTTGTGTCAGCCCTATTGTTTGGCAGCATAGAGCTAAAAAACAGCCCTTAAGACTGCAGAGTAAGACTGAGATGCAAAAGTTTGCTTTTAATTTTGGATTTCACCTCAGAAAGTGGAAGAATTTAATGCCTTGGAAGGGTCAGGCCATTTGGTGGATATGAGCAGGGTTCAAGTGTACAATAACCCAGGAATCCCATCAGGGAGCTGTGGCTGTGCTCTCCCCACACTGCAGCAAAGGGCTCCCAGCTCTCAGGTCTGAGCCTTTGTACTCTGAATTTCAGCGCATTATCCAAACTGGTTAGTGGGGTGGTCCTTTTGTTTCTCTAGCTACCTATAAAGAAAATAATCCAAATTTAAGTGGTATAGCCTACTCACTATACCACCCAATTCACCTCTTCATTTTGTAATAAAGTCAATTAGCAGGCCCTCAGCACAGCTAAAGGCTGTGTGTTTAGAACAGCTGGCAAGGAGAATTTGCCATGCAACATGAGTTTTTCCCACAACTCCCCAAGTCTCCCATTCCTTCCTTGCTCTATTATTCTTCCTCTTCACATTATTTTTCATATTCTTATTTTTAATCATATACCACCTTTCCTCTGCTCTTCACCACTGCAAAACTAAGTGCTCAGGGAGTCACATTTAATGTATTTTAATTACATGATCTTCTGCTCTGGTGAACTGTTACACCAGAAAAGAAAAAAATGAGGAATCTTCCTGTAAGAAGAATATATTTAGACTAGGCATGTTTCTGTGCTTCATAACCTGTTTAAAATGTTGGCTGTGTAAAATTCTGTATGGGAATCTTTGCATAACATGATTCATAAGCATGAATAATATTCAGCAATAATCCTGATGTTATTTTTGTTCCCCTCCAAAGACTAAGTGGTTTATTGTTAATACTGCCTTGCCCTCAAGAAAAATAATTGTTTTGTCATTTTCTTCCTACATTTTTTTGTACGTGAAGTCAGATTCCTTGCGTTATGTCATAACATTGAGACAACTTTAAAAATTGTCACATACAAACCTGAGGGAGCTGGAGGTGTTTATCCTTGAGAAAAATATGATCACTCTCTACAAGTGCCTGGAAGGAGCCAGGTAGGGGTCAGTCTCTTCTCACAAGTAATGAGCAAGAGAACATGGCCTCAGATTGTGCCAGGGAATGTTTAGATTGGATATTGGGAAAACTCCTTCACAGACAGAGTTGTCAAACACTGGAACAGGATGCCCTGGAAGGGGCTCCATCACCAGCCCTGGAGGAGTTTAAAAGGCATTCAGACATAACTCTTGAGGAGCTGGTTTAGTGGCAGGCTTGGTAGTTTTACATTAATGGTTGGACTCAATGATCTTAGAGATCTCTTCCAACAGAAATAATTTTATACACATATAAATATATATGTGCATAAAATATAACACACATCTGGAATTTTTTCAATAAAAGACTTTAAGAATTCAGAAAGCTGTTTAGCACAGATACTGCCAGTTGCACTCTTTTCAAAAGTAAGGTTATATTGAACTTTCTGAAAGAGATTAGATAAGCACACATAGATTTCAGGACTGTCATCTGTCAGACCCTGTACAGCCAGCACAGAACAATGCATAGAACACCATAATATTTGTTTTATCATTTAATTCTATTTCCTTCAGTCCTGAAAAACATCAGCTTAGACAAGTAGAGAGAATGGATATCATGGCAAAGATTTAAGATATAGATGTATGCTGACATGAAACAAAAAGTTTTCCTAACTTATAATGAGTTGCAATATTTTTTTGAATGGTTAAGCAAACAGACTTTTGCTTAGACAGAGACACAGCATTTGATATATCATGAAATTCCTCCCTGTTTCAGCAGTACTTGCAGAGCAGCAGAACAACCTCCAGCTTTGCTATGATTCACAATCACTCCCACTTACACACATGGGATGTGCAGCCATGGTCCCTCCCCATCCCTCTGCCCAGCAATATTCCTCAGGAACGAGGTGTGTTTGTTCCCCTGCTGAAAGGGCAGCTCTGATGCCAGCAAGGCAGAAGTCCCAAGGAAAAGCAAAAGAGAAGAAGATTCTCAGGAACAGGATGAGCCCACTCAATGCATACAGAGGACCTCAGTAAAAGGAAAATAATATTATTCCCTAGAAGCAGAGTGTCCTAAACTCTTTAGCCACAGGGTCATGCTCCTTCATCAGATCAAGCTGCCCTTCATGGCAAGTTGCAGGTTTAAGGTTTGTATATCCACTTCAAGACAAAGCAGAGTGAAGTTGGAAACCAATCATCAACCCTAAAAACATATTGAAGAATAATAAACCATGAAATCTATTTGAGATCAGGAGTTTATTACTAAGATGCAAATCAGGTAATATCCTTGGAAAGATATTTTCATGCCTGGTCACACTTAAGAAATAATTTAAGTTTTCCATCAGGAAAGCTATATTTATTTAGTTCTGTTATCTCCCTAATCTTGCACTGCCCTGTGCTCTATGTATTTCATTGATATGAATAGCTGATTAGTTATTTAGCCAAATTTTCCAGCTTCTGAATTGAAATACATATGACAGCAAAATAGGAGCAGAAGGCATAAGCAGAGCCAGTCTAGACTAAATTAATATTAGTCTTTCAGTCTACTTAAGTGACAAAAGCTGCATCACTCTGCAGGCTGCTGGCCTTGGGGTTGATTGCTCTGAGTCTCTCTGACTTTCATGTCCTGGATGGAACTTCTCAGTGGCACCAAAAACACACAAGCTGCTGATGGCTGCAATTGAATCAAAGACCAAATTCTTAGTTCTTTGGGCATCAAAGGAAACAGAAGCACTGAACTTTGTGAGCTGCATTTATCAGAACTGTTACGTGCCAGGTAGGGTAAATTTTCTGTCTCTTCTGCTGCCTCCATTCTTTGTTAGAAATGGAGTACTGAATAATTTTTTATCTAAGACACTTATCTAGGAAGGGAACTGCTGGATCTTGATGCTAAAAGTGTGATTTCTTCCTGAATTATTAAAAATAAAAAAAAAAGAAAAAAAGAGAGAGAAAGAGAAAACTCACAAAACTCACCACTGAATCACAGTCCCTTTTTCATTTGTTTCTGATCAAGTTGATACTGTCTTTTCATTGTAGTCCCCTATGGGTACTTTCTTCTATAAAGCACAGCACTCTTCTTCTTCTACCAAAATTGTATTGTGTCGTGTTTAGAGAGAGCCTTTGTCCTTAGTATCAGGAGGAAACGAGAAGGTTTCATTTCATCTTTGTAGGATGGCCATAAAAAATAAAAGTCAAAGGGAAGAAAAAAAATATGACTGCAGAAAACCTGAAAAAGACAAAAGGGAGAACTACCTCATAAGAGATATTTCATTGACATTAGTGTATTTTTTACTATAATTTTACTGCTACAATTCTAAGTAATACAACATATTTTCCTTGGCAACTTTTTTACCCTAATTTAATGACATTTAAAACCTTTAACTTGTTAATGAATAAATAAGTGTTAAAGGGAATAAGGATCTCCTTTCTGTAAATTCTTTTCATTAGGCATAAAATAATTTATTTATACCTCAGATTTGCTGCTTGAGTGTACTGCTGCATGTAAACTAGGTAAGCATAACTCTCTCAATTATGAAGTCAGAAATTACTCAAAACTATTTTAAACTAAATTGAATCTTAATGTTATAGAAATGTCTACATTGGCAATTACAGGCTTAAGAATCCTGTGTTGTGTGGTTGGATCTTTCTAGTAGAAATGTACACATTAAATTTTCAAAGCAACAATGGTGGGGTTTTTTTACTTTTAACTTTCATTAAATTTTATATAATAAGTCACTGTACTGGAATATGTTTAATCAAATTATACACAAATGTGTTGGGACATCTTTTCAAATCATGTATTTTAAGTAATAAAGAGCATTATATATTATCATACACAGAGGGTAAGTATTTTAAAAAAACTTCTTAAAGGTAAGACTACATAAACAAAATGCTGACATTACACAGGATTCAGTGGGGGATTCTCCCTTTACAAGGAGGTTTCCAAACTGTCGACAAAGAATTCTTATCTATAGGTAAGAATAGCTGTATAGGAGATGAAAAACAAGATAAAATTTACTCAGTATTGCTTGAGATATGTGGACAGATAAGTCACTCCAGACATTTCAGGTTCTTTCCAGAAATTTATGCATTTTCCTCTTCAGACAGCCAGAAAAATCATCATCCATTCCGTATGTTTTCTCAGCTTGCCCCATACAGTTCTCTCCTTCTCTGTCACCTTAGATTAATGACATTCTTCTAAGGCCATCTCCCTTCAAATCTGTTCTGTACTTCCTCTGTCTCCTGGGTCAAAGTCTCCTTGGTCAGGCTCCACAAACATCACCCATCTGTGCTGTGACTGCAGCTGCCAGCTCCTTCCACAGCCCTTGCAGCCAGGGCAGGGCAGAGCTCCTCAGCTCTGGGGCAGGAGGCACCTGCTCAGCCACCCCTGCCCCAGCCAAGCATCCTCCTCTTTCCAGACACCAAAGGAGCCAAGCCAAAGTGTGACTGTGTTCACAGGGGTCTTAGGATGAGGGAAGAGATGAGGATCTGATTCCATGTTTCAGAAGGCTTGATTTACTATTTTATATTATATTAAAACTACAGTAAAAGAATAGAATAAAAGATTTCATCAGAAAACTAGCTAAGGATAGAAAAAGAAAGAATGAATAACAAAAGCTTGTGGCTCAGACAGAGTCTGAGCCAGCTGACTGTGATTGGCCATTAATTAGAAACAACCACATGAGACCAATCCCAGATGCACCTGTTGCATTCCACAGCAGCAGATAACCATTGGTTACATTTTGTTCCTGAGGCTGCTCAGCTTCTCAGGAGGAAAAATCCTAATGAAAAAATTTTTCATAAAAGATGTCTGTGACACCAAAGTTTCAGTATGCCAGTTTAGAAGACAGACATTTAATTTTGTTCGTGATAAAATTCAGATGTTATGGATTAGGCTTGTTTTTGCAGTCATTTAGAAAAGCTGCTTCCAAATCAGGATTTAACATTTCATGAAATGAGCAGTTGTAATGAGTATGTCCCTCACAAACTGAAGAATACTTTTTTTTCCTCCCTTCAAGGATTTGATTTTCCGTGTTTTGAATTTATAGCACAACTGGAAACTACACACAAGATATAGTTCTAAATGCTGGTGATTGAACTCAGCTATAAGGCCACATCCACCACAGTTTTAAATTCCATGTGTTTTTTATAAATATGGAAATATTTCACTGAATGAGCCATAAAGAAAAGGCAATTTTAGATAATCATACATCTTGAGTCTCTGAAGAGTTTTTGTAAAAGGGGAAGTATTGACAAGGATCAAGGATGTCCTTTTTATTCTGCCTCTCTCAAACATGCGGCATATCATTTTTATCAGCCATTCAATAAACTAAAAAATGTAGTGAAATGGTGGATTGTTGAAAAGACCATTTGCTCTAAAATTATTATTCTCCTACTGTATTATAACTGTGCAGCTTTGAACTTGTTGTAAGTTAGGCAGAAACAAATGGAAAAAAGTAATCATTTTTACATTGTGCATGCAATGGCATATGCAGGAGTACACTGTCAGACACAAAAACATTTATTTAAAAAAATTCAGTGGCATAGTAGCACAGAAAAACTTGTCATATGCAAATGCTTCTTTGACAGAGAAATCTATCACAGATAATCCAGCACAGTGTAAGTTTAGAATCATCCTGTTGAAATGCTTATCAACAGAGCATTCAAAATAGGCAGCTTACATTTTTTCCTGATTATTAGCAATAGGATTACAAACATCTCAGTGGGCAGAAAATGTTTGCATGTTCCACTTACAAAACTAAAAATCAGATAAGAAATCCAGAAGGGTACAGATTCCTAAATCCTCAAAGTTCTGGCATTGCACAGACAGAATTTACATTCAGGCCCTTGCAAGCCAGATGCTTTATAATATGTTTCAGTTTGCCAGCCCTTTAAACCACTGATAAAAGCTGTATTATCACTGCTCATATTACTGAAGAATCTGTCCATATGTTGAAGTGGTTTTGCATCTAGAAAAGGACTTATACACAGACTTATTTTTGTTCACAGATTAATATGCATTGCTGAGTCTGGGCTACAATGGTGTGATGAGCAGAAAATACTTTGAAAGCTTCTAGTGTCTTATCCAATAGGTTTTATTTAAGAGAACATAGCTAGAGTAAAGACTGTTATAAAAATTAATTCCTGACATTTCAGTTCCATAAATTGAAATAATAGTCTTTGGAGTATTCTTAACAATTCTTCAGAAACCTAGAGGGTTTTGCCTGCATAGACAAAACATCTACCATTTTAATATAGTAAACTTGCCTTAGAAACCATATCCTTTGTATTTTTAAATACATTGTGTGGCTTCTATTTACTATCAATCCACAGCCTGGTATAAAAAGAACAGCAGTCACAGCATTTAACACACTGAAAATAGGGGAGTTAATTTAACGAATAAAAAACATAGTTCTACTGAATTTCATTTACAACATATCCCACACAAATTCCAAGTGTAAATCATCAGAAAATAATTGGAATGGATTTGCATACAAATGGCCTAAAGCATTAATTCACGTTTTTAAATGTGAATTAAAAATGCATCACAACAAAGGAACCAATACTCCTAAACACAGATTTACCATTTGCCTTAGCATTATACTTGCCTGCTGTGTTCAGATTAATTAGATCTTTATCTCCAGCAGATTCAAAGGATGTTAAGTATGTAAATTAATTTTCTGAAACAGCCCAACATAACTAAAGGCCTCAGCCACCCATTGTGTCAAATCAGAAAAGAGGGAAAAGGCAACAAAAGAAAAATCAAGGCCCAATCAGTTACTTATACTGGAAACAGAAAGCTGATCCCTCAACTCACAGCAAGTTTTTGCAAGTGCTGTATCAGCTGTTCTGTATTCCTTGCTTCTGACTTCTGTGGTGGTGACACAGCTCACACAGCTCATCACTGAGAGGGGCAAGGGCTCTGGATTGTGAAATTCTGCCGCAAATTCCCAAATCCTAAACACTGCTGTTTGAGAGGAAGGTCAACAAAACTGGGAAAATTAAGTCTGACTCTTTTTTTATATAGAAAATGTGTCCTTTGAGCTTCAGTCACATCTCCAAAGTGACTCCTTTGACCTCTTAACTCAGATGCTACTGCAGGAATGGCTCGCTCCTCCCAGAGGCACACACAGTAATGGGCATTTGGTTGCTGCAAAACCTCCCTTTGAGCAAGGAGAGGATGCACAAACCTCTGCTGTGCCTTCAGGCATTGCTGGTAGCAGCCTGTTGGGAGACTGCATTCACCCACACCAAAAGCACCAGCAGCAGACAAAGTCTGGCACCCACTGGGACTGCAGGTAACTCTGCATGCCCAGCAATTGCAAATGCATTCAGGAACATCACCATACATGCAACTAGAATTTCTCAGAAAGTTGTTTTTTTTTTTTTTTTTTTTTTTAAATCAGATAATTACTAAAAATCAAAATTGCCAATAAATTGGAAAGTATTTTCAATTTATCTGGAAGAATTTTCCTTCCTAAAGAGAACAGATCCGGTAAGAATTCCTAAATTCCTCGTGCTCCCAACCTAAATTTACCAAGAGCGAAATGATACAACAAAGAGGTTAGCTTTGCATCCATTTAAAAACAATACATTGTTAATAATGTTATTATTAAAGATATCAGGGCTCAACCTTTTAGCACTGTGCTATGGCTTTACCTTGACAAATCCCACCCAGTCCATAGCCACCATTTCCCACAGTCACATGCTAGAGTCCACCTTCTCTCCTCTTCTGATGACACATGCTAATTCATGCAGTAAGGTAGTTAACAAAATAATCCATTACAAATAATGCCTGCACCTACACTCACAGGGGACACATCATTAAATTCTGTGAAACAAAACATTTCTAGAAGATGAGAAGGACAATCACTATTCACAGAACACAGGAGGTGTAGCCTTTCCTCAGCTATTTAGAACTACAGGACCCACCGCAGGCTGAATGTCCCACGAACATGCCCATAGAAAAGCAAATTTTGTGTGCACTAACTCAGTTCAGGAGCACTGACTTGGTCAGGTCACTTCCTGGTATTTTGGCTAAGGTCAGGCATGGTTTAATTGCAGCATCTCAGTTGAGGAAAGAACACCAGAGGGATGGTAATTTTATATCTCCTGGAGGAAGGGATGTTACTGTGGGTGACCTCATTGATTATCACCTTGAACACAAGAATTCTACTTAGCTATCAATCTATTCAGACTTTCCCAGAAATAAGTAATGGGTGGAAAGAAACACAGTCCTTTACACAGGTTGTGTTTGTTTCCAGCTAAGCTGAGGCACCAAATATTTATAAAATGTGCTAGACAAAGACCTTGTGCTATATGAGGAAAATCAAGCATGTCTCACTGTGTTCCATCCCCTAATAAATCCTTGTAAAGTTATAAACAGCTTTCACACATTTAATTGACCATGTACAAAATTTTCACCTCAACAACAAAAGGTAACTTCTTGTGGGGAGAAAAAAGCATTGAGCATGCTGCAGTGCAGTAGTTTGAAACATGTTGTGTGAAGACATGAAATAGCTGTACAAGAAAGCAGGACTGTGTCAGAATGCTTTAGTTTCAAGACCTCCTTCAGTGCAGGAATAATGACAGAACTCACTGAGGCTGAACAAAGGTTCAAGATACAGATCTAGTAAATGTCTTATGTAGAAAAAAAGGAAAAAAAGATTTCTAGACAGAATATCTGAAATTACAATTTACCAGAACAGTACAGAGTGTAAAGTATCTCTTACTAAAATTCAGACTGTCAGCACAGACTTTTCTTAGCATGAGTATCAGTGTCAGAAAGTCCAGAGTTTCTCTAATTGGCATGTAAAAAGTTAAGAAACATAACAATTATTATAATTTTAAGTATGTGAATAGCTGCATTTCAGTATGGTACCTGTGGAAACATGGCTGGGGGTAAAACTGGAGGAAACTGAGAAGTTTCATTCTCATCCTAACAGAAGTTACAGTGGTACAGAAGGTATAGAGTAAAATACAGCTGCTTCCCCCTGGATGGAATGGGTTGGATGTTCCATGATGATTCCCCTACAACTGCAGCACCTGATGAGAGGGAGGGAACAGAGGAGTGGAGACACCGTGGCCAGGCTCTGAAATCCTTGCAGGAGGGGAACTCGATGGTACTTTGCAGGTGATAAACCCCAAACCACCTATCAGCCAGGGGAGAGGGAAAATGTCCTGCAGCTGAATAACAGCTGTGGTGAAATTGTTCTCCTCAGAGGAAATTTGTTTACTATAGCACAATTGTAATATTAACACACGCACCCCCTCCAAAGTACACACCCCCAAGGTATGACCATCCCTCAGTGGGCATCTGCTCTACATTTTATTGACTCTATCTTTGTCTTTACAACCAAAGTGGGAGAATTTTACACCAATCAGCAACAAAGGCAAGTATGACTAGTCACCCAAGCTCCACCTAAACATCAAGAAATAGTAAAGTCAAGAAGAAAGTAACGTCAAGAATGGGAGAAAAGTTAGGGAAGACACCATTGTAAATACTGGGATCAGTCACCAGGCTGAACCTGCCCCCTGTGCACACTTTTATTGGGGATTAGAGCCTCTCTGTGCATTGCTTTGAATATATTTTTGCAGCCACATACTATCACCAGCAATCCTCAAGCCTTAACCTGGCACAATTTGACATTAATAAAAGCTGTTCTTCCATAAATGTGAGTGTGAGTCCTTCACAGGAGCTGGCAAGTGCCAGCAGCAGGGAACATACTGAATAAAGGTTCACGGAGGGGTTTCCCTTGTGCTATTGGTGTGCCCCTGAAAAAGTCACTTGAACCACCCTGTGATCCAGCAGAAGTGGCCACTGAGGGGTCCCTCTGGTGAAACATGGGCAGGCTGGTCAGGCACAAAGGTCCTGACCATCCTGGGGCACTGGTAGATAAATCAAACCCTGAGGGTCAAGGAAATCTCCTCTTTTCACATGACAGAATCATAACAACTTCATTACAAACCTTAGATTGTTCAGCTGTCTCTTATTTCTGATAATTACACACCGTATAAATGCTTAATGAGTGAAAAAATGATATTTAACTTGAAGAAAAATAGACTGGTTATTTGCAAAAAATAAAAATAAATCAGTCTTACAGAAGAAAGAAAATAATTACAATCTAGTTGCACCTAGATGGTAACTGCTGGATTTTGTGAAATGTGGCAACTGCTTCAAAAATATCTACTTTTATATTCAATAGATATTGAATCCTCTTCTGTATTCTGACCATTTCAAAAGGAATGGGAAAAGAAAGCCTGTGGGTTCGGATGTTTGCCTGAGAGATGAATCTCTAAATCATCTTGACTGAGACAGGAATTTACTAGCAAAGTCTTGAAAATGAGCAGAACTTTATTTTCCTTTGCCTTCCATGTTTTGGCATCATAAAAGTCCACCTCATCAGAGTGCAGAATTTTCCACTCTGCTCATGCAAGCATAAGTTGTCCCATTCTCAGAACAGCTCCCCAAAGTCTGTTTTTCAGCCTACCTACAATTAGACTTTATTGAAGCTTCTAATAACAAGAGGAAAGAAGAAAATTAATTGCGTTCAATTTATTTCTAGTTTATTTTAAGGCAAGATGGTTGCTGATTTTTATGCAGTAATATTTACTAAATATAGTCAATACCATTTTCATTACTCTATCAACAAGATAAATTCCAGGGAAAATTCAATGGTGGGCAAAAGCAATGCTACATGTTCTATTATAGCCAACAATATCCAGCTCTGTAAATTGTCCTTTATTGCAGCTATTACTGGATTATGGAAATCTTACTACTAATTGATTATTAACTCAGAATAATGTAATATGTTTCCAGAGAATGCCAAGCAGCCTGCAAACACAATGCTAAATCAATACTTATTTCTCACCTGTTCCATTCATCATCTTCAATTCCCCCTACCAAATGCAAAAGGCTAAAATAGATTATTTCTAGCAGTAGAACAGACTAAATAAATCCATATGAGAGTAAATCAAAACAACTGGAGAACAGAGAACTAGTCATAATTTTAAAGTAGAACAGGCAGGAGAATCCAATCATTTAAAGATATTTATTTCAGTTAGGCTCCACTCCTTTTAAATAGCAGGGGTTTGTTTTATCTAAGTCTGACTTTACTCCTTCAAGTATTTGAAGATGTTAAAATATAAGTTAATATGCAGCACATTACCCTGGAATTTTTTTCATCAGTCCCTACATATTAAGGGAAAACTTTTGGGGAAACTTAATTTCCCTATCCTGAGTTTGAAAATAGTTTACCCCAAAGCTGGTGTGAAACTAAAAAAACCCAGTGCAAGGATATGAACACTGGAACTCATTTTCAGTCAAAAGAGATTCTCTTGGACCACCTGTTGAATCTGGGCAGCACAGCTTTAAGTTCTGGATGTTTTTGTCTCTGCATCCTCCTTGGTGTTGGGGAAATCATGTGTAATTAGCCAGGGTCCACTCAGCACAAGAGAAAAAGGCATCAAACTAATAGATGACAGCAGCCAGCTGAAGTCAGTGCATCTATATTGATCCTCTGAAGCCTGCCCTAGATAGCTGCTCTTTTGCCAAGGACACAGTCTCAGCTCAGGAATAATGCTTTTCTTTGACTGCAGAACAATTTCCAGTATTCATAGATTCAACTCTTTCCCTCCCCAACAATTGTAAAAACACACTTTTATAATGCCTCCTTATAAAAAAAAAAATAGAAAATTAAGTTCAAAAGGGAATAATTCAACGTTTCTAACCATAGTTACACATACCAGCATGAATAAAACAGGAGGATATGGTAGAACCAATACTGTTCCCAAACATATAAGGAGAATAAATACATTTAGAAATATCTATTATACAGACATTCAAATGTAAGTGTCTGTAAATTGAAGCTCTGGGCTGTTCTACCTTCAAAAGACCAAGGGTAGGAAGGTTTCTGCCCTCATCTTGGCATAATGAGGGTGTCACTACCCACAAACTCTACCACCACATGCAGGTAATTGCCCTCCTATGGTTCAGAAAGGGGTTCATTTTGGGGGATAAAATGACAGCCATATAAGTAACCTGAATCACTTTGTGAGAACCTGCTTCAGGAGAGATTGTAAGGAATTCTGCAGAGCAAATCTGAGAGAAAGTCTCAATAATGAGCAGTTGAGGTTGTCTTCTTCATGTAACTGAGTCACAAAGTGACTCTACTTCTTCAGGCCCTGAATTATCACAAGGGGGTGGAAGTGAATAGTCTGTAAAGATGTGTACGTCCTAAGTAACTCTACCTCAACTCTTTAATAATACAGGACAATTGCTTAAAAAATTCCTTTTCCTGCTCAGGGATAAAAGAGAATGGCCCTTATTTGAAAAGTTCCTAGTGAAAAAAGTCCAGAAAAATGAGAGAGATTTTTCTGCCATGAAAAATTTGGCAAAAAAATTACTAGGAAGTAATAGATTACTAGAAGGTAATAAGCTATCTGCTACTTGAAATGAAGGACATCTGAATTCTTGGAAAGACTGAGTCTCTTAAGCTGAAATAAACTCCTTGTAAGTACAGCTTCATGTATGAGCATTAAATAAGTCAGCTACTTCTGTGTAAGTAAGTGCAGTTTAAGTAGATACTGTGTTTTACCAAATTTTATGCAGTGACAGTAGGTTCATGAAGGTCAGCTTCAGCCTAGGGAAATCTAACTCCCTAGGCTCCCCTAAGGATAATTTGGAACATTGAAAGTTGGCCTCCAGCTTTGAATTGCTCTCACACTAACGAGCTGGAGAGACAGCAACTGAATGAGTGAGAGGCTTGAAAAATTCATGTTGTGTGCAGCAGCAGAATAGTCCACAAAGAGCTGCAGGACACTGACCTAACTGAGGGCAGCACTTTGCAAATGGATCTGTTTGCAGAGTGTGCAGATGTGCTGGCTGGATTTCCCCCAGATGACTTGAATGCCATTAACAAACTTGCAAGAACACGAGCAGAAAGGTACAGCTGCAAAGCTTAGCCACTAATCAAGGAGCCTAATCAGATAAAGTGGTTAATCCCACATCTGTCTACAGATGACTGACAAGAAAGGCTAAGCTTTGTGAGAACTCAGAGCAGGTTCCTAAGCTAGGGTCTCTGCATCCTTAACAAATCCATAACAGTAGTCCCACAGCCATACACAGATGTAAAGCAGCCTCAGAATTGTGTCCTTTGCACAGAAAATGAAGTTGCAACAGTCTTGCTGCTGTAGGAACACATCAAAATGACTCAGCTGCCTCTGTAAGCCTCGCCAGCTGATTAATTCTCTTAGATAAGCTCTCAAGTCTGTCTGAAGTACTAAATTAGGTTAAATACAAATGATGATGTGGTGCCTCTAGCCACACTGTAATGATGTCAGGAAGGCCTTTATCCTCACTGAATATGACTTGATATTTATACTTGAGAAATTGGAATTGATATTCCATTTTCTGAAGGATGCAAAGGAGAGAAAAGTAAGAAATTTAAGCTGTGGCGAAGACTTTGGTTTCCTATGATGTCCCAAAAAGACAAAGAGGTATTTTCTGGATCAGCAGGTGCTCTCTGCACTGCCCATGGGAGTGGGGCTTGGAGGATGCACTCACACAGAGCCAGCTTCGGTTCTTTAGATAATGGGAGCAGAAGGGATCAAGCACAAAGCAAGAGTGCTAAGGCATCTTCTCACAGGATTTAATCTTACACCCCTGTCAAATATGATCCCTCCCAATTTTGTGGGACTGTGGGCTAATGCTTTACTTGATTAGTCAGGCTCTCAGCATAAACTGTCAAACACCAAGTACAGCAAACACACTGGCAATCTTGTCTGGTAATTTTTGGTGGAATCCAGAAGCATGGGGACATCTACACCATAGTAAAGTATTTTTTCCCATTTGTGAGTGGTGATTTCTACACCTTAGGAGGCTACAAATTCATGCAAATTCTTGGGGAGCTTTCAAATTTCTGAAAGCTAAACAAGACATGGAAGTTATACATAGCGCATATTTTTAATTTCCTATTTCATCTTTGGGCACTT
This sequence comes from Calcarius lapponicus, assembly GCA_039654755.1. Classification (NCBI taxonomy): domain Eukaryota; kingdom Metazoa; phylum Chordata; class Aves; order Passeriformes; family Fringillidae; genus Calcarius; species Calcarius lapponicus. The sequence continues at coordinate 13,610,385 of CM077467.1, read as the reverse complement.
TTAACCTAGAGATTTATGGGACACTGCAAAGGTCTGCAATAATACTAAGTTTGCAAGTTATTTTGGTAAGTAGTTCATGTTTTTACAGTCAAATAAATAATAATAAATAGAAGCGATTTAATAAAGCATTGTGGTTTACACTAGAAATTATGAATACCTTTTTCTGAGTTCATGCCTATTTAGAAGATTAAAAGTAAAAGTGCTTTAGAGCTATCTTTCAGCAGACTTGACACTTTTAGTGTATGGTATTTTACAGGCACTCACAGCAAGCAAAAAAAAAATCATATTTTAGCACTACTTGAAAATAGAATTCTTCCATTCTATCTTTATGCAAATTTCAATTCTGCAAAATATATTATACACTAGAATTTTGTTTAGCAAAACGGTATTTCACAATCTCAAGTCCAATAATAACTGTATACTTACTATGAAAAGTGTTTCTTTCAGCTTTTGAGGATCACTGGAATATAAGGACAGCTTCTCTGCTTGTAAATCTTTAGCAGGTTTGTCCTGAACTGTGAATTGAATTGAAAGAGCATGAAGCCCCATGAGCAAATAATCTGAAAATATTTAACATTTGCTTCCTAAAGCACGTACTGATACAGCATTTTATTATCATGGAACTTGTCAAAACATTGGAGTCATGCTGAGAGTAAAGCAAAGGATAAACATTCAAAACAAAATTCACTATTACAGACAAATTTGGCACAGCCCCACAGCCCATGGCAGAGCACCCACTCTACCTTAAGACCTCAAGGTCTACTCAAAGAGGGTCCCCCAGCTCCTCTCCACAATTCACAAAGGCAAATGGCCCTATCCAAAGACAATAAACTTCACCTTCCATAAAAAAGAATTGATCACTTCCTCACAGTTTTTTACTGACTGAAAGGAAGCCTAAGCAATTTGGCTGGATTAGACACTTTGACAGCTACAGTAGATAAATCACATCAGCAGTTTTCTGTATGATGGGGAAAACCATACATTGCTTGAAAACTCTGGCTTAAAAAATACCTTCCCAAGGACTATACAACTTCACACAGTGACTCAATCAATTGACCAATTTAAACCCAACTTCACACTTGGGTAAAACATTCAAAACTGTTCTTCATTTAAATATGTTTGCTGTGACTGATTCTTTGGCTTTACCACTGGGACTGGATATGTTAATACTTTGAGTGTGAGACATTCCCTTACTTTCAATTTCCTCTTTATATTGTCAAGGCATGACAATAGCATAAGCTCTTCTACATTATCAGGAATTCACACCTCCCCTCAAAAAAAAAAAAACAAAACAAACAAACCCAAAATGAGACAAAAATAAAAGTTGAGAGAAATCCCAGTCTGGTACTTCATCTAATCTAAGTCTGTATAAAGAGCTACAGGTACAAAACTGGTGTTACTTTTTACATGGAAGAGCATGGAAAGCATAGCTCAGTGTGGAAAGTAAAGGGAAAAGTCCAGATCTCACTGGCATTTCCCATATATCATTGACAAATACACTGGATTGTGAAGATATCTTGCCTCAAAAAAGAAATAGAACAAGCCAAATGGGATCAATTCCACAGGACTTTGGATTGGTGTTAATGGACTTAAAAACATAAGAAAGTTGCCTAAAAAATCCAAAAACCTACAGGCTCAGAAAGAATGCAATACTAAAGCTGAATGAAGGCCAGTACAGCCAAAATAGCCCCCTGGTGTCTAAAGAGCCTTAATCATGGAATTCAGCATTAACACTGAAGCAATCATTGAAGTTCTACTCAAATAATAGACAGCATCAAAACTAGAAAAGTTCTGACCTTCTTCCTGCTAGAATTTGTTCACCCCTAATTGAACCACTTAATTCTTTTTTTTCCTTCCTATCAGCAAAGAACCATTTGTCATTGAGATGAAATTCCTTTCCAAAAAAGCCCAAAGGACAACCTTCCCCCACCCCCAAAACCCACTTTTTTCCTGACCTTTACAAAGATAGCATGAATGAAGGAGATGAAGTAATTGCAACCCTTACAGAAAGTAATAATGTAAACCTTAACAGCAATCAAGTTTATTCATACAAGTCCTTCCTCTAATTGTTCCCCAGCACGGCCTTGGATTATATCCAACTGAAAGCTGAATTAAATACATATATTATTGGCATCACTACATAACAAATAGTGTGGAAAAGATGTGCAGTTTCTGCTTTATATCCAAAACTAATGCAAACCAATTAGAATCTTTTAATTATGGTTGAGCAAACCTGAACACACATGAGTAAGCATTATTATTCAATTTGGTCCCCTTCTCACCCTATTGATGCTCATTTAAATTTCAAAAATATCTATTCTTTCCCAAAGTCTATTTTGCATGCCCACCACGGTAAAGTTAAAAAAAAAAAAAAAAAACCAAAAAAACCCAAAAAAAACCCCAAAAAAACCAAACCACACAACAACTTGGAACAGAAGTTCCTGACTATTCACAAGTCAAAGTAATCATTCACACATCCAATGATCTTTCTGGCCAGCTTTTGTTGAGCTTTGGGGCCAGGAATATATTCCATGAGGCAACTGTCCAGGAGCAAGACCTAAACATGGAGACACTGCAGCAAAAAGGAAATTTAGCCCAGATACCTGTACTAGATTTGGTGACTGGCTTGGGGGCCAATCTTTGTGTTCTGTGACAGAACACTATGGTTTTATGCTAATTCCCAGTTGATATGCCAATTGCTACCTTAGATCACTGCAAACCAGAACACAAGATCCTTTTCCTTCCATACCCATGCACAGTGCTCAGAATCCCACTTGATTTTCTAGTTCCAACCTCCCTACTCAGGCAGGGACACTGTCTGCTAGAAGATCTTTAAAGTCCTTTGCATCCTAAACCATTCTATCATTTTATGATTAGTTCTCTTCAGACTAACACAGGATCCAGGAGAGTTTTTCATGAAACAGCAGCAGAATAAGATTTTTGCTATGCAGAGTAACATCCTGAAACCTCTGAGAATGCGGCCTTCAGGGATGGACTCTAAAAAAGATTCCTTTCCAACCAAGGAAAAATAAAAAAGCACATAACATCATATCATCCTTAAATAACATTATGGGGATATGCTCAATAATGCATATTACAAATTGCTATGCATAGTCCCAGATGTCATAGACATTCAAAATATTATTGTATTATATCTAACTTTCAAAATTAAAAATGTCACAGGGACAGCTATAACTACTTCATAATACAGTGAAGTATGTGCTAATATTTGAGAATTAACAGAGTAGAACAGGTGTTATCTCTCTAAAATAAGAGATCTAGAAATCCTTAAAGTTGCTATGATTTTTGTTAAAAGGTAAATTTAAATATGCAAACAGAAATTTGCTTATTTCTATATAAATAGAAATAAGCAAAAAAAGCATCAGACTCCATTTTTTTCCATTACACAAAATATATGACTTCACCTAACTGCGATGCTGCACAAAAATATTTATGTGGTCAAGGGTATCACAGAAAAAGGATTTTAAAAATGTTTTAGCAAAATTACTATGTTTTCTTGTAAAATTTTGTTCTACTTTAAATCATTACAGAGCCATTTCAGTTAGTCCAGCTTGTGGGGCACAGAGCGCCTCTTTTAATAACCCGGAGACAGAATGAAATTTATGATCCTATGTACAGATTCAAAGAGATTTGTTTTAGCAATCTGATCCACTGGGAAGTAATCAAAAGTACCTCATCTCTAACATTTAGTGATGTAAGCTTCATGTCTGGCATCCAGAGGCCATAAAGCATCCCCAAACACACTGGGTAACAGTGACAAGAACACTTTGTCAGGACACTTGTCTATTTCTGTCAGTCATGACTGTCTGCACCACAAAAAAAGCATTTACACCCACATTTCCTTGCTAAACTGTCATAGATTTCCCTAATAATACTTTATATAAAATATTTTATTAGAAAGTCATCTCTTAATTAAGTTAAACTTTATGTTCATGGACAGATAGAAAAGTTCTTTTAACATTATCAGTCTAGAGACCAGCAGTCAATGTTGTAGGAAATAATTCAAGCACAGAATCATGTTTTCTTCCTGTGGGGAGGAATTAAGGACCATTGCACTGTCATGAGTCTATCTATCTCCTGGTACACAGCCTGCATTATTCCATCTACCAGCTACTGATCTGAATCCAACACATCCTGCACAACCATCAGCAGAAATGAAGGCTTGATTTTCCAAGATACCTGAACTTGTAGCTCTGCTGTGGTCAGGGACTGGAAGCACTTCTTTATGGCAGCCAACTGCACAGAAGTGCTGCAGAACACAGACTTTTATTGGAAAGCAATATATTAAAAATTATGACCAGTGAGGAAGGTTTTGCAGTCTATGATTGCAGTGCATCACACCTGGTCTCAAAATAAACTTCAGCAGTGTCAGCTACACTCCATCAACTCAAAAGGAACTGGCTCCTTGCAGTGCTCCAGACACGACCCATTCACATCAACATGGCTGATGCAAAAGGAAAGCTCACCTTAGCACTGCCAATTAACTGCTAATTACAGTTCAGATGAGCATTGACTTGTTCAAATATTTTAGCAATTTAAAGTTAAACAGTTGCAGTGATCAGGATAGGCTGCTCAAATATAGTAGAAAAAAAGGAAATGGTTCTGATTTCTCCAGTGACAAGAACATTCTTAATGACTTCTATTCTTGAATTTCCCCATCTCATTCTACCATTCCATTGACAGGGCTTCTCTTTGGATCTGTTGTGATTCAGTGTTTTGTGTTAAGAAGAACTTGCATCTTTTTTGCTTGGAGCAATCAAGAAGAAATAAGACTCAAGTTAAGCAGCTTTGTATCAGTAACATAACTGAAAACTCCCTTTATACCTGTTTAGAGATTATCTAAGGTAATAAAAAAAAATTTAATCCTAAAAAAATATTTTCTTATGTATATAATCATTTGTTACCTAAATATCTGTTAATTTAACTGTAAAATGTGATAAAACTGCAATGAAAAAGATTATATAGCTCTATATATGTTCTGAACTTTATAAAGGTCTCGTATTTTAATCCAAGTAAAAGGAATTGTTCAGTAGAGCTTTACCTGTGCATTTACATCCAATCTGCTTGTAGCTATCCAGTGCCTATGTATTAGAGATGTCAAATAGAAAACAATTAACCTCATCTGTGATGAGAATGATTTATGGAATAGGGAAAACCAAAGGAAATGGCAGAATCTATAGGTTATTAGTCAAAAATTAAATGCAAAATCATTAACACAAAATTTCTTAATGAATATACCCCAGTGAGTGTTAAAGGGAATATAAATGCAATATTTTTCATGTCTTGTTAACTTAGGTCATAAACTCCACTAGATATGCATTTTGTATTTCAAAAAACCCCAAGAATAACTGGGTTTGCACTAATAGTAATACTCATTAGAAGTAATTGATAGTCAGAAAACTAAAGAAGTGTAAGGAAATTGTAATGAAAATGCAGCTGACATGGCAAACCATATGCTTATTTTTAACTATGACAATATGGTAATAAAATATAGTATGTGATCATACAATCACAGTATCACCCTCTAACTCATGAATAAAACAAAATGCAAGGTTTATATATTTTTTCAAACCTTAAATAAACTCTTATATCACTTTTTTTTTCTTTTTTTGTACATACACATATACACAAACACAAATTATAGTAGTTTTATTTGCTGAGAAAAGATACACAATGCGATGAGCCATAATTGGGTATTTCAGAATAATAATCATAATCATAATTTATTTATATTATTATGATTATTAATAGTATTAGTATTAGTATTTGGCAAATCTACAAGAAAGACCAGAAGGAGAATTTGGGGAACGTCAGATCTGTCAGCCTGATCTCAGTGCTGGAACAGCATCTCCCACAGGTTTCTCCTGGAGAAGCTGGTTGTTCATAGCTACCAGGCAACATTTAGATTATGAAAAATTTCTTCACTGAAAGGGTTATCAAGCACTTGAACAGGCTGCCCGGGGAAAAGGTTGAGGTAACATCCCTGGGTATATTTAAAAGACAAGATGTGGTGCTTAACAAAAGGTGAGAACAGACAGAAGTTAAACCAGCAATATTTTGATTAGATATTAGGAAAAAACTTTCAGTGGTGGGACAGGCCTTGCAGAGATGTCTTGCAATCTCCATCCCTGGAAATAATAAAAATACATCTCTTCATGACCCTAAGCAACCTCATCAAAACTCTAAGTTTGGATGTTCAATGTTGGCTCTGCTTTAAACAAGAGCTGAGACCAACCACATCCCAAAGGTCATTCACTTCAGATATTCTCTAACTTTATTCAATCCAAATGACTTGATTTGTTGCAAATATTAGTAATTTAGTGGATTTATTTTTTATACACATAGAACTTATTTCTGGAGCTATATGTTACACAAAATCACATTCATACAGAAAAAAAATCTCAGGCAATCTCCCAGCCCTACCCTTGGCAGAGGATTTTGAAGGGAGTTTGTTTTTCCTTCTTTCACGGTGGCTTTTAAGTAATATAAGAGGCAAGAAGATCCCTGTGACTATTACATGGTTGAATACTCCAGTGAAGTAACAACTGCAAATTCTTGTTTGTGTAGGGTTTTTTTTTTTTTCCTTTCTTTTAAACCATCACACTTTTTTTCAGATATTTCTGACAGGAAGCCCAGTAGTGAACTATTGATCCTTCCAAAAATGTTTCTTGACAGGCTTAAGGAATTTCTTAGCAAACGCCCTCAATACCAGAATTACTGACAGGCACTGAGATTCAAATGGTTTACATTTGTCAAGCTTTTATGCTTGCCTCAAAATACTCTTCTCATCAAGAGTTTTATGCTAAAAATTGAAACTCCCTGGTCTCAGATGACATCTCTGACATCTCCCAAAAATCACCATGTTTTCTCACCAAGTTCCTGATAAATTCTCCTCTTGATCCCAGAAAAGTAATTTTCAGCTAGGTTACAGACACAGCATTTTCATTCTGGAGCTCTGGCAAGAATGCCAACCAAAGTTTTTTCCTCTACCAGATTCAGTGATCCCCTCTGCTTTTGCAAATGTAAGAAATTCAGAGCAAAGTGATTTGAATCTCTCACACACAAGTCTGAGGTCTGCCCCACCCTCTCGGCAGAACACAGTTTGTCACTAACACGAACACATCAAGATGAGCTGCAAATTTCCCTTTCTAGTTACAGACAGTACAAGAAGGAATATTAAGGCAGTTAACAGAATTTCCAGAACTGTCTCCACCAACCAAACAATATGGTGGCAAGACACAGAGTTTGCAACATGCTCATCATGTACTGCCGACATAAAATACCCTGTCTAGGAAAGTCAGAGCCATCCAGAGAAGCTATTTAGATCAAAAAGGAGGAAGAAATCACTCTGATTAGGAGTTATATACAAATGGGAATGATCCAAAGGATGCAAAGGATCCAAAGTAGGAGGAGCTATGTATAATTGGAGGGGTTCAATCAAAGACTGAAAATGGATACTTCGGCAAATGAAAGGGAAATCAAGAGATTTTTACACATTATAAAAAAAAAAAGTAGCTTGTCCTGAAAGTTCTGCTTCAGCCTATTTAAAAGAGTGGACCAGAAAAATCAAATTTACTCCTGCAAATAATTCTAACCTTGAAAATGATGGTTTGTTCCAAAATGAGAACTGATTGAAAAAAAAATCAATATTCTCTATTTTTAATCCAAAATACCTCACCAAATATATGCTATATTGTTATGGTTTGACCCAGAAACAGAGAAAGTGTATTTTCATGGGGGCATTGGCATTGCGCCAGTGTAAAACCATGACATATATTATTTAAAGTTAAAATAAAAATAAAATTCAAAAGATAGCATAATCACATTTTGGGGATGTCCAAAAAAATTTCTGTAGTTTCATTGACTACCAGGAATCCACAAGGGAAGCACAACTCTGCTTCTGCTTGGGGAATTTTTTGTCCTTTGTGGTTTTGTATTTTAATCACTAAAACAAACAACTACAGATTCCCCCACCTTTAGTACTTAAGTACTGAAAATTACAGCCTCTGCTCATTTGAATGTCTAGTCAAAAATGAATTACCTTTTCCACAACATGTGCTGCAATCATTTTCCTGTTGCAAAGATCTATGGCTTAAATGAAAGTGCACCCTTTGCATCAACATTTCCAAGACTTACAAACAATCTGTTTAGGCTACATCACTGCCAGGTAATGTCAGAAAAAAAAATAGATTGGACTTGAAACACTAAGACTGTAAAAAGCCTTTAAAACACCCTGACATCATGGTAACACATGCCAGGGGCCATTAGCAACTCTAACATTACCATCTCAGAAACATCTGAACACTGTTTCTAAAAATAAAATACTAAAAATTTTAAAAGGAATAGGTAAAAACAGGATCAGGGAAAATGAAGATGTTTCCAAGACATGTTTATTCATGAGGATCTTTTTGATTCTTGTATTTGGTTTTATGTTACCCACACAGAAAATCTTTATTTCATCTCCTGACAGAATGTTCATGCTGAGAGTGCTATTCTCAGTTCTACTATTAATGTTTCATTAATTATTCCTACATTCCTGCATATCTAAATAGGAGGGCCAGATGTCAATAAACAACACATTCCATTCAATCATTAGAAACTGATGAACTATAAATGAAAATCTGTGTAAAAGCGTGAAGAGAGAAAGCAGAGTGAGGGTTAAATGTTTTTCAGATTAACTGCTGTCACTCATGGCTTCCAAGAGGAAGATGTCAACAAGGTTGTAGCACATTGTATGCACTTCTGTTCCTCTTAACCCAAAAAGGCAAGTCAGAGGCCTGAAGATATTTTAAATGAGGAAGCAAAGATATTGGTCTTTTGCCTTTTGTCTAGCACAAAAACATGTCACAGAGGGCAATGCTTTGCTAGGGATTTCCACACCACACTGGTGCACTGTTATCTATCCACTTCAGGCTTTTCTGTGAGGAGAAGTCTGTAAAGCAGGCCATAATCATATGAACACACACGTGGAATCCTAAGCACAACACAGAGGTATCTATCCCTCGAGAAAAATATTTCCCAAAAGTTACCCACAACTAGAAAATTTCTTAATATTAAAAGTTCTCTGTAGAGTTCTCATAATTGTGTTTCCTGTTTCCAAAATTCTCTTGATTATAATCAATTAATATAGCAAATACAGAAAGTCAATTAGCATTGGAGCATCTTGGACAGAATCCCACAATGCTTTTCAAGCTGGCAATAAACAGATTCTGTGTGATAAAAATTGTCTAGCAAAAATATCTTCATACAAATGAAATCTGGGGACAGCTTTATTTAGTTCACTACTTATCTCATTCTTCCTTTCTACCACACATGGCATCTACAGTGCAAATGCAAATTAACACATTTTTGCACTTCTCTGTTAGAAATTCCACCTAAGATCACCTTTCCAGTTCTCCACACTATGCATGAAGTGTTGGGATGGGCTCTGGGTGCCTTCTTTTTTTGGTTGGGTTTGGGATCCTTTTTTTGGTTTTGCTCTGTTTATAGTGTGAAGAGCTTCTCCCATTAGATTGCCAGCTGGCAGAAGAGGTGGCACCATCCAGTCCCTGGCTGACATTGTACAGTTCAAATTATGAACTGTTGTAATTCATCAAAGGTAATCTATGTTACAGATTTTTGTCATGCACATGTCAAACCAAATGTGAACCAAAGGAATAGCAAAGGCTTTTATGAAGAGGCAAAAAAGCATGTGAACAGATGCAAGTAGATAATCTCTGATTACAAGTAAGAATAAAGTATTCATCATATTACAAGTAAGTTAAAAAAATTCCCCTGTCCTATCTCAATAAGCTTAATTTACATCCTATCTAATTAAGAGAGAGATCAGCATGAAAGTCAAAGGACTGAGTTGCAAGTTGCAAGTTCCCTGTCCATCAAAGCTTAGGCTGCTTGTCCTTCTCCCTGTTTTGATAGGATGGGCTCTCAGTTTGCCTTTCATCCCCTTTAAAGGGAAAGCAAGTAGGGGTAACATTCAGGTAATTTCCTCTAATTAAATCATGTCATGAGAGTTAAATGGTGTGAATGCTCACCAGGAACTCTTATTCTGATACACCAGCTACCAGCAAATTATGAGTTGCCAAACATAATCAAGAGAATGAATTACAAGAGCTATCAGCAGTGTCAAGCTGGATAAGGAAATGTATGATTATTGCTCAGCCACAGCTGAGAGATTCACAGTAAAGTGCAGAAGGCACTAATTAATAAAAACTGCGAAATAGCAAACAGATTTTTACCCCAACATGATTATGATTTTCAAGTAAAAACAAATATTTCAACTATTCATCCAGAGTGCATTTTCCAGTTTGTTAAGTACTCCTATATTCTTTTCATACACCATTCAGTCCTCCTGTATCTGGAGTTCTGAAGATATAAATCCAGGTTGTATAACAGGTCTATAACTAATGCCTTTCTACTACAAGAGCAATACTTCTAGTTTTGATAGCAAGCACTTTCATCAAGCACACTGGAAATTACCTCAAGGAGAGGGCTACTTAAGATACCTGTAGGACTTTCAGGCCTCTCACCCTCCAGTCAGACACTCTATTAAGAGCATTTTCACTTCAGTTTTGTCTCATGGAAACAGCATCAGCAGATAATTAGCTACAAGTTTGTTCACTTTAAATGCCCAGTGCAGAGCCAAAAGAGAATTAAATTCAAGCTTAGGGAAAGAATTCTCTTTACTCAGCAAAAAGATTTTAGGCACCCTGACACAAAATATCACTAACTTGGGGTCCAAATATTCAATTTCTGTAGGTACTGGTATTCACAAAGGTCAACTTATTGATGAATTAATCATCTCTATCAGCCAGCTGGGAATATCCAGTAGAAATCTGTTGATCTCTCTTCCTGAAGTGATTCTCTGTGGGACACAAACTAGTTATTATACCAGTGAGAATAATCACTGAATGCCCTGGTGGTTAGAGTGCTTACCCAGAAGACATCAGTTCCAGGCTCTAATCACATATTTGTAGAAATGTTTAAATATTTTGAAAGAAACTGAGGTCTTCCCTCTCTCCAGAAGAATCTCTAACCAATAAACTTAAGGCACACTCTCTCACTCAATGTCAGCAATTTCTTACTTACCCCAATAAAGACAAAGGCTTCACAAGGAAGGATTTGAAGACTCCCACTGAATACTTCCAGCTGAATGGGTAGGACATCTTCCTCTACAGTCATCTCTACCTTTACCTGTCGTTCCATCACCAAAGGGTCTTTTCTCCAAATAAAATGGAATGGGTGCTCTTCTCTCACACTTTGTTGAGTGCCAGATATGGTCAGTGGCTCTGCACCAAGGAATCTGTGAGTTACCTGATGCACAGGCTGCACCTATGCCTTGTACCCAGCGAGCAAGCCCACCTGGAATTTAGGAGATTAGCTGGCCATTCAGCTGATAAACACCATGAAAAGGCTGGTTTGTCTATGAATACCCAGTACTTGCTTCATGCTGGCTTGGATTAATAGATGGCTGCTAAGAAGAAACTTCTGGAGATTCAAATTTTGAATTTCAAATACTGGAGCATTCACTTCTTCCTCCTGGGTCAGACCCCAAGCCAGAAGAGCACCAAAGGACAGAAAAAGTGACAAGATTTGAAGAACAGAAGCAGGCAGATGACAGAAAAGCTAGGAGAGACCTGGTTTTACACGGGTGCTCCCCATTCATCAGCTCACTAATCATCATTCCCTGGGTGTGAGACAAACCCAGAAAGACCAGGAGCAGAAAGGTATGGGACAAGAGGCACTGTTAACAGCAGGGCTCAGGCAGGGACCTGCACTGAAACACAACCCCAAAGGCAAGGGAAGGAGGCTCCAGGCTTCCCCCAGCCCCTTGAAAAGGAGCCAAGCTGGGCACACCATGACAAGATTAAGATATTTCTATCCCTCTGCAGATACTACGGCACCCCTCAATTTAATTCATAGTTATTTGATCATTATGGACTGGGAAATACTCCAGTGAGCCAGAATATTCCTTATTATCAGCTGTGATACCTTTAACAGCCGCCTATTCACATGCTGTAATTGCAGCATTCTGTAATTTATATATTCCCATACACCGTTTCTTGGTAGTGTTTAATATACAGGCTCTCTCCAACTCACAGTAGAAACAAAATTACTGCCACAGTTCAGTGACACAGATGTTCTCTTGATTCCTTTCCTAAGGAAACCTTGCAAATAAATTGCATGAAAAGTGGAAGCATTAGGAAGAAAAATAATTTGTATACATATTACCCTGACTTCCATAAAGGAGAACTAGGAGAAAAAATATGAGAAATAAAGAATTGTGGAAAAAGAACTTTATCCAGAGTAGATCTAAAACAATCTAAAAAACATCTGAGATGTTTTTGGTTTTTTGTGTTAGGTTCCATCCGTCACCAAAAACTTCAAACCATTTACATTTCACATGTTTGCAAAACACCTTCTGAGCTACTAGCATAGACATCTTCATAGTTAGTAAGCTGACAGAAAATTCTAAGTAAGATTCAAAGTAGTATGAAATGCAACAGGCTAAAGGAATTGAAAGTCAAAATGTGCCTTTGCTGAAAATGAAGGAAGTTCAGTGAGCTGTCTGAGATTTATCTGCAATTACAGCTACATTTATCTCAAGTCAGTCATGGTGAATCCCATGAGTGTTGTCCCTGTCATACATTCACCTGGGAGAAAGCATCACAGTTAAATGACAGCTCAAATATATATACCTAATGAAATTTTGATGACTGTTTTCATTCCCCAGTCATTAGTCTACATTTTTTAGTGAGAAAGTTTAGTTACAAAAGTATGCTGAATGAAGAAATAGAATGGTTTCTTCAAAAGCAGCTGAATCTGGATTTAAATCAGATTATGTTAGCATCTTTACAATTCCACAAGAGTAAATAATGTTCATTATTGCAATCACACCCTGCAATTTCACTTCTGTGATGAACATAAATAATCAGTGGTGGCATTTCACTGTTAAAAAAATTTTGTCATAATAAAAAGTACCATAACAGATCAATGCTTTAATTTACAGGTATGAAACTAATTCAAATTGTAAATTTTGTTTCACCTGAGAAGTTCAACTGCAGATGAACATTCTCTGAAAATTACTAATTCAAAACACGGTCTTATTTTTTAAACTGAGTTACTGCTTTCCATCTTCAAACCAAAAACCAAAGGCCTGAAACAATTTCCTCACCCCCTCTAATTCTTTATTTATTTTTCTAGCACAGAGATGAAATCTCTTCTTTAGTAAAGAAGAGCAAAGCCTGTGAATTTCCTGTGTCTAAACCCCATGGTCACAGACTCACCTCGCCAGGGACTGCTGATATCCTATTACTGTGCTCTTTTGAACAGAGAAAAAGATAATAATTTCAGGAAACCATCTGTTTGCCTATGATAAACCTTGTTTTCTCCATAAAGCTGGAATTGGAAACTTAACTCTGGTAAATTATTTTATAAATACTGCAGTAATAAGGGACGTGAGGGTTGCAATTCCTTTAGGCTACATTATATATCACTACAGCTTCACATTTTAGCTGTTTTGCAGTTAAGCAAAAGGAAGTGGGAAATAAAGTATATTTCCTAGTGTGAATATCACCCAGAACTTCCAGAAGTAGAATTGTTAACACATCTGCGTACCACTGAGCACCATAAACAGAATACAAACCAGTTACTTTTCTAAATTTTGGGGCAGGTTTTTCTGCACTTCAAAGGACTGTGTTTTAAAGGAAATCATTCACTCAGAGGAGAAATTCACTCAAAACCTTCATAACCCACCCACCTACCATAACAGCATTTGTGACATCATTGCAAACCCAATCTAACAACTTCTGACTTGCTATGGAGATACTGTTTCCAAACTGTACATGCAATTCCATACATTTATCTCTTATTCACATTTTCTGCAGAGAAACCTGAAACATTTCACCTACCAGGAAAATAAAGCTCCTGGAGAAGTGGTAATCACACAAGAAAAACTTGGAATAATGACTGAATGCCAAGGGCACCTCAGGTAGAAAAGGCAAAATGGAATTACCTAAATAGAAAAAGTAGTGTGAGACTCATATTCTTTGCTGTAGTTGAAGATAAAAGTATTGTATTATCTCAGAGTATCTAAGTTATCTCTGGTTTACTGTTCAATCTGAAGTAAATTATTATTCCTGATAACCCTTTTGTTATTTGCCATCCCCAGACAGATGATGGGAGAAGAAACCTTAGTTTTATTTACATATTTTACAGGTTTTGCCCATGCCATATTCTCCCTTCTATTTCATTATTATCACCAAGGAATAAATTTTTCCACTGGAAGCAGAATGGGGGTGAATACAGCCAGCAAATAAATGTATTAATCTGTCGTTGCATGAAGGTATTTGAAAAAATGCAAGCATTTTAAGTAAAAGGCACCTAAAAAGTCAAATATTGGGAAACTGATGATTAAACACCTTAGAAAGAAATTTGTTCTGGGAATGGCACTTAAACACATCTGAATGGTAACAGTTGCACTTGCTGCACTGGTGATTTGTTAATGAATCTCCATTTTTAGCTGCAACTGCTTTGGAGATACTTTTAAAAGAGAAGAAAACATTTAATACTTTTACAAGAGAAGCAGCCCTGGAATTGGACACCTGCTGAATTTGAACTTCCAGGGGTCCAAACAGCTGTGGTTTGGGGCCCAGTAAGTGTGATGGGTCAAAACTGTTCCCAAGTGTGCTGAGGAAACAGAAGTGTCACACAAAACTGTTTGGATCTCTCTTCTGTACATCATCACCTTCCTGGCCACAATCCTCCAGACTGCAGTTATCAAAAGTAACACCAACAATCTGCCAGCTGACCAGACCAGGCTCCCAGCAGTGGGTAAGTCAGAGCCCAGGAGGGATCCTGAACATCCTGAAAAAATCTGAGAGGAGCTCCTGTCACTTGCCAGCTTTTCAGCACAGGAGAAGGAAGTCTCACTCAATGAGGGCTGGCAAACCTCCAGAGTTAACACCTGTCAACAAAACACAAAGCTGCAACTCCTAATCCCCAACTGCCTGCATCTGTGTCATGGCCAAGAGCATCCTGAAGAAAACACACAGCTGAAAGGTATGCTTCTGTGTCCTTGGGTGAACTTGATAACCTTAGGTTTTTTCCAACCTGAACAATTCTTGATTCTTGTCTGAAAGTGAAGTGAGAAACTCTTCTGTGTCCCGAGTCTGTGCAGTACAGGTCAAGTGGTCAGGCAAATGACTGCAAATGATAAATAACTATTTTTGAGAGGATCTCTCCGGGAAAAGGAAAACTCTTTCCCCCATTTTTAAGCTCCTCTATGTTTTGAATCTCTGATCTTGAGCTACCAGGTGTTTGGTTTGGAGGTTTTTTTGTTGGCTTAGTTTGGTTTGTCTTGTTTTAAAAAGCATCCAAAACCATGCAACAGAGCTTCCTATTTTCTAAATTCCTCTCCCTGGAAATCCACAAACTTTCACACACACTCCTAAAGCAGCAGTTCAGCTAATCAGCAAAAGGGCAACACAACTGAAACCAACAGATTGTGCTGGGAAACTTCAGATAATTGTAACAGAAAAGCTGCTGCAAAGTTCAACCTGTAAATTAGCCTGCTCTGAGGCAAGGGGCTGCTCTTTGCTGCTCCATACTGTGCTGAATGAGACTCCTTCAGTGAGAAGCTGGGATCTGCAGGAAGGAGAAGCATTTCAGAGAGATCAGGACAGAACAGCAAATGCTCAAATGCCTTCCCACTCCTTGAGCTTCTGGGAACAAGAAGCTGTACAAGGTAATTGCTGAAGTAGTTTCACTACACTTGGGAAAACACAAAAGCTTTACAAAATGTGTCTTGTGAAAAATCCTGCAATCTGGCCAAGTAAGAAATACCAAAAGAAACCAACATTGCCAGAACACGGACTGAAGCCCATAGGGCTTTGTAGGTCCTGTCAGATTTTGGAACCAGTAAGGTTCCCCTCCCTACAGCATGATCATGGTGCTTTACACATCTCCTACCTAATCTGATTTCACAGAAGCAGGCAGCATCCCCTGCCTCGAAAAGAGTCATCCCATGGGGACTGAGCATTGATACTGAAAGCCTAAATTAATGCACAAACAAAATAAGGCTTTGGGAAGAGAACAAATTGGAACTATGCACCGATTTTTTCTGACAGGCCCCAAACACTGCACCACCTCACCCCACTCCCCAAGCTACACAAGTGCCAATTTATCAGCGTTTTTCACCAATCTTGGGAAAAATAGACAGCATCAGGTAAGTTTTTCCAAAGGAAGCAAAGTCTCTATTCCTACCAAAGGGACTCATGCTAAAGAACCATCCATGCTATCTTTAGGTTATCCATGCTCCTTTTACACGGCATAAATATTCAAAAAAATCTCTCAGTGGTTACCACAGCAACAAAGTGAGCTGCGCCGCACGAACCAGCTCCATGGCTGCGGCAGGATCTGCACTACAATGCCTCCCATTACTTGCTATTTTTCACCCCATTCACCTAATTGAGCCGTGCCAGTTCACACAGCTCTGCGTCTTCCAAACTTGTACACAACCTCCTTCTCGGCCAACCCTGCACAGCACCACCCACAGCTCACACCCAGCTCGGAGCACAGGCTCTGTGTGATGCTGGAGCAGCCAGTACTGCACCCACCTTCTTGCCACAGAGAACTGCTGAGGATCTGGATTATCTGAAAACCTTAGCTCTATGAGAAGAGGTAGACACATGGCAGGATCTTCAGATCACATCTTTAATCAGATCAGCACCTTTAATTGATCAATAAACACATCAGCAGTACCAATACCAGACAAATGTCAAAGCAGATGACAGAGGCTCTGGAGCAAGCCCAATATTCTGCTCAAGAACAGGACATCTCTTACTCTGGCACCACAGTTACAACCCCAAATGGGTCTGCCAGCACCAAAAGCAGGGTTTTCTCCACTTACCAGAAGGAAAGAAATGTGAGATGGGACATCAGGGTGAGCTCCTGGAGCTGCAGGGGACAGACTGGACAGCTTACTGCAGATAAATCAGGGCAAATGGCCCAGCCCCAAAGAACAGTGTCACCAGGAGCCTTTCACACACAGACTTGCTTTGGCAAATTGCCCTTTGAGTACCTTCCATCCCAACATACTCCCAAGAGTCATGCTGCTGCTTCACTCGAAGCTGGCTCCCTGCACAAATAAAACTGTCAGATTCCAGCAGATTATTTTGTCTAAGCTAGATCTGCACAGCTGAGCTCAATGGCAATTGCAGAGTTCTGGAGAAGGCCAATAGCACATCTTTTATCACATGGCTTTAGCTCCCCTATTACAGATCTATTTTTTGTGGTTTAATATATTAAGAATAAGAATGATCTATGTAACAAGCCTGAAAGCCCAGTATTTGGGCAGCCTGTTAACAGGTTTCAAGCTTTACTCTTAGGAGATTCTACTTGTTCAACAGACTCTCAAAAAACTTCAATATCAAAATGGATGTAGTTAAGAATGCTTCTTACATTTGCACAGCTGGGTGAAGTGATTGCAAAGCCAAAGTCCCACAAAGTTCACTTCCAGCATTAGATATACAATTTCAGTTTCCTGTAAGAAAAGGACATTTTCTGTGCAGTGGATTCAGGATTGTAAAAACAAGCTTGGCCTCTACTCTGTCCCAGCAGTGCAGTGGAGACCTGACATTCAGGGTTCACAGCAAGGGATAGTTTGCTGATGTAGTAAAAGAGACACAGGCTAAGACATTGCAAACACCAGAAGAAAGGACGTGGTCTGAGTGTCAATCAGAAAATAATTTTCAGAAGTATCTGGAATATATGAATCACAAAATGCTTGATCTGCAGTTCTTTAAGAACACAAATCAAGTTGTGAGCAAGACCAAAACTCTGCACCAGACATTCAACAAAGAGTTTATGAGGAAGTTCCCTAAATGGTCAAAAGCATATTTTTCTGTAATTGTGTTTTGAAAGGAGACCAACTTTTGAGTTCCTACCAGAATGCACTTCCTCCCACACACAGGTCTTGTTTCTAAGAAACATGCAGTTAAACCACCCATAGAAATAAAGGAGTCAGTTAAATATTACCATCCAGACTCCCCTGCTGTGCCCTGAGGAGCAGCACCTGTGTGTCAGAGAAGACACTGGCTTAGTCCAGCAGAGCACAGTCTAGCAAGGATGCTGCACTTAGGAACCTGCAGCTCAAGGAGACCACAAGATTAACAGGCTCCCCACTGTAAAAGGACACAGTCTCCAGAAACAGAGACTCCTCTCTATTTCTATTACCAAGACCTCCATTCCAATATTTCGGCTCTCGCTCTGTCCTCCAGCCTCAACCCTGTGTTTTATCCTCTCCTTCACACCAAAGCAATCAGTTTTATCTCTTGCCTGCAGAATATACTTTTTGGTTGGTTTCCCAGTAAAGTGAGATTGCACACCCTGTCTTCTATGATATAAATCCACTGTTACTCTACAATGTCTCATCCTTTTGCCTAATAATTCAGAAACTGCAGTTTAAGATCCCTAAATTAGAAGAGATCTTCCGTGAGCAGCCTGTGGTCCACATACAACCCACAAAGTGCCATCGAGAGCCTCACTGATTGTCTCAATTCCTCCTTCTGCACCTGGTCCAAGCCCAATACTTTTCTCCTGTCCAGCCCACTGGACAGGAGCAGGGATGCTGCACACACAGGGATTTTGTGCTGACACACCATGTTATCCCATGGATAACAGGGAATCACAGTGTCCTTGGCAGACTGCACAGGGGCGAAAGCCAAAAGCAGGGCTAACTCTCCTCCTGTAGTCACAGAAGGAGCAAATGGCAGAAAGGGGCCTCCAGAGACAACCCACTTTATTCTCTGCCAAACAGAGCCTTGTCCTGGGTCATGGACATCCAGCATCTCCTGCCCTGCTGGGGAGGGAAGGGTTCACAAACAGCAGAGCACCTGAAGTGACAATGCTGGGAAGGCACAGCTTAAGGTAAGCTGTTTTCAGGAGCTCACTGTTAGAAGCCTACGAAAAACAGAACACAGATAAACAGACCCAAACACAGAAGTAGCAGGCTCCTTCTCATGGAAGAAGACAATTCATTTTCTTGAGTTCCCACAGTTATTTTTGTGACACATCTGGGGAATATCTCTTTATTTTTTCTCAGTGTTCTGTGTACCTGGACACAGAAAAGGAGATACTTATCTTGTACATCTTAAAGCATCAAGGCACTGCTGCTGTTTCTCCCAACAGGCTTTTGTCTCTTCTGCTTGCTCAGAAAAGCCACCTGCTTTCAGTTGAGACACATGGGCCAAATATACCTCACTGGAAAAAGTGCCTATAAAGGTATCTATATATTTATAGCCAGAAGAAGAATGCACTCAGAAAACTGTTTGCTCTGCGCTATGGGGATTTTTGAAGGAATTTTCAATGAGTTAGAGATGGGACCTCTGAGTTTTCAGAAAATGTGGTTTATTTTTTTTGTCTTCTACACAGGCAGGAAGGGTGAGTTCAGCTCACATCTTTACTGCATGGTTCAGAAGGTCACAAGACCTTTAGTTACAAGGCCTTTTAAGGATTTATTGACCAATAAAACATTGCCAATAAGGATATTTATGGTTTTGACCCAATCCTTAAATATTTAATCTTATGGACTCATGCTACAGTGTAAGCTTTCTTAGCCAATCATGTTATGACACACAAACCTACAGTACTGCATTCTAAACTCCTTATCTTTGTAACTATTTTTAATCTTTCTATGTCTTAAACCCTAAAACTCTAAACATTCCTCTTCTTAACTGAACGCGTCTCTTCTTTAAACCCTAAATCCTCATTCTCACTTCTATCACCTAAGTTTGGAAGCTTTTTCCAAGGTCTCAAACCAAATCCTGTGTTTAATTCTATGCTTGGGTTTTACAGGTCCAAAGTTCTGAGAATCCCCTGCATTTCATATTCCAACACTGCACATAGTGCAAGGAATCTCAGTTTTCTGCTCACTTTCCATCAGCAAGCAAACCAGCTGCTGGCAGATGTGTGGCTGCAGACCTGTTCCAAGAAGGACCAGATACAACAAAGCAAATGCAGAAAAACCCCAAGGCTGTTTGCAAGCTGGACAAGACAGGGCTGCAGAAAAGGGAGAAAAATTCAAGCCAAAAGCAATTCCCAGCTTCAAAAGCAGCTGGACAGAGCAAGCACAGGATCTTGCTGGCTTTCCTTAGGCCAGCTGCGGCAGGCATGTCACTAGCAGAGGTAACCACTCCACCTAACAGAACACAGGGTGGGAATTTTAGGCTGATTCTGGCTCTGTATTATTTTCATCTGGGTTTTTTTGTTTGTTTGTTTTTTTGTTTCATGGTTTTGTGGGTATTTTTGGTGGGTTTGTTTTTGTGGGTTTTTTTCCTAATATAAGTTTATACATACATTACCAAATAGAAATAACTGCAATGAACCTAGCTAAAATTGCATTGGCATTATTAAAATGAACATTCTACAAATAGAAAAGTCATGCAAAGAATTTTTTTTTTTACATAGCGCAGAAGCCTCATGTACACCAAATGGTCACATGCACTTTTAAAAATTAATGTGTACTTGAAATTCATACAACTGAAATGAAATATTCTGAACAGCTCTAAACCTGTGCTGTATCAGTGCTGATCTGTCCAGATTTCTTAAAAACTCTTTGACAAAAAAATAAGGTTAAATTACTTTCAAAGGAACAATCATGATTGCTGCAGTAATTTCATCTATTTTACCTAGGAAAACTGGAGAGCTTGGAAAAGTCAGACACTTTCCAAGCCACAATTTCCCCCCTACATTTCAGTTCAAGAACATGGCCTTCATTGTCTGGTGATTAAGAAAAGAAAAATTAGGCAACCTGAGATCTTAAAGTACTGGTGCTCATTACAGAAAGCACTGCTAAACTCTGGCAACCTTGCCATATTTATTTTTTAGAGAATTTTAACACCTTTTATTCTATGGAAAACTACAGCTATTCCAATTTTTCTGAAGAGACAAATCAGACACAATATTAACGGAGGGGAAAACACTCAAGATTAATTTTAAAACCTCCTAGAAACTTCATCTTAAGGCTTTCTCTGACACAGTGATGCCACTGAAGTTGGTAATGAAACCATTACTGTACAACTCAATAAACCCATAATGAGCTCACTACCTAAAGAGTGTAGGTGGTTCTATCCCTCTTCATTCCTTAGTGAAGGGAAATGTCAGAACAAAAAAAAAAACCCAAAAAAAACCCAAAAACCAAACAAAAACCAACCAACTAAAAAACTACAAAGAAGAGGAAAGAATGATCAAAGTTATGGAAGAGCTCCCTTGCAAAAAGAAACTAAATAGGTCAGACCCAGGTCAGGAAAATGGCACAACCATGATTATTTCAGTTTCTGGATTATTATCTAGTATAATGAAAATAATATACTGACATATCCTGGGCAGTGAGGTGCAGTTCCTGACAAAAGTCCCCTGAAGCTTTCAAAATATACTGAACTTTAGATATATTTGGTAACAGAAAATGAGACAGGCTTGGGTCAAATCTAAATTTGAGATTTGCAGATTTATAAATATCTCATTTCTAAAATAATGCAGATTTAAGAAATATATACCTCTGAGTTGGTAAGAACTATGCAATAACAAACTAAATAAAAGGAAGCTGTATTATGCTATTTTTAATACATTGTTTAATGTATTCAGAAACTTTTCCTGGCAGAAAAGCAGACTATCCATCAAAGTACAGTAGCAGCTGGCAACTGTATGCACCAATATCTAATTTCTCTAAGGAAAAAAATGTTGCAGCTAACAAAAGTCTGTCTTTCTATGTTTCCTTTCAAACTATTCCAAATTTTTTTAACAGAATAAATAGGAGTAGTAATGGAAGTAAAAAACAGTGATGAACAAAACAGATGTTATGAGTCAGATCCTCAGTTTGAATAAATCAACACATTGGGTGAAGCCAAGGAATAATTTGTACCACTTAATAATCACGTCTCTATATCAAAGATGGTTCTCCATGAAGCTCCCAGAGGACAAAACTGGTACAGAGAGCTGAGCAAAGGGGAATCCAAGCAAGTACCAAAGGAGGACTTGCAGGGTCTGTGCCTGCCTCAGCACAGGAGCAGCCTGGGCTCCCCAGCCCTGCCCTCCCAGCACCCCAGGGCTTCTAACACAGTGCTGGATCTTCATGCAAAGACCTGAGTGTCAGGGTGGTTCGACCCTTTTGAGACACTTTTCAGTATAAAATTAACTTATTTTGAAGGTTTGAGTGGGTTTGAGTGCTTTCAGGCCTCCTGCTTTGCCAGCAACCAAAGGAACAAATAAGAAAGGACCAAATACATTTGTCTGTTCTTGGACCCAGAAGATTGTCCTGTGGTTCTCTCTGTTTAGTCATTTTTGATAACCTTCATGATTCATCTGTGAGTAATACTCACATTGCTACATTCCCACTGCGCAGTGCTGCAGTATTGTTTCTGGAAATAAAATCCAAAAACTGCAATGCTATAATGTGAGATACAATGCCCTTGGTTCTCACTCAGAGTCTGCAGGTGTTCCGGATTACCAACGTCATAAAAGCGTCTGTATTATTCAGAGAAACTATAGGAAAAGTACTCAGCACACACTTTTCATCAACCATCCCATTTTTGTTTGACTGTGTATTTATTTTAACTGTCAAATTACGATTCTTGTCAAAACATATCGCCTTCTTTCTATCACCATATGCCAAGAAAAATCTTCACATTCTCACTTGAATGTCATGACTGCTTCAGCATTTTGCACTGAATATTTCTCAAGTGTAGAACAATCTTTGAAGTCATACATTCCTTTACTAATAAAGTAACAAGAAACTAAGTATCTCTCATTATCATTAATTTCCACATCAACTGTTCTGTGATATTATGACTGTGGCAGGAAATGATCTCTTTGCCTATAATTAAAAGCCATAAATTTGTCTGTACCTGTCATAAATATAAAGGAAAAGATTTAAAGAGTGTAAGGGGGCAAAGTACCATCTAATTAAGTGGGCCCTTTAAGTCCTACTTTCAAAATTTAGCAGAACATAGAAGCCTCTGTCTCATTTCTTCTAATGAATATTATAAAAATATAATATAAGTGAGAATTGTTAGTATTTTTTTAATTGGCTATAAATGCAAAGTGGACGTCCAACCACACTCTTCAACACTAAAACCAATCTGTCTCGTTAGTAGGTTTGCCACAGCTCTTGGAGGACTTTCTTTTCATATTGAAAAGAGCCCAATTAAGTAAATTTGATCACCAAAATAGTTGGTCTGGAAAAATTATCTACATGCAAAATTCTATTTTAAAAATCCCCAAACTTCCTCAAATTTGGAGACAGACAGGAGCTGTGTGAAAAGATACAGCTTGCTGGAAGGTTTGGGGTTTTTAGTTAGTAAAACCCAAAGTAACTGGACAAAAATTAAAACTTGGCCAACAGTTTACTGATAAATTGTTTGCTTGGTTTGTGCTCTAGAGACCACAATGGTGCTTAAGAAATGAAAAATGCAAAACTGTTAAAGCTCCCATCTCTCTTTTTTAGTGCCTTATTCTTTACCAAAAGAGAAATCACCCATATGCAACATTGTCTTAAGATTATTTTTATATAGTTATATGATTATGAAAAATAGTGATTTTTTAGTATAAATGGCATAGTTGCAGCCTTTCACTTGACTCTTCATTGTGGAGGCAAACACTGTTTTTGAAAAAAATACAGTAACAGAATTCCCTCTGCCTTCAGCTTGACTCTCAAATGATGCCAAAAATCTTGCAAAGTGCCAGGCTTGCATGCAATCCTCCATTCCCCAGCCTATTCAGAGACCATGCCTGCTGTTTCTCATCCAGAACACCTTTATATAGAACATTTTGCTTTTAAGACAACTCTCAAAATTGTAAACCAGGCGTGACCACAATCCATAAAAATTCTCAGAGTAAAGAAGCTAATAGATTGAGGTGTCAAAAAAAAATACCTAATTACCTTAAAAGATAGCTAGAGCAAAGCAAAAGTCAATAGATAAAGTTGATCTGAGCCAGTAAAAGAGCTCAGCAAAGAAGAGATGCAGAAAAAAAACACAGAAGCTAAATCATTTTTATATCAAATCCATAGTCACACAGAATGTTTTTAACCAGCAGGACTACAACTTCTTTGTGACAGCTGGGAGCTGAATAATAAGTTCATGCAACATTTTATCATATCTGCTTTACACTTGTTTCTAGTTCCATTCTATATTCACAATAAAACCTCCCTTCTCAATTCATTACCTGCAGTCTTTATTGGGTAAAACTTCTAAAAGTTAATATTATGTATTTTACCTACTTCTGAGCTGGGTTTTGAAGCCAGTATAAAAGAGGAATATTGGGGGAAAAAAGTATCATTTTTAAATTAGGATTTTTTTAAACTTTTTTTTCCATTTACAATTTTGCATGCCACATTTTTAATAACAAGAAGAAAACAACAATTTCCAAAAGCTCATGTGTATATTCACCCTGTAACTCCAGATTTAAAGAATCAGAAAAAGAAGACAAGTTCAGCACAATACAATAAAAAGACATAGCGACTTTGCAAAATGTTCTAATTTGGTCTTAAAATACTATCCAGCCATTTAAAATTCTAAAAGATTGTCATCTCATATGTCTGAATCACATGAAAAACTAAATAAGCACAAGACTGATCCTCCCTTTACAGATTGTAGCTACACACCCTCCCACTAGTCACTGATCAAATTTTTTATTTCACATATCCAAGGAATTTAATGCAAAATCACCCACTCCAAGTCTTAAGTGTCACTTTCTGGACACAGATCAGCAGTTCAAAGAATCTTCAATGTCTCTTCATACCAAATCCTTGACCCTGCAAGACAAACTTGGAGGTAAAACCTGAAATCATGCCTCATCACAGATAGCTTCTCAATTTTCCACAGCCCTGAGCAGTCCACTTATTCTGTAAATGGAGAATTAATGACTCCTTTCACCCAGAAATATTAGATATTTGAAAATGTTCAATCACAGCTCAGGGTATTTTAGAAATTTACTCTGGCAATGCTCTCACAGAATTATTAATAATTAACTGCCTTTATAATACAAAGCCTCTCCATCTAGGAGCACAATGAGCCACCACTGAAGGGTAATTTTCAGCCCAATGACCCCGTGATAGGTGAGATACCACTGATTATCTCACCTTCCTTCACTTTTAAGATCCATTACAGAAGAAGACAAAGGACTAGAAGACATACAGTAATTTGGAGAATGAGGCTGCAGTGGCAAAAGCCTGGATGGGTGGGTTGTTTTCTTCCTGAAGCTACCACACTGAAACCCTAAACAGAGTGATGTAATTCCAAAACTGCTTCCTTAAAATCTCCATGAGCTGTTACAGGAGAAGAGTTTCTAGCTGGTTTTACAACCCAGATGAAGGGAATAAGTTAGGGTAACACAAAAGAAGAAAGCTTTGGGAAGGAATAAAAGGCAAAAGCCACAAAATCATGATTAAGAACTGCTTTCAGTACTCTGCCTCCCATAATTAAAAGAATGAAAGTTGCACTTTATCATGGTGTTTTAGAAGACCTGTTAATAAACCTCATATTACATTAATGCATGGGTGATTTGCTGAATAAGAATGGCAGCTCATTTATTTAAAAAGGCCATGCACAGAGTAAGTTCCCATTCAGGAATAGCTGAGAACCTTGTTTAGCAGGGAATAACATGAAAAAAAAAATAAACCCACTGTATACTTCATTTTCTTCTAGAAATTATTTGAATTGTTCCAAGTGAACTAATTTAACAATATTTGAAGATTGAAAATCTGGTTGCCAAAGTTATTCAATTAAAACACAAAATGGCTCATATCACTTTTTATATACAACTGTATAAGGGATTACATCAGAGAGAATGCCTTACAATTACTGTGATAGTCAGAAATAAACAAGTATGAAAACAATTATTTGCCTCCAGAGTGGATAACACTTCCAGTTTAACAGTCACGAGCAAAGTAATTTGGGAAGTTTATTAAGATTATGGTTTTACAGGCTTTAATTTATTGAGACAAAGCCCCATTTATGCAGAAACATTAGGACTCATTTGATATCAAATATTCTTCCTGGAATAAAATTTTCACATAATTACTTCAAATAAATGAGGTGTTTACAGTCAATGAACTGATTCCCTTTAATCTGTTTCTGAAATAATACGTACTTATGGAAAAATAGCATAAGTTTTTTCAAATTAAAATTTAACTTTATAGTGAAACAGATGAAGTGCCTTCCTAAAGAAATCCTTTTACTTGACTAAGTGTATTCCTATATAATGTAAACAATTCCTGTTCTAACTATGCACTGACTAGGTCTCAAATTGCTAACTCATTTCTCAGGTTCTTGTACAGAGAACAGGTATTATCAGATCAAATTGCCAAACTGTTGAGAAGCTGTTTTTTTAATACATTTTCAGTGTCTTGGACCAGACCTACTGTGAACAACAGCAGTGTGTTCATATCCAAATCTAAATTAAGGCAACATTTCTTAATCCAGTGAATGTTGTTGCAAGTGCAACTCCTATGTATCTGCTCCCCAGTATTTAAATTAGGGAAATCTCATACAAATCTTGCAGAGAAGATACACGAACAAAGCTCTCTCCACAGTCTACTCATCCCTGCCAAGAGATCTATTTGTCAGTGGCAGATGAAGCTCAGACCCCCTGTGATTTACTGACTCCCTGGTTCCTGACTCAGGCTGGGAAATCTCATCGTGTCTATGCACTGAATAATTCACAGCATCAAAATAGAATTCCCTGAATAACGGGAACACAGGACTATCAAAAGTGTTGCTACTGGACCACTGCCCCAATGCTTTAATGATAAGGTGCTTTACCTTCACAGCAGTATTTTAAACATATTGCTCAAAATAATCTTCAGCATTCAGTCACCTCCAGTAAAAAACAAAACAAAAAACAAACAAAGAAAAAAAAAGGAATTCTTTATATTCCTGTGTTTCAGTTGTGCACATTGCCTCTTGCCCTGTCACTAGACACCCCTGAAAAGGGACTGTTCCATTTCCTAATCACCTTCCCTTCAAGATATTTTCATATATTCAAGCAGTCCAGCTGAGTGGTTTCTGCACCAGGATAAAGAGTCCTAGCTCTCTCAGCCTTTATGAATGTGTGAGGTGCTCCCATCCCTTAATCACCTTAGCAGCCCTTTGCTGGCATCCTAAAAAAGAAGTCTTCCTCCTTGCTGGGAATAGATTGAGCCCCTGCCTGAGCTGAAGTTTTGCAAATCTGACCTCCCTCAACAGGCAGCCCAGTACAGAACAGGCTGGTCTCGCATGGCTGTGAGAAATTCTTATCATCAGAAGATTTCTAGAGGCAAAAGGAGTGAAAAACTGAGTCCCTTTGATTTCAACTGGTAGAACTCTGCTGAACTTCAGTAACTCCATAAGCCAAATGCTTTTCTGTGCCTACTGTTTGTCTCTGATGGCAGATGTGTTCATAATACACTTTACCCTGGAGGAATTTGTGCATTTTTATGTAAATCCAGTAATGGTAACCTGATTTACATAAAGTCTACCAATGCAGTTCCAAAGCTCTGCAAAACCATTCCCCAGGGTTTTGTTGTTTTGGGTTCCAGTTGCTGTTCCTCTTTGGTTTTTTTTTTGTTTTTTTTTTTTTTTATTTAAGACTCAAATGCATTTTATTAGGGATGAGAACATGGGAAAGAAAGAAGGGAAACGAGTACCTCAAACTCACTGGGAATACAGTAAATTCAGTGCTTGGGAGATTAATGGAAATAATTGCAATTAAAATACTATCTGGCTGCTGTTCTGCTCCTACTGATATTGCAACTTTTTAACAGAATATTGACTTACTCTTCTCAACCTAACAAACACTGTAAATATATATGTTAATCTCTTTGGAAGTCAGTATTCAATAATTTAGTTTTTCTTTTCCTCAACAGGACAAATCTCTTCTTGTGGCAAAAATGAGTTAGAAGAACATTCTGTAATAGTTGATTAGAGAAACCTTATAACTTATTCCAAGGAGATGAAACTACTGTCTTTTCCTTAATAAGTAGTGACATAAACTAGTGAAATCTTCAGATTATTAGGATGACTTGGTATTATTTCTCTTATTTATTACTAGGAAATCCATATAAGTTTCTTCACACTCCCAGATATTGGATACAATGAACTGAACCAAGATAGCTCTTCATTAAAGAAATACAAGTATCAATATGATAGATATTCAAAATTTGTATATTTAGACCCAATCTTCAGCAAGCTCAGAACATATAATAACTTTCAAAATCTTTTTTTAAATCTAGAAAACAATAACATTTCCATTTTTTATGCAATTTAAGTACAGTACAGGGAAATTTGTAGCACAGGCAGCATATCACATAATTAATTGCAATATTTAAAAGACAGGAATTTGTTTCATCTAAAAATGTAGCCTTGATCTCTTTCTCCTATGTGAGACTTGATTTTCCTGAGTAGATGATCAGTTACTATTCATGTCCTTTCTTATTGAGCCCAAATAATGATCATGTAAAGATAATGAGGGATTGTTAATGTATTTTTATTGGTATATTGGTTAATTTAAAAAAAAAAAATCTCAGCCAGGGTGAACAAAGCTGTTCTGGTCCAGCAGGTGGTAAAGATCAAATATGAAATAAATCAAAGAGGATGTGCAATAGTTGCAGGCACTATTATAGCAACTCACTTATGATGTGATAGCTGAGGGTTTAACTATCAGTTTCATTAGAAGTTCCTATTCCTTGGTGTAGACAGCTTTGAAGTGAAAACTCCCTTGATGTACAGACTTGGAAATATGAGTTCTCAGCTAAAAGCAAACACCTCCTCCCCTATGACGATCCTGTGCTTTTAGTTATATTTCTTCCTTTAAAAGATGTAGTTCCAAAAAAGAAAATGTCATAGTTTATCGTTAGTGTGCTTGCTTCTAACAAGCTGGTAAAAATTCTTCATTTCTTCCCCTGTTTACCATTATGAACAGAAGGCTCTTCACAGGCCACTGTTTTTGGTAGGGGGCATCTCTTATTACACACAAAAAGTAGAGCTTTTTTTCCACCAATCTTGCTGAGCTTTTGTATTCCTTCCATTCCTTTTATATAAATTGCACACTTAAAATTCACTACCAATTAAAGCACTGCCATGGACATGATAGGACTGTGCCTCTTAGAGCAAGCAACTATATTTGGTGATTCCCACATTCTGTTTCTAGGGAGGAAATATGCAACTTTTGATTTTCTATCATGCAGGTTTAAGGAACTGAATCCTAGAGTCCAATCCCTCCTGCAGACACCTGAGAGACAGCACAAATTAAAATTCTGTTCTGAATCATCCCCTCCCCTAGAGAAGCTCCTCTGTACCCAGCAATGGTAGAGTGCACTTTGATTAAGCAGGTAATGCAGTAATTATCTGTTCACAATGGTATCGAAATAACTTCCACTGTCTGAAATGGGGAAGAGGAGGCATTTACAGCGCTCACCATGGTCCTTGTCTTTGGGGACAAACCACACATGGCACATCAGGAACACATCAGGGGCCAGAGAAGACACCCCAGAGCATGTCAGCCTCTCTTCAGGCTTAGCACAGAAGTGTTCACCCCTGGGGTGCCCCTTGCAGGAGCAAAAGTCCTGCTGCTCTGTGCCTTGTCAGTAAGAGCAGGCAGGAGGGGAAAGAGGCAGCAGAGCCCTTTGCCAGGAGCCAGCTCAAGTGCATGGCTGGGATTTGGCTGCTCAAAGACAGGAAACAACTTATTCCTCACTGATATGAGATGTTAAAGCAGAAAAGTGCTAGGGTTTCTTTGTTCTTCCCAGGATAATAGAATTACCCAGGAAACTCAGAGCACTTTCTAAAATTACATTTCAGTCCTGTGTAATCTTAAGATTAATTAACTTCTGTGTTCCTTCATTCTTCCTCTGTGTATAATAGTGGTTTATTGACATGTAAATTTGGGGGTGTGGGGGGAGAAATCCTCAGAAGTTCAATATCTTCTGCAGCAGAGCAGGAAAAGTAAAGGCAAGGTCATGCAGAAATTCAAAGCAAGGGAGTCACAAACGAATATATTTTCCATACCCATTCCCAGAACCCTGCTTAAATGACTGCTGCACATATAAGAAAAGCAAACCCAAATGAATGTCAACCAGATATTGCCTTTTCCTTCACCTCATCTTTGTAAACACAGCGAGATAATTTCTAATGAAACTTGCCATTTCTCAATTGAAAAATTAATCTGCAAGCTCAATTAAGACATCTTTTCCCCTATCCCTCCCACACAGAAAATTAGTAATTTAGGTTCAAATAAAAAGGCTCGCTTTAAGCTAAAAACATTTTTTCTTTCCCAGTATGTGCATTTACAGTTCTCCATCAATGCCACTGTTAGATGTTTGATGTGTTGCTATAGTTAACTTCAGCGTATATAACTTTTTTGAACTGTTCATTATTCTATGCTACAGTTTCCATTGCTCAACAGAGATTTATTTTTCTTTAAAGTTATTAGAGCACTTCCACCTTATTGTTTTCCACCAGCCAATTTCTATCACCTGTGAGGAAGAAATCAAGAAACAATGTAAGTACACTAAAAATACCACCAACACTGGTGGAAACTATAAATCATGTTTTTGTTTGATTTCTCTGGTCACCTTATTTTGTGACTACATGGAATTAAGTGCCATACATGTATACTGAGGTTTTATTTCAGCACAAAATTCATATGGCTGAGATGGGTAACTACTTGTAATGTTTAAACAACTTTTATCAGATCAAGCTAGTGGCCTTTTTGTTTCCTGTTTCCTATATTAGTTTTATTAACTTAGGACATTTCCACCAGCAACCAAAGAGGTTTTGATAAAAATACTAAATAAAAAACCAACAAAAAACAAACAAACAAAAAAATCCAACAACAAAAAACCTCATAAAAACAGTTACCCTGCTGTGGAGAATATGCAGAATGGATTTAAACATGTTTAAGCATTTCTGCGATTCACATTTCAAACAAGACTATAAAACAAACATATTCCATCCTGGTCCATATAAACACACCAAGGCACAGCAAATCTGCAGCCAATGAAGTGCTGTGACCTCCCCTGGCAAATGTCCAACCCCACTGCCTTTGCAAACTTCATCAGCCATCCGTGTCATACCAGAATTTCACAGCAACAGTGCTCAGACACAAATCAAGATCCGTGTTCCAGGCAGATGCTAAGGTGGCACCATGCCCTGAAAAGTCTCATTGAAAGGAGAGGCCTGTAGGTTCTTGTAGAGTTAAAAATATCAGAGTACACTATCTAAACACACAAAACCTAGAGGAGATGATTTATTTGACTGCAAGGGACAAAGTCATAATGAAATACTTCCTTCTGGGCATACCAAACTCTTTCATTAAAAAAAAAACTAAAAAAAAAAGCCAAAAATGTGCTTTTACACAAAACAGTATTAGACAATTGTCTGTTGGCAAAGATGCCCACAGACTGCTAACATGTTGGCACCTTTGTCAACTCCAGTCTTTCAGTGTCTTTCAGCCACAACCTCCTTGATTTCAATGTAAGTGCTTCTGACCTTCAGGATTATGTAAAACCATATTCTTTACCTTCTCTGCCTGCCAGGAAATGTCCAGTGTTGGAGGGTATTTTTTTTTTCACTGCTTAATCAGTGAACTAACTTTCCAAAATAGTACAGAGCTCTATTTATTTGACAATTATGTGGCTGGGGAATGGGGATGAGGGAATACATCCTTTGAGAGCCACAGAGGGTTAAAAATAGGGAAGTATTGAACAACAACCATATGTGTCACAGAAAATTAACACCCTCCATTAATCCAAAGCTCTGGCTATATCCTAGATGTGCTTCTATCTTATTCCTAGCAGATAATTTCCAACTGATCATCCTTGTCATCTTGTACACTTGTATTGGCATTAATCCCCTTAATGCACAGTTAACCACAGATGGCAGGACTCCAGCTTCAGATGCAAGATTTTGAGATATAACATATAAATAAACCTTGAAGTACCCTAAAGCAGAGCTGTGAAAACTTGTTAGTGCTACTTTATGTATTTAGCTTGAAAGGCAGTGCCATTCTAAATAAGGATGCAGGGAAGGACAACATGATCGTACATGGAAGCAACAAGTCTTTCTGCACATGATTTAACTCTGTGTTTAGTCTCAACTTTCTCATCATCCACCAGTAAAAAGATTATGATTCATATACATAAAAATAAAGTTTTCAAATAAACTACTTGCAGTTTTTCTTTTTAAGAACATTTCTTATCAAAAAAATCACTCAGTGAGTCCAAAACCAATAGAAAAAAAAATCTAAATATACAAAATCTAGATGAGATGAGCTATTTAATTGCAAAGGAAGAAGCAAAAATGAATTGTTTTCTTCTGGGAATACCAAACCCTTCCATTTAAATAAAAGAACCAAAACATTGAAATTCAATATTTTGGTTTTACATTAAATTCAATTAGGCCCCTCCATAGGGCTCCCTTTAGAACTCTGAAGATAAGATTTCCATCTGCTCCTACTGTCATGTTACTTAGAAATCTGCATTTCATTTTTTATTAGAAAACAGCATCACAAATTAGAATGAAATGGGCTTATGTTAAGGATTTTGTATTTATGATTCACAGTAAAGAAAATAATCAAGCAACTCACTGCTTGTGGGGCACATTAGTTATGAGCAAAGAAAAGGCAGTGGTCAAGGAACTCAGTTTGCAAAGAATTACAGGAAATGTTTGACACAGAGCAGCTGTGTCTGGGGCTCAGAGCAACCTGGGACAGTGGGAGGTGTCCCTGCCCATGGCAGGGGGTTGCAACAAGGTCATCTTTAAGGTCACTTCCAACGCAAGCCTCTCTATGATTCTATGATTATGTATTACAACCCTTTATCAATTAAAAAAAAAGGTATCAAACCAAACAATTTTAAATTAAATTGTAAGCAACAAAAACAAATTGTGTGAGTATATAGAAGTGGAAGTTCTACACAACACAAATTCACCAAATCACTTGAAGCATTCTCAGTCTCCCTTTGACTCTCTTGCACCAGTTCCACCTTGGTGTCAAGCAGAGGTTTAGTTCCTGGGAGACTTACTTACAATTAAGAGGGAAGAAATTAAGGTTTGTTTTTTTTTTGTAGTTTGCTTTTTATTTTTGGTTTTTCTTTTTTTTTTTAAGAGGGTTGAGCATTAACATCAGCAAATCTAAGAGCTGCTAGAGAGAAATTGGTACCCCAGTATAGAGGCTTACAGAAGAATCACCAGGAGTTGTCAAGCACAAATCCAGGTTACAAGAACACTATTTCAGCTGCAGAAAAATGTGAGATTTGTACTCCAAACAGTTTTCCAAGTGGGATATATGTGGTCTTGCATGTTCAACAATAAATGGCAGTAATGTGTAAAAATTCAGCATAAATAGGGAATTTGGTCAGAAGACCTTGCTCTCTGAATTGGAAAACTCAAAGTGTGCACTTAGTAGCATGAATAAAATACAGAATTTATAACTTTTTGAAATATTTTCTTAAAATATAAGAGGCAATTAGTTCAGTCACATTGTCATGGAGCCTTTCTACATTCTTATTCAGTAAAGAGTATCTTAAACATGGTCTACCCTGCAGGCAGTCATTATCTTATGACTGTCTCTTTTGCACTTGTGGTTATTCTGGTGGATTGAGAATGTTCCAGTTACACTGCTGTTAATTTATTCTTCCTGTTTGGTTGGATCATAGATCAGCATCATTGGTGCCCTGCCAGGCAGTAGAAGAGCAACAATATCTGGCAACTAAAGAGATTTAAAATAATTGGTGGCAATATACCAGCTCCAAAATGACTGAAGGTCTGGCTCCTGTTCAGTTGTCAAATGAAATGTTATCTTAATTATAGGGTCTAGGCTTTTCTCTGAGCATAGTAGGATGTTTTTTTTTCTCCTTTTTCTCTACAGCTACTGAATCCCAACTGTTACAGGATTACCTTTTCATATCTTAATACTCCAGTCAACACAGTCATAGAGAAGCTGCCGCTGGAGAAAAAGAAATACAGAAAGGATAATTTCCAGAGGTAAACAACATAATGAGCTCCAACTTTGCAAGTAATACAGAGAATGCTCCCATGAACTGCAAATATTGGTGTTCTCTCATTTCTATGCATCATTTCAGTTTATATAATTGCCAAATTTGGTAATTAAAATCAGACCTTAACAAAAAAAAAAGTAAAAATTGAACATTGTAGTGTGTCATTAATAAAATAGGACAGTGTACTGGTCCAGGTATTTCATTCCAATTTCCCCCATCACCACTCTTGCATTGCTGCCACCTTCCTGGTGTCTACAGACGCACTCAAGATTGCCACCACATGCATATCAGAATCAGAGTAGATGTAAGGGAGGAATTTTCAGAGTGGTAACATATTCATGGGAGGATTTCAATCACAGACCTTCCGTGCTGACTTTCACTTATTTTTCTACAGCCTAAACTGTAAGGAATTAATAAAGGAAACACTCAGCTTTTCTTTCCTCTATGAAAAATATGGCTTCCCATTGCCAGGGCTAGCAGAGTTGGGGGTTTCAGATAGTTCTAGTGTTTCTCTTCAGTCCAAATATTTGGCATATGCCTCAGGCTTGAATATCTCCTACAGCAGTAACTCTAAAGCATTATTAACAGGGTAAAAACATCGCTACATGCAAATTATTTCAGTCTAACTTGTGTTAACATTATAAAAACTCTTCTATAATTAAGCTTTTCAATGTTTCATAATGCAATATTGTTTGGGATAGAATGAGAGAATGTGGGAAAGATGGGCTAAAATTATCAAATCAGACTTCTCAATACAGAAGGGTTAAAGGGAGTTCCAGTCACCACAAGTTAGTCAAAATCATTAATGAAACTAGTAATAAATAATACATTCAATTATTTTATACCAAAAATCATGGACTGTCACCAGAACTACAAATCCCGAAGTATTGCCAAACCAACTTTTTTTAGATTAAGACCCGAACTGCTTTAGTTTCTGCTCACAAATGTAAAAAGTACAAGGAAAAAGGATTCTCTGAGACCAAATAGATCCTCTGTAATTGCATTATTGAATCAACAACATAATATAACAAAAGAGATTTAGAGATGAAGTGTAAAGTCTGCTTTAGAAATGTCACCTTGATCTAAAGATTTCGGGTGATAAAGAACTTTGGAAAATTGTTCATACAGTTCCTGTTAAAATTTGGTCCCTATTTCCAACTTGAATTTGTCCAGACATTGATTCTTTTATTGCTTTTATCTGCTAGATTAAATCAGATAAAAACAATAAAAGATTCTTGATTTGAGAAAATTAGGAATAGCTGGAAGATGATGATACGAATACCTCAACTCAGCTTTCTTTTTTGAGCAGAACACAGTGTGGAACTGCAGAAAATATATATCCTTCCTTTGGAATGACAATTAATTTGACCAGCACAAGAGACAAATTGTCAGTAATTTCCTATATGCTGTACAGCAGCACTAACTGTTTAAGTGATAATGAATCACCTATTCAGCCTAAGCCTGTGAAAATCCCACAGAAAATCTGAGTAACAACAGCCACAGAAAATCTGAATAATAACATCTTCACCAGTGCCCACATTGCACATTTGGGCAATCCACATCTTCTCTTCACTATCTACTTCTTTCTAGCAGACTTTGTGAAGTGATTGTTTCTTGGCTCTGTACCCATGAAAGACATAGTACTCCTGCTCTTCAGGGTTACAGCAAATACATCTGTGATAAACATCAAGTTCAGTCTGGGGCAGCGCACAAAAACTGGAACACAAGCAATAGAAAAGGAAAATTGCAAGTGAGGAAAAGAAGAAGTAGTAACAAAATTAGTTCCTTGTACAGTGCTGGTCCTCCCATGTACTTCATCTAAATGCCATTTCTTTCGGCCTTCCCAAATCCCAGAAAGGCACACCTAAGGCTTGACTTTTATAGAAATCATGGTCTTTTGATTAAAATAGCTACAACTTCAATGGAGGATGACTTCTCCCTCATCATAAAGCCACTGACATACAATTGTTCATATACACATATGTATATAATGCTGATACTCCATAAAGCTATGTAAATTCATGTCATATAACACCAAGTGATTTCTATGCCATTTTCTATCCAAAAATGATCATCTATTGTGTGTTGCACTGCCTTCTTGCAAAATGCTACATTTTTAGTATGTCCATAGGCAATAAGAAAGCAAATTAGTTTACCTGAGGGGCAATAGGCTCTGTGCTCCACTGCCAAAATTGCAAGCAGTCATGCACACTTATGAAATATGTATTTTCCGTTTCTCCCTTCTTGGGGGCAAAAAAAATAAATTAACGAAAAATGCCAGCTTCTGCAGCCTGCGAAAATTGCTTTTTTAAACTTCAATTCATGTTATCTCTGCAGTTCCTGGAATAAGGATCCCCTCTCACACAGGGTAAGTCCTGTCCAAGTGCATCACATCGCACAGCAGCAAGTAACCCCCAGAAATGAAAACTAAATGTCATCTCACACCCCTACAAAATATGTAGGATTTTTTTTCTGGTGGTAAATCCAGATAAGGAATTTAACAGCCTAATTCATAAACACAGAAGAATGTTTAATATCTTTAGCACCTGAAAATCCCATAAGAATACAAACCCTCTAAGAAAACAGTTTTCACTACAACACATAACAAAGCCCATGCAGTGACATTTATTTGCAGGCCTCCTCCTGCCTCTCCATGTGCCCCAGCTCGTGTGAAAGCACCAGACCTGGTAAATAGGTCATGCCTTGCCTTGGACCCTCAGGGACACAGAGCATCCCCAGGGCCCTGCACAGGTACAGGTGTGTGCAGCTGGCCTGGGGAACCCATCCTCACCCATAGGCATCCCTTGTTTCAAGGCAGAGCACTGCAGCTGCCTCCACCCTTTAATCTTATTAGTACAAATCTCACATTGAACACAGAGAAATGGAAGGAAAAACCACACTCATATACTAGAAGTCTCTGTTATTTTATGAACCTTCTACAAGGCTCCCTCTCAGAAGCACCCACTGTACTGTGGTTCCCTCCTCTTCTTGTTTTGCAATATTTTCCATGACCCAATACACGAGAAAAGGAGCACTAAACTTCAAAAAGGGAACTGTTTCCATCTTTGTCTTCAAAGTCCTACTCTCACAGTTTGTTAGTCATTAAAAAATCCTAGATTTTGCTCACCAAAGTGCAGACATTTTACCACATGGAAATAACTCTGCTGGGTCCTGCACTTTATTTGGGCTGAAACCTGAAATAACTTTGAGGCAACTGCACTACAGCCCATTGAATTTCACCTTGTGCCAAAGAATTAGGCTTCATTCCTAGACTCCAGACTCCAATCAGAATTTGCGTTTTCTTTGCTTAATGCTAAAATCAATGAAATAATCTGTCTCCAGAATGAGATTTGTTGAAATGGAAAATAAGAGGCTCTCTATTGAAAATCTTTTACATGTTAAATCTAATAAAACTAAACAGATATCCAATCTAAATTACACCAGTAGGACTTGGGCAGACTATGGTTAAGCTACAGCAAAATAAAATCTAGAAGCCTGAAAATTAAAGGACAGGAAATACTGTTAAGTACTTTTCTGCAGTAAAATGTGGCCAGAATTCATTCATAGGTCATATACCTATTCTGAACTCCACAAAGGAAAATCTGATACACATGAGGTCAATAAAGGACTTCACTCAAGCAAAATTTAATTTTGCAGATCATAAATAGCATGGGGAAAGAATGACTTACTGAAGAAAATATTATACATTCTTTTAGTTGAAAAATAAATTAATAATTTGGAACAGTTTGTTTTAAAAAAAAGTACATTTAATCTTTAACTTCAGTTGGAATGCATTGTGTGTCCTCCCTTCATACTTGGAAGGAACCCCAATTGCTTTGAAGCTCATCAGCCTAATGAGGAAGTCCATATAGCTCAGGCAACCGCTGCATACTTAGCAGCTCTTGAAAAGGAGAACCATTTATAAACTTAGAAGGATGGTTATTCAGACACAAATATAAATTCACTTACTAGCTCTGCTGCTGACATGACTCATTGGACTCTTGAGTGCTACATTTTGATATAACATGAGAAGACATTACTGAAGTGTTTTTGTTTTAATTCACTGCAGCAGAGAACATGATCTATCTACAGCAGAAACAAAGACACAGCTTTCAAAAGTTTTGCAGTCTTGGCATTAGATGTGTGCAATTACTGCACCATCTGAATGCTTTAAGGACTTCAACGCCACTCTAGCAGCATGAATAAAGGACTGCACTTTAAATGATTTACCAATGTTTTAATAACAAATAATAAATATTTACTGTATTTTATTTCTAGCCTTATACGGGATTTAATCTTCTTTTGAATGCCATAAGCTTGGACAAAGTCTCATGCCTGAAAAAGCAGTAAAAATGGCATTTTCTATTGGTACTGAAGCACACTGTATTTAATATCTATATCTGGGAAGATGTAGATGTTAAATACAGTTTAAAATAAACCTGTAATCCAATTACTCCCTTATACTCTAAATTTCAGCTTCTAATCACATACAAGAAACACTTATTTAAACCACTAGTACAGTCATGAATTTGGATCACATGAGAGGAAAGAGAAATATAATGTCTGAATGCTGCACACTTCATGAAGTATTTTTGCTGCCTGTATATTCACACATTTTCATTGCTTGGGGTTTTTTCTGTGTTCTTAATTACACTGTAGATAAATTTCTTAAGAGAAAAAGAATTTGGAAGGAACAGACCTCTCCGAGACAAGGGCAGCAATTAAGCTGGAAATGCCTGCTTTTTCTTCAGCATAAACTGAAGCATAATTATGCAAGTGATGTTGCTGCCATACCATTTCATTATCTGTGTGCCAGCATAGAGGATTTCTGTTCCTTTTGGATGGAGGTACCCGAGTCAATCTAGGCTGTGCCAGCATGGAAAAATCTAAAGTTGCCCAGTAATTGTGAATGCAAATATAAATAGCAGAAAATCAGAAATGGAGTATTTATAGATGTGCATGCTTCCTCAATACCCATGATTTTCTGGAGATAAGGACTAGCAGAGTTATCCCAAAGTGCATTTACAGGATGCAATTTCTTTCTGGTAACTTCAGAGGCTGTTGTCTTTCTGCTTCCTACAGTGCACATAAAATTTAACTCTGAAGTTTGCAGACCATGAAAAAGGAAGCTAAAACAAGGTATTCCAGAGTAGGGCAAATTCAGAGTAAAAAGGGCAAAGAAGGGCATGTGATAAAATATCATCCCAACTGCAAAATAAGATTATCAATAAAAATTAAAAATAAGTATTAAATATCTTCAAAATAACCTCAGCTTCACTCCTTTCATCTGGAATGACTACTTTCAATATTACAATATAAAGCTTCTAAGGTACCATTATATACTTCACAAATTAATGAGGGGTGAACACTAACTGCCTTGTATTTTTCTATGTATTCAAACTGTTTTCTTATTTTTATGTCTAAGCAGAGGCACTTGCAATGATATGAAAGACATTAATGGACATTTTCAAGCTCCAAAGTAAACTGTAGGAACTTTTAACAAATCTGTAGAACTTTTAAGTTTGCCTTGTCCTCAATTTGCATATTAAGCATGTAATTAAGCTACAGCATTCCACAGATGCCATCATGTAAAACAACCAGAGGAAATAAAAAGGGAGGAGAAAACGAGGAAATTTCATTTTACATACACAGATAAATAGATGGCAAACATGGCCGTGAAAGCGCATTAGCAGAGAGCAAAAGCACAGGGAATTAAAAGTAAAGAACACCATCTGGGTATCCTGGATGGTGTGATGGTTCCCTCCCCTCAGTCCAGCTGGCAGGGGCTGGGACATGGTGCAGCTCACACTGCTAATGGATCTGAGAGGCTCAGCCAGCTCGGGGCTGCCCAGAAATCTTCATGTCTGGCTGCAGCAGGAACGAGGGCACTGGCACTTTCTGTGGCCAAAATGCAGTTCCTGTGATTCAGGATCACTTTCCTATCCCTTCAATCAGCATCAGATCAAGCCCTGAAGTCAACTGGCTCAACAACACCCATCATTTTGAATTAACTTCTCTTCGGATTGGTCACTTCTTTTAAGGACTAAATTCATAAAGGAGCAGATAGAAGGAAAACAAGAATGATTTTTCATATTTGCTGCTGCAAAGAAAAAGTCTCTAAGCTGTTATCTGTGTCCATTACATTCATAGTAGTCATAAAGAAATTAAATTACAGCTGGGAGAATTTCTATTGGATTTTGGCACATTTTCTAATTAGGGCAGTTGATAGAAGTCACTGGGGACACTGTGATACCCATCATTGTACATTTTCAATAACACCTTGGAGAACTTTAGATACAGTCAATTCTGATTCAGGAAAAGATGATGGGATGGTTGGAATAGCACCACTCCTGACTCAAATTCTCACACCTGTCACCTCCTGGGGAAAAAACAAATGGTGAATATTTGGTGAGCTGACTACATTTCCCACATCTAACACACAAAATACTATTCCTTTATCACTGTGAGTTTCAGCAATTTTGCTTTAAGTTACAATGCAGCTGTCTTCATTCTTCAGTAATATTTTTCTGTTCTGCTTCCTAATTATCTCTTAGAATAATTACCATGTCATGGCTTGCAGTCTTTCCTCAGTTGTAATCACTGGTAATTTGTCTGAGAAAAAGACAGCAAGTTCAAATTTTGCAAGAATCTGAGGACTAGGATGATCCCTCCAGAGAAAACACCACCATAGGATGGTCTTTTATCTGAAGTGATTCTTAAACTTTCCAAGTGGCCACAGTTAAGCTGTGATCATTCCAAACATGAAAACAGACTCCCAGAGTCCATGGCTCCGCCTGAGTGTTTTGCCAAGGCAGAATGGTGCTGTTGCTAACAGCTGCTGGGGGTGATGCAGGTGATATTCTGTTCACAAAAACTACCTTTTGTATTTCTTTATCTGTACTGTCCTTGCACCCAGGAAGTGAGACATGGCCACACATCTGGGATTCAATAGGTGGAGCAGGGGGCTTTGTACCCAGCCTGTGCTGACCAAGATCAAACCAGCTCATAAACAAGAGGAAATTTTTCTCTCCTATGTAGTACATGACAGTTCACAGCAGACAGGCCAAGTTAGCCAAGAGTTCTTTCTCACACTGAAATATATACTGCAGAAATGGTACCATTCTGTCCATCACATTTCATAGTGTTCAGCCCAATAAAATGGATATGCAACCTGAATATGCCAAAAAATTCCTCTTGAGAAATAATTTCATTAACTATTCCTGAAATAGAATGTGCAAGTACAACTGAACCAGCAGCTTTTTCCAGAGAGAAATCAAGAACAATTGCCAAATGATATGTCAATTGATATAATCAGGAACTATATGTCCAATGATAATAGCATACAATTATCACCATTTAAAAGTTATCTGGTGCCAAATTCTATTAAAATTCTTTTTAAAACCTCACTTTAATATAGATGTTAATATACAAGATATGTTGGCACCCTTTAACAAACTTCCAGTTTGAGGTTGTCAAGAGTGTCAAGGATCAAACAGAGGTTAGTGCAAATTCCAGGCTGTCAAGAAATACCTGACAGAGAATAAAGAGCAAAATTCTGCAATCTGTTTTAATTTGACACTGATGGGTTTTACCTTGGAAAGAACTAAAGTATGCAGAAAGGTATTGAAGGCTAGATACAGAAAATGCAGAAGGTATTCAGGTATTGCATTACCAACTGGTATTTACAGATTCTTATAAATGCATGAACCATGAGCAAAATAAAAGAAAAATAAGTGGATTGTAGAGAAAAAAAAAGCTGAATGGAAAGTTTCTAAACTAGGATGTGCTGAGATGAGGGAAAGTTCTTAAAGTTTCAAGGGGATGTAGATGTACTGCTGGTTTTGAGATTCAGAATGCACAATTCCAATGTACATGTTTCATGATGCCATTGAATTTACTTTAAAGAAAAATCTAGTAATGATAATTCTACAGAAAGACATGGAGAACCTTTGCCATCTGAAGAGTAATCTTACTTTAGCTTTACAGGGAATAAACAAATAGAGGGTTTTTTTGTTAGATTAAACTATCTAATGCCTCTTCACGTCCCCCAGTTTGTTTTGTCTCTTTTCATGTGATCCAAAATCAAAAATCTGACAGTCTAGGGCCAGAAGTATCTTTATTTTCATATTTGATGATCATTTCTTTCCTCAAAGTCATGATGTTGTTCCCCTTATTTTGCTATCTAGAGGACGTACAAGTAATCAATATTATTCTAAGCACTGAATAAATAATCTATTGAGAACTATTTAACATGCTTATTTTTCATCTTTTTTTCATGCAAATCTCCCTTCTTAATTATACTACAGAATATAATCCCTTTGTTTCAGTACTCCACTGAAGTCACTAAAAGAAAACTGAAGCTTGCCGTTCTCCAAGAACAAAGTTATTGTCTTAGTTGCATTTTATGAGTCCTGTGAGTTGGAGTGGGTGATAAATCTGTTCTTGTAATATTAAAATATCCACATGTGTCACACTAGAATTTCTTTTAGTTGTCTGCTGCTGACTGACCATGCT
This sequence comes from Calcarius lapponicus, assembly GCA_039654755.1. Lineage (NCBI taxonomy): Eukaryota > Metazoa > Chordata > Aves > Passeriformes > Fringillidae > Calcarius > Calcarius lapponicus. Next base: position 13,567,826 of record CM077467.1, on the reverse strand, counting down.
ACTTTACCATAAGGAGTTTAGTTATTCCCTTCACATTTGAAAGTGCTGGTAGCTAGAATGAAGTTATGTCCTTTGGTTTTAAGCTTTGATTAAGAAAAAAAAATTCCCATCCCTACTCTTAAAGTACAGAGAAAAGCTTGAAAGACAGCAATGATCCAACACCCAAAATAGAGGATAAATTTCTACCAATGTAATGTTTTTAATTTCATTAGTTTGTTGGAATTTTTTGCACCTGATTCCTTCTGAATGCCTCAATTTGACATTGCCAAACAAAAGCGTGCTTTGCATTTACCATCAGCAGTGCTGTCCTTCACAGAGACTGTGCTCTTTTCCTTGCACTGCCTCAACAGGGCAGCTTGGTTTTAGCATGTGCACGTTTGCCTTTAGATAAATCATTGAGCTCCCTAAAGAGGGCTTTTCTCCCTCTGAAATGCAGCATGAGGCTAATGTGTGCCCCTGGTGCTCATCACAGACACCTGGGAGATGGTTCTGAGAGCTGCATCCATCTCCCAGGAGTAGCTTTGTTTGGGATCAATAGCAGTCCTGGTAATTAATTAGCAACCCAGGTAATCAGTACCTAACGTGGATCTGTCACACCCTTTGCCTCTGTCATTGAGTGGACACCCTGCCCTGCATGCAGAGTGACATTTCCATGAGGACAAGTCTGTGACGCTGCAAACAAAGCCCATGGAACTCCAAGCTTGAAAAGGAAAGCTAAGCTGTACATGCCTCTTTGGGACAGTTCCACAGCTTTAGAATAAAAACAAAAACACCCTAGAAATACACAAGATATGGGTTGAATTTGGAAGAGAAAAATGTCTTAGAAACTCTTCTTTGGTTTTTGCATCACCACTGGGTTGACTTGCTGGAGAGAAATCAGTAGAACTCAAAGCCTTATTTAATTTCCATAGAAATTTTTTACAAAATTTGGTGCTGTCCACAACTTTACACTTGAAGTCTAAATGCTCCAAGTTTAAAAATTTTCTCTTCCTTTGCTTGGAAATGCTAATCCTGCACTTATAACTTTCAGTATTCACTCATTACCAGTGCCACTGAGCCTAATTGATACCTTATAAACAAAAAATGAGCATAGCTACAATGGTACCAACTTCACTTTCAGTAAATAAATTATGTGTATAACTCTCAGCTACATAATACCCCATAAGCAGCAATCCCCAAGTGCCTTCCCTGCTGGGCAAGACTATTAATCCTATTTCAAAACAAAGTCACCTAGGGAAGATAGAGCTAACCCCAGAGAAGGCAGGTTCTAAGTGTATGCAATTGGATCTTTGTCAAACCATTTCATCCTTTCACTGTGTTAGCTCAGAAAAGTTAAGCAGGCAATCCCATCATCTCAAACTTATGGCCCACTGAACTCAAATATCTTCCCTTTATTCTGCTTATAAATAGCAAGAGCTTTATACAATAGAGATTTTAATTTTTTTTAAGCTTAAAACTGATTCTAGATTTTTACTTTAAGGCAGCCCAGTCAGCTCAAGATGTCATTGGCACCAAGCCACTCAGAGATATTCAAACCTCCTATGGGCTGCTTTGGCACATGTACAGTACGCAGTGTTTTTGTTCAATAAGTTCTTAGCATAAAAATGTAAAAATTAGGTGCTTCTGAGTATTATAATTTACAAAAAGGTTCTAAGCAGCTAATTCAAATAACTTCAGGATTAGAAAATTTATCTCTCCCAATGTTGAAGTGGTGAAATGAGCAATAGCTCATAAAGTAAAAGTACTGTTGGAACCCATTCATTCCCCTATGACCTTGTATTGGCATTGAACTTCAGCTGGCACTGAAATGCAGAAGAGAACCAACAGTGCTTACTGATGAAAAACATAATGAATGCAACCTGCTTTCTGGAATCTTTTGTACCTTGTGCAAATGTTCTGATTTCTCATTAATTCTGTTGCTTCTCTGTTAGTGCAAAGAGACTAATTTTTAATAATTTGAGCAGCTTTTTATATTGCCCATATAGCATGCTTAAAGTTTAAAAAATATCATGATCCTGATATAAATTCCACTGCTATTAAGCTGTTAATATCCAAAAAACTAATTTAAAACTACAGAACTCATTTTGACCTGCAACACTGTGAAAACTTATTACAATAGATAAAAAATTATGCCTTGAAAACTTCATCTGTTTTGTAGCCTACTGTAGCTGAAATAGACTTGTACTAAAAAAATTAATGTATTCAAACTAAAACTTAAGTGGCCCATTCTCATTTACTGCCTGGGGTAATTAGATTTTTTTTTTTTAGAGTTCAATTACATTTTTAAAATACTGTTTGTTTTCTTTCACTGATATAATGAAATGGGGATAAAGATCACCTAACGTTCCAGCCAGAGGGCTCTTTTAATACTGATAAGATGAAGAGCACGCAGATGACAGCAAGAAGGAAAAGATGGCTTTCTGTACTACCATGAAATATGCCAAATACATGACTAAGAAGTTGTTAAAAGGCAAAGAAAAATTGTTGAAACAAATTGAGTTTTAGGCTATGTGAGTATGCTTCACTAGGAACATCCTTATTATTTTTATAAATAGGAAAATATCCTAAGCTTTGAAAACTAAGATAACAAATGCTATTGAACAGGAAGATATTCTTAATCTCTAAAGACTTTAATTGGTGTCCATTAATTCCATAGCATCCATCAGGCTCTGTTTCCATACACTCAGCCAAATCTGGTTCACAATACAATTCATTTTATCCAAAAGAATAACAGAGGGGACTCATTTTACTGGTTTTATCAAATTTGGGTTAACATACTTTTACTGAATCAATTTACTGATTTGAAATGTTACATCACTAAGATTGTACACACCACACAGATCTCAACTGTCCTTGAGTTATGCAAAGGTAAGAAGTACATCAAACTGGTTATTGGTTACTCAGTGGAACAAAAGACAATAGGAACTCAATGGACAGCAAGAGACAATAGTCCTGCTCATGGTGGTTTTTGTTACCTATTTTCTATTTTTATTTGAATAGAGCACGGCTTTGTGAGCTGAAAATAAACATAAACCCTTGAAGCTTTCACTATTGTGCTAATTTTATCTTAATGTCTGTTAAAAATTTAGTTGCTGATCATGGTCTGTCATATAATCAACTAAGGAAACTAAAATTTAAAGCTAGATGCTAGTTTTTAGCATGGAACAGAGCTATCATTTCCAACAGAGTCAAATGAAAATGTGCAGAATGATAGAAAGGGAAAATGTCTTTAAAAAGACACTAATGTAACTCCCACAATTTGAATAATTATCTGTAAAGTTAAATACATTTGCATAAAATATTTTTCTTTTAATGGTACCACTGAGAAATTAATAGCTGTATAACTTTGGTAATGTTCAGAGACAGCTGTGCCTGTGATCTTGCCCCTTTATGAACACTATTAATCAACATAATTTCTGACACACATACCAAAAAAAAAAATCCAGAAGGCAGTTAAAATTTTTGGGCCTTTCTAAAATATATTTACAGTAAAATCCACTCCACATCAATCTAAGAAAATCAGTGAGTGTTGTATGAAGGAGACACAACTCTGGGGTTTCTGAAAAGTGCGTGAGTGACAAAGGCAGGGGGAGATTCCCTCCATCAGTGCCTTCCCCAGCTCAGGCTGAGCTGCACCCTGTGGGATTATTCACCTTTTGGGCTCCTGTTCCTACTTGTCCCTTACAACTGGAGGAGCAGCTCCCACCAGCCTGACTGAGCCCCCACAGTTTGTGACACACTTTAATAGCCCAGTCTCCTCTTATCTGCTCTTTCTCATCAGGAAACATTTATTGGTATAATAACTCATATTATTAGAGTAATTAATTGGGGCTGACAAGACCTTTCAGGTAACAACAGTTGGCTTTAACTGCATTTACTGACTCCCTTCTACATTACTTTGTTGGCCTGCTTCAGAAGTGTTTTGAGTAGAAACTACAAAGATAATGAAATGTCTCTTTGGATATTTATGGAGATGTTCTGAATGTGTAATTAGGGTTTTCATATAACCTTTTTAGGGTTCCTCAAGAAGCTGGATCCCAGAGAAGTTTTTTATGGGCTTAGTCCTCCTACTCACTCAAAAACACACTGCCATAGTCACACCCAATCACCTCACCTACTTTGCTGGAAATCGAGAAAAATAAAAAAATGAACCATTTCTCCAATTAAAACTCAAGAGTTAAAAAGAAGTTAAGACAATCATAATCATATCTCAGACACAAATTTTTTCCCCTCTAGAAATCTGCTTCAAAAACTAGGCAAAACTCTCCACTGTTCCTAGCTTTTAATCTGCTTTGTCTGTGCTTGGGTTTTCCAGATCTCTCTGTGGCCAATGGTTCAGCTTTTGAAAATTGTCCATATGTTCCTGTGTTAATTGTTAATATGTTTATGCTAACTCCTAATGGTTAGGTTTCCTTATGTGCACTTTCTCCAGCAGAAACTTTTCATCAAAGCTGACTTAAGACAGCCCAGTGATTACAGGGTGTTAGGCACACAGGTGGGTGCAGAAGCCCATTGTAAGCCAACAGTTACAGTCAGAAAAAAAGATTATATTAATGAACGTGGATTTCAGTATGGAATCCATAGTTCACCTTCAGAACCCTGTAATAACTTGTAAAACTACGTTTGTTCATTTACTCATATGCAAAATTCAGGAGGTATAAACAATGTGAAGTAAATCACTTGCAAAAAAAAACCAAAAAAAGCAACGACAGGAGAATATCCAACTGAAAAGGCTCTTTTTCTTCCAGGCAACAGTATTCCTTTAATCTAAACAGTCCTCCCTAAAACAGAGGGGTTTTCCTATTTTATTCAATTCTATTTTGTGGGTTACAGCAACCTAGCTCCAACTTCTGATAAAAGCGAGTTTTGCAAATATGTTGAGGATGAACAAGTTGCCAAGACTTTGCATCTGATCTTGTAACTGCAAGACTAAATAGCTGCAAGACTAAAAGCCAAACTGACAAACTTCTACCTACGGAAATTACTCGTTGGTTAAGGCCAAAATATCCCCAGAACTCTGCATTTCAGAGCTGTTACAAAATGACAGATGTTATAAGCAGTTATGCAGGTTAAGCCAATCTGATGACTGAGCCAGGTCAAGACTCTACAGCTATCAAGGAACCTCTCTCCGCTGCCAGGGAACAGATTTCCTTTCTAATGGACAATGCTGTTAATTTACTTGTAGAAAGAAAGACTCCAGTAACCTGAGACACAATATATGCTGTTTAGATCAAATAAGGGGGAAAAAAGCTGTAATACAACCACTACAGCAGCAATACAACCACTGCTGCAGTATGCATTCCCATTGTCTAAAAGATAAATAAAAGACACTAAAAACAGCCTGGGATACTCTCTGGGAGTAAATGCAAATGATTTTAATTTTTTTTGCACAACCTGAACATCTACCTAAATTATTAATAAATTACGTCTGTGTCATTTCTGAGTGCCAGAATCCCTTTCCTGTATGCACAAGACCCCTAAGGTAGATTGCTTATTCCAATTTCTACTCTTAATAAATACTTTCCATCCTAATGTAATTTCATGTGAACTAGAATGAAACTCAGATCCTTTTGCTATTACTGACACAAAAAATTCAAGATGCCCACTGATCTCTGTCCCTCTCCCAACAGGATCAAAGTTGTCAATTCAGTTATACTTAGATGCTTTAGTGTTCAAGTCATGTGGGTCAAGCCAAAATTTTTAACTTGCCTGTTAAATTCTTAATTTAACACAAAAACATTTAATGAACACTGGGGCTTTTCACTTTTCAAAGGTTGAACATAGTAAAATACACACTGTCAAGTCTAATAATGGGATAGTACTACTGAAAGAACACAGTAAAACTTCTATTTTACTTGTAAGACTTAATGTTTCATTTAAACACTTAGTCCATTTGAAGATGTAGAAAGAGCGTGAAACTAAGATGTTTATGTTAATGTATTTTGCCTGATAATCCTGTTTATATTTGTTTACAGTTCAGCAGCACATTAGCAGTAAAGTAGAATAAACATCATAAAGTGATGGTAAGACTTGACTGCCTTAGCACAAATAAGGAAAAGGGTTCACACCACACTGAATTTAGATTAAAATCTCTCAATGTAGTGATTTTCAGAAGTGCATAAATGCAGACACAATTAGAAAAGGAAGAATAGATCCTAAATTAGCTCTGTGAATTCTGCATGTCTTACTCTTCCTAATGCACTACACCAATAAACTGTTAGAATAACCATGCTGGTGCCAAGGCTCCCATTGTCCTTAATAAGCTTTTCCATTTACAAAGCAAGTGCAGTCTAATGCAGGCAGGTAAAGGGGAAAAGCAGAATACTTAATGGAAAGTGTCAGTTCTGAAGGAGCAGAGCTATTTCTGGGTCCACCAGGAAAACCAGTCCTGCAATGGCCAAACACAATAATTAATATCATCCAAAAGCCAACTGGCAGGAGAAGTTCAATAAGTTTTACCTCTTAATAAAAACCTCATTAGCTTGGCTTGCCTTCTATTATGTTATTTTCACAATTCCCATCTTAAGTCATTGTCCTTCCCCTGTATTCTCTGGGTTACTCAAAATTACAGTTCCACTGTGAGACCTCAACAGAAATGAGGAAGCCCTTGCATTTCAGGCACAATACAGAGGCTTTTCTACTAATCCAGTCTTTGACAAAATTATTATATCATTTATATGCAACATTGTGAATATCTCCAAGGAACCACAGCATCACTTATTCACAAACTATACTGTTTGATCTTTAGGAAATGTCAATGTGATTTTGGGGAACTTACACTGCTGTGTCAAAAACTTGGTACCAAAATTTACCATAAAGTCTGGTTCAGTATTGCAAGGAAAAGGTGAGTATAAGGTTACTGTCACACCAGACCCAGCCTCAGCTCCCTGCCATACTTTTAATTCCATCACACAGCTTTGTAATGGAAAATAAAAAGAACTACATCAGTAGCTGTCTCCTGAAAAGGAGCTTTTCTCTTTCTAAAGCTAAAAACCAATTAGCTACCACCTACCACAAAGATGAGTTTGAAGAAAAATCAATCAACATGTTAAAATATAAAACAAAATTTGGGAACTTGATGATCAGGAATATGCCACTGATCGGAAAGAAATCACCAGTGACTAAACAAAAAAGATAATTTTACTACACAATGTCCAATAATTATTTTGGTCCTTTTTGTCCCTCATTTCTTAGATTCTTTCTGTGCTTCTGATTTAGGAAGAAAAATTGCAACTACAAATACACACCAAAAATTCATCTACAGACTGCTTTAAGCATTTGCTATGATTCAAAGGGAATTCAGAGTACTTCAAAAGTCTGTTTTGATTTCTTTATTACTATAATGCTGTACCAAGACTGCACAAGTGATGGTTCCATTGGAATAATTATCCTGCAATAGTAAGTTGAGTGACAGAAAATGTGTATTAGAGAAAGAATGCTGATATTAGGCAATAATTACTGTAGCAAAATCGCTTAAACAACAGTTGTGACAAATTAGGTATAACTAATTCTATGTTCTCCCCTGATTTTAGATATAATGAGACACAGCTGAATCCTGCCCAAAGAGATGTCAGTTGCCCTCTTAACAGCCAGTGTGAGGTGAGGCATCATGGTCTTCCCCCCAAAGTTACCCAACAATCACAGTATCCCTACATCCCCCCATATCATAGGAAACCTGATGAATACCCTGGATGAGAGGCTTTTGCCTTGGTGTGGCTTTTATTTTCCATTTAGCAAATTTAATTTGGGGGTTTTCCTTTTTGGGTACTTTTCCATTGATCTTCAAAACATGGCAAAGAACTTAAGAACGTACAAGCTCCATTGCAAACATTATGGGGTTTTACCAATACCCTGTTTTTCCCTCTCCTGAAAGAAGATACACAGAAATACCTGTAAGAAACTACAGTTACAATGGAAGTCCATTTTTTCCCCCATCGCTTTCTTAAGCGACATTTAGTCATCCTTCCTTCCTTCTGGGTATTTGGAAGCTCATGATTTAAAAGGAAACTTATGATTTAATGTTAAACATGGCAGTTCTGGAAACTAAAATCAAAACAGGTCAAAGTTGTGAGTGGTAGCACTGTCAGGAATCATTTGACTACAACTTAGGAAAAGACACTGAGTAAATATACCTGATAATACTAGCAATTATAACAGTGACTTTCTAGAAATAAACTGGTAGCTATAGGCCCTTATTCCACACAAACATAATTTATCAATTAACTAAACTGCACAGAAGTCCAAGAAGCAATTAGAGAAAGGACAAAATAAAAGGACAAATAAGAAAATATGTCCACCACTATCCACATTATTTTAATGTTATTTGGAAGTTCAATATCCCCCAAACCTCACTTTGCAATAAAATCCTACTGTGCTTTTTGGAATATTGAGTTATTTATATCACTGAAGGCCAAGTAACTTTTTCTCTACTTAATACAGTCAAAAAGAATTTCAACAAAAAAAATGCGCCATTCCAAACTGCTCAGAAATTGCACTGTTACTGACCTTAAACCACTGAAGTCAACCAGTCAAATCAGATCTACAAACAGATAAAATAAGTAATATTTCATAGATAAATAGATAAAAAGAGTAAATAATTCTCATTTTATATAAAGCTCCATCAGAAAAGTCATTCTGACTTCTGACAGAAGCAGGTGTTGACATATGTGGTCAATGCATTAAAAGGATTATGCCAAATATTCTCTGCTGATGCAGTGATTGCAGGAATTGAGAGTGAAGAAGGCAGAGCAAAAATTATTTAATCATTGATTTTCTACACATAGAATTTTCTGTATTATCAGCTAATTTGAGGGAGAGAAGCTCAAACAATTGGCATGAGAGCATGAAATTCCATAATAGTAAAGTAAAAAGTTTCAGGATCAGATCTGTTTGAAAAGCAACTTGCTGCATAATAACAGCTTAGTCTAGAATTTCAGTCATGATTTCAGGTTCAAGAAATGTTAAGGCTCTTTAAAGAAAGGGAGAATCTTAAAAGCACTCTATGAGGAGTACACAAAGCTCAAAAAATGAGGATCACAGACATTAAGAATAGTCTGCATTATTGAAAGCTTTGTAAAACAAAAATTCAAGAAAACAAATAGCTTTTAATTGCTAAAGGACCACCTGTTTCCAAAATTAAGCCTGTTTCATTATGAGGGAAAAATACTGAAAAAAACCAAAGAATAAAAATTTCATGATTAACAGAACAGAGCTCTGAAAAAAATACTCTCCTACTTGTGAAATGTAGCAGCTTTTATTTTTAATTCAGTGCTCTTCAGATCAGATCTTGGGGCCTAAAGCAGCAAAGAGAGACAGGAAAAAAATGGATAAAAAAAGTTTGCACATAGCTACCTCAATAATTCACCATCAGAAAACTCCATTTGCTGTCTCCTCTGACTCAGATGGGACACACAAACTCAGGCCCTCAGATCAGCTTGGCAAAGATTTCATGCATCTATGTTTAGTTCTATATTAAGATGATCAACACTGTGCTACTCCTTATACACCATATGCCATTTTCAACACATCACATTAATGCTCTGTGCTTGCTGTTTCATTTCTTTGCATTTAATTTGTGGCCTTTGTCTACAGGAGCTGTGTACAGAAATGCAAAGGCCGAAGGAGAGGTGAGGAATTGAGCCCTGTGCAAGCCAGACTCCAAGGAGCAATCACCAGGGCAACAGCAGCTGCCTGCATCCTTCAGGGGAGCAGCAGCCCTGGAATGAAGGGACCCAGCATAATTTATCTGACTCATAGGTATTTATATCTGCTCATTACACACCAGAGTCTGCATCCTGTTTTTACTATGGAAAATAATGGAGGGTAAAATACAGTCATTGGTAAAAAAAATCCAAAGTTGCAAATCTGAGGTTTGAGCTAAGATATTAGATGAAGTGGGATACACGAAAAAAGTATTTTCAAGTCCTTAGGAACAATATTTCCTATTGTACATGTTGACTTCTACCCTGAATGATTTAATGTAGGTTGATCTGCACCCATGAACTCCTAAGACAAACAAAAATACTGACTCACAAATTACTTGTAGACACTATTAATGATTTTCTAAAATACATGTTATTGAGTTTACCAACTTTCACACTATTAATTGCACATTCAAGTAATTTTTTTCTTTAAACTATAGTCTGTGAGCTAATGTTTCTCTATTGCTCTACATCATCATTTTTGACAGCTCTAAGCACAGCTCACACACTAATCATTTCCCTTAGTTTCTCACCCTCTGTTGTCACTTTTTATGCTCAATGTAAACATCTTGTTTGACAATTATTTTCATAATAGTTATTTTATTGGAAATGTCTTTTTTTCCCCCCTCCACAATCTCCTAATTTCTTTTGCAAAAGTTTCTCAAAAAAGAATTGCACTGGTATCAAGGCATTAATTGGGTTTTTGGAAGCAGTTAACTTGTTAGTTAGTTTCAGTATTCCTTAGCATTATTCCTTCTGATTCAGGTCATCACACTGCTGCTCTCTGCTGTCCATAAGAAGAATCCACATGAAATTATTACAGATAAGGCATTCATTTTAGGCTCTATAACAAATGTATGTACACTGGAAATTTTTCAAGTCTAATTTTGCTTTCTTACAAAAATCAAATCTAATTGTAACTGGCAAGAAAAAAAAAAAACAAAGAAAATCCAAGTAATTGCAAATACCATGAGTAAAACATGAGAAGAATCAGAGGGTTTTGCAAAGCAGTTGCACTCACACTTGCATTTTGTACAGACTATGAGATACATGCTCACCTTTAGTCCTTAATTCTTTATTTTTGTTTTACCACCACCTGATGAAAAATTCATTCAATGAATCCTTTTCAGTATGTAATGAATGGATAATTAGATACAAATTTCCACACTGTAAGTGGTCTCTGCATGGGCTGACTTCAAAACAGTACAGAGAATGTAGTTGTCACTTAATAACAGTTTGCATATTTTCCATCATGACAAGACAGAAAAGGAAACTTTTAAGAACAAGAAATCCTGAAGCAGCTCAAAGATTTAACAATAGAAGATGAAAAACATGGCAATGAGAAATCATTGCATGATTTTTAAATTGGATGATTTGAAGTCATTAGAATGAATACACTTCCAGGACAAGAATTCTTCTAAAGAGAAAAACCTTTCACAGTAATAATTTATATTGACCTATGTTCTTCTACCTACAGTTTAAGAAATGCTATAAAAGAAACAGAAAATAATTCTTGTCATCTGAGGGCACAATCCATGACAGATGTAATTGTGTGAATACATGTATCAGGTCAAAACCCTGTACCTGATACATACACAGCAACATTTGTGAGAACAGAGGTTTAGCCTATAATAAGAAAAAGGATGCAACTGAAAACATGAAATTTTGCACCAAGTGGGCCTAGATGTTCCACATTCCTATGACATTATTCTCCTGAGGTTCAGTTTACTCTCTCCCTTTTCCTCTACCCATCACTTATCATTTCACTTTAATGGTATCACCCACGGCCTCCTGAATAAAACCCTTCAGAATCTTGAAAATCTCACAGTTATGCCAAATTATATGTGCAACACCAAACAGATGCACAGCTACGACAGATTTTGTGAATCTATTTTTGCATGAGTATATCAGAGATATTCTGATTTAAAGTTTGGCTGCAAACACAGTGAGCCTATTTAGATTTTAGCCTCTTGCTCCAAAAACCCCTTCATCCATTTTGTTTAGGATGCTTCTTCTGTTCCAGTTCCTGATACAATGGGGAAAAGGGCCTCTATAAACGCCTGAAAAACACCAAGCAAAAGAACTCACAAATACAAATTTTTCTGACAATAGCAGCTGGATTGTCCCCAACACATGGATGGGATTAGTCAGTCTTCCAGGTGCTCATGGCTACAAGCAATAAACAAAACTGTCTTAATTACGATTTAACATAAATTAGGATTAGCATACCCAGGAAGGCTTAGTGGGTTATCAGCAGTGTGCATTTTACCTAAGCTTGCATTTTGTGTGCTCTCAGTTATACCATCTGTTTATCTCCTCATGTAGGTTGACTCTGACACAAAAGGATTTCATGACAGGTAAGGTGGGATTTCTAAAATTCTGTATAGAATATAAGCCTAAAAGCATTACCACCCAAGCAGCCATGTACTTCATACAGCATGTGGGATTTATTTTAATTAAACTGTTTATTTTCAATTTAAATGCCTAAAAATGCCCTTACATACTTTGAAGAAAATGTTCCCCAAGTAGTGGTCAATACCTGGGACTATTTCCAGAAATATTCTGTTCTCATTTTGTTTTTATGCAACATTCTTGTGAAACTTGGGCTATTTTCACACTTGATATTCACAGCATGTACTTATTCAAAGAACTGTATTCATAAGCAAATTATTAGGGAAATTAAAAAAAGGACTTTTCTAGTGTTCATACACCTGTAAATGACAAATCTAAAACACAAATATGTTTAATAATTGCTCAGAAATATTCTGGGTTTTTCTCTGTTTGCTTGTTTTTGAAATCCTAATGCACTGAACTTTTATTGTGGAAAATTACTTTGGTAGGTCTTAGAATATAAATTCTTGTCAATCCAGAGAAAAATATCCACAACATGCATGTCTGCACAGTGGAGAAGGACATGAAATACAGGGATTTCAACTCATCCCTATGTCTGACCCAAGACTCACCTCTGCATCACCAAAAAAAACCCATTCCCCCTCTAAGTTTGGCAATTTGCTTTTCAGTTTCCCCATTCTTGCCAGATTTAGGCAAGATATGATGAATGGCTTTGGCAGAGCTGTCATCAGCAGGATGTTAACATTTCCACATGAATATCAGCAACTCCAGCCCTCCAATAACACAGAGCCACAGAGGAGAACAGAAAGCCATGGAGAAGTCAGACCACAAACAGCAATTCCACATTAGGACTTGCACATGAGATCTTGTGCTTTGGAAACAAAAACCCACACGTGCAAGGTTGAAATTAAAAGTCAATCTGAAGTCTTTATCTCCAGAGACATTTTCTACAAATAAATCATATTTTAAAGTTCCTTCACACATTGAAAAATATTCCAGGAAATTGCCAAGAAAGAATTTGATGCCAGCAGAGTACTTCCCATGACAATACTCAAAAAAATCCATTACATTTATTGTGTGATAATTCTTCCATATTAGAAAACCAGGACAAATGTGTTGTGAAATCTCTGTGAAAAGAAACCATAAATACTAAAAAATCAATACCTAATTCTGGTAAGGCTGGAAAATGCTTTCAACACTCTCATGGTTAAACCCCAGATGGCAACTGAGCCCCACACAGCCTCTCAGTCACTTTACTCTGGTGGGCTGGGGAGTAAATAAAAGTAAAAAGAACCACATGGTTTGGGATAAATGCAGTTTAACAGGTGAGGCAAACCAAGGGTCTGATTGCCCACTTCCCATGGCAGGCAGGGGCTCAGCCATCCCCAGCACAGCAGGGCTCCATCACCTGGGACAGTGACTTGGGAAGGCAAACACCATCACTCCAGACATCCCCCCTTCCTGCTCCTCCCCAGATTTCCATGCTGAGCTGGTGCCATATTATGGGATATCCCCTGGCTCAGCTGGGGTCAGCTGTCCTGGCTGTGCCCCCTCCCAGCTCCTTGTGGAGCCTCTTGCTGCTGGGGTGGGTGAGGAGCAGGAAAGGCCTTGGCTCTGTGTTAGGGCTGCTCATGATAACACAAACAGCCCTGAATTATCAACAGAAATCCAAAACATAGGCCCATACCAGCTACTATGAAGAAAATTTAGTCTATCCCAGCTAAAACTAGCAAAAATCTTATTTAAAAATGTATTATCAGCATAATCAATAAACTTCAAAGGCAGTTTTCTGATTCAGAATAAAAAGGAAAAGCAAATAGAAGTGTTTTTTAAAAAGGGGGCTTAAGGTTGTGTGGAGGTGAGTCCTAGCAGTTTGGACCCTTGCCTTCCATCATGAATTCTATTCCAGGAAAAAAAATATACTCCAGGTACCCCATTTTTATAAAATTATGCTGTACAACTATTAGAAAAAGCCAGAAGATTTAGCATGCAAGGAAATACTCATACAGGGCTTAAAATGTTTCTAGCTTCCAGCTATTCTCCCCACTATCACTGTGCCACAGTTCCTGTTGTACTGATCCCTGACCCAGGGTTAGGCACCTGATTTTTGAGGCACTGCTGGTGCACTTGGGGCTGCAGTGATGCAGAGGGGATTTCATTGCTCTCTCCATCACCTGACCTTAGAGGTTTGTGAAAGGGGATGACAGCAGAGCAAGAAAAATAAAGAAAGCAACGGACAACCAGGTCTGTCTGAGAAAAGATAAGTCCAGCAACTCCATGTGCACAACATGTACAGTAAGGGGTGATTTCCTTTGTTTTTTCAGAACGAGTATAACTAAAGTAACTAGAGAGGAAGCTACTGAATTGCTTCTGCCAGATGTAATGAATTAATAGTTTGCTCTTCCCCCTCTGGATTCAAAATTAATTCTTGGCCTATACTGGCATTTCTCTCGCTGGAAAATTTAATTTGCATCATTAAAGCCCTGGGTCTATTACAACTGACACAGATGGGCAACAGAAAAAAAAAATCTGTAGAAATTTGGTAAATTCGTTAATATTGATGATTCCAAGTATTATTCAAAATTCTAATTAAACACCAATAAGCTGCTTTAGCTAAAGAAAACCTTACATTAACACCAACAGAGACAAAAATGTATTTTACTGATAATAGATCTGACTTCTCACTTAGACTTTGATTAAGTTTAACCACATTAACATCAAAGGAATTAACTGTTTTCCTGAATATAGATCCTCTTTCTTAATCCACTGGTTCCATGGTGACATGATGACTGATCTTACAGAGCAAATACCTACCAGTCTCCAGATCCATTACCTGTGACAACACCAGCAGTCAATTACTCAAATAATTATGCATAAATTGACACACTTGGATTTGACATTCAGTTTTATCTTAATTTCTATAAATAGTAAAAATACGAGCATTCCCAGAGAAGCATGAACATTTCCTTAAATGACTGTGAGAAGAAAAAGATTGTAGTAGTGGTCTGACAATATTGCCACACAGCCCTGGTGGAAATCACTGTTTAACTACTTCACCATAATTAATGCTTTTCTGTATCCCTTCATATAAATTTCATAATAATGACTATAAGAAGATACACAAACAACAAGCAGAGCATGCATGATACATTTTGGGTACCTTGCACCAAATATAAAAATGTCTAGATGCAAAACAGATTTCCTAAAGAATTAACAGGCTGACATGAAGATAAGCCAGGCACACTAAAAGATGGAGTGGTTTTAAGCATGAGTAGGTGATATGAGGCTATCCAACATTTAATACAAGGCCACATTTTTATTTACACCTGAAAAGAACCAATTAAATTAATGTCCTGGAAACAACCACATGTAATAGTCCACCATAAATCTTTAGGCATTCTTGCATGTATTTTAAAGACTTTTCTTCTTCTTTGTTATTTCCAATGTCAGCACGATGGTTATTGCCTTCCCTCTCACAGTTCAGATATTGGCTGCACCTTCAGGACAGACAAAGGCATGATGCTGAATACTTAGATATATAATTTGAAATTGTCCATGCCCTTAAGAGCATTTGCTCTGGAATAACAGCTGGGTGTTGCTCATTTCCCCTTCCCCAAAATTTTTCCCTTCCATGTGCCTGTTGAAAGACTAAAACAAAAACATGCAGAGCAGCATGTGCTAAATATCCACAGCAAATCTTCCTTAAACTTAAAACAAAAGACTTGAGGCAATAAGAACATGCACCACTTAACATGGAAAAAATTCCAGGTTTAATCCCTTGAGAACTACTATCATTCTAGACTTACAGTTTAATTTTCTGGTTTGTTCACATTTATAGTAACCTTAGAGAGTCTAGAATAAAATCTTCAGTTTAAAAGAATGCCATCAGTTTGAAAGCAACTCAGAGTATTTTACCTAATATAAAAGAACAGAACTACAAACTTATTATTAATATTATTCAAAGTGATTGCAGTTTTCTGTGATTTTCAATTCTTTAATCTGGTTATGTAGTTGTACTTTGCAATGTTATCATGGCTAATAAAAATTAACTTTTCTCTGCAATTTCTTGGGAAGTTTAGTAGCACTAAGTGCTAAAAGCAAAGAAGGAAATGCTCATACACAGGGAGATTATCTGCAGTGACAATTCTGAATTTCCATAGAAGTATTTTCTTCTGTAACAAGGAACAGACTTCTAGAACTCTCCTAACAATACTGACATAAACCACTGAACTGGTGGGATTCCCAGTACTCCCTGGAAGACTCAGGTTGGTCAGTTGTTAATACAATCCAAGTCAACAAACAGGACTTATCAACAAAGCAGGATCTATCATACCACTGGGGAAAATAAGAAAGTTTTTTGAATACACTATGCACTGCTCCACAAAGTCTCAGTCCTCAGGTGGTTTTTGTTATTTTCCTAAAATCCACAAAAAATGCAAGGTATATTGTATTAATGATGTACAGCAACAGCACAACTGAAAAATAACATTACAAAACTAAGGTACAAAAACAGTCCTCCTACTTTAACCATGTTAAAAAGAGAAACATATCTTGGAGAAATTATCTCTGTTTTCTGATTTCAGTGCACAAGGCCAACCATCAGTGACAGCACAGAGCAGCCAGCACCTCCATGCTGGGTTTTGCCTCCGTGATGTCACAGAGCAGTTCCATGAAATGACAGCAAGATCCTTCCAGGGTGACTGTTCATGAGATCACCCCGTACCCGCCCACACACCTGGCCCAGAGTTCCCCTGCAGCACCATCAGGCGTGGAGCACAGCCCAGCAGCACAGGATGCAGAGCAGCTCCCGCTGGGGCAGGTCCCTGCAGCTCTCCCACGATGGATGCTGTGGTGCTTAAAAAGAAGGGCTACAGCCTCGGTGATACACTTGGAGAAGGCTCCTATGGCAAAGTGAAAGCTGCCTACAGCCACCGCCTGAATTGCAAAGTGGCCATCAAGATCATTGACAAGAAGAAAATTTCTCAGAATGTCCTGGAAAAATTTCTCCCCAGGGAAATGGAGGCTTTGATGAAACTGCACCACCCCGCAATCATCGAAACCTATGAGATTTTTGAGACTTCCTCTGGAAAAGTGTACATCGTGATGGAGCTGGGGGAGAAGGGGAGTCTCCTGAACTACCTGAGCAGCCAGGGGGCGATGGAAGAGAGCGCTGCTCGCAGCAAGTTCCAGCAGCTGGCTTCTGCCATTCAGCATTGCCATGACTTGGACTTTGCCCACAGGGACCTGAAATGTGACAACATCCTTCTCGATGATTCTCTTAACTTCAAGCTCTCAGACTTTGGCTTTTCAAAACCCCTGTCTCGAGATGGAAATGGAAGAACCATTCTCAGCAGCACCTTCTGTGGGTCTCTTGCGTACTCAGCCCCGGAGCTGCTCGAGCATATTCCTTGTGACCCCAGGATTTCGGACATGTGGAGCCTGGGCATTATCCTGTATGCAATGCTTTTTGCTTCACAGCCGTTTGACAGTTCCAACGTCAGGGAAATGCTCCAGGTTCAGAAACAACAGAAGATTCCCTTCACGAAGGCAAAAAATCTCTCTACAGACTGCAAGAACCTCATTGTCCACTTGCTCCACCCTGATGTGTCCCAGAGGCTGCGCATAGATGAAGTTTTGAGACATCCCTGGCTGCAGAACCCAAAAGTCACACGCAGCCTGCGATCCCCAAACGACCCCAAAACCAATGGCAAGAAAAGCCCCAGAAAGAACAGGACGGAAAATCCCATTTTGCGTAAGTGTAAGGAGTGGAGGAGGAAATCAGATTCTCTTAAGGATAGTTTCCTTTAACAGGGCCACAACATTGGCCTCACCTGTGAACTGCATTAGTTTAAACTCACATTAAAGAGAACCTGTCTGAAATTCCACGTGGCAGTCATGTCCCTGCTCTAAAATTCCACGTAGCAGTTGTGTCCCTGCTCCTGCACAGTGCTCTTGAAGTAGGAGCTTTAACACTGCCAAGGTCAGGACTGTGAAATATGGGGGAAATAATGAGGGAGGGAAGCTTTAGAACATGTAAACAAACTGCAGATGAGCACTTTCTATGTAATACTCGAAGGAGGAATGTATTTCAAACTTCACAATGCAATTTGCTTTTTATATATCTGAATATCAGACTTGGCGCACGTTATAACAATTTATAACTTTTTCAATATTCAGACTCTAGGATCTGCCTAGACATACTGCTTATGAATCAAAATTTAGCTGATTTTCTCTTTTAAATTTGAGTCTTTCAACAAAAAAATGTGCAATGGAAACCATTTCCCTATTCTTAAAAATTAACAAGGATTACAAATCCTTGTACCATAACACAGGTTTTAAGTCAAAAGGAATGGGGGAAGAGTTTTCATTAATTAGCATTAATTAGGAAGGAAAATTTTAAAAAACCACACATCCAAACATCAGCTGCCTTTTAACTGAAACTTATTGGCTGAGCAAAAGACATGCATGAATTATTTTTTCTACAAGAAGAAATACTATGTTAGACATTAAAAAATAAAACATATACCTTCAATGCTATTGTTGTTTACCCTAAAACTTAAAAAATAATGTTAACTATTTTATTTGCATTACAGTCCTGCAAGGTAAAAGCCTACAAAATGAGAAGTCTCCTGTCCCACTGGTGTAATACATTTACCTCTAGGTCCCACAGGATTGATTCAAATGGATAAGTTATGCAAGCACACATTTACAGTCCAGCCACTTCCTGCAGAAAAGCATCAAAAATGTCATGTGGGTAAAATCCAATCCCAGTGGAGACTTTGGGAGGTTTATTACTCAATTCTTTGGTACTCAAATAATTGCCTGTCACTAAAAGTAAAGCAAAACAAATATAATTTCATGGGTCTGCTTGCCAGATACATTTGACCAACTATCGATCTATGAGGGTATTTATCCAACACCTGAGGATGTTGTGCACACAAATGATGACCTACTCATCATTTAGTATTGCTTAGAAAGGGTCAGACTACTATGTCTAACTCTTTATAAAACAGAGATAAAGTCAAAGTGCTACTGAAAAGCAGCAAAGTGTCAAAAAGTACTTTAACATGCAATTTGACAAGACAAAAATTATGTTTATCCATTATTTCACCCATTACTCTTTACAGAAAACCTGCTGTTCCCATCAAAATATTATGCTAAAATATCAAACATAAAATACTGCTATTGACAAACCCTTTATATAACAAAAAAGCTGACCATAATCAAAACTATTATTTCCATTTAGTAAATGTGGACAACTAAATCTATTCTGGGGAAAAAAACCTTTTTGCTTAATAATGTAAGAGATTATTTTTGATGCTAAGAAATCAAAGGCACTCTGGAATAATTACAAACCTTACTCTGAATAGTCTTCTGCCTCAGAGAGTGGATTAAAAGATGGATTGTACAAACAGCCATTCAGCATAGCTCTTACTATCCTTAATAATCCAAGGAGAGACAAAGTCAGATCCAGCTCTAATTAACACTCATTGCTCATGGCAGGAGAACATTAACATGGTACATTTCCACTGGCACATGTTTAGAAGTCACAGCCATTGAAAAGGACATTTAGACAAACAAAATGGAGCTTATGAATCCTTTGAGATAGCAGTTCAGTAGAAAGCTTAAAAATATAGCTTATTGTTATTTTGCTTTCATTGATTTAATCTGGGACTAGAACACAGTACTAAAAAGAAAGGTGAAGCCATGGAAAAATTTTTCTTAATCTATTTTAATTTTGCCACTTACTATTGCATTATCAAACACCAGATACAAGAGGAGGCAACATGACTGGAAATGATCACATGGGATGTGCCACAAAGAAGGTGTGACACCTCTTCCTGGTGTATTGGCAGCTCCTTAGGCAGTACAGGCACATTCTTATTTCCACTTCTGTGTCTGTGGCCAAAATATGTCTAAGTGCACAGCCAAAATCAAAAGATAGGACAGCTCCCTCACCCAGAGGCCTTTCCAGGTGATTTTATAATAGATGTGACCTGCTCTGTTCTGTAAATTTTATAAAAGAGAGCCTGACACGCATCTAAGGAGGATGGATTTTGCAATTCTGGTCTACTTGGGAATTCAGTTTTATTCCAGTCATTTTAGAAAGACAGGACATGCCATTGAAAACAAACATATATGAGTTCTAAAAAGCTTCTAGAGAAAGAGGACCTATGAACTGTATTGGTGAATGCCACAACAAAACAAACTAAGCGTACTAAAAATATAATTTCATTTAAATGCAGTAAATGGCGTAAAACGTGTCCTGCTATATTTCCATTCAAATGGCACTGGGTTTACTTTAACTAAAGATCATAGAATCATATATTTACTAAGGCTGGAAAAAACCTCTAAGATCTCAAGCCCAACCATTAAATCCACACTGCCAGGTCCACCACTAACCATGTCTCCAAGCACCTCATCTATGCATTTTTTGAAATCTTCCAGGGATGGTGATTCCACCACGCCCCTCAGCAGCCTGTTCCAGTGCCTGAGCACCCTTTCAGGGCAGAAATTTTTCTTGACGCGCAGCCTAAACCTTTACTGGCACAACCTTCCTCTTGGCCCCATTGTTTGTCACCTGAAGGAAAACACCAACCCTCCCCTGACTGGAGCCTCCTTCCAGGCACTTGTAGAGAGTAGTGAGGTCCCCAAGTGTCCTTTTCTCCAGCCTAAACAACCACAGTTAACTCAGCTGCTATCTCGTCAGATTTCAAGAGGAGTCAATACCACACACCTAGCACTGGGGAATGAAAATGGAGATTGTTGTAATCACTAATGTTTCAGATCAAAATTTAATTTGCACTTTCCTCTACACATTACAAGTGATTAAGTGAGTTTTAGAATCATCTTTTCCTTAGCCAGAAGTGTCCACACTTTCTTATCTTGAATCATTGGCACTTAAATTAATGGCTTTTATCTAACAGATACAGCAGTCATAATAAATATTTAAGATAACTATTTAAATTTTGGCTGTATTAACATTATAATGTAAAGAATCTTAATTTTATTTGCCTCGATAAATCAAAGATTAAACTCACTCAGACATTTTATCTTGCCTGCCCTTAGAATAGTTAAAGAAATTCACTTTAAATATGAATAATATGTCTTCATTTCATGAGCTGTGTTCATTTCCATAGATTTAGTTTGAAAATAAAATAATTTCTAGTACTTACTGGAATGCTGATAATGAAACTATTGAATTAATATTTTTGTCTCCATCTAAAAATCACTTGAACTCATTTGGAGGGGTTGGATTCTTGAAGGAGAACCTGCCTCAATTTATGCTCCTTGCTATGGCACTCAGAGCCACATGATCCATCACAGACATTCCATCAAAAAATAAGATTTAGAAAGTTACAATTTGTCAAAAAGTCTCAGTACTATCCCTTGAAATACCATGGATAATATTTATTGAAGTATATTTTAACACTCAACTTCACAGTGAAATTTTGTAAGATTTCTTCCCAATTCCTGCAAAGGTTTTTAGTTCAATGAGAATTAATTATTTTGCTCACACAGACACTGTTTCCAAAATAAAACCAATAAACATGATCATGATGGTCTCTGTATAGCCAGTAGAAGTGCTTCAAACCACAAAAATTCCAGTGGATAACTTTGTTGGTGGTACAAAAGGATGTGACTTGGTGGAATTGTGCAGAATTTGCATGCAGCACACACCAATTTAACTGAGAGCACAGTGTCCAGGACAGCACTCCGATCTCTTGGAGTATCATTACATTTTCCCCAGAGGCTGTATGTTTAATTGGGTGGCTGTGTGGTGTGTGCTGCCCCCTCCCTGCCCTGACAACCAGCGGGGCTCTGGCACCTCCATCCAGCTTCCTGGGGACTCTGGGGACAGATGGCTTCAGGGCAGCCAAGGGCTGTCTGGAACGGTGACCCAGACGTCTTGGCACTATGCAAATATCACTATCAGTCAATCATTTTATTATAAATACTGGACAGCCCAGGGCCCACTGAGCTCTCCCACTGGCAGTGGCTGCGCTCCAGGAGCTGCTGTTGAGTAGGGACAACTCTCAAGGTTACCCTCAAGGCTGGAAGGTTCCTTGCCACAACAGAGTCTCAGGGCTCCGATCAATAGTGTCCCAACCTTTGAAATCTTAGCCAAATGATACCAAGGATTGACTGTGTACATAAACTCCTCTGGACATAAACCACTGGCCAAGTCTGAGAGGAGGACTGGATCCAGCTGCAGCCTGAGACGGAGTTTAGAATGCAAGGAGTCCTTCCTGAACCTCCTGACTGAGTAGGAGTCTCCCTGACAGCTTTTTCTGACCTTGTCCTTTAGGCAGTAAATAGTCAAGTGAACCTTGTTGAAGCACTGTCACATTCACCATTTGATTTTGTTAACTTGCTATTTTATGTTAACAAGGTTTACTGCTGCTTGTCTCCAGTGAAGTGCATCACTCAGGGCAAGGTGCAGTGGACAGAGGGAACAGGTGAAAGGGGTTAACAGAGCAGCACTGGAGGGAATAAACATTGGAGGGAATAAACATTTGCTGATTCTTCTAACAGAAAAGGCAAGTTATCTGTTATGCCACTTGACAGCCTGTAAATGGATGAATGACTGCCTTTAATAGTGGTGATATTTACTGCCTCAGAAACCTAATTCCTTTGACCTGAACAGAAATGGTCACAGTCATTAGAGCTACATAAATACAGCACTCAAATCTTCTTGAGCACATAACAGTCCTATGAAAAAAATCACAAGACTATTCATAACACAAAACACAACCAGCACAAAAATTAATCTTTCAGAACCTGAGTGTTGAAAATTGTTCATGACAAATTTTAATGGACCAAAATCAAAGTTCATTCAAGTAATTTGGAGTCCTTGGTGTTGGTATTTACATCAGCACCTAAACCTTCATCTTATTTACAAAGATAATGCATATTATGCTGTTTTAACCAAGCAATTTCTGCAAGATGAGACCATCTAGACACATTAGGTACTTAGTTTACTAGACTGTGTTAGACACCTAAAATTAGCATAAGTCAAAAGTACATTGCAGCATTTAATGCGTTTATCTCACAATATCCTTGTAAAGAAGAGGAATAACATTATCTCAGCTTTACAAAGTGAATCTGAAACACAGGATGAATATGGAACTTATGAAACATATTAAGTATTCACATCCTATAAGCACTGAGTGCCTGATTACTGTTAAAAATCTGAACATGTGTTATACAGACTAAGCCACTGAGAAACAGAATCTGTGACAAAAGTGATTTCAATCAGGAGCAGTAAAGTCATGAACTATAGTAAACTATTACTGCTGCCTGTTTTTTCTTCCTTTGATGAGATCTAACTAAAAAAAAGAAAACAAAACACAAAAAAGCCCAAACCAAAGAAAACCCACCGATTTCAAGCATACTACTTCCATGTCTAGTTGAAATATTATGACTACAGCGTCTCTTTGTGACACACATCAAGCTATTCAAAGTCTTTCTATGCCAAAGAAATAACTTCAAGTCACTTCTGCCTAGGATTACATAAAATTCTAAATATTCCAACATAAGCAAACTTAAAAAAATTAGCTGAATTTTCTTCATGCTTTAATCATTAACTTTCACTCTACCAATACCAAGATAGAAAAATAAATAAAATGGGACTGGTTTGCTTGCTCTGCAGGATCAACTTGTTCTGATAGTTCATCCCTACCAGTCCCGCTCAACACCAGCAATCAGCTTTGAGATGTGATTTTTTTTAAATGCAGTTTAGCACAGAATCATCAATCCAGCAAAGTACCTGCCAGGATATATTCACCTGCAGTTTAAGAAATTTGTGTGGGTTACTCATAAAAAATTTCTCCTTTTCTGATGCAAAGCTATGAGCTTTACATTACCTTAAAGCATGGGCAAACCACCAAGGAACTACATATTCAGAGAGTTTTTAATGAATATGTATACATTAGTCTTTTATGATTTTCCTTAAAGGAAAATATTACATCAAAGCAAAGCTAGTTTGGCCTACTATAGATATTATTTCTTCTGTATACTTCAATGCACTTCAGAAACAGGTTTTCTTAGTAATAAATATTTCTGACTAGGAGAAAGAAACATTTAGTTCATTATTTTTCAAATGCTTTAAAGTAAAAAGGCCAAAATCTTATCTTGATTTCGTTAGACTATTGTGTTTTAAACTAAACAGTGATACAAAAAAATTAAAAATCACCAAAACAGAGCAAAATAATGTTTTCTAGAACTAGCTTCTTCCCTGTTTAGCCACAGGACCATGTGTACAAAAGAACTAGGAGTGTCTGATTCTTGTGCTAACTTCACATTACTGCTAGTTCTGACATAGTCCACAGCTCCAAGACTGTTCTACAGTATTGCCTCCATTATCTTCTTATTCTTTACATCCTTCCAAAGGATACTTTGCATTTCTGGGAAATAGTACAGAATTCATGAACAGTTGCTCAATAGCAGGTTGAACGCACCATATTGTTCACTGTTAAAAGAAAGATTTAAGAACAGTTCACAGTATGTTCTAGTCTTGTGTCTAGTGTTCTTTCCTTTTCATGTCCAGATGGGACTCCCATTATCCTCCTTTTTCTGTTGTATGATTCATCACCAAAGATTTCCCTCATGCACTTACTGCAGCAGGTGTTCTATCCCTTGACTGTATTCTTATGGAAACCTATGAGGGGAAATATTGAACCAAAAAACTCAATAGAATGGAATGTAAATTAAAATATTTTTAGTTTATTTTTTAGTGTATTGACAACAGATATTAATATTATTATACTGAACTATAGCAGAGGTCTCAAAACCTGATGTTGCTGAACAATAGAATAAATTTATTGTATTCATGAGTGAAGATGCCTCAAGCAACCTGTAAAAAAAATCCAAGCTAAATAAAATTTGGTTGCAGTGAAAAGGTTTCCTGTCTTGAGAAGATCCACTCTAATTAGGCTGCCTTCTGTGAGACCACTGTTTTATCTTCCTACGTGCTGTAAACTTCACATCCTGCCGTTACTGCCAGTAATTTCTGTAGGAACCACCACTAATGAATGCAAAAACAGAGCAATGTAGAGGCAGGAATCAGGAGGTATCTAGCAGGAAATTTCTGGCTATTCCTGTGGAAATTCAAAACTACTTTTTCCCCATTAAACTTGTTTCCACAGTTCTTAGGGGGTTTTTTTTTTGGTTTTTTTTTCAGTCAAGGCATAAATCTCCCCTTAAAGAAAAATGCAAAAACCAACAAAAACACAGTAACATTTCTAATGCCAGAGTTAATTGGCTAGTTATATTGGATTCATCCTAATTTCATATGTAACAGCTGCCTGCCTTTCTTCTCCCCTTTTTATCTAATGGATGTCAAAGCACATTTTCTACATAAGCAACAGCAGTTTTGGCCTCTGTTTACATGTTCTGTTGAAGTTGAGCCCTGAAGGGGCTGGGCATTGTATAAACTGCTTATCATCCCATAATTGAAAATATTGAAAAGTCAGAATTTGAACTACTTGGAAGTAATGCAAAGCAACCTCTTGATTGCTCCAAAATAATCACGCTGCATAGCCACACTTCTCAGGTCAGCTTTTGAAAGGGAAACAGCCACATGAAGAGAGCCTAAGCTCAGTCTTTACTAAAATCACCACAGTCAAGACTAGTAAACCTCTGTCAACTGAGACTTCCCTAGAAATTGCAGCCAATTAAACTCTTTCTAGAATTTCACCAAGTATGTGGGTCTAGAATTTCACTAAGTGGGTCTAGACTATCCACACTTACTCTAAAACAAAACCTTTGTCATCCTACCACCTAAAAAGAGGGGGGGGAAGTTAGCTTTGGAGCTAACATTTCCTTGAGGACGTGTCAGTGACACAACAGCAAGTTGGAGCCACATTCTCCTGCTGGACTCCCAGGTCTGATATTTCACAGGCAGCTGCTTTGGAAGCAGCTCCCTCTCCTTCCAGCCCACCCCACATTCACATCTAAGGCACAGCTAAAATGTAGGTACATGGAGGTGCACTAACTCATGTTGCACTCAACTACAAACACATTCGGATCTTTTGTAGAATATCTCAACATTTATTTGCAGCATAAAAAATTGAATTGTTCTTGATTTTAACCTGGGGACTTTACTCAAAACTGATGCTAAGCTTGAGACTAATTCAATATGACACAAGGTGGTGTCAGGTTGGATTAGCTTTAACAAACTACTGTATCAACAAAGGGGAAAATAAGGTAAAGATTGGATTTCCTGACCACAAATATTCTTTCTCCTCTTTAGTGAAATTGCCTGAGACAAGGAAATGTGTTGCAGCTACTGAAATGCCAAAATACACTTTCAGATAATCCTGCAAAATCTGCTCCTAAGCCCATCCATCAGTATTTGGAAATGCTACCAACCCCATGCTCTCCCAGGTAAACAGACCAAGGGAAGTCACCTCTGTTTTCAGACCTGGGGCTGGATGTTTGTGTAATTTTTGCTGTTTTGCTTTAAATGGAGAAATTGGCACTTAAGATGAAGTCACAAAAACAAAAATCACAGTTTTTAGTACAACAGCCAGCAACTCTCATTTACTTAAAATCCAAGAGTGTAACATTTTGCTTGCAGCACATGGCAGAACTTCCCATTAATTTTAGTAAAATCACACGTACATTAATTACACAGAAGTAATCCATATAATATTACCATTTTGCAGGTGAATTTGTATTTGGGGTTCACATTTTAAAAAAACTGCTAGAACAAGCTCAGCTTCATAGATTAAAAAAAAAATAAGCATATTATGTTGTTTACACCCAAGTCCATCTGGCACAGATGGCAAAAACAACCGCTGGATGAAAAAAAGCTATGTAAGAAATATAGGGGTTTTCCATATAAATAAATGCCACAAAGACAGTTAAATAGTAGTAAGTAGCAGGAGCTTCAGCAGTAGGAAATTATATGGCTCATGAAAGCCACCTCTGGTTTGCTATCCTCTAGTTATGTTTTACATTTGAGAGGAATCACAAAAAACCTTGTCAAGAGTAGAGCCCCACTCATGGACCCAATCTCCAACCCAGTTTTTCATGAGGTCACTTCTTCTAGTCTAATGTGTGCATCTAGAAAAATACAAGGAAAAAGGAAGATCAAACCCATAATAAAGTGCAATGGTCATAAATATTCTGAAGCACACTTCAAAATAACCACTAATAAAATTACACTTAAGTTTTATTTACAAAGTGGTTGCTTTAGCAACAGAGGGACTGAGCAACACTAAACTGTGGCAAGAACTGATACTACAAAATTTATATCCCAAAGGAAATGTTGTTGTTCCTCCTGTTCAAGTCCTCACTTTTGGTCTGTTCTGCACAGTTTCACAGATAGATGTGTCACTGTTTACCTGCCCACAGTTCAGAACAGGAGATCACCATCTGAACAGGCAGCTTTTCCTCAAACCCAAAATCTACTCATGAAATAAAATACTACCATAAATATGAATGCAGTCCAAAACATTTTAAATACAAGGGTAAGAAAATCTGTTTTAATAAGCTGAACACTTCAGGACTTACAAAAAAAAATCTTTCCTAAATATTAAGGGCTGCCATCACTGTACCTGTCGAATGTTTTCCAGGAAACAAACTTTCCATTCAGGTATAAACTACTACAGATCTAGAAATACTCAGAGACATGTTCCTGGAAAGTAGAAATCCCCAGCTAGTCAGTCACAGGCACTATTGAGTTTCACATTATTTGCTCATGGAGGCACAATTTTTCTCAGTTAAGCTGATGTTCCAGTTCACAGCTAAGGCAAAAGAAAACTGCTGGTAAGCATTCAATTCAAATATAGCAAGATATTGTTTCTACCAAGAACAAGTACTCCTCATAAAGCATATTAATGCCCTTTTGTATGGTTTAAAATCCAGAGAGAATGTCACTTATCTGAACAAGTCATATGCTGTCTAGTGGAAAAGTAGATATTTTCTTTTTTCAGGTCTTTAGGCTATTGTAACTGTACACAAGGCATTAAAAATCCAAAGATAATTTGATTTGCTCAAAAACAACTCAAAAGTACCACTGCTCTTCAGCAATTACTTTTGAGAGCTGAAGCAGGAAGAAGCATGTAATTATTTTCATCACTTTCACAGCTCTGAGATTTCCTGGTGTCAAGAGGGGCAGAATCACCTCCTTGGACCTGCTGCCAAGGCTGCTTTTTGGTGCAGCCCAGGGCAACTTTGGGCTTTCTGGGCTGCAAGGGCACATTACCAGGTCAAGGTGAGCTTTTCATCCCTCAGCACCCCAAAGTCCTTCTCCTCAGGGCTGCTCTCAATCCATTCTCTGCCCAACCTGTATTTGTGCTTCGGCTTGCCCTGACCCATCTGCAGGACTTGGCACTTGGCCTTGTGGAACTTTATGAGGCTCCCATGAGCCCAGACCTCAAGCCCATCAAGGTCCCTCTGGGATGGAATCTTGTCCCTCCAGAATGTCACTCCACACACCTCAGTGCTGCCAAACTTGCTGAGGGTGCCCTCAATGCCTCTGCCCCTGTCAGTGTTAAGCAGTGCCAGCCCAGCACTGACTTCTGAGGTCACCTCCTGCCACTGTTCCCCACTTGGACATCCAGCCACTGACTGCAACCCTGAGTGGGACCAGCCAGCCAGCAAGACATGGTTCATTTTAAAGATCTGTTACACTCACAAAATTGGGACTTATCAATGCAAAGTAAATCCAAAGCAATTTGGCAACTTTGTGGTTTGCTATAAAGAGTCTGTTTGGTGAATAAGCAACTGTTTCAAGGGTAGCACTTGGAAATGTGCCAGAGCAACAGATTTATTGATTTAGAATAATAAAAAGGCCATATTTAGATAATGGATAGATCCAATGCACTCCAAATTCATAAAAAGTGTTCTGCTTGGCTTCAGTAGGTTCTGCTTAAGGACATAGTTAAAAATAATACAAGGTTATTCATTGCAGCACCACGTAAGACCAAGTTAAACACAACCACTGCCTTTTAAAGGACAGATGTGGTGTGTCTAATATTGACTCTTCTACTCTCCATGGTTAGTGAGAGATGGTAGAATCTGCTATTCATTTTGATACTGAAATTAGAAAGATTATAGGAGATCATTTGGTCCTGAAGTAACGTAAGATAGATGTGGAAGAAAAATCTCTTCAAAGATGCCTGGCATTTCACCCATCCTTAAGGCTTAAAGAGAAGCACCTTTGCTATGCAGTGAGAAAGGAAATAGATTCTATTTGAGCAGAAAATAACAAGGATTACTGAAGAACTCGTGTTAGTCTTTCTCAGGATTGTTATCAGAAGATATTGTTAATATTGATTTTCAAGAGCCCCGGCACCTGAAAACTTGCAATCAGACAGAAGTCTGATTCACAGAACATCGTGCCACTCACAGTCTGCATGCACACACAAGTGCATGTAACATTAAACTCTTTACAAGACAAAAATCTCAAGTTTCAGTGTTCTTACGTTTATTATCCAACTACTAATTGTGCTTTATCTGAAATAAAATTGCATCAATGGGGATCATTAATTCTGTTATCTCTTTAATGAAGGACTCCACAGAATAATTTGATACTCTAGTTCAGAATACTTCAATAAAATTTCTTGCATGGGGACAACTACTGAAGACATTTAATAATTCCACAATAGCCAGCTTTACTGACAGCACCTTAAGGAAAAGTCACACAGATCTGTTTTCATTGATGCCTTGCAGTCAGAAAAGTGCAAGCATCAAAATGAAAGAAATTAAATATTACTCTTTTTGAACAAAATAATTTCAAAGATTAAAAATTAGATGTCACCTTGGACTATGACAGTAATTCATATTTTTCCCCATTTTCTCTTCAAAAGCCACATGCTATTCTATTAGATTTTTATTGACATTCAATCAATCTTGTAATAATGTGAGTGCATATGTTTTTTCTGTTTTGTTTCTACCCTTGAGCTTGAGTCATAGGGAATTTCTCAGAAATCATAAATATGCATTTCCAAGTTAGTACAGGACCCAGATCTCAAGGACATAAAAAAGACTGTTTGTTTTGCAAGTCTCCTTCCACTCTGTCACTAGAAGTAAAAGCAGTAGCATTTTGCTTCTTGAGGTAAATAAGGTCTTGCTGCTGACACAAAACATGGATAGAATGGACATAGGATAGAGATGTAGATCTGCAGGGAGAGAAATGAAGCACAGCAGTATGAAAGGACACTTGAGTTATCTTTCAGATATGGTTCTAAAACCTTCTCTGGTAGTTTACTTAGTTGTCTCTAAGTGGCATTCTTTACTTAGCCAGATTATCCCAGTGTTGATTACCAGACAAGAAAAGAACCAAGCTGCATACCAGATGTGAGAGGGATAATTATGCCATAATGAAAACCATGTTGATTGGAGGAATTATGGTAGCATTCTTCTGCTGTGGTTGTTTTTCCTCTTGTTACCTGGGAAAATTTGATCACAAGGACAAAGCAGGGAGGTTCCTATCTACTTTTACCTTCCCATCTGCTTTCTTTGAAAATGACAACGATTTGGTAAAGTGGGAAGGTTTCAACATTCTATCACTAATCCAAGATCTGGAGACTGACAAAACTGGCAGCCTAAGTGGAAAAGATAATCATTGCTGTTATCAGTGAGTTCTTTAGACTTCAAAGCAAAGCCTAAAGCACAAAACATGCTGGCTTAATGACAACCACAGTGGCTCCAACACACTCTGAATGTGAGAATGTACTGCCACTTTTGTAGCAGTCCTGAATGATGAATTCTTTCCTTTTTCTGAGGAACAGAACTGTTTCATGTACGCTTTTAGCTGACCTCCTCTAATTTCACTACTGAAGCACTTATCTTTCCCAATCAATAAATCTCAGAGCAAGACCTCAGCACTAATTCTACTGTCACGTGATGTTACAAAATACTTTAATCAGAGATGCTTTGCCCACAGATGATAAGACTCAGAATTCCATAAAGATGAAGCATTTAAATCACTCTGCTTTGTAAATTACAGCTGATAGTTTATCACTCTCAATGAAGCAGGAATCTTTACAAGTGAAATAGCCCAAATTAATGTATTGCAATACTTAGTGGGGAAATGAATGCAGGCCCTCTGTCCTGAAGAATAGCTAATTTAAATGTGTTAGAATCTCATACTCTGACTCTCCTCCCACTCTCAGTAATTTTGCTCTGGCACACCCAATGGATTTCCAAGAGATCACCACCAATTTACACCAGCAACAGGATTATCTGGTCCAGAGAGTTAGTGAATAGGTATTTAAAAACAGGATACCATAGAATAAAAAAGTTGTGCTAAAGAACGAGATTCTAAGGTGCATTGATAAAAACAAAAGGAACGTGAAATTAGAAATATATGTCAAAGCACAGTGGGAAATTCATAACAGTCATAATGAAGGTAGCATAGGTGTGAAGGGTAACCAGTTTATCCAAACTTAGAAAACCTTGAACATGCCTTTTCAGGGTCAGTACATTGCACAGAGTTACTGAATCCATTCAGAACTGACAAAGATGTCAAAGCAATGCACTTTTACATTGCTGGTAATAGTAAGTCTGAATGGAAAGACTCTATAAACCCCCATTTATACAAACCCCCAAGCTATATCTGGAAAAAAAACCACTACTAAAAGAAGATAATGTGACCCTTTAAGTTTAGAAATTACCTTGCTTTCCAAAAGTACAAACAAAGTCTTTGAGACCAGCTATCATGGGTTTCCATGAAAGGTTCTTCATTAACCTTCTACTCATACATAAAAATTGATTAACAAATCAACTAAACCACCTGAACAATAAATAAAACAAAATGTCCAACACTTGCTTTTGACTTTATTTTATAATTACTTTTGTACATTAGGAACATTGCCTGTGACATGGGATGCAAGCCAGATGAGGCAGACAGAAAAATGGCACAGCAAGAACAAGGCTTAAATACACAAAATGCCCTTCCTCAGTGCCTTACAGACAGAAGCACTCTGTACTGAGGAACCTCTCTCATACTGGAACCTGTATATTCCTGCATTCAGATTTCTCTCTGAATTTCAGAATGAATCACTGTGTTAAAAAAAGTATTTAGGCACAGTTGAGAAGTTCAAGGAACACTTCCCAGGTCAGATTCCTCATTATTTTTCCTTTCTTAATTCCTTTCATAAGCTACCATCCTAACTGGCTCCTGAAGAATTTCTAAAGCAGCACTGTAAGGATTCAAATGAAATTCAATTTTCTGTCCACTCTCATTATTATTCTGCAATCAGGAGCCTGATGTTCTCTGTCTATTTCAGGTACAACCATTCATCTCTCCCATTTCCTATCACTATCAGAGGCTATTCCAACTCTGTTTCTGTCTTTGATTATATTTCTGATGGTCTGCTCTGGGCACATAAGATGTTACATGAATTTTTATATTTGTACCGATTACACTGCATTGAGCACAACAATTTTGCTTTTAAAATTTGTAAACTGCTTCTGAACCAATGAGTAATAAAGTGGGTTCAGTTACCCAGAGGTTATTTCACTTCTGCATGAGTCTTCTCAGTTTTTGCTCATACAAAATTCAACTACTCTAACCAGAGAGTGTGTGAATATATACAAAGAAAAACTTTTACTTGGTATTGAAAAAGGATGCCAGTTTTGTAGGATTGTACAAAAGGCTGCATAGACAATTCAACATATTCACTGTGCAACAGAAATCTCTTTAACAACTACAAAGTTATATAATTCCTTTACCAAAAATGTACTGAAATTTATTTCTTGACAAATATTCTACTTTAGAATAATAATATTGGAGGTAGAACTTGACAAAAGTTATAAATCAGAGGTTGCATACTATAGTAATGATGTTTTAGATTAAAAATTATCCTTTTTATGTTCAATACTACAAAAGTCTTTATTAGAAATACACAGAGTTAAATACCTCTGAAAAACACCTTCGGTTTCCCATGGCTACTTTACTTTTTTAGGTTTAAAAGTGTGAAAGTCTGTATCAAGAGTCATGGCAATTTAGTGTTGCAGAGGCACCACTGACCATTAAAAATTCAAAATTTCAAAATCAACACAGCAAACAAAAATAAAAGAAGAAAATTATCTAAAAGTACATCTGACTCAGTGCTTCCCATCTCCTCTCATTCAATACAAAGAGTGCTTCTCAACTACCTGATCTTGTACTGCTGTAAGATGTGAGGAATGGACAATTGGTTTAAAATAGGTCACTGGGAGGCTGAGAAAAATTTGACATTTTTGGGTGTGGGATGGCACTACATGTTTAATATTGTATAAGATTACATGAAATAGTAGGAGATTAGGGATACCATGTTTAAAATCTAGCATTATATTTTTAAATATTTACTGTCTTTTAATTCCATATTTTAAAAACTCAAGAGTATAATCAAATGTAATTCTACACAGGATTTTATACATCTGTATAATTAACATATATATTAAGAGATTCTTTTTAGAATACAAAACTTGAAGGCCTAATCAGTAACCAGCAAGTGCTAATTACACAATTTATATTTGACAGATAATACTTTGAAAAGCACCTGATTTTCAAAGCACTGAAAATTGAAAGCACAAACAGACTTTCAAGTAATACATCCAGTATCAGTTGCATTTTTGTGAGGGATAATTATTTTGAATACACTTCCTTATGGGTATATTTGTGTGTGTGCATGTAATACTGAATGAAGGTAAATAAAACTAAAATTTCTCTGAAATATACTTTACCTCAGAATAAGCAAACATTTTTTAATGTTTAAAATTAACACAGTAGGTCTGGACAAAAATGTGCAATCCTGGTAAAAGTTTAGACTTTGATAGAATTCTCAGATTTGATATGTACGGAGGACTGTGGCATCATGCTTTTGCCACACACCAAACAAGTTCCACCACTGCAGAGCACCTCGATATTTCTGCCTATTTCTAAGGGCAAAGAGTTCCCTTTTAGTAAAGACTCAGTAATGAGAAAAGCCAAAAGACTCAAAGCTCTCTCTTTTTCACTCTTCCCCTGCTCCAGCTTGCTCTCCTGTCTCCCTGGGGTCATGCGTCCTGACAAAACACCCTCTCCAGCACGGGTTCCCTTTGGGTCACAGCCTCCTCTGGGCATCCCCCTGCTCTGGGGTGGGCTTCTCTCTCTACCAGGACACCAGCACAGCCTTCCCATGGCTCACGGCCTCCTTTGGGCACATCCCTGCTGCCAGGACCCCCCTGTGCTGCAGGGCACAGCTGCCTCTCCATGGCAGCACCAGGGGCTGCAGGGGAAACTCTGCTCCAGCACCTGGAGCAGCTCCTGCCCCTCCTTCTGCACTGACCTGCCTCTCTGCAGGGCTGCTCCTCTCACGCATTCTCACTTCTCTCTTCTCTGGCCACAGTTACTCCCACTCAGTATTTTTTCCCATTCTTACATATGTTACCACAGAAGCATTATCATCATTCCTGATGGGCTTGGCCTTGCCACCAGTGGCAGGTCCATCCTGGAGCTCTCATTGCCTTTGTCAGACAAGGGGGAAGCTTCTGGCAGCTTCTCACAGAAGCCAACCATGAAGCGCCACTCACTGCCAAAAACTTCCCACACAAACTCAATTCACCTTCCTTTTCCCACACGGATAATAAATTCCCTGCTTATTTTTCATTGGTATACTGTGGTAGTACTGGAACACTTCATTACAGTCTCAGAGACTGATTATAGAGATTAGGAAAATCTTGACCCTTGCAAATCAGCACAACTGCAGTGCCTCCATCCCTTTCACTACCCGATGAACCCTATCAAAATAAGCCTGTAGTCCATCATAATACAATTTATTATCCAGAGAAGGACATGCCTATTCTATGCTATTATAGGTGACATAACTCCACTAGACAAATTGTCCTCCATGGTTCCTTAGTGAAAAATGCTATAGTTCACCAAGCACCAGAAGTCTGTTTTACCCACCCCAAAATACAAGTTCTTGTTATTACCAAAGATAACTCTGCCAATAAGAAAACCTTCCTGGGAACTCTGAAGCTCTACAAGTGAGTACTGATAAATCTTATCTTCTATATTAAACATGAAGCATGTATCTCATTTTCCATATAATCCTAGACGAAGTATTATCAGTAAAAATAATGTGTTTACTCTCTTGATCCGCTTCAATGACTTTGTTACAGAGGTAAATGGCATCTCATAGGAAATTCTGAGCAGAATGCTGTGAGATTTCTAAACCCAGCCCTTTTAATATTCCTTTCCAAGTTTTTTCAGCAGGTAGGTTATTTCCTACCTTTTTACACATTAAAGTAGGCCAGAAACACGAGTCACTTTCAGCTAAACACTCATATAGGCCTGTGCACAACAGTTTGTGCAGCCTGGAGCCAGTACAAATGGCATGAAAAAAATGAAAACAGGGAATGTATAAAAGGAAGCCATTGTGTCTCATTGCACAAGCTGCAGGTATTTTGTACTCCAGCCCTTAAGGAATAAATTCAGCTTGAGTATATTGAAAGGACCCTGGATATAATTATCATGAATATGATGGCCTCTACCTATCAGACATTGACTGAGGACTTAGCAGGACTACGTATGCAAACTGAACCAAATGATACGAGTTTAATAGCACTAGGATATCCATGGCTGGGAGTGGAATCAAATGGAACAGCATCACAAAATAGGGAAATGCGGGGGGCTTGCTAAATTTACCTTTTTGTAAGTGTAGAATGTCAGCATTTGGAAACACATGAAACGATGCATAAGTTTCCTGGACATTGGAGTCTCTTTTATATGGCTCCGGTGAGAAATCCACACAGGAAATTTTGGTAGCTTTCTTAAAGCTTAAGAAACAACACAATGATGAGGAACATTCAGACTTTTTCCAAATTGTCTTCAGTCTTGCTTTCTCTGAATTTGCAACACCTGAATCAGCAGCTCTCACTAGCCAAAGCTTGAAACCAGTATTCATGTGCACCTATTTTGAAGCAGACCATCTGTCTCCAGCTTTGCAATTAATAATTGGTAATTCATTACTGACTCTAAGCATTATAATGATACAAAAATAAGTTTCACAATACCCTTAAGTTCTACTCCTGATTAAATGATTATTCTCTGGTAAGACACTGGCAAATTCAATAACTGATATGAATTTTACATGATGCAGTTTTGTAATACTGTGTTTTGCACCAACTTTGGGGAGATTGCTGCAGGCTGGCAAATTCTGCAATTCAAGTCCTAAACCTTTTGAACTCTTCCTCCTAAATTTTCCTGGCAACTTCGGATTTTAAGATGAAAGTGCGAACATTTAAAGTTGCAAGATTTCTATTTTGTCACTGTCTATCTGGGGATAGACATGAGCACAGTTATGCCTCACCAGGAGAAATTTCCAAATGCTTCAAATCAGAAATCCTCCTGGAACTGACATTGCCTACATGTTTCCTTCTACAGCTATAAAACATCTACACTTTCTATACCAGGCCTTTAGTAAAACTGCTTGTCAATGTGAGATTCCTCTCATTAGCTGATATAAGCACAGTTCTGTAATATAGGATAAAATTAAAAAAGAAAAACCTGTGACTTACACCCTTTAGTCTGCAGTGTAATGAAAAGTTGCACTTTTGTAAATTTGCACAAGAATTTACCTTTCCCAAGATTAAATTCAGTACCCTCTGTAGATCCTTAGCTCTGTAAAAAGCCTGAAAGAATTGGCATGCTACTGCACTTGCACTGTATTAATTATAAATCAAAGCACTTCCATAGTATCTTCCACTTTAGAATCTCATGTTCCACCAGCAGTGGTTTCCCTGTGTACAAGATATTCTGGGAATTAGAACTATAAAATTTCAGAAACCTCAGCTGCTGGTAAAATGGTTATTTTTACTTATTTTCATTGCTTTTCTATAATCACTTTCTAATGATTTAAAAATCTTCTGGCTTTGTTTGACAGAAAGGCAAAGCTGCTGCTCTATCTGATCACCAGCCTGCCTCTGGCAGACAGCCAATAATAAGATTCTTTATAAGTACTAGTCAAATTTTGTTTCCCTTTATGACTAACAAAACTGTGAAACAAGTTTCTGAACTAGGACCACTTAGTGCTAATTTGTATAAAGCTTTGTCCTTGCAAGGCTTCAACCAGTGCTGGAGACTGATGAACATTATCCTCACACCAGGCTCAATTCAGGGACTGAAACAGCCATAAGTGCATTTTCTATTTGATTCATCACTGGCCTGCACATCACACACTGGGTTTATGGAGGCTCAATCGTTGTTAAACTCTACAGTTCTGCGTGTTTGGGGTAATGAAAATCCTTAATTTGATATTTGTGACCAACTAAGGTTGGGATTCTTTAATCCCTGTGGTCCACATGTGGATCTTTAATACATTAAGAACCCTAATTGCACATTATGCCAATGTCTTCTCTAGTTACCATTCTATCATTAACACAAAATTATACTGAATATTTCTAATATAATGAGGCGATAAAATCACCAGGATTCGGTAACATGAAAAAAATTTCTCTGGACCTTAGCTGGTTTGTAGATAAGATGAAGCATAATACTTGATACTTCACTGAATTCTAGACACATGAGTATAAATGTCAACATTATTTTTTATATAGATCTATACTCTTAGTTGTAATGAATTTTAATGCTAAGAATACTTGGTATCAATGAATTGAAAACTTAATTTTGTATTAAATTTTGAAGGCATCCTTAATTTAATGCTAGGTTGCTGTTGAAGTGATCCAGGTGGTGGTTTTTAATTTCAGATGCTTTTCTCTGCATATTGAGCTCTGTCAAATCATCAGTTTATAACTATTGGTCATAATGACTTTTTTTAAGGCAAGGAATTCCCACTTCAAATTTAAATTCCAGATGTGGAGTATCCTTCTCTGGAGATATTCAAATCCTGCCTGCATGTAATCCTGTACAACCTGCTCTGGGTGACCCTGCTTTCTGCCTGAACACTGAAAGAGAGAATACAGTATAAAATAAATTCCAGATAAAGCTGAGTAAAATTTTTTGAGAAAAACTTCTCTCCAAATGGATATCGGATATTGATAATTAATGTGCAAAAAGTTGTCCCATTTTGCCAAAAAAAATCATTTTCAGAAAATGAAACCACATATTAATTTAAAGAAAAGCAAATACAGCAAGCAGTTACAGCAGTTATAGTAAAATGTCAATGTGTAGAATTTGCTGCAGCATCCTTTATTAACATTGCAAATACCTAAGTATTTCAAAGTAAAACTTCTAGATGTATTACCAGGTAGACTGCATAATGAGATCCCACAAAGGACATAAGGAATTTTCTGTTCTTTCAGCTTTCCTGGCATGTCAAAAGTGTAACTTGTCCTCCCTTGTCTCAATAGAATAAAATTATTTAATTAAAGAGTGGTAAGGACAGCATGAGAGTGAGGTCCTCCTTCCACCTAAATAATCCAATATGCCCCACATGTCTCTGAAAGCCCTCATGAGTTCATATCTGTTATTTTAGCTTTTAGAAGGATTCCCACTCTGGAGATTTAGACCTGAAATAAAAGAGAGAACAGAATACATCTTGTGTGTGGAGATAACAGTGATAACATGATGCAGCCCTGGTAATCACCCTGTGTGTGAAGGTTGGAGTCACCCACCCAGGCAGCAGCTCTGTCCTCTCCCCTCCTGCTCTGATGTCCTGGGCAGCCTCGCTCAGAGCCAGTCCTGTGTCTGCAAGCTGATAAACACACAGCTACAAGCAGTTTGAATCCTGCACAAAGTGGGTTCATCATAAAATCACTTTGATATCCTTACACTACATCTGACTTAAGCCTTCATTAATTCTAAGAAAATCAGTAGGTGATTAAAGCAATTAGCACATTTTGATTTTTCACGGCTCTGTAGCTACTTTTAAGCTGCATGTGATCTATCATTAACTTGGCATTTTGTTGCAACTGAAAAATGATCTAAGCCTCAATAATCACAGCCATATGATTGCAAGCAATCAGAAATCAGGTGAGTTACAACAAAAAATTATGATTCACACAAGATTAACACATTGTACTACCATGCTCTTTACTAGGAATGGGTATTGATATCCAAACAGAGGGATACAGGGGTTTACACTGTGAAGTCATTTATTCTTAATGCACCCATCTAATCTGATTATTTAGAACACTGCTGGCTAGATAAGTTTATTTTACTCATGTAGTTCAGCCTAGTACTTTGAGTAGAAGGTTACAAGCTAGAAAAACTTGGCTGATGAAGGCAAAATGTTGCCCTAACATAAAACTGCTCTGCCTATTCTATCCATTAACTGCTGTTAGATATGCTTCCCTAATGATTCACTAAAACAAATTCTATGGCTTTTTTCTCCTCACTGCAGATGGAGAGAGAAGATCTCTGCCACAATTCTCTGAAGCAATACATTTACATATGTAGCAACTCTCATTAATTTTCATTTTCATGATTCAAGACAAACTGACATTTTTCTCTTCACTAGTTAAGGAAATTCTTTTCACAGTATTTCAAAGGCTGTTCCTAGCCCATGTTTTTTTCAGCACATTAAAGTTTTCTAGTGTTTGAGGTTGACAAGCATTAGTATCCAGACATTTACATTGCCATCAAGCCATTCATAATAAAAAGTTTCAAATCAAACCTCAGAAGCTGGGACAGTGTATTTTTTAATCACTAAACAAGGCTCACACAATCAGACTTAAAAAGATAAGGAGAAAAAAAAAATCAGAGCAGTTATGATTTGAACTTAGAGTGAAAAATCATGCAAATAAAGACCAGGCTCAGAATAACCAGCATCTGATAGAACGCCCAATGCATCTCCCAAAGTGGAGACTTTTAATATATTAATTACCTTGAGTGGAAGTTCATACATCTGTTAAAAAACCTGAGAGCACCAACATGTCTTTTATTGTTCCAAGAGCTTCTCTATATTCTATTCCCTTCTGTGCTCAGGCATCTATCAGAGACCTCAGCCTGCTCAATAAAATTATAAGTAGTGTTGGCCACTATTTGACTGCGGTAGTTTTCTAAACCAAAAGGCCATGCTTTGAGTCAAATATGAATAGGGAAGAATTCCCCATCCCTCCTTCCCCAAATGAAAACTGAATCTCTAAGCTTTTCTCATTAACCAAAAGAGGTTTTAATTTAAAACCTTGGAGACAGTAAAAAATACTTAAATCCAGCCTCTTTTCCTGATTTCCTCAGGGATTTAAGGCAGGCTGTGTAATCCAGCTGCTCTAATTAGCACAGCAAACTGCAGTTTTGCTTATAAGAAGCAACAAATTAAAACTTTATTCTTCTGTTTCTCAGTAAACTCTATTCCCCAAATAAAATAAAGTCTCAGAAGAGTAGTAAAGATAGAATACATTTCACATAACTTTAGTTTGACAAAAACAGGAAAAAGGTTTTCACCTTTTCATAAATTATGAGCTTGATTTTTCATTGATATTAATGTTGCATTAATGTCAGTCCATCAGTCATGGAAACACATGACAAATTGTACTAGTAACTGAAAGGTCTAAAAGAAATAGGTCACATGAAAATATTTCCATTTAGGAAAATAAGAATAACTATTTAATATGTGCTTCTCAAGCCCATTCAGTTCACATCACACTGTTCATGTTTTCTTTGAGATTCCTGATGTAGAGCAATGTTTTTAATGAATCTAGATTTGAAAACACACCTTACAACTCCAGAGGCTGAAGTGGTTTTGAAAATTAACTTAAATATAATTTACTGTGTACACAATAGTTTCTATTCAACGAATTCAAAGTCAAACCATATTAATTCTGGAATGCAAAATAAATGTATTACTATTTATACTGCTTTTGACATTGTTGTGTGTTGAATCCTGGCTAGACTCCATATGCCCACCCAAAGCTGCTCTGTCACTCCCCTCCTCACCTTCACAGGGGAGACAAAGACAAAAAGGCTTGTGGATCAAAAAACAGTCAGGAAAACCATCACCAACTACCATCACAGGTAAAATGGACCCAGCCTGGGGAAATTAGTTTAATTTCTTGCCAATCAAATCTTAAAAAGACCTTCCTTCCCCCCTTCCCACTTCTTCCTGGCTCAGCTTCACTCCTGATTTCTCTACCTCCTCCCCTCCAGTGGCACAGCAGGACAGGGAATGGGAGCTGTGGTCAGTTCATCACACATTGCTCCTGCCACTCCTTTCTCCAAGGGAAGAGGACTCAGACTCTCCACTCTGCTCCAGTGTGGGTCCCTTCCACAGGAGACAATCCCTCAGGAGCAGAGTGCTCCAGGGTGGGGTTGCAGGTGGATATCTGTTCCCCATGGGCTGCAGAGATGGTTCCCCCTCCAGGGGACTCTGGCACCTGGAGCACCTCCTTCCCCTCTTTCTGCACTGGCCAGTGTCTGCAGGGTGTTTCTCTCACTCATTCTCACTCCTCTCTCAGGCTGCAGGTGTTTGTGCACAATAAATTTGCCCCTTCCTAAACACATAATCCCAGAGGCACCCCCAGCATCACTGCTGGGCTCAGCCTTGGCCAGTGGCACTGTGCTGGAACCGGGTAGCGTTGGCTCTGTCAGACACAGGGGAAGCTTCTGGAAACCATCTCTGCTGCCAAAATTTTGCCACACAAACACAGGACAAAGTCCTCTTATAGTCACATACCCATGTACATTTCTGAAGATAAAAGAAAGGTTTCCTGCAGAGGAGATACAAAAGACAGAGACTTCAGCCTCAAAGACATACTCACCTGCTGGTGTTGGATATTAACCACCATGAAGAGAATATTAAAAGACATTTTTCTACACTACTGGAAGAGTAGTGGCTCACAACAGCTCTCTCACATTCATTGTGTAGGCATAAATATGCACACACAGAGAAATATACACATTTACATCCACAATGGGAAGGGTGGGAGAATCATTTCCCATTCTCTGAGCATGGAGAGTGAAAGCATTCTGACAATACAATTTGAGAATAAGAATTGTCCTTTTCAAATCAAATGCAAGTAAAATACATTTTTGTCAGTCATCTAGAAATAGCAGTTCAATAAAGCCTACAAGTGAAAGACACATTAAACATTCAGCTGAATGGCAAGTTATGCCCTGACAAAACCAAGAGTCAAAGTGAATTTATAGATCCAGTTTTCCTCTACATTCTTTCTTCAAATAAATGTCAGGGTTTGATTATATATTAAAAAAAAAAAGATGCTATCAATACAAGAAAAAGAAATTCTGATTATGGCAGCCTGAAGCAAAATACCTCACTGGCCTCTTGACAGCGCCTAATGGGTGGAGACATCCAGTGCTGCCTGCACCAGCACCTTTCTTCCTTCTCCATTGCAGCTGTTATTCTTCACCTTCTTGTATTGAAAGCAAAAGCTAAGTCAAATAAAGGATTTAGGGTCTTGAAAGTTAAGTTCTGTAATAATTACTATTTCAGTCCCATGGCACCCAAAAGGGGTGGCAGAGTCCTGGGCCAGGTCCTGCCTGGAAAGCTTCTGGGGTAGGTGAGTTCAACCCAGCCAGGAGAGGGACACAAGGTCATTTCAGAGTCAGGTGCCTACAGCATCCACATGACCAGGTCCAGCGCACCAAAAACTGGGTTTAAGAATTGTGCGTTCTCACCCCTCGCTCAGAGCTCGAGTCTTTCAGAGGGCAAACCTGAGCTCTGCTGGTGCATTCCCAGGAGGCCCAGCTGGACCCATGGGGTGCCTGTCCTTGCTGACACTGAGCTCCAGCCTCACCCCAAGGTGCTCACACACCCTCTGGCAGCTGGCCCCAGCAGGCAGGACATCTCTGAGGCACTGAGCACCGGCTCAGCCAGGGACAGAGCGGTTCAGAGGGCTGCAGAAAAACTCACTCTTTGCACCATTGCCAAAGGGAGTGAAGGCTCAGCCACCATGTGCTTGGAAGTGGGTCAAGAAGAAGCCTGCCAAGGCAACAAAAATAGACAGACCTGCCTGCAGCATCTTCCTCTAGGTGCACTTTCCAAACTTTCATCAGTACCGCTGAGGGTAGTGCCAACCGTCTATTGTCCAGAAACTGGGAGGAAATATTCCCCATCTTTCCCACTGGAGCCAACAGCAGGCTCTGTAAGCCTGAACACTAAGCATAAAAAGTTGGGAGGAACAAGTCTTAAGTTAGCATTTCTACTCCCAGAGCTGTTTCCCAGCTCAATTTGCATTAAATTCTACACTAAATCTAAAGCCTGAGACTGCCATGGCCTAGAAAACATGAGTTTGAGTGATATTCTGACTGATCTAGAATACTTTTACTCCAACAGTGACTGAAATTTATTTTCAGAATAGATATTTTATTAGCTTTGTAGGTGCTATCACATTAATGCATGCCAGGAGGGAAGCCCATATAATTAAAATTTTATAAATATAAAATTAGTAGAAACTCAATTACGAAGCACTTCATTAACAGAAGAAAACAAATAACACAGAAAAACAGTGTGAACATCCTGATAGTAAAACAGTACTCAATTTAACATCCATTGTTTTATTAATGACATAACATAGCAAATGTCAGTCTCCTAAGTAGTTTGATTTAGACTGACCTAATAAATTATTTGTCAGTGTAAGAAGATTGTTTCTTAATTCATAAGCAATTCCACACATATTTATAGAAAAACGTCACTGGGATCAGTGGAAGCAAGAGTAATCTCAGCTGACTACATCATCTTTACTGCAAGGAATGTGCATCCTGTACCACAAAGGCAGGATGAAGATGGGAGTAACCTTACATTAGTTATGAAGCTTTATAAACAAGTATTTTAAAAAAATCTCAGCCAAGAACATAAGGATTCTTCTGTACCGCTACGAAGGAATAAAAAAAATAAAAATTACAATCTAGGAAAGATTAACGATATAAAAATGACAATTTAGGAAAGATTAACAAAATTTTACCATCATTTAACCACTATTTAGTCACCAGTTACAGCTGACCAACAAACAGGTGTCTCTGTAAGGAAAAGAAGCAGGAACTGAGGTGGTAACTATCATCTAAATGCCACTCCTACAAAAAAGTTAAGCACTATGGAATTAATATCAAATATATAGATTTGTGATTCTCCCCACTTAACCCACTCCTTTGTTGATGTTTTTACTATATATTCTTCTAATGAACGTGGATGTTATTAATGACTGAAATAAATCAATCCTTTTGTTTATCCTACAGTTATACAAAATATCACCCTCATTTGGATGTCACATCAAAATAAAGCAGCATACCAGAAATTCCAAGCTTCACTGCCTGCTTTTTTAATTTTCTCTCTCTGTTCTCTCTCCCTCTATTCAATAGGAAAATGAATGAGAA
This sequence comes from Calcarius lapponicus, assembly GCA_039654755.1. NCBI lineage: Eukaryota > Metazoa > Chordata > Aves > Passeriformes > Fringillidae > Calcarius > Calcarius lapponicus. The sequence continues at coordinate 13,523,561 of CM077467.1, read as the reverse complement.
AATATGGCCTACATCATCATTCATTTTCAGCTGAGTGATTCTGATCTTTTTGGTTACTAAAGCCTGACCCAAACCCCACCAAAATCAATAGCAATCTGTCCAGTCACATGCACTGGTGCTTAACATATTGACCAATTCCTTCAGCAGTGGTTAAACTGTTTATACATGAGATACTAGAAAGCCACAGTCTTAACTCCCATAATTTGTGAAATTTTCTGCTCTTAAATGCACTTATTCTGCTGATAAGATTTATTTGATGAGATCTTATTACACAGCAGCTAATGGAGTACTAGAAATGGCAACTTTTTCATTTCCTTATTGATTTTCCCTCTTTCAGTTCTCAAACAAGTGCTTCTCAGCATGCTGAACTTCCCTATTTGGAAAGTCAATTACCAGCTACTTTCTCCTGATGTTAAAGCACTGACAGAGCAGAAGAGAAGGGAAGAAGAACAACAATCTTGGTGTTTTCCTCTATTATAAAACATCTTCATAAAAAATAGTTTTGGCAAAGATATAATCAAAATCAGAACTCAATTTCTAGCCCATAGAGGCAGGATTTCTGTATATCCCTCATTTGCTTCATACCTATCATGATTCATTAGTCACACCCCTGGTATCTCTGCTGCTGTTGTACTTTGTGTGTATGCATTGCACTGCAGACAGGTAAAATGAGAACCTGCAGAAATCATTCCAGAACATCTATTTTTCCCTTTCAATTCCTGACCCTACACAGCCAGACAATTTCTCTTGAAAACCTGCATTCCCTGTGCAATTTTGCAAAACAATAATGCTAAGACAAATGTAACTCAAGGTACTTTTCATCTAAATGCCAGCACTAAGTGTTTTATCAATTGCTATAAATAATCTTCAAGAGCAGGAATAGATTTTTAAATTTCAAGAGCACTGCAAATTGGACAAAACAACACATTTTAGGTATATGCTCGAAGTAAGTTTACTGTCTATGGAAAAATTTCAGATACAAATAACACATTTTTATTGTCAGAAACAAGATAAAGTATTTCTTGTTCCATAGGAAAAAAAACTTCATACTAACATAAAGAGAAAAATGCTTATCTTAGAAAGGTTCTATATTTTTGCCTACATAATTAAATTTTTGCATCAATTATTAGAAATCCTCAGGTCTAAAATTAAGCATATTCTATAGCAAAGTTAATTACTTATATCATGGAAATTGCTGGTTACCCACATACCCAAACCCTCTGTGTTCTCCTGTTTAATCACTGTTTTATTTACTTAGAGAAGTGAAGAAAAGATTCAGGATTGCACAAATGCATTGTCCTCCCCCCCTCCCCATTTATCTATAAAATGATTAAACACAACAGTCACTCACAGAAATCTAACTGACCATGATCTAATCTTGCAACTGTTAGCCTGAACAAAACCTTCCAAACTTTCTTCTGCTCCAAGAAAAGGTGGAAGAGTGCCAGTTTTTGAGCAAACTTATAAATTTGGGGATCTCTTACACATGCAGGTGCCAAATGATATGTTTGGGAGGCCAGGTGCTGCAGGCTCCCCATTTTGAAGCTTTGGCTGGCAGACACCAAACTGAGCTTGCGTGGTATGAAAAATGCATCATATATTCCAATATTTACAAAGGATTTCCTGACACAGGGCTCTGTTTCCCCTTTCATAAAGCAGATGCTGCTGCCTGAAAGCTGAAGCTAGTAAAGGCAAAAAACTCTACTACCAAATCCAACCCAACACCTGAGCAAACTGGCAAACAGACTGCAAAGATCTGACCATCTTCATTAAAAATTCACTGTCTCTTGAATGATAAAGATTATTTCTAACCTTTGATAATAAGCTTTTTTGAGGCAGCATGATCACACTGCTACTTCTTATGGGCAGCTGATACAAATTATCATCAAGAAACTATTTAAGAGGCATTGCAGCACTTTCTCTATTGAAAAACACGACCTCTGATGACAAGTAACTGTAATTACATATTTTAGCCCGATTTCAGGGCTGAACAAAAGAGAAACTTATGATAAACTCCCACACTGCCAAACAAGCTATATAATATATCATTAGTGAAAGTAAAACTGGTACAGTTCAAATGGGGCAAAGTCTTTGCAGAGAGTGCTGAGCTTTCCAAACAGTAGCAGCTTGTGTTCTTTGTGCCTCATGTCTAATCAGTAATTTGTGGGCTTGGTACTTTCCTGACAGCTGGGATATGGACACAAGATCAAAAACTGTAGGTGTAAACAACATAAGATTTGTTAGAAATGAGATTCCAGCAAAACTACCTCTGCAAAAGGAAAACTAAAAGCTTATGTTGCAGTTTTTGTTTGGAAGGCAAATTGTGCTGAATCTGCATGAACTCATTAAATCCATACCACTGGATATAGATTTATCCCTCACCAGGCATTCTTTATGTATTTCCAAATTAAATACTCTCTTCCAAGTGTACAAATATCCCTGTCACCAAACAAATTTTCTTTTATGCTGCTTGGAAAATAGCTTGAGAAGTTTCTGTAGTTCTACACTTGGTCTTATGTTTTTAGGTTAGGCAGCTCTGCTGTTTCTTGTTGAAGTTTTGGTCTGTCTTTACATTACAAAAATAACTCAGAGAAAAAGAGTAGAGAGGCAGTCAGGAAAAAAATACCAAAAATCAGAACCAAAATATAGCAGATCATACCCAAGGTCTGCATGTGGTTACAAGCACAGAACACAACACAACACCAACAGAAGAAAGCAATAATGATGTCCAGTCCATGGGATCTTCAGGAAAATTCTTGAAGTTACACATCTTCTGCTCAATAATCACAGTAGTGAGGTGGCAGCAAAGTTTGGAACTGGGGAGCAGGAGCCAGCTTAGATCGCTTTGATGATTCTTTTCATTGCAAAATGTCAGCAGAGGTGGTTTTAACCAAATATCTGGCAATGCACTCCTGCCTGAGCTCATGGATTGCAATACAATAAGCACAGTTAATCCACCCAGAACTGGTCTTATAACAGCACTTTGCTTCAGTATTCCAGAAAGGCAGCTCAAATGTTGTCACACTTCCCCTACCAACCCCTCGGCAACTTTCTGAACCAATATCAGGAACAGTTCTTCATCTCAACCTTTTCCCAAATTCCAGCAGTACAATAAATACTGCAAACACTCAAAAAATTCTCAGACTGTCTCTCTATTGGTAACTGCTCAGAATCTCAGTCTCACTGTTCGGTATTTTCCTATAGCAGTGGGCTCAGTGTGTGTGTTTTCATGTGGAAGTAGTTGAGAACGTTAACCTCATTAGGAGAAAAATAATTTTTTAAACCAGACACACCAGAAGAACATTTCTGCTTGTCACACACCACTCAAATTCTCATCCTCTGTGAGCACAAGAGGACAGACAGCTGATAGCAACTGGCAGGTCAGCCAGGCAGACAGCTCATGTAGTGCTGAACACTGCAGCCCATATATAATGCTCAGTTAGCTCAAGTCTTGCCCTACCATGAACTTCTCCAAAGTTTTCCATAAAATACAAGTGTACAAGTAGTTTATACTTTTGTTTCTTAAGATTTGGATTTTAAGAATGTGAGCAATCCTAATCTGCACGAGGCTCATATGTACTACAGACATGAACTACATATAAATAGTATGCATACACATATATTTACAAGAAGTGCAAAATAAAGATTATTCCTCAGATCTATACCAAATTTCCCTGGTCCTACACTGAATTTGAGTAATACAGGTTTGCTCATGAGTATTCAGACACATTAATTTTAGAGATACATCATTGCTAGTGTAACTGAATTTTCTATGTTTCAATATGCATTACTATAAACACTTATCAGCAATAAATTTGGTATTATAACAAAGGTTTTCATATCTAAAATACCAAATTAAATTTTGGCTGTACCAAAAGAATGTCTTAGCATCCAATCCTTATATTTTGTGAAGCAAGATGATATTGAGTTTCGTGCTAAATATGAGAAACCTCACACAGAAACTGTTTCTTTTACAAATAATACCAGCTAACACCTTTTTTAATTTTCAATTACAACATGGAAAATTACTGATTGCAAGAATAATACTGATTTTTCTCTGCCCCATTAGATACTGGTATAACTACTCCTTTATGAAACCATGCTTAATATTATTGATATCAAATTATAATAAAGTTCCAAGTACTAAGCAGATATGTGTAATCAGTAGAACAGAGAAACCCTGACTGTGGCATTCATCAATTTAATCAGCTTTTTGCTGCTGTAAATTATGAATCTATATTTCTCCATTTATTTTTTCTTCATTTACAATTGTTAATCCCCATAAACATTTCTCAAAAGGCTGAAGAGAAAACCTAATTCATTTACTTGTTTAAGGACCTTCCCATTCACTTACATCTGAAATCTAGAATCCCATTCACTCTTGCAACCTTTAAATCACATTTCTCCCATAGCACACAATCTGACAGATGTCAGTCTCAGTTCAAGATGAAAGCAGAGATGTGTAAAGCACAGATGAAATATTTTGACAGGTCTGTCCCTAAAAGACTCCCTGGTATCTATGTCTCACTGGAGCCAGCACTGTTAGGATACCACACACCATGCTTTCCATAGAAGTGTTTTGAGGCTAGCACAGAGTCTGGTGGATTTAAAAAACCAACCTTCAGCTCTTTCTGCCTGGCAATTGCACATTCTCCCACTGAGAATTCAGTCCAGCTCTGGACTGGAAGGGCACAGTTTTACACATTCTAATTCAATTCTTCCAACCCTGATATGGAAATGTGTTCATTACACCACCTCCCAATTTTCTTTATCCTTCTTTGCTACTGAAGCTGCTGCTGCCCCTAAAGCCAAGTTTGCAGTCATAAATAAGAAATACAGACTCTATGCCTAATACCTGTATTCAAGCTTATCACATCCACATGCCCTATAATGAAACACTGCAAAATGGCCGTGGAGAGGTTACCAGAGATGTGCACAGAGCTCTGCACCTTTACTTGGCCCCAGTCCTTCTCAAATTATCTTCTTGTGCATCTTTTCTAAAGCTATTTTAGGCATTTTGGGCTGCAAATGCCTAAATGAGGGATGTGGGTTTAATATTACCTCTACCCAACACCTATAAAGAGATTGTGACTTACTGGAGACCTGTGACTTACTGGAGAATATTTATGTGGATTGTTCACTGCTGACAGGAGCACAAGAAAAGGAAATTTTTGACAAATGTATCAGAAATTACTAAGGAAGAAATTAATAAGACAATTTATTCTGCCTTATGGCAGAAGAAAACAGCAAACCTCAAAATCTGTTCTCTGCCATTCTGTAACATTTACCATGTTAAAAAAAAGAGTTCTTTTATAGAATTTATTCCATGCAGTGGGCATTCCATACATGGGACCCGTTTCTCTGAGTCCCCGAATCAAAAGATTGTTCTTATTCTTCAAGATGTCATCTAGTGGTGCTATTTGCAATGAAAAAAAGCTCCAACTAATGCCTAATACCCAAGTTTAAGTCCCTTCCTAAACATTGTAAGAACTAACCATTCTTCTTAAGTGTGTCCCTGGATGAATGAAGTTTTTTTTAAACACAGCACACAACTATGCATCTTATGGCTGAATTCATGATTGCACTGGTAAAATATAACACTGGAGTTGAAAGCAATTCAGGGCAGCTCCTCAGTCCAACCCAAACCTTTTTGTGACTATGAACAGGTAATTAGCAAAATGTTCTGTAAAATCTTAACAATTAATATTATTTGATCACAATCATTCCTTATGAGCCTACAACACATTTTCTTTGCAACTTAAACTATCAGTAACTCTTACAGAGAAAGAAATCACAATTTGATTTAGAGTTTGATTAGACATTTAACTACCAAGCTGCAAAACAGAAAAAAACACTCAGTCTTCAAAGTTAAGACCACAAAACATTATGGAAAAAGAAAAAAGTGGAAGAGCAAAGAATATTTTTCATACAAAAATGGTAACAGGAAAAATGTTATAGATTTTTCTGTGTTTTACTACAACCATTTGGCTCAAAATTCATGGAGCTACACCTCAAAAATTACAAGCTAATATTGGCAACGTGTTAGGAAGGCCTGAAAACATGTCCTTGTCTATAAAAATGTGGCTGCTGTCTCCTCCATTTCTATACATCCAGTTGCTGAGACACAACTCAGAGCACTTCTTTCCATGGTGGAGAACAGCCAGTCAATACTCATGGCTGAGAAAATAAAAGCCAAGAAAATATCCCAAGGCATTTGCATTAAAGCATATATTAACCTCTCCATTTCTAAATAAGAACATATATTCAAAGAAGAACTTCTGAATAAAACACACTGAATTTGCAGGCTATGCTTTACATTTCTTTTGAATTAAAAGAAACTTGCATTTCTCTAAGGAATACTCAGTTATTTTACCCCAACTCAGCACTTTGCTGGCTCTCAGTCTCAGCTCTCCTTCACCCAGCACACATGTTTAATTTCTGGAACTAAGAGTTTGTCTTTGTGAAGTTCTTCAGGAAAATATAATTAGATAATACATAATTACATTTAAATAATTTTATATAATTTGATTTCTAACAACTCATTTATGGGATAATATGGCCCTCACACTGCAGAATCAATGCAGCTCACAAATTAGTAGTGGATTTCATCTTTGCAATGCTTCAGCAAAGCATTATATACAGGAGCAGCTGAAGGAAAATGTCACTTAAATTACTTGTTGCAGCAGCACAGAAAGTCTGTAATTGATCCACAAATGCAATTGGAACCCTGAGTCAATATTCACTGCCCAAACCTCAAGTATTTCTTTCACAGTAGATAAAACAGGAAAGAATTTGGCCATTGGACCCACTTTCCACCATATAAAAAAAGAAATGTATCACAATCTAGCTCCTCTTCACTAGGACACTTCCTACAAGTTTATATGCCACTAAGTTTGCCTTACTCCAGATAGAATAACAAATAAAAATAGGAATTATTTTGTACAACTGCTATTTATCAGTGAAATCTTTGCAGTTTTAAAGAATCAGAAATCTCTACTGATTTAACACCAAATGAGTTGCTATCAACGCTAGCTGAATTATTGCTGCTTTATAATTACTCCTGGTTTGATCAAATTTCCATTGAAATTTGAATTCATCAAGGAGGCCTGAATCCACTAAAATCCTTATCAAAATTTTCTGACATCCCTAGTTAATTAACATACATCATCTATTTCCTTCAAGCATCCTGAAATTGAGTCTATGTATAAACATTTTTATCCTTCTGAGTGTCAAATGAAAATTCTCAATAAAGATGCCAGAACAGAAAGAACATCAGCTAAAAAACACAACTCACTCTGACAAATTACTAAGCTTACTACAGTAGGAAATAATAAAAGTTATTTTACAGGAAAGTCAGATTATCCTTAGCCCTTTATAAGACACTCATAAGTCTTCAGTGGACCTAAATGAACAACAACAAAAACGACAATACAATATATCCAGTGATAGCTCAGAATGCTTTTAAAGCCTTCCTGAGTAGTTTCTATAAAAATCAAAGCTCCTCAAACTGAAGACTTCAAACTTCTGGAAGAAGGATAGCTACAACAACCAAGGAAAATGTGAAACACTTGAGCCTTTAAAAGGTCACCTCACCTCATACAAAACTGAATATTTCTTTAGCGTGACCCCTTGCAATAAGCAGAAACTGTTTGACATCAAAACTGAAGACAGTGATGAATGGACAGGTTTTTGTGCACAGTTTGGAGTAGCTGATATTTACAAAACCTTGGCAAGAAATAAGATGGCAAAAATGCTAGGACAACTCCTAACATATTACTGTCTATTGAAAAGGAAAAGCTGAAGTGTCATAATCTCGATCAAAACATTTTCATCAAACTGCAGACTGGTTTATTCAACAGTGACTAATTCTCCTCAGGGGCTTCCAGTTCTAGAACCTAAGAAATGTTTTCATATGCTTAGAAAACACAGAATAGCCCTTAGTTTGTACACAAAGCACTTCATCTTCCCAGTTACAACTGCTTTAATATATAAAAGGATGGAGCTTAGGGCTATGCAGTTTCCTCCTGCTTGGTATCCCTTGGTAATTAGGTACCAGACTGACATCCCTGTAATATTTCCTGTTAATGTGCTAATATTTGGCTCTTTGGCCTCAACACCACTCTGAAATAAACACAGTTTGAAGACTGCCAGCAAGCTGCAGCATGGATCTCCTAACTGTGAACTCTGCTTTAGCAGAATTTCTGTTAGCTTCTGAGTATGCTTATAAGGTATAACAAACTGGTGTCAGTGTTGGTTCCTAGTTAAATAAATAGCATCTGGGTTTATGTCATACTTTAATATGGATACATATAAAAACTAACCAAATCCACTTACAAGCTTTGTTTTTTTCTACTTTAGAAAGGAAAGCTATTGGTCTCCCTGTAAAATAAAACTGGTTATGATCCTTGCCCACCTTTCAATTCTACTTTATGCTCATTTTTCATTCTAAAGGATGCCCTTAAAATGGCTACTCAGTGCTTATGTCACAACACTTATGTAAAGAAAACCCTATGGGGCTGATACCTCCTGGTGCTGCATCTGCATTTTCAGGGGTATATAAGTAGCTGATCTTGAATAATTTAAAAGTATCTTTTCCCTGTCTGATCACCTCAGCTTAATTCATGAATTTTCAAGTGCAGGGTCACTGAGGCTTTTTAGTCCTGGTGATGGATTTCTGGGGTTCAGTGTGGAGAGAGGTTTTTTTCCCCCTAATAGTTCTTAAAATTATCCAATTTTGCCTGCGTCATACTCTGATCTTTTGCCTAATTGAGAGGAATAGCTTTGACTTCTAGACACTAATTCCAGCCTAGGAAGGCCCAGCAGGTGCCTCAGTCATAGCAGTCAAGTCACACTGCCTCCTCCTCAGACCTTCCTCATTGCTGTGAATCACATTCCTGCAGCAATGGCTTTACAGGTGGAATCTCTTTAGCTTTGGGTTGATGTATTTGGTGTAACTGAAGGGCTCATTTCTGCGTGCCAGTGGCATCAAGCACAAAGACAAAGCACCAGGCACAAACAGCACTCCTGCAGCAAGAACAAAGAGGCATTGAAGAACTTGGGATTGCTCAATAAATAAAATATCTGGAATCAGCAATCGGAAATTGAGACAAAGTTTGTATTTATGGAGAATTTAGATTGCACCATGGAAACTGAGATTCATTTATCCTATGCCCAGTGTCAGCAAATGGTCACACTGAGATAAAAAATCATTTGAATTGTTTAGCCACTCTGATCCCTTCCTGTAAAATGAAGACTCTCAAAATTGCCATTTCTTAAAAGTGTTTTTTGCTAAACAAATCCCTTGCTTGTCCTGAGATCTCTTTCCATGCGACAATGAGTATTATTCAAATAGACACAAATTAATGTTATTGCCTTGACAGAGAGTATGAAAAGAGCGCAGAGAACATGATATGACACTGCCAGTGATGCAACAACCTTGCGCCGCAAAAACAAGCAGCAAATAAAATAATTATTTGCAGGGGGCAGCCACTGTAACCCTGCAAAGGCACAATCAAACCCCATTACCATCCATGGGGTGCAGGTGCACTCACATTGCATCCACTCACAGGGTTTGTGCAACCTTAAATACTTCCAGCACCTCAGAACAAAACTTGGCTTCAGTTTCAGGGAAATAAGCAAGAGAGATTAAACAAAACAGAGATGAAAGCTATTCAAATCAATCCAGAGTTTAAACCAAGCTCTTTAGGAAAATCAAAAGTATTTTAAAACACTAAGAAAGATAAAAAGAGCTTTACTTTCTATGCATATTATAGAAACATTGTTTGATTTTAACAAATTATACATGGACATTTCCAAGCTTTATTTAAGAGATTTTATCAGGTTCTTAATCTGAGGGAGGGCATTTGCATAAATACCAACATGAAGACCCAAGTTTTACATTTCCTAGCCATACTTAATTATCATTCCTCAAAAAAGAAGTTTCTAAATTTTGAAAAGTCTGCTATTTAAACTGACATCTAATTTAAAAGCTCTTTTTTCTTAAATGGAAAATTAGTCCCCCTTTTTGAAATATACAAAAATTAACAGGTTTTTTTCATCTATTTATTCAAGTATAAGCATTCTGCTGAGTCAAAAAAGCTCCAAAGAGAATAGAAAGCACTGAATTAAAAACAAAGCATTTTTTGTAAAAAAGTGAAAAAATAAAAAGGGAACAGAAATCAAAAGCAAATAATTTTATTCCATTGTCATGTCACCTAAAAATAAAAAAAAAAAGGTCAGATTTCTACTATGCTAGAAAAGTGAGGGATCAAACCAAGGAGAGGTTTTGGGAAATCTGTGAAAGAAACATGAACAATACTCCCTAAAAGACAAAAGCTACCAAATAGGAACAGCTGTTGTGGCCTCTTTTCTCTAATTCAGAGATGGGAAGTTTGCTTCCTAAAGAACGCCCCATGAGACAAGAGAAATATAAACAGTAGCATGCAGAATTCTGCTGCTCTGACAGAGGAGAATGTGCACTAGGGCCAAAATTAAAGGAAGATCAAAGAAATAAAATTATTTATGCTATGTGTGTGCATAATGGGTTCATGTAGAAAACACTTTCTTTTCTCATTGTTTGGGAGTTGCTGTGATCCTCAGAATATTTTAGTGTTACCCATGCAAGAACACACACAGCTGAATGCTTTCCTCTGTCACTCAGTGAAACACCTGGAATGCACAAAATGTACTTCAGCACATTTCCTTCTCTTTAACTTGTATATTGGCACTTTTAGAAATGACAGAAGGATTATGAAGCACATAATGGCACAGTGCTCCCTTTTCTTCAAAAGCAGCTTGTCTCCCCAAGAGGTTTGATTTTTTACAGCATTTCATGTCTCATTATTGGTAGTTACTGGATCAAGAATTGAAGCACTTCATTTGACCAGTTCATTACACTGAACCATTTAAAAGTTTTGGGGAGATTCAGACTAAAAGAGACAATAGGCAACAACAAAAACAAAAAAAAAAAAGCAGTCAGAGCAACAACTACATACACTTCATGTCATTTCCTTGAGAACACTTGATCAAAGTAAAAAGAACAAAGGGAAAAAAACAACCGAAAAAAAAACAGGGGGAAAAAAAATCAAAAACCCCTCAGAGCTACAGAGTGGTTTTTATTTAAATGAAAATGCACATTAAATATTTGCTTTAGTTGTGTTTTCTCTGTTCATAGTTTGATCATCACATCTCATGACTTTTCAGAGTAGTAAACAATCACTTTCCCATAGGAAGCAGTAATTTACGTGGTATTTTGACATTTAAGATATAACAGTTAAAGTTCCCAATAGGCATAATTAGAGCAAAAAATGCACTAAAGTGAATAACCAGATAGCATTTGTGCATTGATATTTGAAGAAATAAAGTCCTAACCACAAGGGTACAACCAGTCTTAAGAAGTATTAAACAGAAAAGCCCCAGACAAACCCTTAACAGAAATAGCCAAAGAAATTATTTGGGTCTTATGATTAGAAGCACATATCTTAACCTAGACTCCAGATAAAATTATCAAATTTCCTCATGGCACACCAGAAGATAAATAACTTACTAAAAACCTGACTTGCTGAATTAATGAATATATTGTTGGGAAACAAAACTCATTGACATTAGGAGGATAATACAACACAGACATGGGATAAATGTTGAGAGGACAAAAGGCTGGACTCACCAGTTCAAAAGTTCACCTCTAAGTCCTGTGATCTCACCTGATGCAATAACTGGTGTCAACTTTGCCAGCACATGATTGCAATTTTATCTCTTGAAACTGCTCTCCTGCATACAGAGCATATGGGTATCTGACCTAAGGAAAAAAAAAAAGAGGCAAAAATAAAATAAAAATCAAAGTTTCATGGAAGATTCTCTTAATGAAATTACTTTGTTAGTCAGTAAAAGGTCATTCCTGTTGTGATTAATTAGGATCATGATATAATTACCCTTACAGAATCACACCATCTGTTCATAAGGGTCCTTACAGCTATTTTACAATCCTTTTGTTTTTCACTAGTCTGGGTCTAATTTAGCAGAGTCTCTCCCCTCTAGTTCACAGCCCACAGGGGGCTTTGCCAAGCAGGGGGACCCCAAAGGGAGGTCAGGGCCCCCCAGCAGCCCCCAGGTGACAGAGCAGCAGGGGATGGACCTGGACAGGACACGGGGCTTGGGCTGGTCCTGCTGGGGAGCAGCTGAGGGAGCTGGGGGGAATCCTGGGCTAAAACAGGCTCAGGGGGATGTCAGCACTCTCCAGAACTCCTGGAAAGGAGGTTATAACCAGGTGGGGGTCAGGATCCTCTCCCAGAAAATAGGACCTGCAGAAACACCCTCAAGTTGTGCCAGGGGAGGTTCAGGCTGGATATTAGAAAACATTCCTTCACTGAAAGTCAAGCACTGGAAGAGGATGTCCAAGAAGTGGTTGAGCCATCATCCCTGGAGATATTTAAAAGATGTGTAGATGGGGTGCTTGGGGTTTGGATTAGTACTTTGGTTAGCAGTTGGACTCAATCTTAAAAGTCTTTTCCAACTTGAACAATTCTATGAACTATTAAGTACATAGTCAAATCAATGTCACCAGCATATTAAGACTGAATAAAACTCAAAAAAGAAAATTAAACCTGCAGTTCACTCGGTCAAATTAAACAGCAAAACAAAAAGGAACAACAGCTATAAATAAAGCGACAAAATTATTAATCTGCATTGCTCTGAGTTACACATATTTTTCTGTAGTCTGAGATCCTCCACATTTTTCAAAGTTTAAGTCAAAGATGTTTTAAAGTTCCTTTTTCATCCATAATACTGTGTGCTACTATGTTAATATATTTTTGCTAAACCAAGATTAAATAAAGTGATTGATGGTGGTGAACACTAATAAGTCTATTTTGACAAACCATTATGTAGTTCCCAGACAGCTTTATTTATAATACATGCCAGTTATGCCAGGTTTTTTCATATTGATTTTTTCTACTGGTATGACAAGCAAACAGAAGCAAGTGGTTTCAGTGAGATTCATTTAGCACAGGAGATTTCCATTGTTACTAAAAAAAAAGATTATTAAGGGATGGGGTTTTTTTCTTAAATATTGTACAATAAGCTACTAACTCACTGCAACAACTTTGTAAAAAAATTCTTGTTTGCTTTCTTATGATATATTCAATTCACATTTATCTAGGCTGGGGAGAAATCTTTAGGGTGTTGTGAGATTGGAAGAATATACTTTAAAGATACCCACTTTTTCCCCTATTCTCATGTCTCTTTGATCTTATGTTGCTAAATTTGTCATTTTTCAGTCCCCGAATTTCCTCATTTCTGCTTCAAAAACAACTCACACTAAAAGCAAGCTTAACTATTTAATGCATCTTTTAGACAGACTATCCATGTCTAATGTTATCACCAAATTTACCATGGTTCTTATGCTCCAAAACTTTTCCTTCTCCCTCTCCAAGGAAAATTAAAGGTTAACAGCTAAGATTTTTTCACATTGGATATTCACATGGATGAGAGCTGCACACCTGCCACATGCCTCCTTTTACAAGGATTAAAAAGGAGAAAATACTAATTGCAGGTTTTCTATGGCAAAAGGTGTCAACTGGTACTGAACAGTATTGTCATAGATAATATTTCTCCCTTCAACAGATGTTCTCAGCACCGACAATGTCACCAGTGAGCATCTAATTCATTCCCAATGTACAAACATTAAGAATTTTGGATACAGGAGAGGAAACTAAAACTACCCAGAGGAGAGGTTGTTAAGGTCATCAGAGTGTATCAGTTTTTCTTCATCTGAATTTAAGCGCCTGCCACACATCAATTTGCACAAGAGCAGTTAGAAAAGCTTTTATTTCATCTAAGCTTTTCAAAGAGAATTAATATTGTAGTGAAGGAGCCTTTCTCCCTCCCCCCCTACATGAATACTGGCTCCTTGCACACCAAGACTTAATGACTTCTAAATACTTTCAGATACTGTGTGCATTTCAAGGGAACTGCTTCACATTGTTTTCATCTTGGAATCTGTACCACAGAAGGAGAAGGAAATTAAACTTTGCAGCTACACAGAGTATTTGTGTTACTTATGGAAAAGTCTGACAAAATCAAGTAGCACTTCAATTACATAAAAATAATTTTCAAGATAAGAAAGTATTGGGACAAGCTTTTCTCCATCTTTTGCAGAACTGCCTGAACTTCACAGGTGACAATATTAAGAAGCAACACAATGTGCTACCCAGAGTAACTTTGCAGGATAGCAAAGAGTTGTGCTGCCCAACCCCTGAGGACCTGAGCACAGCAGCTCTTTCAGCAGCTCCCATTTAATATCCCTTGTTTATGCACACCAAAGTGAAAATTGTGGGCAAGTAAGGTCAGATTAGAAACACCACTACTGAAAGCATTTGGAGATAATCACAAACTGTAGCAGACCCTGGTCCAAAACTGCTCCAGTGTTGCACCAATGTTATCAAAAGCCTCCTGGCTCAGCCTGGCTCCGTTTTGCTTTCCCCCCAGCCCTGCACACTGTCACACAGGGAGCACAGGTGCAGTGAGATAGAAACCACACCACTGCAGGGAGCAGCAGCTGGCACTGATGGTCCTCTCAGAATATGCTCTTTTTCCTTTAACAGCTGCCAGTTTGGAGTTCTAATCTAGCAAGGACAACCTAGTATGAGAGGCTTTTTTCAATTATTTTTTCTTTAATAAATTGCACAAAACACTGAAGATTGTGTAGTTAAAAGAGCTTTTTCCAAGAAGAACTAGGTGTAAACACAAATCAAAATTCCTCATTGAAAGGCATCTACATAGACACTTAAGAGCAGAAAAAAAGCAGAAGGGTTTTTTTGTGATGCTGCAGTCATCAAAGAGAAGACATTAGTACATATGCACATCTACACTTCCCTGATATTACTATTCAGTGTTCATAAAATCCAGTTTAATTTAAAAAACCTCACACTCCTATGACAAAACTCTAGTAAAAAAAATTATATTTGTCTCTTCCAAAGAGTTTGGAATACCTAAGTAATTGTTCCGTTTATGTATATCATGAATGTGAATCCACATTTCTAATACTTCTGAACTCTAAGAAGGATAATCATCCAGATTTCAAAGGGAAAGCTCGAACCCTGGGATGAATTTGGAGCTTAGTTCTCATTTCCATGGATTTCAAGAACATGAAATTTGGGGGAATTAAGCACAGGCCTTTAGATAATCTTGATTAAGTTCTGTAAAAATATATGAAGAAAGAAAGTATGACAGCTGCATTCCTGTTTGGTTTATGAAACAAGAAAAATGCTACCAGCAAAGGATACACAAGATTTAATGTTATGTAAGGAAATAAAAATGTGTATGTGTGTCAGTCAGCTGTCAAACAACATATACCTACATTAAGAACACAGGAAGAGAGGAGCAGCATCACGCAATAAAACCTCTATAATCCTTCACATTTCATTCCATGGCCCAATGATTATGGGACTGGAGTGGCTCAGAATGAAGAGATTAAAGCCTATTCTTGCTTTTCCATCAGTCTGCTGAGTAATCTTTGGCAAACCATTTCATTTTCTACATGTCAGCATCACAACATGACAAATTGCTGTAACACATTTAATTCCTTTATAAATCACCTTGACATCCAGCAATGAAGACAAGCTTTATTGCACAAAAAATAAAACAAAAATTAAATAGTTCTGAGCTATTTGATAATATGTTTAATAAGACTTGTATAAGGGTTTGATTTTTGTCAGCTTAGGAAGAAATGAGCTTACAAGTTCAAATGCATATTCTTACTTTACAAGTCAGATATTCTATCTCTGCAATTTTTCCTACCCTTCCAGGATATAAGAAAAATGCCAAAAGACCTTTCAGGGGTTTTTTCCAAAGGTGCTGTCTGAAAAATATCTCTAAAATATTCTCATATCTTATGTTTGAGAAACATCCTCACAGTATAAACAACGTAACTTCCACAAAAACTAAGGGTGGGGAACTAACTGTGGATCGCTACCTATTTATGATGATTTTGTTTCTCTTTCATTTTAATTCAGAAAGATTAGGCCATTCTTCCAGCACTGCATTTATAAGTAGGATATTATACTCTTTTTTTTGACAACATTTTTACTTCACATGAGTTTCCTCTGATATGATTTTAAAACTCTCTTTTACACGGCATGCACACCTTCTCAAGAAAATGGAATGCTGAAAACCCACCTTTACCACAATTCTATCACACAGAGCACACCAAATATCTCATCTCTGCTCCTAGAATTCCCATTTTGTTTTAAGGAACTGGATTGAAGAAAACCCTCTCTTCTCTTCCAAAAACAACCTTTACATGATTAACATAAAAACATTCCTTTTCTCTCTGACAAAGTTTTAGCTTCTCCACTGAGGGTTAAACAGCTTCTAAATTGTCACCTTCCAACAGCTTTCATCTGTAGACTACACTAAAACATGCTTCTCACTAAATTTTGCATCCTTATTAAGCACTCCTCTTTAACAGAAGAGCTTTTTAAGCTTGGCTTTTTAAAGAATCTAGCTCAATTTTTGAAGCAAATTATCAACAAAACAGAGGGAAAATTTTCAGGATGAAAGAAAAGGCTCAAGAGACCACTAGATATTTGCATTTGCTGATAAATTCCGGTTTAATTTTGACAAAAGTATTGGAGATATGGGGAAATAAGTGCAAATTTTACTGCATCTCACACATTAAGATAAAATCAGGTTTTCTTTAAATAGGCTCAATGTTTCATTAAATTTTAAAAGTATGGTAGCTACAGCTTCCCAATTAGACATGAAATATGAAATAAGAACTTTGCACACATCAGTGACTTTTTGAGACTATAATTGCATGAGTCTGCATGAAATTGTCTTGTGCTGAATGTACATCCAAAAAGGCTTAGACATTTTGTGAGGTTCTCATTTTCCTTGTTTATACAGGACAATTATATAAAAGAAAGGCAAATAAAATAAAAAGCAGCAAGGTCTCACTGTGTTCTCCACCAGAAATAACAAGCTTTACAGAAATAATTCACAAAACTTACATTTAACAGCTCTTAAATTCCCAGAATCTTTTACAACACATAGATTCACATAACATTGGGTGCAAGAAAATACATCTAAACCTGCAATGAACACTGCCACATTCCCACACAGACCATTGACTAAAGAAACTCAGCTGAGCAGCTGCCAGGCTTCTCCACTTAAAGAGCATGCAATATTTTAAGTCAGCAGTACCTGGAATTTACTGCTGGAGATTTTAAATAGAGTTTATTCCAATAACATTCCAAACTAATTTAAAATACAATAAACTTGAGCTTTCTATTTTGTTTTCTGTAGCTGGCAGCTTTAGATTAGTTTATAAGAAAGTGCTCATAAATGCTTTTATTTTATATATATTTTTATATCCGTACATCTGTAGCTAGATATGGGTATTCATGCCAACTTGAATGAAAGATGAGAATTTTTTGAAGTACTTTGCCTGACAGAAGTTACCTTCAAATGAATTTTATATCTCAATAAATAATTTTGACTGCACACAAAATTATGATAAATATAATGGTTGAATTCACCAGGCAACCACCAATTACCCACATCTAAAGCACTCATTGCTAGATATTTATAGTGATATATCCCCACAAAAACAAAATAAATCTTCATACCAAAACACACAGATGCTACAACACAGATTTTCATTTTATAAAATGTGATTAATAGAGTGATTTTTGTTTTTAAATGTATTTTTGAAGAGGGGAGAACATGGTCATAACTTTGATCTAGCAGCAAAAATTCTGTCAATTTTGCATCCTCGCCTAACTTGAAAACACAAGTATGCAGGTTTATTTATAAAAAGATGAATAAATATTCACATATTCTTATTTCTAAAGTCACACCTACTTCCCAGACCAGATGAGTAGAAATCCTAGGCTAAATTTTTATGCACTTTATAAAGCACAAATTTATGTTTTGAGAGAAAAAAAGTGTTTTATACTGCCACTGGCAATAATATTTAGAGATATTTTGCTTGTGCTGGTGTGCTTAAGAACAATAACATGGATGTGAAGACAGAGCAATAAGCAATTGAAGAGAGAGGAGTGCAAAGCTGTCATAGTAGAATTAAGGCTTTCAAACCAGCAGAAAATATTCACAAAGAGAAAAAGATTAAAAGATGGTTCCTACATTTCCAAACATTTCTAAAGGTAGGCTTTCATGTGAAAAATGACTGCATCCCCACAATGACTTTGAGAGGAAATAGATGAATTCCTCTTTCAAAAGCATTTATTAAGAACAAAGCAATGAAAAGAACTGCATCAAGCCAGCTGCAAGGGCTTCCATAACCTTGTAGAAAGATAAAAAACAGTGGAAGTTTGTGAAGACCAAACCCAAATTTTTCAGAATTCTATGCTTTGTTTCTATTACAAATTCCTCTCTGGGCAATATATTTCTGCTATACCTTAAAACTCCACAAGCTGCTGCACAAGCACATGCATTAAAAGACTGAAAATGAGGACTGTGACAGAAAAGGTGTTTATTACACTAAACAAAGTTATGGCTACCATTTACTTAGAACCCAGTAAATGTTTAAATACTAAAATAAGTTTTTAATAGTCTTTGAGGTGGGTTTTTAATTGTTATTTGGTTTGTTAGGAGGTTTTGCTTTTAAACAATCATGGAAACAAATCGCAAATCCCAGAAAAATTAACTCAGTCTTTAATGCCTCCTCACTGCCCAAGCTAATCTAGCATAACACCCAAAGAAGCATTTCCTTTATTTAGGATGTCTATTTGTTCTGGGGCATGGTGGTTTCAGGTTTTTGTTTTTTTTTTTTAAGGAAGTGTGATACTGTTTTTCTTTTCAAATCAAGAGGAACTGTGCTAGGAAATACAAACAGGAAATTTTTCTCCCTCACATTAAAAGCAACCAGACAGCAACATCAAAAATGTAAGGTTTCCTTCTTTTATTTACTGAAAGTAAGAAAAAAATAAAGGGTTTTTGACCATGTCAAAACTAATGCAGACATTTCTAACTGTTTGAAAACTATAGACAACAGTAGAACAAAAAATTGTCTGAAGATGCAAGGAAAGCATTTCCAAAAATGCTTTATCCCTCTTCTGTCTAGGAAAGTAGGAGCAGACAAGAAGCAGCATTTGTTTCCTTCTAATACTCTATTCTTAATGATGAAAAGTTCATATCCAAGAACATGCCTAATTGATAGAACTAATACAAAAAAAAAAAAAAAATCTGAATTTCCTTCAACAGAAGATATTGTTCAAACCAGCAGGGAAAGCCAAGACTGAAAATCTTTTCCAGTGCCTTACACCTTAATGAAGCCAGGGTTTCTTTCAGATCTCATCTGGTACTAAGTGCAAATTTGAAAGCAAAGTTCTCAGCAACAACCTGTGTGCTCACAGAAGACAATTGTGCTTCCCAGTCAGACCAAACTGACCCCAAGCTTTGCTTTCACACATTTACCAACAGTCTGGCTGCAGCAGCTGAGTGCGCCACTGGCAGGGATGTGGCTGGCACCAGGCTGAGAGGTGCTGCTGGCTCTAGAGAGCTCCTCTGCTCTGCATCTCTGCATGAAGGGCTTTGAAGCTGTGCCTGGGTGGGGCAGCTGAGGATTTGGGATAGTACACAAAGGTATAAAGCTGTCAGAGAGCATCCAAAGGAGGCTGAGAAGATAAGATTCTCTTACCTTTGCAGCCTCCTTCAGAATATCCAGAGAAGCCTTCAGAGGAGCAGCTGAGTGCCAGCGCAGACCTCTTGGCTCTCATGACCAGTGACAGGACTCAAGGGAGTGGGATGAAGCTGAGGCAGATGTTTAGGTTGGATATTAGCAAAAGGTTCTTCCCACAGAGGGTGCTTGGACACTGAACAGAGTCCAACCCCCCAGTCCCAAGCCTGACACTGCATAGAGTGTTTGGACAATGCTCCAAGCCACAGAGTGAGATTGTAGGAGTGGTGCTTAGGGGGCCAGGAGTTGAGCTTCCATGATCCTCATGGGTCCATTACAACTCAAGATATTGTGCAAGTAACAGGAAAATATTGGAACTTGGTCTTCTTGCTTAAAATACACAGATAAACTTCTAAAAGAAGGAATTATCTGTATGGACTAAAGTCATTACTATTACCAAGTATCAACACTCAACTGTAAGCAACACTGCAGGGCTTCATTTTTTCTTACACCTAGCCACAGAGTTAAGGCAACATGAAAAATTCACCTTATAAATAGAGAAACACAATACTAGTTGCAGTTAAGCATTTGTATCAAACAATATTCCTTGAAAATTAATAGCTATGGAAGGTAAGGTATCTGAAATTGCAAAGATCAAGGGCCAAAGCTCCAAATTATTTTCTAACCAACTCTGTCCTGTAATCTAAGTATGACAACAGTTAAAATGGTACATATGTTTTCTTTTCATTTGAAGGGAACTCAATTTTTAAAAAGTCTTGATATTTTAAACTTACTGATGATGCACAGAAAACAAGAGTAACCCATATGTCAGAATTTATAAAGACGTGGGAATAGTTACAGGGGAAAATACTGATATTTTCCATATTTACTGCATTTCTTGGTTGCCCAGCAACTTGAAATCACCTTGTGACTGCTCAAGAATCCAAACTAGATGCAGCAACATACTTGGAAAGCCTGAGCTTAAAGGACTTAATTAGGAAGCATCTCCCTCTCAGAAGTAATTCAGAAATACAGTTTCTCCTTATGCAATTCCTGGGGAAAACAACACAGAAATGTCAGACCACACATTTCTAAACAGACAGCAAAACCTTCCAAGGAGACAAAAACATAGGAGATACATGTAATCCTTCATTTCTCTGGGGAGTAGATATAGAGCCAAAAGCAAAGATTCTGTTGGGTACCTAGAGTAGAGAATCCACCCATGGGTAGGGGACCAGCAAATACTCCTTTAGAGATCACAGCCTGGAGAAAAAGAGTGGATGATTGCTGTACCTCCTGCAAACCCATCTTGCTGAAGGAAAGTGTGTGAAAAGAAGATCAAATATTGGCATTATTAACAACATTCTGCCAGAAGAGGGCTTCTGTTTGAACTTTGTATGATGTGTGCATAGAAAACATGCAAGCATTCAAAACAATAATCCTCTTAGTTTAAACCAGAAATACAGGTCTTCTTTTATACTTCTCCTAATGTCACACTGATGGTAAAGTAGGTGTTTATTCTTAACTGTATGACAGAAAACACCTTGGCCTATGTGCATAAATGTGATTTTTCTGGGCAAGTCCATAAAGAACATGTTAATTACTGACAGTCACATTCTAAAGTGATTGTAATAGAAATATAAGTACAGAACACATTTTTCTTGATTTTGACAAGTTCAGCACTTTGGAGTAATTTAAAGACCTAAGCCAAGTTTCACGTTAATATAGCAACCAATTAAACTTGGAGGAGCTTTTCCAAAATTGCTGCTTTTCTCTTTTTTCATGAGAGGAAAATGAAATCTTTCTCTACAAGCACAGGAGCAGTGATAGATGGAACTGAATAATTAAGAGAAAAATATCCTGATGCTAAATAGTTACAAGTCAGTCCATCTCATAGGTGACCAAACAAAAAATGTCCCAGTACTCTGGACATCAAAAAACATTTTATCTCATGGGGTAAACATTGCTTCCACATCACAGCACAAGCAGCTGAGCACAGCATATTGGTATTTCTGCAGCTTGGGGTTACTGGTCACCAAGAAGCAGGAACACCTTGTGCCCATTCACTATGTAGTTTTCCTAAAGTTCCCAGTGAATTCAGGATATTACTCACTAAGAATGGATTTCAGATAACCGTATCAATTTTTAAGGCTCTGTTTAGTATCCACCAACTTACTGGCTTCAGCTAGAGATTTCTGCACTTCTATTACACCTCATTACAATAAGGAAGCTACAAGCTGTGTTAAGAATAAATGTCTTTTGTGACTCCCTCATTCCCTCTCTCAGACACATACCATAGTCTGAGGTTTAAAAATAGAGCAGACAAAACCTCCCATGGCATTTTATGTCATTTAATTTTCATCTTCATCTGATTTTGAAGGCCTTGCAGTAAACAGCAATAACTGAAAACAGCAGATGCTTCTGTTTGGGTTTTGTTTAGGTAAGTGTTTCTACAGAACAAGTCCAGTATAACCATCACTTTTGACATCTTTGAGACCTGGCCTGCCCTGTAAGTTAGCCTGCCTAACAAGATAGCTTAATTACACATATTTGACTAAGCATACTTACATAAGCATCCAATTATAGCTTAAAAACAACACTCAACATGCATAGCCATCTGTCATTGAATGTATCTGTGGTTAAGGCATAATGGTGTGCTCAGCTTTTTCCTTTCCAAACATATTAAATATTTTCTGCAGCTACGGAAAAAAATGGCAAAGCAATGATTTGGAGTGCAATAATGCATTACCTTGACAATTGAAAACAAGTTTACAGGAAAATCTGCCAATATTCTCCAAATATCCCCTCAAATCAATGTCATTTCCTTTTACTAAAAATTACAGATAATACTAGAACTAGCACTCGCCAACACAAGCAAAACCGACTTGAAATTCTTCTACCTTTTCTTTTCAAAATATTGTTCAATGTCATCTTCTTTCTAGGATAAATTATCAACATTTCTGCCACTGAAAGATAAAATGACATTTAAATACATCTCAGGAGAATAGGAGTCAATCAGCACAGGAAAAGATAAATGCATGGTGAGATATATTTAGAAAGAGCTGTAATGACACGCTGTTTTGCAGTGGGAGGCATTAAAAACCCTACTATTAGTCATTTCTTCTAACTACAGAACCATGATACTGCTTTTACCAGTCAGACATGGTACCAGCTGCAATTACTCACAGAACCTAATGTTAAGTTGCCAATGACAACCACAGTACACACATACCCCAAGACTCAACCATCATTAGCATAAATACCCACATCATCTGTGCCTAAAACTGATATGCTTTTCTCAAAGTAATTATTTCTCCCTTCAAGACACTTTTGCCTCCTTTAGTAGAGTCTTCCTTGGCCTACAAAAGAGAAAGCAGTGTATTATCCGCAAGAAAATGAAAGTCCTTTTTCTGTAATGATGATTTTAGCATCAAAGAGATTTCAGTCTGGAAATAGCAAGTCATACAATCACGGAATGGTTTGGGTTGGAAGGGACCTTAAAGATCACCTACTTCCATCGTCCTGCCAAAGAGGGGGGACACCTTCCACTAGACCAGGTGGCTCAAAGCCTCATCCAACTGGCCTTGAACACTTCCAGGGATGGGAAGGCCAGAACCTTTCTGCCAAGCTGTTCCACTGCCTCATCACTTTTGCCTAATGTCTAATCTAAACCTGCCTTTTTGAAGTTTAAAGCCATTCCCCCTAGTGCTGTCACTCCATGCCCTTGCCAAAAGTCCCTCTCCAGCTCTCTTGGAGCCCCTTAGGCACTGGAAGGGGTTCTAAAGTCATCCCAGACCCCCCTCCATCCAACAAGTACACATCTCTCCAGTTTGGAGGCCAGGATGTGGAGCAGGACCATGTTAGGTACTCTGCACCAGTCCAGGCAGAGGGGGTCAGTTACTCTGCCATTATTCACCAGCGCTGTAACCTCATCACAAAAGACCACCAAGTTTGTCAGGCACCTTTTGGCCTTAGTGAAGCCACACTGGCTATCACTAATCAACTCCTCATTTTCTGTGTGTCTGTAGCTTCCAGGAGGATCTGCTCCATTGTTTTGCCAGGCACACAGGTGAGACTGACTGACCCTGTTCCTTGTGTCTTCCTTTTCCTCCCTTTTTTCCAAATCAGAATGGCATTCCCCTCTTCCTCCAGGCATCTCTTGCTGGCACTGGACTCAAACTGGTAGGAATGGGGTGGACTGAGATTCCCCTTCACAGGCACCTGTAGTTTAAAGCCCTCATTAGCAGCTTTTTCAAACTTATGAGCAAAGATTATCTTCCCCTTCTCTGACAGATGGATGCAGTGAGCCCCCATCAGATATCTTTTACTATTGAGGGGAATTGTTTTTATTGTAGCTTCAAGTTTGAGGAAACATAAGCAAAATCAGAAAACGAACTGAGGAAAAAAACCAACTAGCAAAAGGAAAAAGTTTCTGAAACAATAAGTATGGTTTAATAGCAGAAATAAAAACACCTACATCATTTTCAATAAATGTTTAAATAGCAGTCTGCTTTTTCTCTCATTATGCTGTGTAACAAATGAGGGTCCATTATTCATCCCTTGAATAAATAATGGTAATATGATGAAAACCTATTCTACTGAAGCAGATCTCCATATGCTTGCAGCATGCAAGGCAGATTCATGCAAAGCTGCCTCCCAAACCTGCCCAGCCCTGTGTGCACAGCACAGCATCCCTTAGCAAGGCTGGCCAGACCCGGATCAAACTGCATGTGCCAGACTGCAGCTCATTACAGCAGGCACAGGGACCTTGAAGAAACACAAGTTTAATAGTAATTCCTAAAGTCCAACTGTGAACGCTGATTTTTAAAAATTCCTGTTTGTGGGCAAGAATAAGGTGCTAAAATGCTGCAGAGTATTGTAGCACATTCAAATTTTATTATCTAAATAAAAACAAGCCTCAAATTACAATCCTTTCCATTATTTGCCCATATGAAAGAGTTACCATAACAATAGGCTATGGTTTAAATTAACATTACACTGCTCTAACTCCTCTGAAACAAAATATTACCTTGCAAAAGTGAGCACACACAAGGAGAGTCAGTGTAAAGTAGCGACAACAAATTTTTGTGGTATATTAGCTTCTACCTGTGCAAAAGCTGACAGCATAATAGGCCTGAAGGTGGCAAAACCCTAGTCACCATAATTCAAAGTGATTTTTTTTACTTATTTGGTACTAAACCAAAGTTTACTGACACGAGAATAACATGAACATGTCAACAAGGCAAATAGTTAATTGAAATGTTTGCATTAATCTCTTTTAATAATTTTAAAGCGAATCAAACATGACTCAAACTATTTCAGAGTAGAAGAAAAAACAAAAATGAATTTTTGAATGGCTTCACTTAAATCTCTTGCTATCACAGGAGCTTAGGACATTCACATTTGGGGGCTTGGGGAGGTGGTTTAGCAGACTTCATTCATTCATTCCACTTAAATTTTTAATAAGGCACAAGGAAAACTCTCTTGGTTATGAGGCAAAGGCACAAAAACTACCTGAATTCTGAGCTAGTTATCTACTACACAATTACCTGTAAACTTAAATTATTTATGTAATGACATATGATCTTTCCAGTTGTACATTCCCTACTTCTTGGAATGAGCCTGCTCTAATCTCAAACTTGGTGTGAGAAGTTTGTTTAGATGCCCAGAATGTTCTCCTTAAAACCAAACCATAAAAATTATCTGGGGAATTTTCTACAACTTTAGAAGTCAATCTTTAGTATTTATAACAGCAAGAACTTAACAACTGATTAGGGCTTGTTAATTAAAACTTGTGGCCTTATTCTCAGGATTTCTAGGGCCAATAACCACTTCCTTTCTAGTGCATCCAATAAAATGGTACAGAAAAAAAGATCCCAGTTGTATGTTATGTTTCTCCTCTTTCAATACCCAACAACAACAATTTGCCTTCTTTTAATTAGGAGCTCATTTGCACTAATGGTTTCTATTTGTATCTCAGACAACTAATAAATAACACTTCTAACAACTCTCAAACACTGAAATGCAAGAACTTCTGCTCTGGTGCACAAGAGCATCTTTACTGATTTGTAGAATATTTCTTCTCAACAGCAAAAAAAAATCTTGCAAAAAACTCCACAATTTATTTAAGAATTTTAATTTAATTTTAATTATTAAATTAAAATTTAATTTAAATTGCAATTTAAAGCTTACAAAGTCCTTGTCAGGAATTTTATCTTAATCTACTTCTGCACATTTTTGACTCTTCAGAAAGTTGTGTCTTCTCATATATCTTAATTTTATGAGGACATAGATTTTTTTAGATTCTAAGTGCACTTAACATTGTTGAACTTCATACAACTGGCATCTTGTTCAATAACTTTATGTAAAGTACATCTAAAAATACACATTGAACCCAGATTTTACATGTATATTTATATACACATGCCTCTATATATACATATAGTCATAATGGTCATTTCAAGAAATTTGGCCCAGAGCAGCCATGATTTTTATTCAAAACATGGTTTCTATCACAAAACTATAACATCTGCCTAAAAATCCAATTATTTAGGGATATATCACCTATTGGAAATACATTATGTAGATAGATATTTACTCTAGCTTTAAGTTGGGTTTTTTTCAATATTAAAGGCATCAATAATCAGAAGTGCCCCAAAATTGCTGAAAGTAAAGCTGAGAAAGTCCAGCTGTGGATGGAAGGAGGCCAGCAGTGAGCCCAGGCTGCCCCAGCCTGTGAGCCTGCCAGCAGCTCCCTCTCCTGCTCCAGAGGCAGGGCTGGGGGGGCACAGGGACAGGGATGGAGCTCAGAGCTCCCTGTGCCTCCTCCCCATCCCAGCAACCACCACTCCCTTTGTGATCCTCACTCAACCCTGGTATCAGATGTCCCCAGTCCCCAGATTTAATGAGGTAGGTCAACTAATCTGGCTGTGTGTGTCTTAACACAATCACTGGAATTTCTGTGGTCTTCAAACTGTGCCCCAAATAGTTCAAGCTCCAAAATGCTCTTAAGAAAATGAACTGGAGGGAAAAGGTAGGAAAATTTACTAGCAATGCTACTACCAGCAAAACCTGTATTAGACCATGTCCCCATCTTAAAAAAACGCACTGAAGATCACATTTTGTTTTACACAAGTGGAGCACTGACACTCATGCAAGTTCTGCCTCAGCTGGCAATACACTGTTGGGGAAGATTAACCAAAATTCTAGAAAGATCTGGCACAACTCCCTTTACAGGCAGTACAAACCTAATGTCCTAATCAGGCTTCTACTTTGCCATTTTCTTATCACCACAGCATCCCAAAATACAAATAGGATGTATTATACTCGTTCAATGCCAGTCATGTCTGCCAAGGATTTGCATTTACAGCAAGATGCTAGAGATCAAATGAAATATCAACAGCATCCCTGGATTTGGCAGTGGCATATTCTCATATTCCCTTGACAAAATTAAACATTGACATCAAACAGAACTAGCTCAAGAACTGAACCATGAATGAACTCTCATCTGATATGGCCTACAGCAAGAAATCTGCACTCTCTACATAATACTTGAACATGATTTTCCTCGTTCCAGCACAGACTGTAGCAGACAAAGCCATGGAAATGTAGCAGCTGGCTGGGTAGCACAGCTCTGACTGCTCTCCCTGTACCTACAGAGATTGTTCAGCTTCCAAACTTTTGGCCAAGTTTGAGGCCTCCCTTTACAGCTCAAAAGACAATACTCACGAAGATTCACTTTCTCACAATCATTAAAACAAAAGACCTAAACAACACCCCTTCCAACCAGCTAGGATTTCTCAGGAATCTTTCTTTTTACATACTTCACCAGAAGAATTATTTGATAAATAACAAAAAACATGAGCTGCATGCCACAGTCAAGGAGAACCCATCCAGTGTTATGTTCTTTAGCTCATTTTTGTTCTATGCAAACAAGTTTTTATGAAAAGAGCTGCTCTAAGAATATACTTCAAATCAAAAGTTCATTGCAAAAGAAGCTGAAATTTTTTTCATAAAATAATTCAGTTTACAGGAATATGGCCATTTTCACAGTAAGAAAAGAGGCATAAAAACTCACCCCTCAAATCACACCACAGCTCTTAGAAAAGCTCAAGAATAAAACCTCTAATTTTTCTAAATTTAAGTGAAGCACCTTAATTTTAAATTAATGCCTAGGTTGTTTCTTATTTAATCTTTTGCTAAAAGAAAAACTATGGCGTAAATATAGGCTTTTTTCTTTAACTTTTCTATTTAAAACAATTTTTTAAAAATGTTCTAAAACTCCTTCCCTTCAGCAAAGAAAAATGTTTGTTTCTCCTTCCAACACCTCTGTAAAATCAGAGGGAGTTGTGACATGTTCACTGTTTGTCAAAGGAGGGAAGGAAACAAGACAATTTTTTTATACAGATACTCAAACATTAATCAATAAATTAAAAAAACCTGTATTAGTGAGTCACAGGTGACAAATTCTTTTCCACTCTACCTACATCCTGAAGCCCATTAAAATAACTTACACCAGGCAGCATGGTAGAGGAGATGCTCTGGATTCTGTGTGCCATTGGACCCAAACTTTCCAAGGCATTCAAGAGCTTATGTCTGAAATTTAATAAAAGCCTTCAATCTCTTTGAAACCTAATTTCAATTCAAGATATTCCCTTCAAAGGGCAGGACCCTTCCAAAAATACACAGCAAACTGCCCACAGGGGAACAGGAAGAATCATTAGACAAGGAATACTTGCTGGCATGCAAGGAAAGACACAAAGAATGAATACCCTGTTCTAAAATTCTGTACGTGGGGTAGTGAACTGATTTTCAGGGTCAGATGCAATGCATTTATTTATGCAGCAAGGAGGTTTAAAAGTAAGCACCTAAGAATAATGCTAGAAAGGAATTCAATGGCTTGCTTATGAAGCTTGTGCAAGCTCACCCCAGGTTTCTTGGAAAACAAAAAAGAAAAAAAAATCCATAAAATAGTCCAAACATTTGAGACAAAGGTTTATCAACCTTTCTAAAAAAAAAAAAACCAAACAAACCAAAACACCACCAACAACTAAAGCATGCCATGGCTAGTCTTCAAGAGCAGATTGGGTAAGACTTTTCCTTGCTCACTTCACTCTTCTTTACCCCACCACACCCCCATCCCCCAAACCCATCTCCTCCGTTACTTTTGCCAGTTGATCTGGCAGAGGATGAATTTTCTCCTCAGCCTCTGCCAGTCCTTAGTGACTTCAGGCACGCAGGTTCAGTAGGAGGCACAGAAAACAAAAGCCAGGACCCACTTGTGGCGGAGCCTGAAGCACCCTGGGCTGTTCTCCAGGCTCAGCCACCTCTGTGCTCTCTCTGCTCCCAAATCCTGCAGGCAAAATGCTTTAGCAGCAGTCCCTGCCTGCAAAATTATTTAATTAGGCTTTGAGGAGTTTTTGTGTTCTTATTTGTTGTCATTTTGTTTTTCACAGCAACAGATTGGCTTTGTGGAAGGAAGAGTTTCACTTTTATCCTCATCTTAAAGTTTCTTGGGAGTCACATTTTCTCATTTAATGATTCAACAGCAATAAAGGGAGCATACATGATGCAAATTTGTTAAATATTCAGCATATTTTATTAACCAAATCACAATCTGCAGGCTTGAGAGCTTCTGTATAATACCCTACTGAATGACATCTCAGATTTATTCTCTAGAAACCATGCATTAGACTTAATAACACACTTTTCCATTATCGTTTATTCTGACCTAAAGACTGATTGTGAGTCCACAAGAGAAAACTTTTCCTGATAATTAGTTCCCTGTGGTTGTAGTCCACAAGAAAGGACAAATTTCGCCTTGTTTAAGGTGCCTCTTGATAACACATAAAGCCAACAGAGGAAGCATCCATAATTTTCTGCTTTTTCTTAAGACATGCATATGCTTTTGTCCTGAGTTTGCATCACTATTTTGTCCAATCACTTGCTATTCTACTTCCCTCAAATAACTGTGGCCTAGAGACACAACCAACTGGGTTTTTTCCCTTCTTCCTCAGGAAGCTTTGATTTTGACAAGATGCAGCATAATAAAGTCAAGCCCTTGACAAAACCTCCTTTGCATACAGTATTGTATGCAAAGATTTTACTTTTTTCCTAAAGGCTACCAATACCTTTAAGTAAACTCCACTGAAAATGTAAAATGAATCTACATATAACTGAAAATAAGATAAACAACAAAAGTCCTGTTACTCCTGTCTCCTTCAAGAGGATACCATTATAAGAAATTGCACACTGATACGCCTGATACCATTCCTTACTCCCAAAAATCAGACATATGGTCTGATTGAATAGAGTGAAAATGCATCAGGGAAAAAGAAACAAGAAAAAAGGCAGCAGTTCAAATGAGCCTAAGTACCCCAGCTCAAGGCAGATCAAGATTTTCATCTTCTTGAGGAATCAGGATACACATTTTGTGGCTAAGCTATAGAAGCCCAAGTGCATCCACAGAACTGAACATCAAAAGACAGAAACAGACCTTGGTCTAAGTCTGAAGGCAAGACACCTTTGTAGCCACTGCTCTCTTCATAGAGAGCAGGCAGACACAACTTCCCAAGGACACTTCTTGGGAATCCCAGCAAGGAACCTCAGAAAACAATTCCTACCCCTATTCTCTGCTCTTGTTGCTTTTCACATGTGGAATGTGTTAGGAAGATTGTTTACCTGAAGGGAGTTCTTAATTGGATTCTGCTGAGGATTGTTTTGCTTCCTTGGCCAATTGGAAAAAAGCTGTGTCCTGGCTGTCTGAAGACAGTCACCAGTTTTCTTTAGTATTCTTTAGTATGCCTTGTAGTATAGTTGTGGTGTTTGCGAGGTGAGAGATGAAATCTGACTCCAAGTTCTCAGAAGGCTGATTTATTATTTTATGATATTATATTAAAGAATGCTAAACTAAAGCTATACTAAAGAAACAGAAAGGATACATAGAAAGCTTAGCAAGAATGATAATAAAAACTCATGACTGACTCTTCAGAGTCCAACACAGCTGATGGTGATTGGTCATTAATTAAAAACAATTCACATGGAACTAATCATTCACCTGTTGGTAAACAATGTCCAGACCATATTCCAAAGCAGCAAGGACAGGAGCAGCAATCAGATAATTATTGTTTTAATTGCTCTCTGAAGCTTCTCAGCTTCCCAGGAGAAAATCCTGGGCAAAGAGGATTTTTCAGAAAATATCATGGTGACATATAGTATGTATCTTTAATACAGTATAGTATAATGTAATATAGTATATTTTAATAAAGCAATTGTTCAGCCCTTCTGAGTCAATGGAGCCAGAATCAATGCCAATCGTTCCCTGGTCAGGGGATGCCTGATTTACTGTACACCTTAAAGGAAAGGACACCTGTTTGTCTGAAGGAACTACATCTGTCTTACTGTTGAACTATTCCTAACCTTAAACCATCAGAAAATGGAGCAGCCCACAACAGTGGCTTGAGAAGCAGACCCTAAAGTTTACTCTGTTGGGAATCCATAAACGCTGATTTCCCTGGGAGAGGAAAGAAACTTTGAGCACTGCTCAAAGCAGAGATTAATGCATAAATATATAGAAGGCTTTGATGTGTGAATTTTATGCATCTGTTCAAATTATTTCAAAATTTCAAAAATAACATTTTAACGTACAGACATTTTGCAATATTTCATTATTCTTTTGGCTTAAAAACTGGAAGAGAAAGCATTTCCATGCTTTAAAATATTCATTAGAATTGGCATACTTTTCTGTTCTAACCACATAAAGTTTTAGCAAAATTATTAACAATTTAACATGAGAATAGCATTCACAAAAACACAGCATTTGAAAAGCATGTTGGAATCTGATGTTCTCTGTGAAAAAATTCATGCTGGGTTTTTCAAAGCAGCTTTACACTGGTGACTTTCTCATCAGCTTTTTAAATACTATAGGTCTTTCTAAATTAATTCATAAATGATATTGAAACATATCTCATTGCCAGTGCAGCTGGAAACCAAGCTACTGCTGCAAATAATTTATTCAGATTTATCCTTTATTTTGTTCATGGAATATTTCATCAGCAAGTAAATCTCTTCCACAGCTTGCCTGGACTCTCCTCTCATCCACCCCCATGGTCTACAAACGGCTTACTGCAAATGTATTTATTGTTACGCTCAGGAAGGCTTACCATATGTAGCATAAAAGCACCTTCATTACCAATCTGAAGGAACAGAATTTTAAAGTGAAACAAAACAGGAGAATTCATAACCTCAAACTGGGCATTTGAGAGAGATCTTTTATTGAAAGGGCTTCCCCCTCCTGAGCTGGTATCCAAAATACATAGAAAACCACTGAGCTTCTGTAGGATTTATTTTGCATCAGCAGAATTAAAATTTTATTCTCCCCCTGCCTTTTCAACCTGTATATGTGGGCAAGCATTCAAAGAACATCAATGGTCAACATTTTAGTTATTACTTTGCCACTTAAGCACATTGTACTGACTTGGGAGCGGATCTCAGTGTACCATCTATTTTTGTTCATGGATAATGCAGCAGACACTGGCAGTTAGTCTTGGTTATTCCAGGTTGTGCACGCATGTTATGTAAATTTACATTTTAGCATCTGATTCTATTCTTTTATTAGCTGGAGACTACCCAATCGGTATGGAAGCATTGTGCTTCCCTTTCAGCTAGGTCACAAAATAAAAGCCTTCAACACAACTCCTTCAGTTCAACCCTCAGAGTCCACAGAATCCTCAAAATCTATACAAACTATTGTTGTACACATGTACACCAGCTGAAATGAGGTGTTTGAGCATAAATAAAAGCAACCATGAAGAACTTGCAAAAGGTTTTTACTATTCCTTACTATTTATGAGGTGCTGAAAAGTATAGCACATGCAAGAAAGTTGCAGATGGCATTAAAAATATATTATTTCTGTGGCACATTTGATAATCACAGTGAAAAGTAACTAATATTTAAACTGTAGAGAGCCAAAAAAGAGCCCTAATTTCCATTATGTTCCTTGACACAAAACACAATTAAAAACCATTACCTGAAGTGGAAGCAATAAATACTGTAGCAAAAAACCCCATATGCATTCCGAGAATACATCACAGTGAATCTTCTCACCTTCCACTTAAATCAGCTTTTTCTAATGAACTTAAAACTTTGCACCTGCTCAGTGGGGAGAGTAATTTGTATAATTAATCCATAGGTGTTTCTGATAAAGCAGCCCAAAGGGCCACCAAAGTTACAAAGATAAGGCAGAAGTCCTGGCCTATGCAGGGTCTGTTTTTAAAAGGAATAGGTTTAGGCACTGGAAAAAAAAATCTTTCCCAGCATCACAACAAATAAACATCAGGAAACCAAAACAACAGCTTCTTAAATGAGGGTTCCAAAATATACAAAAGTGGTCAGAAATATATATTGTATTTATGTGTTCATATCAGCTCACCTGAAATAAATAGGAATTGAAGTATGAATTCTAAATACCTCAGAAGAACTTTGCACTGCTTAATTTACATCTTTGCTTAAACACCTAAATCCCTGGAGCATGCTGGCTGACCCACCTAAATCATCATGGATAATTCAAGAAACAGTAACTGTCAGCAATTGCTTTTTTGGATGAGGCACCCACTTCCCCATCCATCAGCGTTTCTGACACTGATGATGTAAATCCCTGCTGCACTTACAATGCTACAAACAGTGCTGGAAATGGAAATTTATCATGGTAACTAGGTAGTGCTCAGGAAAGACTTTCATTTCAGAAGTATTTCCCAATAACAGTGCATAAAGCAAGACACTGAGCAGCTGTTGTCATGCTGATACCTGGAACAATTCAGTAATTATTTACTTGCAGATTAATGGAAACTATATGGAATAGAGCCTTAGAGCCCAATCCTTTTTAAACACTTGGTGTTCTCCAATTCAAAAATTCCTGGTGAATATAATCAAGAAAACCAGGTGACTGAAAATTGTAGATAATATTCAGACAAACTGAAAAGGATTACAGAATCAGATTTTGAGAGAGAGCAAGCTGTTTTTTATTCCTGTTTCCATTTTAAGTTTTTACATCTTCTTTCTCTTCCATTCTTAGTTTCTTTTTTAGCTCTTAACACAAAAAGATAGAAATTGAGAAATATGTGAGAAGCCAGTAATTCCATTTTATGGATAACCTTCCAATTTTTATCTTTGCTAAGCAGAAGAAATACCTTCAGGCTCTTAGACCAGATTTTCAACTGCAAGCTGTGTAATCTGCATAAAAACTATGAATCTTCTTTTCATCTTCCTTATGTACATTATCATCCCCTTCATTCTATGAATATTGTTATTATAATGACAAATGGAGGAGCACCCACTATGACAGACTGTGTAATTACACAACACCACTTTTCCTTGAAGAATCCTTTGCTTTTTGGCTTCAAGGCCATGTTTCAGAGAGTTTCCAACAGACATGCGCATCCAAACCTTCATCAACTATTTTTCTCACAAAGTAAAAGTGTACTATATTATGTTAGAAAGTTTTTAATAGCTTAATAACCTAATAACTTTTCCTAACTTCATCTTCAGAAACACCTGAAACTTGTCAGAAACTCTATAAAAGCTCAACTAGAGGCCCACCTCTAGCACAGAGCTGGTTAAAGCAAATTAGCAAACAAAAACATGCCTGTCAAGGGGCACTAAAAAGCAGTAAAAATAATGATTTACAGCACAGCCCAAGAGCATGAAGAGCCCCAAATTTCCCACTGCCCGGTTCGCACATTTTGTAGGATCCCTTCTCTTTTAAAAAAGTACCAGAGTACTTTTTTAAGTACAGAGAAACATCAGAATGAAGTGGTACTATCAAAATGACAGTGAGTCACTCATAGTCACTGAATACAACTTGTAGTTTTGTGAATCATTTGGCATCTGAGCTGGTGGGAAGCACAGGCTCTGAAGGTACCTCATTTCTCATCAGGTCTCACGTCAGTTGCTGTAAAAACAAATCTTGCTAAATAAAATGTAAGCACAATAAGTTATCATCTCTGGAGTTTATACTTCTGAACTTATTCAGCTGTTGTCAAATAAAAAGATCCTTCCCAGACTTCTATACAAGTCAAGCTTGCAAAAACTGGCTTAACTTGTGAATGTACAATGTGAACCTTTCAGCTTTTAAATGCAAGTAAAAATTTGCTGCAGGAATAAAAATAATAATGTTTTTATTAACTGAGGTTAGAAGTTGAAATCCTTCACCTTTTTTTTTCCTTTTTCTCTAAGCAGCTATCCAAAAATATAACCTAAAAAGCAATGTATTGTGAGGTACCCATTCCTTTAACCCTCTGACAATAGCATAACTCTGTCAATACTGTAGATTTCTAATAGAGAGATCTCCACATCTCTCTTCCCCTCTTTAAGAGGCTGTTACCATACTGAATTAAAGGTATTACCATCCTGTGATCTTAAAAAGTTGTAGCAAAGGTCAACCATGTTCACTTCATACTGGGTCCAAAGCTGCCAACCTGTGTCATATAACAAGTGTTAAAAACAAAATAAGCCAGAGATTCTAAAACACTCAATAGGCCTTAAAAATATTGCCAGCTTTTACTATGCACCACTATTTTAAAGACTATGAAATTCTCTTAAGGTCTGGGTCCTACTGAATCCTAAATCTCACAGCAAAAATAAAATCCTGAAGATTTCTGAAATGCAACAAAAATAAACACCATTTTTGGAGCATCAAGCTCCAAAAATTCTTGAGAACTTAAATATACCAAAACCCATTTTCTTTTCCTTAAGTTTTGGTTGTTGGTTTTAAATCTATTCCCATTCTACACAGCACTTAACCCCACTGATTCTAAACTGCATGGCAACTAATAAAGAGCATAGGAAAGACAAGTCATGTCAAATTAATAACTTTTCATGAAAGAGCAATAAAATAATCCAGACAATTTCTTCTTGATAGAAAGCCAGTTTTACTTTGAGGTATTGCATGTCAGTGGCGTGAGACAGTCAAGTATCTACATCTGTCCTATGGCATTTCTCCTTATTAATTTCTGCCTGTGACAGAAATAAAAGCAGTAGGAAGGTAAAACTCAGTTATAAATGACCTAAACTAGAAATCTCTGCCAAAATACCTTTGTAGAAGATGAGCTTAGAGGAGGTAGGGGAAGTGAGGCATCCAGGTAGGCAATCCCAGGGGTGCTGGCAGCCCTACTGGAAAAACCCTGAACACGGACACAACCTCACCACAAAGCTTTGATTTCACTTTAAATTTCTGAAGAGATTAAACTGCTAAGCAAAAAAAAAAAAAAAAAAAAAACCAAAAAAAAAAAAAAACCAAAACAAAACAAAAAAAAAAAAACAAAAACAAAACAAACAAACAAACAAAAAGCCTAAAATATCTTTGCCAATACTCTGTGAATAGAGTATGAAAACGGTGAATTGTGTCAGTGTGTCTGTACTGACAGCTCCTGTCCTACACACCTGCCTGTATAGCAGAAAAAGGTACTTCCAGGCACATACTGAGCTCACCTTTAAAAAGCACAAGTTTCTTTATCTACACAGAGATACTCCAGACTGTCAAAAGACTACAGCTTGTATTATCTAGACTTTATCCAGGGTTATGGGTTTTTGTTGAATTTCATCCTACTAGGACTGCACTCAATGGTAAAATGCAATAATTTCTTCCTAAGCCCACACCTCTTATCTTAAAAAGAGGAAAAACCCCCAGGTGTGATTGTTATTCAGAGCATCTTTTCCACTTAAAGTTTTCCCTGTTCCAGCAGAGATTATTTGGTCTGTCCCATGATCAATAAAACTGTTTTATCTTTTGCTACTAACATTAAAATGGTTCCTTTCTGTGCCTATCTCTACAAAGCAAAGGGAGTTAACTAAATTCAATATTAATATAAACAGCAGCAATTCCAGGACTAATATGACCCAAAAGGGGCTGGTAATTAGCCCAGTGTTCATGCTGGCACAAGGTGCATGTTACACTAAGCCAGTACAGTTCTGCTCCCCTTGCACTGCAATACTGCATCCTGCTTTCTCCACAGCACAGGAGAGAGAGAAATCCCTCGAGGATTTATGAGAGCAGAGCTGTTCTTTTAACACAAATAGAAATCACACTCCCTCTAAGGATGCCCTGCAAAGCTGATGCATTTCCTCCCTCCTTTCTTTCTGTACTGCAGTCAGGTCCAGTCAGTCCCATAAAACCACTGGAAAAGGGTGTATTTCTCATTTGCCCTGAGCCACAGCACGTGGTATCAGCCTTCAGTTATCTGGGAGAAAAATCTGAACAAACTACAACACACTGGAAAGGAGAACATGCAAATGCTGGCCAAAGGAGCTGCTGTGTTTGACCTCACTTGGAGTCTTCTTTCCCTTCTTACCCATTCCAGTGAACTTTCTTTGGGTCTCTCATGTGTTAATAACAGACATTCAGAGATATATCAGGCATTAGAAAAAGCCAGAAGGCATTTGTGCAACTGACTGGCTCTCTTTTGCTGAGAAAAAGAGTTTTTTGGGAGGAAGTCAGCCTTTGCTGATAGCCTTTATTCTCCCAAGAGCCTTCAGAAATCAGTCATTACGCAGGAGTTGCAAGAAGCAACTTGAACGGGCATTTGTGGATAGAATACTTTGTCATATTATCAGACATTAGCTTATTATCTGTCTCTTTATCAGAGAAATAGTTAAAAAAATGTACTTCTTCCCTTTAAGCTGAGTATGTAACATAGAAATTCAACAAAATGCTACATTGATTTATAAACAAAGGCTTGCTGCTCTCCCTTTTACACCGTGTTTACAAATTGCTTCCACTTCAGAAGTGCTGGCAGTGCTCCATGATCTGTGAGAAGTGCAGAGACATCTCTGCAACACTGGAACACTGCTCTGCTGCACTGCTCAGCTTGCTGAAGCTCCATGGTGGTAGGGCTGACTGCAGGCAGTGCTCTCTCCATCTTTTCATTTTGCTGCAAAGATTTGTTTTTAGTCATCCCTGAAGTAGAAGAATAACCAGTTTATACAGGAAGGGGCTAAAGAGAAATCTGAAGTTATCTCAACTATATGTTTTCAAGGGAGCTTAATTTTTCTGTGGCTTACTCCCTCAAGCAGTTTTTATTGCCTTACTATCAACATCACAACGCCTCTCCCTAAAGTACATACCTACAGAACTTTGGTACAACAAAGACCTGCTCCCAAAGGACCCTGAAGCACTTGGCAACAAATTGGACTTCTGAAATACCATTTTTTCTAAATGATAACAGCTCAAACCTAAGAACATAAGCCTCCGTAGAGCAGCAATCTAACAATGACAGTAATTTGACTGGGGTATGTTATTTGACAGACATTTTGCACTGGCTAAAAAACAGGGAGCTCCACTGCAGCAAAGAGACTCCCTCATTTCTACTTTACTTTTTTCAATTTTACTGTTTTTTCCATTTAAAGTATTTCTAAGTCTGCACTGAAAGTACAGATTTCATTTTTATTTCATGCTGCTCAACTATCTGGTCTTTCACTAGAGGACAAAGAAAGTGGTTTTGTTTGTCTTGTAGGAATCTAAACAGTATTAAACTCTATCTCTACCAAAACGAACAAGGTCTCACAAACATTCCCAAATATGAGTATGTCCTTGTAATACAAGCCTGTGAGTACCCACTTTACAATTATGCTAAGTAATGAAACCATGTGTGGAATCTGGATTTTAAAAGTGCATCTTCAATCAAAGGACAAATCTTGGTAGTTTTAATAGTAACCCAAGAAATATTTATCAGCTCTGAAATGGCATCTATCTGAACTTGAAATACTTCCCTGGCTAAGGAAAGCAGTTTTTTTCCACTGATTCACTCAGGCTAATTTGAAGCCTAGTTCTATGTGGGCTCAATTTGATATTAAGGCATGTTTTAAAGTTTAAGCAGCTGCATAATCCCCAGGAAGGCTACTGCACCACCTGTACTTGGCACCATCTCACTGAGATCTATTACATTTCCTTTGTGGGATCTGCTACCACTGAGGCAAGTTCAAAATGTGAAGGTGCAGTCCATTTAACTTCAAAAGAACACTAATACTCATGAGGAAAAATGTAATCAGCTTTGACAAACTCCAATCAAGCAAGCTGTAATTAAAAGGCATCTCTCCAGATCTGAAGAATTGCATCAACATCCATTATCTTCCTTATCTTACTTCCCTTCCTCCTCAACAAGTAGATTATATTCTTTACTTTCCTGCATGATAGAGTAACAACCTGTGCCAGCCCAGTTATCTTTACCATAGAATTTACATCTGCATAATCAAACACTATCAACTAAAAAGTACAGGGTCTAGGAAGATAAAGGCATTTCTATCATGCCTTTGATTGAAAGGAGTTCAAACATAATAGAGCCAGCAAATTCAAGCCAATACTGCATAATACATTGTTAATATGTAAACTTCACTCAAATTTCCATCCATTATAAATTTATGTTTCCAAGAGGAGCTCCTGAAGTTGTTACTGTAATAATATCATGTAACTCTTGCAGATAAGAGAGGCAAAACTAAGGCATCTGGGAATGTATTTACCAAAATTAAGCGATCATCCTTTAATTTCTGAATGCTTGCAATGAACTATTATTAGCCATTTTTATTTACTAGTGCAGTGAGCAGGTCATTTCCACTGATTCACATTCAAGCATTTGCTACATGACTTGTCCATTATTTGCAAACAGAAGAGTGTTAATTTGTGCAGTAAGTTGGATTCAGCTTGACTCAATCATGCTGCATTTCAGGAGGCAAATAATTATTCTCCCTTTCTAATTCTGCTCTGGAATATAAATAAAATAATCCTTCTAATTTCTTCAGTCCATCATAAAGTGTCCACATGAAGTTAGAAAACAGTAACATTCATATCTGGTCCATGTGACCTTTGTGCACCCCCATCATGAGTGCTTCAAACCAGGTCATTGTTACCTTTAGGTGCACCTGTCTTGCTCCTGAGCCAGTCAGGCTGTGGGCTGGGATTGGGCTGCTCAAAACCTGACAGCTGTCAGTTCTGAGGAGCTGTGAGGAGATCTTGGCATTTGGCTCCTCCTTTGTGCAATTCACCAGCACACAGCAGTCTGCAGGGGATGCAGCCAAACTGTTC
Organism: Calcarius lapponicus; assembly: GCA_039654755.1. Classification (NCBI taxonomy): domain Eukaryota; kingdom Metazoa; phylum Chordata; class Aves; order Passeriformes; family Fringillidae; genus Calcarius; species Calcarius lapponicus. The sequence continues at coordinate 13,483,853 of CM077467.1, read as the reverse complement.
AGGAGATGTTCCAACACAAAAGTCCAGACTGCTCAGTCTGACCTGAAGGAAGCTCACCTGATCTTTTTAGCCCCAAGGAAGGCATCAAACCTGGCCAAGTGCCTTGCCTGCAGCTGGCAGCCCAGAGTGCCCTCCTGGCAGATCTCTGAGACTGTCTGGCTGCACAAGCCCCCCCTGACCCCACAGCAGCAGTCCCCCCAAAACACACTTTACCTCTCATTTGCACCAAGAATGTAACCAGAAGTAACCAGATAATGCTTCTGTCAAATCAGCACAAGTTTGACAGAATCATCTTCTTCACTAAACAGGCCATTTCTATTTTGCAATAAATTCTCACACAAAGTTTTCTTTCTGCAAATGTTGGGATGTTCACAAAAGCTGTCTAGTGCAGTTCAAAGTAGGAAAGTTTGACTTTTTGTGTGGTTTTGCTTCTGCTTGAATAAAAGAAAGCACAGCTCAGCATCATGTATTTAATAAGTTTTTCGTGCCACAAGAGCCAACAAATGTCAGCTGATCTGATGATAAACTTTAGCATCTGTGTGGGTTTTTTTAGCAGGATGATTAAGCTTAATTAATGTAGAAATAATAAGTTATTCAGAGCTGATTGGTTTTGTTCTTGGACAGTGCACAGGAATTTAGACTTGTTAATAAGAGATATCTTTAAAGAAGTCAAGCAGAAACTTCCTAATTTTCAACTCTTTGACAGCTTATATAATTGTGGCTTTAATTAGTCCCAAACAAATAATGATTCTTTCTGTATCTCACTATTTGAAAAAGAAACTTCCATTAAAATGGGGAATAAAAAGGAAAGAAAAATAATACAATCACCACCAATGGTTACAAACAACTACATTGTTCAGCAAGCTTCTCAAGTTCTCTAAAGTGAATTTGTTGTTTCCTCCAGGAAATGATGGATTACCTGTCCTGTCTCATTCCCAAATGCATGAATCACTTCCTCCTCTGTAGATAATATGAATATTTTAGGTGGAACTGCTAAAGTGTTCACACTCTTGGGTGTCCCAGGATGTCTGCTGGGCTTCTCCTCCCTGGGATAAGTTCCATGTAGGCACATAAAGTATCAAACCACATCTGGTTGAACAAAAGAAAATCATCCAATTTCTTTTTTAGTGTACTATCCCTTTACATACACTAATTTTTAAATTAGTTTGGCAAATACAACATTTAATGTCTCCTTTTAAATTTAGTAATTTATAATGCTACTCACCTTCCCTGATAGCCAGGGTTATTTGTATAGAAAAATACAAGCTGGAAGATTGATCTGGACATCCATTTTTCCTGTTCTCATGCTGAAAAATGTTAAAAAAAAAAGAACTTTCAAAGAACTTTCTTCTCACTTCCTATTAGTCAAAAACCGATTCTCTCACCCAAGTCTTCTCATTTGTATTATCCTTATAATTCTATGAAACCAGCTAAAACCAATACATTTATAATATTTTTTTCATTTTCAATTTAAGCTAATACTTGCCCTCTTTGTAATATTCCTCAAATTCTATTCAATGCATAAAACCATAATAAAATTTTTGTCCTTATGAAATACTGAAATTCACTATTTTTAATTTACTGACCTAGTCCAAAGTTTACTGACATAAATGAAAACTCACATTTGTTTGTCTGAGGCTTTTACTTTAGAATTGCAGAGTAAAGTGCTGTCAGCAATTATACCTACTCAGCCCTGAAGGAAAAAAGGGAGAATATGGCCCTTGTTCCTACATTTAAAATATTTATATTGGCCATTTAAATATTTATATATTTGTCACTTTAAAATATTTATATAACTATCTATTCAGCACTTCATATATTGGTGAGTGAACTTATATAATGCAAATAAATTATGTATTAAATATTTACTATAGGTTAATATTTTATGAAATTTACTGTACACACAGTAGGAACAAAACTGGCAAGGGATGAGGAACTCTAGAGATTACTTTTGCATTTTCAGCACAAAACAACAGGGTTCCCTTACTTCTGCACTGCTTTTAACAGAGTTTATAGGTTTGCTAAGAAAGCACCTCTGTTTAGAAATTATGTAATTCAACATCCTGAGATAATTTATCTTTGGACAAAATTCCACCAAGCTTTGTGGAACTAGTCACAAAGTTGATCTGAATTTATAAGCTAGGAGATCAAAGAAGGAATTGAAAAAGGTTGGATATTTTGAAATATTTATAATCAAAACTTCTAAAACTGCTTTTGACTCCTGTGCCCTCAATATGGGTTTCTAACAGGGTATTCAAAGAGCAAAGCAAAATATTTCCTTTATTCTGCATTTAGACAGGAGCAGAACTTCTCAATACCACAAAACCTGATACTCCATGTAGCAGATTTAAACAAACAAATAAACATCTTCCCTATGGTAACATTTTCTTATCCCGTAACTGAACTCCACTTTTAACCATCAAGCCACAACTTGTACCTGTGCCAGATTCAAAACAGTCACAGTCTATCTGAATCTTCTAAAAAATATGGTGTGAATTAAGAAAGAAAATAAACCAAAGAACAGTCCAAGGACCTGTTCTCTGTGCTCTGAGACATCCAGGGACAACATCAGGATCTCAGAAAACAACCCCAGATAACCATGAAAGCATTCTACTGCTGGCATGGTCTGTGTGCAAATTAGACTCTCTCAACAAAAACATATAAGAAATTCATGCTAAAAGGATATTGCAGTACCAATACCCTCCTCATTTACATTTTTATGACAAGCTGATGTATGGGCAGTAAGTTAATACCAAAGGGCTTATATGAGTAGAAAAGTCCTTATGGCTTTGAAATTTCCTCAGAGCTTTTTAATTCTGATTAACAGTCATAATAAACTCTAAGTATACTCACAACCTTCAAGCATTAAACTTTATTAATCTACATAACATGCCAATTAAGTTAATATACTTTGATTCTGTCTAGTTCTGAAAGATGTTTTAATTTTACTGACAAATACAAAAGCAAACCTACAAGCAAATCTCATTGCTCAGTTTTTGAGCAATTGACCTTATTTTGCTGCATTCTAATAAATGAACTTCCCAGTGGGAAGCACATATTTCATGAACTAGGAATTGGTTTGCTGCTAGCAACCAGCAAGATTCCTGTCCTTGCACCAATCACTTTAGAGAGGCACAGGGATCAGAAAAGGTTTTGTTCCCTTACCCAGGTGAAGTTCCTGTCACATCCCAGGCTCTCTCCTCCATCCCTTCCTCTTCTCCATGCTGCTCCTCCGGCCCCACCTCCCCTTCCTCTATGTATTTTCTGGTGCAACAGAGCCCAGCATTCCTTATGCTGCTCTTGGGGGTCACTGCCTCCTTCAGCCCCATCTCCTTTTCAACTCTCTGTGTTTTGTGGTGCAGCACAGCCCAGCATTGCCTTGTGCTGCTCTTGGGGGTCACCATGACCCACTGCCTCCTTCAGCCCCATCTCCTCTTCCTCTCTGTGTTTTCTGGCGCAACACAGCCCAGCATTGCCTTGTGCTGCTCTTGGGGTTCACTATGCCTCCTTCAGCCCCATCTCCTCTTCCTCTCTGTGTTTTCTGGCGCAACACAGCCCAGCATTGCCTTGTGCTGCTCTTGGGGTTCACTATGCCTCCTTCAGCCCCATCTCCTCTTCCTCTCTGTGTTTCCTGGTGCAGCACAGCCCAGCATTGCCTTATGCTGCTCTTGGGGGTCACTGCCTCCTTCAGCCCCATCTCCTCTTCCTCTCTGTGTTTTGTGGTGCAGCACAGCCCATCATTGCCTCCTGCTGCTCTTGGGGTCACCATGCCCCCCTGCTGCAGCAGGCCCAGGGCCTGCAAGGCCTCCCTGGCGGTCAGTGGCCTAAGATAGGAAATGCCAAGTCATGGTGACGGCACCTAAGAAGCCCCTTTTTCTGCCTTTGGAGCCTTGTTATCTCTCTGTAAGACTATAAGTCACTTTCCTTTTGACCCCTACTATTGGACAATTCCTAAAACTCCTGTACCCTCTATAAAGAGCTACTTTTGCCCAGTTTGGCAGAAGAGCTGTCCCTGAGAACCGTCACAGAAGGCCAATAAGGACAATCCTGTGGAACCTCACACAGCCTTCTCCTCTCTCTCCCTGCATCTGCCCAAGGCACTTAGCAAGCAAAGAGCTGAAATCACAAATGAGCTGATAATCACTAAAGAGCTGATGTCACCTAAGCTTGCTCCTGTGGCTGGGAGCTGCCTGGGAGCCCGGGCAGGCTGTGCTGAAGAGGGCTGCGCTCTCCAGAGCAGTGCCAGCCAGCTGGGCATACCCCAAAACCCGGCCAAGGCTGCATTGCACTGCCTCCTTCAGCCCCATTCCTGAGGAAACTTCCCTGCCTGCACCCAGGAGCCACTGGCACCCACCCAAGCTGGGGCTGAGGCCACCCCACACTGACAGCAGCTTTCATGGGCTCAGCCCCTGGCTTCCCACTGCACAGCCTCAGCCATCCAGGTCCTTAAAGTTATTCTCTGTGCGACAACTAAATAATAAAATAACAGCTCAAACTGGTACCTCCAAGTAGGGACTCCAAAAAAGCGCCCCCTGGGCTTTTATCTGCTCACAGTCCAAGTGAGGGAAGCCTGGAGCTCACTGTCATCTTCCTAAGGAATGTCAGGAGAAGTCTCTGCCTTGAGAGAGCTGGCCTCAGTGGCCCTTGTTTAAATTCAGATAAGGAGCTAACGGGACACCCAGAGCTCTGAGACTTACAGATTCATTTATTTTGATGGATGGCTGTTATTATACCTGTCTGTGTTTAATTGGTTTCTCCTCCAGTTACCAATAAGCCAATTAGGAAATGCCTCCTGCTTCTTCCTTTTGCATGGATGGCATCATTTTGATCACAGGGTTGTCAACAAGAAAGAGAAAAAAGCTTCTTCCAAAACTATGTGTATTTGGTTAATTGTCCATCCTGCTGCAACTGCCTCTACAGAAAGAATTCAAAAATTCTAGCTATTAAGAAATGGACTCCTCTCAGGTGAGGTGGCATGTTGTTTCACAGATGGGAATTTTCTTTAGTTGTGTGCAAGTGTGCCAGCCTAACATTTTTAAACCTTTTAGAAAGTACTGCTCTGGCCAGAAGCAGCTGTGGTGGGATGGCCAAGGCACTTCTGAAGCAGCTTATATTTTCAGATGAAATAATGTTCCCCAAAAATGCCCCCTATGAATTTTCCAAGCAATTCTTTCACCGAAAAATGAGTCATGCTTTGAATACTTTTTTTTTTTTTGCATGTAGTACATTATTCATTAATCAAAAGATTGTGTGGAGGGCTTGATACAACAGTGAAGTATTAGTTTCACCCATCCATTTGAACATCTCTGTATTTTGTACAGCCATGCATGCACCAAAGCACTGCAAATTAATTTAGCTATGTCCTTAATCATGATAAATCAAAGCAAGGGTAATGCCATGTCTCTGATGCCCCACTCATACAGTGACAATTTTCAGGTGATGAGATACTTGTCTAGGGCTCCCACAGAACAGCAGATTGCAATGCATTTTAAAGTTCATTTAAAAATATCTCGTTGCAGCATAGCTTGGAAAGATTAATTTGTAGTTAAACACACTGATAGTCTCTTGCCATCTGTGTCAGACTTGAAGATTTCAATCCCAAATAGCCCTGTGTATTAAAACTAATTGTCCTTCTCCCCATCCCCAAAAGTTAACACAGTCTCAATGCTGAACATCAGTCACCAAAAAGTGTCATGCTGCAACGTGAGCAATGACAGCACAATGAGATCTGTATAGCAGCAGCAAAAATCAGAAGCTTAACATAGGTACCTAATAAATTATGTTTAAATGCTGTTTTACAAAGGTAAACAAATAAATACTAAATATTGTGAGCTCTGGATTGAGAGAGTTAAGGTACACAATGCCTATGGATAAACTGGCACTCTAGAGTGGCTTCAGTAATCTCCTTAGACACTGGCTTGGGAATAAATGCTGAGACATGAACAAAAGACATCTTCATCTCCACAGAGTGAGAAAAAAAAAAACATTGCAGAAGTGAGGGGAGAGTTACTTGCTGACATCTCTCATTTTTCTCTGTTTTCTCAACTTCTCTTTTGCACTTGGCAGAATCACTAAACAGCCTTTTTCAGTGAATCACTCACATGGAGCTTTCAAAGCCTGTGAAGAGCAGCAGTTTGTATAAGACTCAAGGCTCAGGGCACCTCCAGCCATGGTCTAGGCAGAAATCCTTAAAAGCTGCCAGACTGCATGCTCAGGATGGCAGCCAGTGGAGAGAGATGCACAATCAATCATAAAGGCCCTTTCTTGGACAGTTAGAACACAAACACAGGAACAGCTCAACAGGTGTGCAAGGGCACCAGACACCCCAGAGGAGCAGACCAGCCTGGTCCCCATTGCCTACTTCACCTGGGCCCTGCCTCCCAGGAGGCACAGAAATACAATCTTTCCAGAAACCAGTACAGAGATCACCAAGGAAATACAGAGGGAGGGGGAAAGGAACCACAGTTATGCTCATGCTGCTTAATGGGGATTTCATACATGACCCCACATCAACATGAAATACCACTAAATTTCTTATTCAAAGTGATTTCCTGAATTCCATCCATGTGTCAGTCATTGTATAAATCTCTGACATATCCTTTTTGAATCTCACACTGACATAACCCCATCATCTGACTCTTTTCTGTGAAATGGGGAGAATACAGCACACAAATAAATCAGGCTGCTCAAGTCCTGCACTAAAACCTCCACCCAACAGCACACCCCTAGTTTTTACCTGTACACTCTTAACACAGTCTGTGAACATTCCTGGGGATTGTCTTGAAAAATTATTTTTGGAGCAAGATTTGCTTACTCTGGAAAAGAAAGGGGTTTGCATTCTATAATAAATCTCCTTACTTTCTACCAAAGATTAAGTACTTGTGTTTGCATCACAAGGACTTGCCTGCCCATATTCATCCAAGCAGACTGCACAATTAGTCACAACCAACTCAAAGATCAGAGATGTCATTTAGTTTTATTTATGGAATAGCATTGATATAAACAAGGCCAATTCTTCCTGCTGGTATTACTGACTTCTTTGAAGTGGAAAGACTAAAAGGAATGTCAGACCTTTGCTCTTTACTGAATGTTGCTTTCAAAAAAACAAAGCAAACAAAAAAACCCCAAACAACAGAGAAAAAGAGACTTACCAATTCACAGATATGCCTACAATTTTTTTCTTACTCAACTCTAAAAACTCTGAAAAACTCATAAACAGTGTCCTCCCAAATCTAGACACAGTTCCTAGGCACAATCAATCTTTGACTGATATGCTAAACTCAAGTTGCTTATAAAGTGACTCGGTGCAGGTTAATGGAAAGGAAGATTATATCACATAAACCAAAATATTTTATGGGCTAGGTGTGTGAAATCAATGAGTCACTTAGATTTTATAGTCAACCTAGTCACAACAGCAGATGACCTTGTGCTTTTCACATCTCAAGGATCAAAAGTGCATACTTCTTAACATTTTTCTTCTTTAATCTCCTAGCTCAGCCCTGCCATCCTCATTTTTTACACTTTGGTTTGCCAGTTACAGCAGGGAGATTACGAGTGATGGACGTGCCCCAGATCAATGTGCTTGTAAGGGGATGGAATTCATATTGATCTCCACTCATGCAGCACCTATGCCTTGCTTGCTATAATCCTTCCACAATAAACAGAACAACTGCTCCTGCGTGCTGGATTTTTTCCCTTATTGCTCCTGCAGTATTGCTCTTTCCTGCTCCTACATCCCATTCTCAGGCTGCTCCTTTTGAGTCTTTGCTCCCAGCCTGACTAAAAGCTCATGGCAACAACAACTGGGTCTAACATTTCATGGCAGCAAAACAGAGTTTATGGTTGTCCAAAAGATCCTATCTGATTAATTAGACCTCCCTAAATCAGAGCAAGGACAACAGCTCATAGTGCAACTCTGTTTCCAGTGCCTCTCTTCAGACTGTTATTCACAGCTACACTGGGCATTGCGGGAAACATGTTCTGACCAGAGAGTGTCTGATGCAGAGCTTGAAGAATTGTTTGCACATGGAATCATTACAGTACTTACAGTAAAATGTTCTATTTCCTGATTATTTTGTGTTTGGGTCCTACTGCAGGCATTCATTATGGATGGACACATACATTGCTGCAAGTACATAACCCACAAATATGAGCTGTTTGTCTCACAAAGAGCAGTATCCTATCCAGAGAGACCATGAGGACTTCAAAAATTAAAGAAAAAAAAAACATAAAATCATACTCTGAAGCAAACCTTTCCAACCTAGCAGTCAGGCTGCCATTCCAATTGCCCCGAATACTCCAAAATCCCCATGTTGTTCATGATTCAAACAGGAATTTAAAATCTCAACACTGAGTATCCCAATTCTATAAACCCCAGCTGCTGGGAGTTTTTGCTGTTTCTGGGCTCCCCATAAATATTGCAGTTTAAAACAAACAAAAAAAAAAAAAAACCACAAAGAAAAAGCATTCTGACTATGAATGGCTCCAGTGTCATTCTGTTGTTGGGCAGGAAAATTTCTCAGAGCTCATATTCCATAGGATGGGAAAGTTATTTTCCCACCCAAAAAATCTAATGCTGGGATGTATTATAATACCTAATCACTACTTTTAGCTGAGACAAATGTGATGAATACTGAAACAAGTATATTACCTTATTTGTTTCATCTTGCTTGCAGAAAAGTTTATAAAAATTCATGTCAGGACAAGGATTTAGTGTTCTTCCTATGAACATCTGCAATCCCATCCCCTGCAAGAGCTGACACATCTCCTTACATTGATAGCTTTGCTTCCAATCATTCTGATTTTCAGTCTTTCAGCAGCTTGTAAACCTGACCTATGACAAGGGTTTTTTACATCAGATGGAGGATTTCAGTCCAAATTAATGAATGTCTGTCCATCCATTTACAGTATAAAGACACTTCCAGAGTTTCCTCTTACAGCAATATTAACTCTTTGCCATCTTGGAAATATTTTTCTCCCTGAAAATTACTCAGTGTAAAAGCAAAGTAAATCTATGCATCTATGCATGCAAACTGAAAAAATACTACATATCTCAAAACATCTAGATGGAAAACAAAAGATTCTTAAAGACTACAAGCTGTTTTAAATCATGCAGGTTCTGCCACCAGTTTGGGAGTAGCTCAAAGCTCTACTCTGACTCAGCAATGCCAGCCTTTGACAAAGAGGGAATGGTTCAATGCAAGAAATAAAACTAAAATTCTACTTCCAGTCTTGCAACAGACCAGAATTTTTAAAATCAATGCCTCCTGCTGAATTATATTTATCCTGCAAACATTAAAGAGACTTGAAGAATACAAAAATCTTTCTATAATTTACAGTAAAGAGAAAACAAACAAAAAAAATCCCAAACCAACTTATTCTTCAGAGATATTTAAAAGTACTATTTTTTTTTCCTTTCCATAAAGCCAGAGGATTATTCTTCTAAACAGAGCTCTCCGTTGCCACAGGACCAGCAGCACTGAGCCACATGCTGCAGAGATGTCTTTCCTCATTGAAACACATGACAGAAATACAGCACCTCACCAAGGTGCACAGAAAGAGCAGGGCCAGGCAAGCAACAAGGCACAGACAACTGGCAGAGCCTGCAGCCTCAGGCCTGACAGCATCCCTCCCTCATGCCAACACCAACGAGACAGAAACTGGCAGCTATTAATTCCTTCTTTTAAAATATCTAATTTTGACAATCCAAAGCTAGCACTTCATTTTGGTATTCAACTAATTTTCAGCAAATGCATTGCTCTCTTCTCAGAGTAAAAATCTAAATATAAAAGAGATCTGTTGTGTGGTATAATAGAGGCGGATCTACCTCCTCAGCAGAACTGCAACCACTTCAAAAATATGGAACATTTGCATATGAATATTTGCCATGGAAATTAAGCACCTTTTGAGTGTCTACATATAGCACAGTAGTACAAATTAACTCAAACCACCGTTGATGTGAATTTCTGAAAGTGAGAAAGATTTAACAGAACAGTCTGTGAAAATGTCGAGGAAGATTCCTGTAAAAATTAAGATATTAATTGGCATAAATTATGATTCTACTCCTTTGTAAGAAATGCAAAAGAATATATTCCTTTCTTAAAAATTGTGCACACATCAGCTCCCAGCACTGACTGAAACAAGAAGAGGTGGCACTGCTGACCTCAGACTTCAGCCACAGACTGACTGGATTGCACTACAGCAGCTAAAAGAACACACACACATGGCTGAAACAGCCTCTGGAAAAACATTTCAGCATATGGAGTTTGTCTGGCAAGGGGTGGCGGAACATCCACTGCAGAAGGTGCCTATGGCAGCAGCACAGAGTGCTCTGGATAATCTTTGAGCAGCAGCTCTAACCCTGCTGTAAACTGGACAGTGAGAATTCCACCAACTGCCCCAAAGATGTGGCATGAAGTGGCCTTTTCTTCTCTGCTTCTTTTCATCAAAAGAAGAAAAGGGGTAAAACAAAAGCCCAGGTCGTGGTGCCTCATATATAAGTAACAGTTAATCAGCAGATCTGTGGCTGCCACAGGGCTCTTGATCTGCTTTCCCACTTCTCCTTCAGCCTCCTAGGGGTTTCACTGATGCTCTTGGAGCTGTGCCCACTTGTGATAACAGACAGGGAAGGCACAGAGCTGCACTGGGAGAGCCACACAGCAGAAACACTGCCAAAGGAGGGGAACAAAAACAGGTGAGAGATTGTTTGATTTTGATAGGTGTTGGAAGAGGACACAGGAGAGTGCTGAAGTTGCAGAATCAGAAAACATTTAGAAGCAGAAAACAGGCTTCAATTTAATCCAAATGAGTTAGCTCAAGGCAAACACTGAAAACATCCCTCACGAGGAATGGCAGCTCTGGTCTCCAAGCAATGTGTCCACAGCTGGAACACTCACACTGGACTGAAGCCCTTGGGACATCCCAGATTTGAAGGCACACGAGTGTGACCTCACAGACCAGTGGTGACACCAACAGCACACACCTTACAGCCATGGTTATGGGCACAGGGGTTTTAAAGTTTGGGGTTTGTAGCAGATCCAGGGGGAAAAATGAGTACTGGGGAAAAAAAAAAGGCAAAAATGTATCAAAATCTGCTGAGATTTAAACACATTCCCTGCAGGAATCCTCAATTGGGTGATCTGCGCTGCCCAGAGAGTGGGGCTGAGGTAACTTAGCCAGTGGTGGAGCAGTTTGGGAACAAAATTAACAAAGCCCCAAACCCTTAAAGCACCGAGACCTCACTAAGGTCAACATAAAGACCCAGATATTCACTGTTATAGCAACAAAATGCATTTGTTACATAAAATCATTTTTCCTTCTCTTTAAGCAGAACAGGGGAAGGAAGGATTAAAATATAACTCAAATGGCTTAAAACATAGCTCATACTTCCAGGGCTCATTACTGGAATTACACATTTCATGTCTCGCTGTGGAATAGATGGGGGTTTTTTTCCTACTTCCTGCAAAACAACATTTGCTTATTCAACTGCCTTTTAGCAATGGGTATAATCATAATCCCAAGTGACATATGCAGTGAGAGCAACTGACTACTCACCCTCTCTCCAGCACTTTATTTCTAGGGATGCTGTGTTTAATTAGCTCCACAGTAGTCAGAGGAGCAAACAGGTCACCTCTGTGTCAAATCTCCCAGTAGTCATCTTCCCTGTCACCACCCCCAATGCCTTCATTTATATGGACATTTTGCATACCAAAAGTAAGGTCATTAGTGTCACATAGCTGGTTTTCCCCCTCTGTGTGTGTGTTGTGTTATATTCCTGAATAACTGCACCTTGGGGAAGGGAGTGAATTCCAGCATGCAGAATCTTATGGAGGGAACATTTCACACAAATTCTAAATTCAAGCTGATCTAACCAGAATCTTTTCAACAGATGATGGCATAAATGTTCCAAAACACCGAGGGCTTGGAACCGGTAGGAGGTTTACCTCTGTCTGGAATCCAAAATTTTTAGCTACCCAGAGCCTTCCACTTTACCAATTCCTCTACTTTTTTTTTTTTTCCTCTCCTTCTGCAGATAGACATCATCTCTGTCACATCCTCTCCTCTGACCCTGGATTGGCATTCCAGCAGTGCCACGAGTCTGTGCCAAAATCTATAATCTCTAAAGTAGACCTGCCACAAATGCTGAGTCCCAGGGAAGCCCACACAGAGGCAATTGTGTGCAGAATTCTGTTCTTTGAGACTTTGCCTGAAACAGAACAAGCAGGCAGGCAGAGAATAGGGACAGGATGCATTTACAAACCCAGGCTGTGCAGAAGGCTCAGAGCTGATGACTTCTGTGGGAGGCAATCTGCAAGCACTGGCACCGGGGCAAGACCCAAGTGAGTCCAGTCCAATCTGGAATATAACCAGGGTCACTCATCCCTGCCTGTGTTACTGCTGCCCAATTTCCCAATTTAGCTAGCAATCCTTTTGGCAGTCCTCTTGTACAGTGGGGATCCACCTGCAAAACTCTGGCTGTTTTGAAATCAGCTGGTACTCTCGAAAGAAAAGCAATGTTTTGTTACATTTGCAAGTCACCAATGTCTTTTTCAATTTCAGTATTCTTTGATCACCTTACAGACCATGATAGGCAGATCCCACGGGTTACAGTTTTGCATGTAATCTCTGTAATTTCACTACTAGTATTTTTCATGGAAGGCAAGTTTGTTAAGTGTTTATAAAAACAGCTGAGAAAGGGGTGCAAATATTTCCTCTTTTCATATATATTTTTAAACAGCTTTTGAGGTTTGGCAGTCTTGGAAATAAAAAACCAGCCTCAACTGCTGGTACAGACTGATCTCCAAGGCAGCCACACGCTTTTATGCAAGCTGACTCCAGGCCCCACCTACCTATTGCCCTGCTGAGGACTGCACAGGCCAGAGCAAACATGGACTGCTCCTGCAGTGCCCAGTGTGCCTCATCTGGCAGGTTATACCTAAACCTTTTCACAAAGTCCAAGGAGAAAATCCTTCCCATATGATGTCATGACTTTTTAATATGCTGTTCAGCAAACTCTGTCCTGGAGAATTTCCTGGATGGGGTTTTGGGGTTTTTTGGTTTTGTTTTCCTGTCAAGAAAGGTCAGTCCTCCTGCACTGGGTTAACTTATCATTTGATCCATTGTTTCCCATCTCTTTGAAGCTTTCTTTGTTCTACTGTCACAAAACTAACTCACACCTGAGTTTTTCACCATTAAATAAAGCAGCAGTGATTTGTCTCCATTTGGTGGCAGTCAGAGCCATGATGTTTCTTCCTGTGAAGGGGGAATGTGGAGCATGGCTGGTGGGCTCCTTGCGTGGGAGAGAGACAATGCAGGGCACAGCTCGTGGGGCTGCACAAGCCCAGGTAGCCCAGAGCTCTGGCCTCTCCCAACATACTGACTCTTGTGTGTAGGATAAACTGTGAAATTTTAATCCAGGCACCCCTCTATAATTCCAGATTCAAGGAAAGTAGAAGTTTTTTAAAGGGTTTAAGTCATATAATGAACTTTCTGTGCAACCCTATAAAAGAATACACAATGAAATCTTTGAAAGGTTATTTTAGTGGGGTTTTTCCACATCCTTCCAGTTCACATAGGCTGATGCAATATGCATGTGAAACGTACTGGCAAGTAGCAGGAAATATCCCTTTATGATCATCCACAATAGGTGCAAATCTTCCAGCTCAGGCTCAAAGAGCCTTGATGCAGGGAGAACTCTAGAAAATTACTCTTTTTGCTCTGGTCGTCCCTGCTTTCTTAAGCAAAAGGACAGTCACTGCACACAATCACCACACTGAGTTACACTAGGAAGAGGGTTTGAAATGCCAACTCTTTGAGTGTTTCTGCACTAAGGTACAAGAATCACAAGATTCACACAAAAGCCTTGGAGGTTTAATGGATTAGTCCAGGTGACACTGGGGTTGCAACTTTGGACTACTGTGTTAATAGCCAAAATATTTAATTTAAAATTTATGCATATAGTGTAAGAAGACAGTCAATGCAATAAAGATGTACTCATCTAAAAAAGGATCATCAAAACAGGAGGCTCAGAAAGGGCAAGTGCCATGAAGAATTATTTCCAAAATTATCAGCTCTTCTGCTTCATTCTCAGTTGGAATTAATTGTAGCAGGGACTCCCAAGGAGGCAAAGGCCAAACTCAATACATTCACATTTACAGGCACCTTGCCAAACTTTCCTAATGCCAATGGTTGAAGTGGTGACATTTTCAAGAATAAAATGCATATTGTTTAGAGGCTTAGTGAGGTCAAACAGTTTCAGCAGTTGGTTAATTCTTCTGAGCTTCAGCTACAACCAGAAACGTTACTCAGTATTTAAATCTTGCTATTCCTAACATTTTAGAGATGCTGTTTTACATTATGTGTATTTAACCTTCCACTCTGCCAATGATTCACCACTTGGCAAGCCCATTAATAACACGTATTAAAAAAAAAGTTATTCTGCCTCTTCCTGTTTTATTTAGAAACAGCCCATCAGGAAACGTGGGGTTTTTTTCCTTAAGGAGTAAAATTTAAAAAAAGGCATGAATTTTATTGACCTGAATATGAACCTTTTCTTTCTTATTGTGATGTGCTTGCATCTCAAACTACAACTGTCATCAAAATCTGTGCAGTCATACTTCCCAAAGAGATAGCCAAAAGCAGTAGGTTTAAAATTAAACAAGATAAATTTATGTATTTGCATTCAAGTCACTTGAGAGATGAAGATTTATTTCAGAGGAGGAACTGCAGAATTAGTTCTACAGTGCAAATTGTCCTTCCAGCCCAACTGAAATTTCCATTTAATGGAAATTTTTTTCCTGATTTTCAGGTACAGGGAAGTTTTGTACATGGGAGCAAAAGCTGAGCAATTGGCACTCATTTGTCACTGTTGGCTGCGTTCAGAGGACTTACATGGTGCAGCAGCCAAATCATTAAAGCAGGACCCAGGATGCCAGCACTGTCTTCCTGGATGTTTCATAACGATTTGCAAAACACAGACACCTCTCATATCTACCAGAATTCCCAGGGCATTGTGGTGAAGTCTGGCCTAGAAAGAGACACAACTAATTGGGCAGAGATTGCAAACGCACCCAGAGATGGGGGGCTCTCACTGCCCTAACCCACATCAAGCTAAGTAAAGAGAATATCAAATAGGGGCTGTGCCTCAATAGGGGCTCTTCAAATAGTGGGAAGAAAATCAGCATTTGTTTTGGTCAATAATTTATACAAGGTTCACATTTCAGTTAGTTAAGGTCTGGATGTCTTCTTCTCACACATTCATGGGAAATTATTTTATTTACTACTCAGCCTAAAAAAGCATTTCTCTCATAACCTAAAGCCCTGCCACTTGCCCCTGATTGTTCAAAACTGGTTTAAATTACATTTTAAGGACCTGTCCATGACGTAGGAAAGGGCATAAGAGACGTATTGGCTTGGAGAGCTGTTGTGTGATATGCAACTCCCTTTAGGGCCCAGGAGCAGAAATGAATGGAGATGAAGAAGGGAGAAGGGATCTGCCCAGCACTTCTTCTCTAATGGGCTTCTTGTACTGCCTGCCTTCTCAGTGCCTCATAAAACAGCCCATGGGCCTGAGGCTGGGACTCTCAGCAGCACTGAAATTTCAAGAGAACAGATGTTTTTTTAATTATTTCACTGAACCATCTCTTACAATCAATGATGAAAGATAAAAATGATTTCATAGAATCATCTCTTACAATCAGAGATGTTTCAAATACAGCTCCAGCTGAGATCCAGATCAGGGAGACATGCATTTTATCTTCTTTACAGATCTGGTAATCAGAAACCACTGTGATCACATAGCCTGACTTTCAAACCAAAAATGTTCTACTACTCATTCCCATATCAATGACATCTACCCAAAACTTCATACACTAAACAGTAGGAATTTTCCAGTGAATTATTGACCTCAGCATATCAGGGTGGATAGAACATTCAAGAAAGCTAAGATATTATATTCCAAAACATAATAATAAAAGCCTCTGAGAGCTCTAAGCATTTGTTACTAAGAATATTGTACTTTAACAAATGGAAAAGAGAGGATACTTTTAAAAAGATATATTTCACTCTTCTAATTTTCTTTCTCTTTTAGACTAACTTGTTTCAGCCCATTTGAATTGGGGAAAAAAAAAAAAAAGAAGATGAATAAAGCTTGATGAAGCAAGGATTCCTGCAGAGACAAGGTGATTATGAAAAAAAGTCAAGTGGAAAAAAAAAACAGAATCAAAAGAGATTAAAGTAATTACTTCAGCTAAACTGTCCAAATCATATTAAGGCCTGATCCTACAACTTCTCACTCACAGTAGGTTTCTGTGATTTTACACCACTTGAAGGCATGCAAAAGATGGTGGATTGAGGCATTTAGAAGACTTCTTCTGTTGTCCCCATGGTGGATATCTGAAAATGATAGCAGGAGAACTAGGAGCATCAGTATTACAGTTAAACATCTTTATGTATGGGATAAAACAATGTTTTTTGTTTTTATTTTAATTTTACTTATTCTTTAATAATTTTGAAAGATATACATATTTATAAATAGCAAACAAGTGCTGTTTCTTTCTTTTTTTTTGGAGGCAAGATACTACAAACAAGTTCCTTTTGCCATGCACATGTCATAGCAGATGGTGAGTATTAACATCCCTACACTTCTCACAGCAATAGTAAGCAAAGTCATGTGTACATCAAACTGTGGTTTACTGTAAATGTAATGAAAAATCTGTACAACTAATCTTCCAGCCCCTTTTGAGCAATGGGAAATATTAGCTTCCATCCAGTTATGTGAAGAATTCAGTGCTTTTGGGTCCTTCTTGGTTAAAATGAAGGCAAAAGAAGTGCAGTGACCTCCTTCACATGGAACAAAAATTACCATTAAACAGAATAACACCATGTCTGAACTCAGGGCAACATCTCCAAAAGTTCAAGTAGGTGCTCTCACTGTTAAAGAAAACCAGAAATGCTAAGATTGCCCATAACTTCTGGAAACTTTTTTTTTTCTTTTTAAAATAGTCTTTTCATGGGACTTTTTAATATCAAGGGCTGCTTGAGGCATTTGAATGATCTTTACACTTGGCATGTCATTAATGCAAAAGGTCTTGGAGGGATAAAAGTGTTTTGAAGTGGGGTGCTATTTTCATAAAATATAGATCCAGCTAATAGGTCTAGAGAAATCTTTTCTCCTATTCATTATCAAACATTGTCATGGAGGTCAAAGTAGATGATAAACTCATAAAAACTTTATTCACAACCAAAACCATGGCCCAGGCTGACAAGCAGGGGTAACCATGATGATGCTGCAATGATTTCTCACAGGTTCCAGGTCTCTGTGCTCCTCCCATAAATACACCACAGAAATTCACCAAAGGATTCTCGAACTAATGTGTAGATTATATTGCTCACTGCAATACAGTAGTTTTTCCCTAAGAAGGAGATTAAACAGTCTGAAATTTAAGCAATTAAGAGGAATGGCTTCTTTCTCATCTTCAAGGTTTCAGTATATCATAGACATAATGGATATTAATCTTAGAGACTTAATTCTTACCTTGTTTACCACAAAAAAAACCCCATAGGTAACTTCACTTAAATATTTGGATTTCTACCAAGGGTATCAAATTCATTCCCAGTTATCATCTCTGAAGGTCTCCAATATATTGCAACATGTGAGACTGGGTCCAAAATAGGGACATTGTTGACCCAGAGCTGGTATATGGATACCAAATTGTGCTATTCTACACAAATGTGCCCTTTTGGGCTGCCACGAGCTTCTTGACATGTGTTTCTTGTGTGAAATATGGCCTGTGTAAACCTTTCCCAAGGACTGGGGTCAGTGCATAAGCCAGGTATTTGCCAGTGACCATGTCCTGTGTCAGTGTGGACACCAAAATTACAGCTGGCAAGACACAGCAGCTGGCTGAAGTTTGGAAGTTTGGGTTTCACTTCATGAGCTGCTCTGCTCTCAGCCATGTTGAGGAGACTGGTACACATTTTACACAGAAACCCAATAAGTTCTGACACTCTTGCATCTGACTGTGGAGGGGAACAGGGGGTATTACTGATGAAAATATCCCAGAACAGGTTCCTGATGCCCACAGACATGGGGAACACTGCTCCAGGCACCAAAATGAATCTACCATAAAATTTCACTGACACTTACAGATCTCCATCATCACAGTGTAATGTGGTTCAGTGCATTTCTTTTCCCAAAAAAATAAAACAGGAAAGTTTGGTAGAAACAGCCTATGACAGTTAACAGTTCAGAAGACTGGTAGCATTAAAGGGCTTTGTACTTTTATTGGCTCAACGAACAAAAGATTGCCTGTAATGTTTCATGGGAGCTCTGGGTTATCAGTCCAAAGCTGAATTAAATTAGAAGTGATTGGGAGCTGTTACCATCTGTTGAGTGTGTGGTGGTTCATGCAATATGAGTTAATATACTTTAGCAGACAGATGGGCAGAAATGTGCAGGCCTTAGTCATTCAGCACCCCTGTTAGCAATCTGAACAGAGAGATCAGGAACATGGACAGCAGAGGAGTGAATTTCTGTCTTTTCCCCTGATAAAGTCCCCTCCATCATGTTTTTGGCCTTTTCCAAGGATGTTTCTACAACTGCTTCCTATGTTATATATTTTGTGTGCTTAAGAAAAGGATTGTTCTTCCCAGGTGCTGCCAACCTTGATCTTTCTCTTGCTCTAAAATAAAATTTAAAAAAGAACCGAACCAAGTCACATTTCTGTTTATGACTTCAGGTGTTAAAACCCGCACAAATTTTTTCATGGACTGAATGTCACAGCAATTAAATGATGATGTGGGAAAACATTGCCATAAATCATATAAATTATGAAATCACACTCTCTCTTCCTTCTTTCCTCCTGCCCAACACAGAATTCCAGGCCTAAGGTCACTTCTTTTCCCACAATACCAAGAAATTCCAGTCAGTACTGACAAGGAAACTGTTGTTTAATGGACAACTGCACTGACAATTAATACATTTCTTGTAAAGACTGCTTCATTGTAAGAAATATTATCTATCTCACTAGAAAAATCCCTTTTCTGTGCTACTTTGGCTAATGAAAATTAGCTGTTTTAAGCAAAAAAATAGTAAAAGAGAATAGAGCACTGCAGTAGGATTACAGAGGCAGCAGAGCAGGTCTGTAGTTAATTCCACTGCTGTGTCCTCCTTCCCTCTCTGTGCATCAGTTTCCCCACTGCAATTGGCAGCCCTAAATCCACACCAGCCACCATCAATCTGCCAGAGCCAATGCCATCTTTCAGGTTTCCAAATATCTCTTGTGAAATCAGTCACTCAGCATTGCTAAAGACCAACATAAAGGCTTCACATGTCTTTTGCATACCCATACTTTTTCATCAAGTGCAGCTTTCATGTATTCTCTGTGTACCTTATGACCAGAAAACATGTCTTTTCCTGAAATTCTTTTTCATCCCTTATACTAAATATGTGTATAGTTGGTGTACCAAAACCCAAACATGAGAAGAGTAACTGAAAGCTTCAGCACTATGCATAAAACAAGGGTGAAGCTTCAATAGTTCCTTGCAAAATTTTCACATGGAAATTGTCTCTGTGCTTGTGACCAAAACAACTCTCAGTGCAGTGCAATCAGAAGAAAATATGCCACATTGTCAGTGTACTAGACCTTTAAACTGAAGTTATACAACCTTTCAATGTATTTAAATAAAACATTTCTTTCATCACAATTTTCAAATAATGTATCTTAGTAAATGACCAGCATAAAACATATTGTCTACCAGTTGAGCAAGGTAATACAAAATAATATGTAAATTTTAGAAAACAACAGAAAACCCTGGGATAATGGTCTTAAAACTACCTCTGAAGACTCCTGCTTCCTGGGAGGTGGGCAGCAGAAAGCAGAAGCTGAAGTGGAGTAAACAGGGTGCAGGGGCTGGCTGAACAGCTCTCACAGGCAAAGCTTTATAGAGAATACTGAGCATCTCTGTTCAAGAAAGTGCAACATGAAATAGCACTCATGCAGGTGACAGATGAATGAACTAATGTCCCATCATGGTGCTCAGAGCTCATGAACTAACTATCTTCCATCTGAAATCTAAAACAAAAGCACAGGCTGGTTATGTTTTTTACTCTCAATAGGACTTGTCTCCAAAGGAAAGCTTTAGCCCATAAAGCTCAAGCCAGATCCCACTCTGAGTAATTATATTCTGCCTACAGTAATTATGTTCCCATTGCAGTTTCACATGGAATAATGTCCACCCACTTGCTGCACCGAGCTATTTTACTGCTGCGCAGTTGCTGTGAGCAGCTGAGGATTGCTGGGGTGGGAGAGGTAACCTGGGGCCAGGAGAGCTGCTGTGTGTGCATGGGGACAAATCCTTTCCCTGCTGAGTGCCCCAGAGCCTGTGCTGGGGCAGGACACTCAGCTGGAGGAAGGGTTATGGTTCTTGAGATCACAGGAGGTCTTCACTCCAGATAATTCAACTTATCAATACCTCACTAAGTGCTGTGGGATCTTACAAAGAGAAAGGCACCCTGTGCAAAGTGCAATCAGGTCAGGAGCTCTTGTTAAATGCAGTAGCACATTCCTGTGTTGTACAGAGCAATAAGAGACACAGCACTAAGTACACAAAAAGCCTGAAAACACACCAAAAGAGCAGTGCCTTCTCTATTCTTGATGTGGGTTTCCATTGCCATTAAGGTTTAGACCAAGAGCAATTGAAATTAATGGATGTTTTTCCAGGGACTTCAGGGCAATCTTAAGCATTGCCATTCTGCCTCATGAATTTAGCATAGTCTGAAAAAGCTGAAGCATGGCATCAACATGAAATTCAGAAAGTGCATTAAACATAAAGCCTGAAAGGATGTTGCCATTCTGCTTCAGCAGAAATGGAATCCAGTGGAAGCTGACTGCCTGGATGAGTATGGGTTAAAGGAATTGTGTGTGAAACTAGCAACTTTGTTTTCCACAAAGGAAAACCAGCAGCTGTTCTTCTGCAGACACTTCCTCAGTAAGGAGGTTTTTAAATGTCATAAAGAAAGAGAAGAAAACTTTCACTCAAAAAATGGTGAGGTACATGTAAGAAGGGCTCCCTAAGTATCACTTTGTAAAATGCAGCAATGCCTGGCCTATTGCAAAGTAACCCATGAGCTCCTTCCAGTGCTTTCCTGAACAGCACTTGGACACAAATCACAGAGAGGATCCACATTTTAAGGACACCCTGAATGCACCAGCACTATTACAGTGAACTCAGTACTCTGTCCTCCTCCTTTCCATGTTCCTCAGCAGCTTATGTCAGTCCCCTCACAGATTTCCACCTTGCTCTTACAACCTGATTGTTGCTGGGAGCCCTGTCTCTCTGACTACTAGCTACTCCTAGGAAGTGCTCTGCATTATCTTTCAGTAAGCACTGAAATATTTTGCTTTTTCCTCAAGAAGCATTACAGAACTTCTCCTAAAATTATACAGATAAATATATATAACAACCTTGAATTTCCTTGCTCTGTTCATTATGTCCAGTATGCTATTTATTTCCAATTGTAGTATCTTGGTTTGCTCCTGTTTTTTTCAGTGCTTGCTGCAAGCTGGGGTGCTTTTTAAAATACTCAGTGTGTAACGAGCCTGACAGAATTCAGTGGGGCCCAAGTAGTCAGACCTAACCCCATGGTTTAGCACCACCCAGGTCTAAGTATCCTTCATGTGTGTATTCAGTACTTCAACAAAAGTTTTCATGAGCTTTTGTCCCAAGATATTTTTGCTGCTGATGAACAGAGATCTGCATCTGTCTATTGTGTTGATGGGATCCAAGAATAAAGTCTAATTTTAGTAGTTCAAGATAACAAGACAGAAATCAGCCAAAGCTGAATAAGAAGCTGAGTAGAAGATACAAGCAAAAAAGAGATTCAAAAAGGAAAATCACATGAATCAGATCTATTTATTATTTCAGCAGCTGTCTGCAATTTACCACCATGAATAACAAGTCAATCACAAAATCTAAGCATTTTTTATTAAATAGTACCTTTCACAAGGTGCTGAATATTATTCCATTACAATTAATAGCCCATATAAGACATTATAAAGTCCCTCTATAGAGATTGACCATTCTGGCTACAGAGGAGCAGTGGAACTGAAAGATAATGCTTATATAATGATAACTCATTATATCAATAAATAGATGAATATATCTAAATGAGCCGTGCTCAGTCTTCATAAGGAAGGAATTTTTTTGGTTTGGATTTTTGGTTTGTTTTTTTTTTTTTTTGTCAGGGGCTACATCCTGATGAAACTCCAACATCAACTGTGAAATGAGACAAACCATGATAAAGTAGAGAGAGTATGATTTCACAAATTGTTTTCTTTCTTAAGAGAAAAGCATGATAAATTAACAAAAGTCCTGGTTTGGTCTGCTTTTCAAACTGATGGCTTCATCGTGTAAACAAGTCATTGCAGAGGGAAAACACAGCACTTTTACTGTGACACAGTGGACACTAGTTTATTCTTCATCCTTGTTTTTCTCCTTTTAAACTTCTTTATCTAAATCATGAACTGGCTTCTTCCCTTTTTTCCTATTTCTTGTATATCTTGTATTTTCAAGGCTATTAATATTCAGAATGGTTGATCTGCTCTTCTGTCTTGCATTGGGACTTCAACAGCGGCTGCTGGGCCACGCTCCTGCTGCCCTTTTTTGAAACCTCACACTGCTCAAAATTCACATCTCCCATGGTGACCTTCCACAGTAGTTAAGAACCTGCATTATTAAATTGATCTATTTGCCACAGAAAGTTTTCCATACGTCTTCAGCCAGCACTTACAGATTCTTGTGGTGTGCCAGCAGCAGGCAGGGAGGTGGCATGTTCCTCTCCTTCTTCAAGTGTTTTAAATGAAGCTTTTTCTCCCTGGGCACCAGTGGTATTGGAGGTGCAGGAGCCTCCTCATTTCCTGGCTCTGTTTCTCTGCAGGGTCTGTGGCCTGAGCCTTGACGATGAGTCTTAGTGCCTATAAGCTGATGGACACTCATCAGCTAATAGAATTTGAAGACAGAATCTACATGTGTTCCTGAAATACATTGTGAATATAATCTCCATATAAGCCTCTTACAGCATTCAGCATCTGTTCTGTTGACTGACACTTTCCCCAGTGCTGTTTCCCCCACAAATCCCTGCCTAGCTGAATAATGTGGAAGTGAAACTGGTGTCTTCTAGTGCTGTGTACTTTAAAAGGGTGCTTCTGCAAAAGAATGTTATTTTGGATTTTAAGATCACTTGTTTGCCAAGAGGATTTGGTGGTTTTCCCTTACCTGAAAAGAGAAGCCCATCCCTTTTCCTGACTGCAGATATTTTTGCTACTGTAAATGCTTCCAAGCAAATCCTGACCTCACTCAGCACACAGAAAAATTACATTGACTCCAGCATGGCCAAGGTTTCAGGCTTGCTTTCCAGATTACTTGTGACACAACTGTTTGGCAGGCAGTAATTGGATAAGCATCCACATTGGATAAGCATTAATCACATAAGTTATGTTTGCAATCCATATTAATTTTTATAAAAGAGACATAGTGTCAACAAAAAATAACCTGTTTGTGAAAAAGGAGCAAAGAACACGATTCAGAAAATCTCTTTCCCAGCAGAAGATTTTTCTGTGCTGGTTATTTACATTTAGAGACTGCTGTCATGCATACAGAGCTTCTTATAGGGCATTTTTGACTGATTCTTTAAATTGCCTGATGTCCAAAGAAGGGATTTTTAAAGCAGCTATTTTGCAACTGGTTTCTGCTTTTCCTTTCTTGAGAGGTAGGGCATTCCTTCTGCTGCCTTTTCTTAGTCCTTCTATTTCTGAAACTGATGGCATGTTACCAAATGTGTCTTTCCACATAGCTGCACATTAAAGTACTTAACATAAATTTTGTTTAAAATTATAAGAAAAAAATTATTTAATGTATTAAAGTCATAAAAGTTTTTTTCTGAAGGTTTCACTATGAGAAAGTTTCCCAGGTGAATCCCATCATCTCTGCAAACAGAAAAAGCAAGATGAAGTAAACCCCTTCAGTAACAGATTTTGGGTTGTGTATTTTCCCTTAGCCCCTAGTTCAGTCATTGGGCTCCTGTGTTTCCCAGCTCTGCCAATGCCATGGCACATGTACCTACAGGACTTTAAACACACTTGTGTCTGCTCAGCTTCAGCAGCAGCTGTTTGAAGAGATGTAAGATAATTTTAACAAAAAAAAAAAATCTACCTAGTGTATATTTACCCACAGGTTTACAGTAAGCAGAAACTGTAACCCAAATCACAAAGAGCTGAGTAAATCTGGTTTTAGGCAAACTTTGCCTTTCCTGGGACAGCTGAGGAGGGTCAGGGGGCTGGTTTGAGCAGGGGGTTCCTGCCATGCACACGAGGCTGTCTCAGCAGTGCACTCTCCTTCCCACCAGGACAAACATGGGAACTGAGTAACAAACACAGAAAGGAAGAGAGGTTTGCCTCTGGACATGTTACATCAAGCTCCCAGTGCTCTTATTTCCATCTCTGTTGCATTGTCCATTTAAGACAACAGGTGTTTGAGCCTGTGCCCAATTTCTATTGAGCAAATTTATAACAGATTGGGACACTTTAAATTTTTCCTGCCAGCCCTGGTGCATGACTCAGCATAGCACAAACCAACTGACATCTAAGGTGCCTTTGCTGTCCACAGAGATACAGCTATCACCTCCAGAGGAGGGGGTTTTATCCCTCACAGCATCTCCAATTTTTCCAGGAATTATATATAGGCTGTAGCAGGTATTTACAAAACTGGAGAGGATAACAGTATCTTTAGGGTCACAAATCTGAGCTTTTCTTCTAAGCTAAGGAGCTACAAAATAACCTCCAAAAATAAAAAAAAAGTGCATAATTGTGAATACTCTAACTATAACCCCCAAACACTCAGATGCTGTAGCTTGGAGTACAAGATCAAATATTGTGACTGTCATGATAAAAAACCACAAGACTTGGCACGATGGATGTGTGGCAGCCCATTAAACTGTAGCAGTTTATAATCAGCATTTGTCATTCTCAAACATGCCAGCCCCAGGGCCTGGGCTCTTCCCCCCGTGGCACCCAGAGAGCAGCAGGCTCAGAGCTGCCAGGACAGGTCACCTTCCTCCAGCAGGGCACAAAGAGGGAGGAGCAGGAATGAACTGCCTTGGACAGAGCTGTGCCAGCGCTGCCACTGCCCACACTGGCCAGCATTTGTCAGCTCAAGGCAGAGCTGCTCACTGAGCTGCTTCACACGGATTAACAGCCCAGGATTCCTACAGTGCCTGCTTGGAGGGAGAGACTCACTAAAGTGCAGTTTAAATGATTTTTTTATAAACATTTTGCTTGGTTTGTGCGTTTGTCAAAAGGCACCTTCATTAGGTGACCTAAAAGCAAAATCACATTCTACAGAAATGAGGAATTTGACATAAAATCCAGAGAAAAGTTAGGAGCTAGGGAGACTGAAATACACCAAGTTGTACTACTGACACTTTTCTTTATGTGTGTTGGAAAAGTGCTTCTCTCAAGAAGCCTTTTTATTTGCTTTTCATTCTTTGATAATTTTCACAGCAGAGAAAAGCAAGATTTGAAGCTGTGCATGCGCACAGAGCAGATCAGATGCTCAGTTGGTACAAATCCCTGACATCAGTGGAGCTCTGCTGATACACCCCAGCTCGATGTCTGCACTAATATATCTGCAGACCACTCATGTGAGAAGGCTGCTTTGCACTGTTTGGCCACACATGCCTTGTGGCCAGTTGCCCAGGGCTGGCCTCCCAGTGCAGGAGTCATTCCCACTGGGGTACCTGTACATCCACTTGAGCCCTTGCTGAGCCCTTTCACCAGGGTGATGATGGTCATGTTAAAAGAAAAGTCACCATTTAAGGAGAAATCCACCATTTAAGGAAAAACTCCATTTAAGGAGGGGTCACCATTTGAGGAGGCGAAGGGGAGACGTGCACATCTTAGGGGTTGATGATCATTAGTCTCCAATTTATTGATTAGGTTACACACTTTTATAATAGTGTTAATAAGCTCATACATATTCTGTAACCTAAGCATTCTATTCGTTAAGCTAAACATCAACTCTTCTTCATTCTTTCAGTCTTGCATTCCACTTTCCCACGCCTCTCTGACTCCTTGTTATCACATTTAGAGATGTCCAAGGACACAGTATTTTCGCAGGTGCAAGAACTCAGATCAGAGGGCTAAACACAGTATTTTTCCAGCTTCTAATAATTAGCATTCCCACATGGTCAGACCACTCAGGAACTTTGAGCCAAAAATTCCATGGGATTTAAACAGGTTTACACATTTACAGAAACAAAAGAGGGGTAAAATAGCTTGTTCCCTTTAAGCTCAGTCACTGGTAACCACTTAGGGCTTAAGAAGAATATTTTCCTCCAAGCCAGTTTATCCTGTAAGATATTTTATCATGAGGTTCCCTGACATACAGGGGGGTGGCAACCTCTGAAGGAGGGATTTCAAACTCACTAGACCTTCAAGTATGACCTAATATGACAATTCCAATATTTCTATCAAATGTTGAGTGGTGCAGAGCATGAAAAGTGTACAACTACCTCTATTCCAGTCACTTATTCTTTCTAATGGATCCTGGGGATAATTAATACTTTAGTGTCTGTTTATTATAGATAAATGTTCTACAATAATGCCTCTCACTAAGAAAACATAATTTTAACTATGTAAGAGATTAAAAATAACTAGAGAAATATTGTGACAGATGGTGCTGCTCATGCTGCCTTAACATTTGGGCATGTTCTCTCTAATGTTTCTTTCATTCTCCTGATTCAGAACAGAAAATCCAATTAAATTAAGCATGTTGTAGCATTTCTGACATTTTTGTTCTTGTTTTGTTCCTTCATTTGCTGATGAAATCAGTCTCAATTTAATGCTCAGTTTAGATGAGGAATACAAGGCCAGGGGAGTACTTTACTCTGAGCAGACATTATGAAAATTTTTCTGCCACACACTGAACTACTGCAGAGGGCCAGCACAGACTTCAGGCTCTGTGGTTTTCAGGCCTTTACCTCTTGAGGAAATGCAGTGAGCTGTGCTAAATAAGTGATGATTTTACTTAGAGAATATAGCTAAAATTTCCCAGGGGGATAGGGAGCTACATGACACTGGATTTACATAATATTTCCCTGTGGTTTTCCCCATTTTAGAGGTCTTATGCCTGCCTCTTTGGAAGGTGCAGGAGATCATAGCCCATTCCCAAATTTCTGTTCAAGCTGAGTTAAGCACAGTCAGACACAGGTTTACCATCAGTAGACATATTTTGACCATATCTGTCACAGGATTTTAACAGACATGAACTATAATTGCTTCCATCAGCCTTAAAATATTGCCTTTCCTTTTTCTCTTTTCCAACCAATTTTATGTTTCTGGTGGAGGAAGGAGGACATATCCCAAAGCTCCATATCAGAGTGCTATAGCTCTCACTGATTGTGGATCCAGACACAGTCTCTCTCTCTCTCTCAGAAATGTCCCTGTTTCACAGGAGTGAGGCTCCACCAGAGAAGGAAGGACCCAGGTGTCACCCATTTCCTGCCTCTGGTCATTGCTCAGGTATTGGCAGCCCAAAAGTCACTCTTATGCCTCAGCTTCTCAGGTTTCTTACCAAATTAATTCCATTTCAGCCTATTTTAGCTATTCTTGGACTGCATCAATATTAATTATTATAAACTTTGTACAGATAATTACATCAGACATTAGCCACTGTCCAAGTCTGACACTAAGATTGGATCCAGCTGCACCCACAGCTGATTTTAAAATCCACAAGGATTTTAGAAGTTTAGGGGGTCCTGTCTGAAACTCATGACTCAGTGTGAGGGTCTTCCTTATTCTTTGCATCTCTGGTCTCTATTGAACCATTCTAATCAATTTCCATGCAGTAATTAATAAAGTGCCCCTTGCCACTGCACTTATTAAATCTTGTCAAACCACTGTTAAACTGTGTTAAAGTCCATCTAGCTTATTGAACTCTGACAAATTACTATTTTACCTCAATAAAAGAGACTGCTGCTTCTCTTTTTTAAGTGGGTTGCATCACTCATCCATGACAAATTGGGATAGGATGCAAGATCCTAAACCTGAATTTACAACTCAGCTTGGCAGGGGCTTTTAAAGAAAACTCCAGTCCTTTCTCAGCATGATCAATGGTCTTTCCTATACATCTTACATAGGTTCTTCCCTAGATCTGTTAGAAAGTGGAAGGGTAGGAGGAACCTGAATTCTCTCCATTCAGAGTCACAGGCTGGCACCAGACAAGTCTGCAGGTGGGAGCTCTACAGAAGGATCTCAATATATTGATTTTATTTCCTTATTTCAGCTCTATCAAGGTGGTTTTTCCATGGGCATGGGCGTGTAATTCTTTGTCATGGCATTGAACTCTCCGTCCTGTGAACTCATCCCACAGACGTCTGGAGGGCCCCTAAAGGGAGTCAATGCTTTCTCCAGCTGGTGCCTTAATGCTGGAAAGTGGAAAACACCTCTCTGCTGAAAAGGAAATGTCTCAATGTCATTCAGTCTGGCTGTAAAGAGCAGCCTGCACCTTTTCATACAAAGAAATTCAGAGAGATCTGCACACACAGCACAGCACAGGTCAGTGTTGGGGCTGTCCCTGGCAGGCTCTGGCAGCACCCAAGCTCCTTCCCACACCCCAGTCCTGCAGGACACAGCCTGCAGTGTCCATGGGGGCATCAGAAACACAGCCTGAGGCAACGGCTCCAATTTCCAGAGAAGTTCACCACCAAGAAGTAACATATGAGCACACTGTGGCCACTTCGATCATTTTAAAGTATTTTGTCTCTACCACTCCCAGAGGAGAGTGAAATTACATTCTGTTGCTTGGAGAGGTGAAAAAATACACAATAAATCATTTCCACAGAGAAGAAACCATCCTGCATCTTTAACTTCAGCTTTGGCCCCTAAATATGTCCAGCTGCCTTTATAAGAAAGCAGTGCTCAGTAGGAGTGAGGCTATTTGTTATTGAAAGAGTTGCAGCTGAAAGCTTGGTAGCTATATGAAAATTAAACTTAAATTGCATTTTAACTGATCAACATCCACTTTCTATGTTTTTTCCTAGGTATTTATGTATGAGTTCTTTTATAGACTGAGAGTAGCACACCATGGAAAACTCCCTTCTTGCAACTGGCAAAGCCCAAAGAAAAGGAGGGGTGTTGGGCTTTAAAAAGATCCAGTTAAGTGTTTTTCTTTGCTTTTGCTATTGTAGAAATTCTTTATTCACTAGTCTTCCAAGATGTTTCTGTGATATTTCCATGCAGCAGATCCTGTTCTATTCTATCAAATAAAAAAAAATGTAATCTGAAGAAATCTAAAAATATATGATCCCCTTCATATTAATATGGAATTATTTCAAGTGAATACAAGCTGCTTTCATCTCTCTATTCCTCTCTGCATTTTGCAGGTTTTCATTTTCATTCCCTATATTGCTTTTGGAGGAAGAGGTAGCTTATTTTAAGATTATATAGGTGATTTGCTTGTGGGCTTGTCTGTCTGTTGCACAGGAACCTTTCCTGGTGGTTTGGCAGGATTGAGTTTCTGTAGCATGAGAGGTTAATGATTTTTGGATAATGAAAGGAATGATGAGTCTAATGAAAGGAAAAGTGATGCACAAGCAGAGAGTCCTAAAAGAAGGGGCAGGCACAAAGGATCACAGGGCTATGGGGTGTCTCATCAGAGTCTAGGGAAATTAGCTATCCTGCCTTCCTGCAGGGAAATGGCATAGAATCATAGAAATATGAATTCTTCTGGCTGCCAGGGCACACTGTTAACTCATATTTAACTTGCCATGAACACAAACCCCCAAGGTTTGCAGGGGGAAGAGAATAATTTATCTCTGCCCTGAACTAGAGAGAACTCCTCAGCACTGTACCTGCAGAAATCCCAAATTCCTCTTTCACTCAGGCAGAGATGCAGCCAAAGGAGCTCCTGCCCCTCTGCTCTGCCTGCAAATTTTCATTTAATACCAGATCAGGGAGAATTCTCAGCTGGCTGCAAAGCTGAAGCTCCTGTTTATCCATGCTGCTCCTCTGTGCCCTGGCTGTCCATGAGCAGCACTCCTGGAGCAAGGGCAGGAGTCTCTCTGTGTGCCCAGACAGCACTTGAGACACGGAGCTTGAGACCTGGGAACTCATAACAGCCCCTATTCTGCTAAAGGCTTTCCGTTTGCTGTACTATTGATAACAGCTGAAAACATTTTCTCACTGCCTATGTGTGTTCTTTCCTTATCCTCTCCATATCTCTGGCCTCAGGAGCAAAGATAGTGGGACTGGTTCCCTAACATCTGTTCTTTGAATGATTACCTTTCTGGGCAGTGTGGATTTGGGGAAATGGCCATGTCTCACCCAGCCACTCACACATTTTCCTGAATAAAAGATTCCATCTGAAAGAATATTTCGCATAAGCAGAATTAATCAGCTTGGTCCTGCTCTTGTGGTCATGGGGAGCTAAGCTCTTGCACAGATTCCATGCACTGTGCAGAAGCTCCACTATGACAAAAACAGTGTGAGAGAGCACATAGCTAAAACTCCTTTAGAGAAGCAAATATTGGACAGCAAATAAGCAGCAGCACCTTCCACTAACTGCTCTGCATGCTGCCAAACACTGTTTTCCCAAAGCAGAAAAGCAGACTATTCCTTCTCTGAGTCTCTTGCTTTTAGGAGTCCATTATACTTTTCAGCCATATTTCCCAATGGCTTTATGTGCCAAATAAGTCAGCATCAATGATGTCAACCAAGGAGTTCTGGCACTCTGCAAAATGTCAAGGATTTCCAGAAGTAGCCAGGTATGGGGGACTGGGCAGAAGGGATATTTTCACTGAAGGTCCAGTCAGGAGTATAGCTGTCCTTCTTTTTAATGGGATTTCCTTTGCAGATGTTCAGATGTTTTGAAATCTAAAGCTTTATTGTTACAAATACTGCTGCAGTGCACTCCTCTGTGACAAACAATTGTCAAAGCCATCAGCTCCTGTTGCCAATTTATGCAAAACATTAGGTGAAATAGACCCTCACATGTCTGAGTGATTGTCTCCTTGAAAAGAGTTCTTAAAAAAATAGATGTCAGGTTCTTGGTGAGTCTCATTATTTACTCTGGGCTACAACATCTGAAGGTAGATTTTGCATCTGGCTGCTGTCACAGTGAGTGAAGTCAAAACATCCTGCTCTAGCTTTTGTTTACATACTGCAACCAGCTCCCCAACCTCGTGTGCAACTTGAAACACAGCAAAAACCTGCTTAAATATGTGCTCCCTGACATACTTCTCTTTGCCTAAAATGGACTACAGCAGTGATCTTAACTGACTAGAAAGAATGCTAGCATTAGGTTTGCAAACAATGCTCAAAAAGCAGGAGGATTTTTTTAGAAAACAAAAGTACTTGGAAAATTTGCCAACCAATGCTTCAACCACTGCCATGGAGGTTCTGCAAGAAGGCATCTCAAATTTCACTCAGAGCTTCTGTTTGGGAAAAAAATCAGTTAGGGAGGAACTGAGCACTTGTGCCCTGATGCCTTGTCTGGCACTCACTGAGCATGGTGAGGAAATGTTGGAAGGGGTGAGGCAGCTCATAAGTGGAGCAAGGATTAAAGCAGAGGTGGGCTGCAAAAAAGCCCCTCAAAGTGCTCTCATGTGCTCTCTGGGGGATGTCCCAGCATTCTGAAGGAGAATTTCTCCCTGGAGAGCTGCTGCTGGCCTCTCTTTGTACCTAGCTGGGGCTCCTGGAATTACTCCTGGGAGGCACCTAAATCTGACCACCAAAAGTCAGGAAACCAAGAAATCTGATAATCCAAACTGACTACATGAGATAAATTCCCTCTCCTTCTAATATAAAGTTCACTGTCCAGTTATTATTTGATCTGCTTGCTTTTAACACATCAAGGAGCTGGGAGAGCAGTCTGCTGTTCTCCCAGAGCAGAGGTGTCTGTGCTGGCAGCCACCTTCCCTCAGCTGCTCCCAGAACATTCCTGCTTGGCAAAGGCACTGAGAGGGTTTGATGCTGCCAAGTGCCAGACAGAAGGGGAATGAGGAGTCGGGACAGACAGACCCTGTCCTTGAACACACCAAATGTTGATCATTCAGTTGATTTTTCACTCCCACCTTTCTCTCTCACCTGCAGGTGAGTGATGTTCTCACTCCCACTTCAAATAAGTGTCTGAATAACCTGATGTCATCCTGAGGACTGGCTTTCCAGTGGATAAGATGTAAATGAAGGATTTATTTTAAATGGAGACAAAACCACACATGTTCTATTCCGTAAAATGTTCTTCCCATGGAAATTAAAGGTTGTATTATTTGGACAAGGATTACTCATTGTTTCCCTTTAAAAATGTAAGACTGGAACCAGGATTATGCTACAAAACTTTATTCTTAGTGAGAGCAAGTTCCAGTGGGAAATTCAGTCTTTCATGTTTGTAATTTAGGGATGATGTTGGTCTTTACCATGCCACAACAAATACGACTTCAGAGAACAGAATGAAATTTGTATGTAATATTAATATATAGATGCTTCTCATCTCAGTCTTTGTTCCTGATTTAACATTTGCATGAAAGCCCATTGCTAACTTATTTAGCATTTTGGCCTCATAAAGAAACTGTGTTTCTTATTAAAATGCTACTACATTTTCTTTTGAGCCTGATCATTCTCTGGTTTATTGTGCTCAGCCTCCTGTGATGAGTGTGTCCTCTTCATCACAATGTGCAACCAGTAATTTTAATGTACAAAGATCACTTCAGCTGACTAATCCTTGGAATGAAGAAAAGCTTTGTTCTTGTGCCTGAAAACTTTTTTAAATGCTTATGTGCATGTCGGAATGTTTCCAGTATCACAGCATCCTGGTTTTATGTTCCATGCAACAATTTTAATTGGAGTAGACTTTATGTTCAATTCTAAAATTATGATGTTGGAGGATAATAACATCGACATTATCATTTCACTATCCAGCTTAATTTTTTAAAAATGAGTTTGAATTTTTGTAAAACGAGTTCTCTGAGGCCTCACTTTCATGAACTGAGCAGACATGTTAGCCACATTTAACAAAAGGGAAATCATTCAAGAAAGTGAAGGAGGGATACTGTGCTAAAGCTACATCCTCACAGTCCTCCTGATATTTCAAATCCATTTCCATCACATTACTTAGTTCCTATTTCATGGAATCAAGGCCAGCTGGTGACATTCACTGTAAAACCTAAAATGGTGTCCCCTGGCTTGCTCCCATATATCCAGTTATAGATGGAGAAGGAGCAAAGAAAAAAGACAAGATTTTCAGCCACTTCAAATGGTTCCTTGTTGGAAGCCCCCAAGAGTTCACAAGATGTCTCTGCAGCAAGGTTAGTGCCATATTATGGAAAACATGGAAATCCATGTTAGCTAACCCAACACCAAATGAACACACAAGCTATTATTCAATTCAAGGCTTAAAAAAAAAAAAATCTCATGTCTGTGTGGCTTCTTGATTCCTATTAATAAGTAAAAATGCTAATTATCTAGAGTGTCTAGACACCATGTTAAAAGTCTAGCACTTTAAAGATCAGCATATGTTGAATAAAATTATTTTAGAGTTCATGGAAGCCTGCAGACCGCTCAAGCACCCTCAGACAAAAGATAGGAAAGAGAGAGAGAGAGAGAGAAAGAGGATGGAAATTGTATTCTTGCTCACTGTGCATAGGACAAGAACAATGGAATTAGAAAGGTATGGAGATAATTTAAGCTGAACATAAGAAAAATCTTGTAATGCTAAGAATATCGAGAATGGGACTGGACTGTAATGTTAGAGCCTTACCATCATCTTAGGTTTTTAAGAACAGCTTAGAATGATAAATTACTCTTGACAATTCTTTAGGTGTAGCTCATTCTGCCTAAGGGAGAAGAGATGGACTCAGTGATTTCTCAAGGTCTCTAGCAGAGTTTTATGTCCATCATCCTCTCTGCGTGATTCCACAAAACCAGTACCACAAGGAACTTGAGCTGAACTGATGCATCTCACTACCAAATCTATCTCAATCTGCCAGGTACAGTCCCTCCAACAGATAGACTTGGGCAGAGCAATCCTAAAACAAAACCAGACCTCTAGATTTTGACCTGTATCAGAGAGCTGCTAGTGAATCATCATTTTTGGTGTTAAATTGATGTTTATGAAAACATCAATTGCCTCTACCTTGGACAAGGAAACCCTGTCCTAAATAATGCCCATCTACCAATTTGGGATCACTGGCTAATACCCAAATATCACACAGCTGACCAAATTTTCTTTTCAGGCTTTTATTAAAGGTCACTGAATCATGAGCTGGTTGGAAGCACGGGGGTGTTACAGCTCCCAGAGTGGGAATGTCTGCTGGCCCCTCAGAAAGGAGAGGAGTGGGCTCAGCCCCAGCTCCTGCCTGGGAACAGGCACTGAGGGAGCCTGGCTGGCACTGCAAACCATCAGCCTTCACTGCAGACCCTGCTCCAGAAACCAGCAGAGCCCAGAGCTGGGGCACTGAGGCTTTTCTGTGCAAGGGTTATTGCTGACAACACAAGAACAGTAAATTAGAGACAGGAATGGAGCAAGACATCAAGGCCCCCATGGCACAATCCTAAAAGAATTTAATATTCTGAGTTATTCCACTTTCTACTGTATCCACATGCCATTTATAATACAGACAAAGCAATATCCAGAAAACAAATTAGGTGTAATTTTCATGCTAATTATGCTACATTCATCTATCCTTTTGTCATATTTATTTTTATATTGTGTCTTTAAAACATAAAAAGACAATAATATTAAAATACACAAATTAAATTTTAACATTGTTTTGCCTTCTGCATTTCTCCTATTTTGCATAATAATTCCCAGGTGACATTTTACCTTGTCTTCTCACTTATATTCACAGATGACAGAGTTATTTATTCCCTTGGCTGAAGCCTGGGGGGTTCTTTTCAATCCTTGCACAACAAAACCTTGAATGAGAGGTGCAGGTGTTTTGAGCAAGGGCAGGAGGAGAAATTAGGTCTAACATTCTTTCGCTTGTGACTGTGCAAGCCAGGAGTAATAGAAATGAAGTTAAGGAATTCACCAGTTTTACAGTGATGTATGTGCCTGTGAAGAATTGGATTGATCACCAGCATTGATACAATATCATGTCACCAGTTGATCAACCAATTCTTTCTCATTGCTGTTACATTTTTCTGAGGCAAATTAAATTGTAGATTAAATCCATCAAACAGTCCTTACGTCAGAATATAGCTGCAGCTATTTACAGCTACTTTAAAAACATGTTTCATAAAGGGGCCCAAGTTGAAAATGTTGTAATTTATTTATCAATGTTCTTTAATATTTCAAGAAGTTCTGATGATCATTTTTATTTATTTATACATTTCAGGGTTTATTAAATATGCCCATCATCCTCTACAAAACTCATATCACAAGGAACTTGAGCTGAACTGATGTGCCTGAACACCAAATCCTTCCCAATCTGCCCCAGGGATACCATGCAGCACCCTTGTGGAATCACAACATTCAGAGCCTATCTGGGAGCAGGGAAATAAAATTTTATATCTAAGAGCTCTCATGAATCTCTTACCCAGGACTCAAAAAAACTTCAGTCCCTTGAATTGCATTTCCCAAAGGATCTTTCTAGCTGTGAAGAAGAGCAGGATGAGGAGATTTCTACTCTAGCTGGAACATTATATCATCTTGGACCTTATAGGCTATGAAATAACACAGGTAATTAATTCCCACCCAAAATGACTCTGAAAAAGTGCTGAGCTTCAAGCAGACACCAAGCTTATAGCCTGCTTACATCTGAGAATAATCCTTGGCTTCACCTCATAAAGGACAAACATAATGCAAGGGTTTATGTCAGTATATTTGCTGTTTATCCCTTAATCTTTTATCTCCAAAAGTGATATCAAATTGAGAATCTACCATTTTCTCTATTTAAAGAGACTGGCTCTGCATCTGCTCTCACAACTGCAAGTTTTGCTACTGTTTTCCCAAATATGGTTCTTTAGACACATGTGCTGAAAACTCACTAGTCATAGAAATTAGTCTAATTAGACTAGATTAAAATTACACTCCCAAAATTATTGCCGAGCCAAAGTTTGATGCAAATTTCTATTTGTTTTTTATAAGCCCTATCTCAGCATCGTGCCAATTTTCACATCTGTTCATGCTAAGAAAGCAAGACTGGTAGTGATGTCTCAGGCTTTAGCTTCCCTACTTTTCAGATCCTGTGCTGCTTTAGTGTGTGAGTCTGTGTTTCACATTAGGGGATGGTGAGCTCTCTTCACAGAGCAGGGAGACAAAACAATTCCTTCTCTAACTGGGGACCAAGGACAAATGATCCAAATCTCAGGCCCAAGAGCACAAACAACATGGGCTGAAGAGAGAAAAACAAGGATGGGACTGCATGGGCTAAAGCTGGAATTGGGAGACTAACTCCAATATGCAAATGGAGCAGAACTTATAAAAGTGAGAGACCCTGTGACCAGTCATGCATTTTGTGGCCATTTTGGTTCATTTTGGGCATAGCCCAGGCTGGGCTCTTGTGCTGCCCAAGGGGGATCCATTGAGGCATTTTAATAAATCCCTACTTTATTCTTTACCTCTGTCTAGTCCCTATTCACAAGGCATCGGTAGCACATCCCTCCCTTATTCTGAAATCACCTGCCTGAGACAGCCTGACCCCCAGCAGATCCAGGGCAAGCCATGATGAGGAATTCCAGGCAATGTCAAAGGTTCAGCTGAGCAAAGCCAAATGAGCAGAGCCCATGACACATCCCATATTACAGCTAACCTCATGTTTCATAGCAGTTTGAAGCAGCACAGAAGACAGCTGGCAGGGACTTGCTCATCTAACCAGCAAGATACAGACAGATGTTGTGCATGAAATAGGAGCCATTGCCATTGACACATCTCACAAAACAGACAGTGGGGCAAAGTGACTCAACCTGACACAAAGAGGAAATTGTGTATGACGTGTCCTTCATTTCAATGAGTAACATGTCACTTCTGGCCCAACTTTTCATCTGAAGCATCAAATGCTATGTGACAGGACTTACATGTGATTTCTGGGGTGCTAAAAGTTTGCTTATATACACATAAACACACTAAATAGAATAAAAGGCACATGACTATGCAACAGGAAAACAATTTCTGCACCTAAGCATGTTATTGGAACCCCTGACCAGGATTTTCAATTTTTGGTTTCTTAATCTCTGTTTTAATAATACTTCTTATAACTGCTGTCCACAAGCATTAACAATCATATTCTAGAGAGGTAATTGCCAATTATTAATTCCTTCTTACAAATGATTGGTTTACTTCCAGCAGTGATGTTTCTATCTGACTGGACTGAAACATGATTCTACATGAATGGGAACATCAGAGGTAATGAGAAACTCAGTGAGAAGTGAGACTGTGAAGTGGGCAGGTATATGGCTGTGACAGCACAGATTAAGAAGTCTCCCCTGGTCCTTTGTTAAGTGCTTCTGAACAGCAGTGCTTTCTCAACTACCTGATTACACATTGAGATTTCTTTTCCAAAAGCAAGACTCCAAATTTGATAGGAAATTGGTATTTTATAGTGATGACAAAATCATAGAGCTCAGAGACAGATGGAAGCCTTTCATAAGGTCTTTCACAATATAATTTCTCCAAGTGAAGACTTGCCATGGGCAAAGTTATAATGATGTGAATGAAAATAGAATCCCTGTGTAACTACAAGTGTAATCATATATAGATATATGTACAGATGGGTCCATCTAACCTGTGCACAGCTCCTTGAAGAGGTTTCACCCATGAACACTTTCAAGCCAAAACAATTCTTATTTTCTGCAAATTTTATGCAATATTCTAACCTCACATAAAGGATTTAAACTCAGCAACCTTGCTTGTGTAATAGATTTCTTTATTCCATTCAGACAAAAAAGTCAGTAAGGAAGGAGGAATTGCCCCAGAACCTCTGCCCAGAACAGCCCTGGGTCAGAATTCCAGACACTCATCCAGCAAAGTACTTGATCATTTACTGAAATTGAGGCAATTAAAACCCCACTGGTGGGTTTGGCAATCATTCTGTAGTTTACAAAAGCTTTGTGGACTTTGCTAGATTATATGTTATTTTATAAAAAAAAAGCTCTGAAAAAGGTGCACATCCTCCCAGCTTCTCCAATTAGAGATTAGGGGAAAACAGAATTATTTCAGTACGTAAGGATGAACATCTTGGCCAAGAGTAAGTTGCAAATTACCCACCCACCTCCTGGTTGCTCACTTATGGATATAAAAGGCCTATAATAAACAGAGAAATCTGGGATAGAAGGTCTTGTGGCAGCATAGCACCTCAAATAGTTTGTACTCAATAATTAACATTTTTCCTTGATGCTCTGTATTACTAGATATTCCCAAAGCATATGCAGTAGAGAGCAAAACAGATTTACAACGCTAACAGGAATTTTATTAGTGGCAACATTGGCAGTATGCATGTAGGCAGAAAGCCAGTGGGTAACAAAATTGGGTGAGGTTTTCTGTTGAATTAGTCATGCTCCAGTGTTAATCAAGCTTTTGTTTCTGATACTTGAGTTTGCAAGACCTGGTCCAGCTGCCAGCATTCAGGGCTTTAGCTCAGGTATTACAAAACTGTGGATAGTGACTGCAATAAAGCCAAGAATTGATTCTGAAGCTCTTCATAGCTCTGCCAACACATTCAGCACCTGCACCACTCCTGATTTTTGGTGTTCTGTAGACTGCACCCACCCCAGAGACTGCACCTCTGCAGGGGCAGGTGCTCCCCAGGCCCCACAGCTGTTCTGCCCACGCTCCTGCTGTAAGCTCCATTTCAGAGCTGAAATGTGGCTTCAGGACTGACCACCCAGCCTTGCAGGGATCTCTGCTACTGAGGATTCCCAAATTCCAAACATTTTCATGGCCACTAGCAAAACTGCAATGAAAACTGCCAGAAAGCTCAAGACAAGAACTGTATTTGTCCTTTTCAAAACACCTGGTGTCAGCATTTAAAAAAAATTCTTGGAAGATTTTCTGATTCATAGGGACCTGAAAACACAGCATTGAGATCTTATCCATATCTAATCCCACAAAATGCAAATACCCAATGAGTCAGAAATAAAACCCATTTGATATCTCTCCAGTTTTGACTTGCTCAGTGTCAGTTACAGAATTGGGATTTGTGGTTAGCCACATTATTGCCTCCATATCCTTCAGAACATTATGACCATGCAGACAGGTCATTAAGTCAGACAATTCTCCTTTACTTCCTGTCTGTTATTTATTTACGAAACAAATATTTTAAAGAATGAGATGTGGTGTCATGTGAACATACACTGTCCTATGTTCGATCACAGCTTCTTAGACACCAACACCAATGTTTGTTTTGAAATAATTCCATGCATGCAATGGAAGCATTAGCAGCTGTTTATGTTGATTCTCTGCTGGCTAATAATAATCATCCTGCAGACTTTATCTTTGTTTGGTCACTTCTGTAACCCATCTGCTCTGTTTAGCCCTCTACTCTGACAGAACCAGTGGCATTATGATTACATGGACCTGTATCACTCTGACAAATATAGCTGAAATTTACTCATGGGTAAAAATATCACTATGAGGGAGAGGAAACATAAACAGATATACAGATGGTCTAATTGCTTAAGTCTTCCTTCCTCCTGAAGATCAGCTTTAGAACTGGTGATATAACAGACTGATGTCAACCAATGTGCCATGGGAATGGGTCTCAGTGCTTGAAGCATGATAATGAACTCCTCTAAAACCTTACAAGTGCAGTCAATGTTCCAGAGCACCTTCCCAAATAGGAGAGCAGTTGGTGAAATATGTTAAGAACATGTGTCCCTTGAAATTCAGCTGTAGCTTTTAAAAAGAGGGAATCTAGAATAATGAAGGGAAAATACAGCAAGAAGTACAGAGCAGGAACCATTTGCCAACTGGAAACAGCACAAAGGGAGCATCAGCCTATGCCAGGCTGCCTGGGTCACTGCTTCCTGCAGTGAAATACAGCAGCTATTCACATCTGTCATCATTTTTAAAACATATTAAGCTACCAAATAATCTTGAGGTAATGTAGGATGATTTCCCTCTCCTGTAACAATTGGGTTTGAACAGCTGTCATGTAGTTATTAAAACATCCTATAAGCAACATATTAGAAATTAACCATGCATAAATAACTCTGCAAGTTGAGAAACTAGTTTTCTTTCTGAATTAGCAATTGAATTAGTAACAAAAACTTTTCATCAGTGTAACAGTTCAGGCTGGGATGGAGTTAAATTTCTTCATAGCAGCTTGTAGAGCACCATGGTTTGTAATTGTGACCAAAACAGTGTTGATAACACACCAATGTTTTGGCTATTACTGAACAGCACGGAGGCCTCTTCTGTTATTTTCACCCACAAGTTTTCTCACTTTTCCCTTTCAGCTCTCTCCACCAGGCTGAAGGAGGGGAATGAGTGAGCAGCTGTGTGGGGCTGAGCTGTCTACTGGGTGGGTTAACCCACAAGACACAGTTTTTATTCCATTCGTCTTGCTAACCTGAGTCAACACTGACTCATGTTTTCAGGTGTCTTAGAAATGTTTGACAATGCTGAGCAAAAAACAAATATATAATCAGGGCGTGCCATGAAGGAGTCCTTGAAAGAAGCTGGATTGCTTCATCGAATTCCTGCTACATTGTAAGTCAGATCCATGAGGGAATCATAAACCATGCCTCATAGTGCCTTCAGTAAATGGGAGCTGATGCTTCTATTTTGGTTATATTAATGAAATATCTTACAATGCTAAAAAATGCACCAATTGTTAAAATACACAAAGAAATGTCTAAGTCAGATGGGTGAAAAGGTTCCTCTGCCAGTATCTGGCCCATCCATAAGTGATGTTCCTTAAGGGAAGGACAGGATGGAACATCAAGAAAGCATGCTCTGCTGGAAAAGATCAAAGACAGGCTTGAAAATCACTTTAAACAGACAGGGGTTGATGTCATGCTGGGTACCCAAATCCTACTGAATCTTATAGATATCAAACAAAAGCAAGCACATGAGTTGTGGTTTTTCTTTTCTTTAATGTGGCTTCCTTTAGAAAGCCTCCATTGGACATGACTTCTAAGCCATGGAAGTAGAAGAGTGGCTGGTGAGTCCCACAGCTGCTCTGTGCAGTCTGAGAGCACTTGCAGGATGAGAGGCAGAATTGAAGGTAGCTCAGGGAACAAGAGTCATTCAAGAACTTAAAAAGAAAGGTTTGGGCTTTGCTCCCTCATCACTGTGACACCATCTTTGCTCTTCTAAGAGACAGTCCAGGGACATTTCAGGAACAGCAGGGAACCTGGCTCCCTTTGGGTATTTTTGGAGTTGAGTTTTGTTTGGGTTTTCTTATTTTGAGCTGTAATTCCTTCTTCCTTAGCCTCACTTCAGTGAGAATGGAGGCTTTCACCCAGAACACCACCCTGTAAGAAGGACACTCTCCTGGATGTAGAAACTGCCACTGCAGACACCCTTAACCCAAGTATACCCTGAGACAGCAGCCTCCCACCAACTGAACACATTCAAACAAACAGAACAAAATAATTGCCTACACAAAGTTCAGCCTTTGAGCTCTCGTGCAGCTCTAAATAGACATAGAAGCTAAATACAGACTTTTCCCTACATCTCTCTCTCTGACACTTCCTATTCCCTGAGATCTACTCCATCTGCTATGAAGCCCTGTGGAGAACAACCTCCACCCCCAGGCTGGAGATGAGATTCAGCTAAATTAGCTCTGTGACCTCCCCAGTGGAACAGGGCACGCAGTGTGGGGAGGGCAGTGCTAAAAGGCACAAATGCCTTTTTGTTTGGGATCCAGTTCACAGGGAAATAACACAGGCTCTGTAGGGAATTGTGGCAGAAGCCAGTCTGGAATCTGGTCAGCTCTGCTGGACTTCCTTCCAGATCCTTTTCAGCCCTCCAGGCACCCACCCTCCCTTCACTTACTGGATGGAACAAAGAAAACCCAAATGATAAATTGTTTTGAAATAAACAGGTCCCATCAAAAACACTTCCTAAACAGAATAGAAAATTGTCAGATTGCACTTAGCTGGAAAAGAGATGGAAATCAAACTTTGCTGGATTGTCCCCAGACTGACAGCAGAGCCATAGCATAAACTCAGTGATTCCATCCCCCTCCTGTCAGCTACTCAGGAGCAGCTCCTGCCACAGCACCTAAAGTAGTTTCAAGCTTATCTTTGGGCAGAATCCTTCTTTAAAAAATTTGCTTTCTCCTTTAATTTTACTTGCCAAAACTCCTGTGATATTGTTACCAAGGTTCTGCAGCTCTCCCCAGGGGCAGAGGCTAACACAGCCATAGTCCTTCTGTGCTGGTTGAACAGCCAATTGTTCACACTGGAAGTTTTTTTTAACCCTCACTAATAACAGCCAAAAGCATTTAAAAAGGAAAAAATACTTGAAAGCTTGTCATTTTCTGCCAAACACTTTACACAGAAAAATAGATTTGGTTGATACCAGTTTTCCCAAGTGTCTCAATTACCTGAAAACACTGCTTAGTTTAAATGCTACAAGCAAATATAAGAGAGAAATAAACACCACGAGCTGTCAAATCTAAAATTGAGAAATCTTATTATAACTTATGTATAGCTCACCCAGTCCTTAATGCTTCATCCTGGGGAAGAAACACCTGGACACCAGGAACACTTGTGCTGCGCTTTCTCATGACTTGTAGCTGTTCCCAGCCTGCTCACAGCCCTGAACACAGCCACAGAGGGGATTCAGGTAAGGAATGCTGGGCACGTACACGAGAGTGCATGGAAGCAAACAGACTGGGCTGGTGTTCCATATGAGCCTGTAAAAAGGGAGACCTCCACATCCCTCTGAGCATGGGTGCCTCTCATCACATCCCACCACCACGAGCACTACCCACTGATTTGCACTGATTTCCCCAGCAGTATTCTTTGCAAAGGTTCAAGTCAGGGATTGGGCCCTCTTCCCTGTCAAGCCTTAACACAGCCATCACTGACCTCTGTGGTGACTGCACACACTGCTACAGGGAAATGATGCCTCCCCCAAGAATTCTTTAATAGGTATTTGTTGCCACCTTATCACAGGGGGTTCCATACTGTTATCTCCTATCACAAAGGTTCCATACCTTCTTGGTGTTTCTCGTGGGCAGCTCCTCAGAGCTCTGACGCTTCCTTCTTCACAAAGCAGCCACTGACTCCAGTTCCCTTCTCAAGGGGCCACCCCACTCTTTTATAGCCTCTTCTTCTCATTGCTTACAGCTGTGGCCTGTTAAAGTCAGGCCTGTTCCTAATCCTTGATAATTGGCCCAGCTGCAACTCCTTAGGGGTAAGATTACTTTCCACACTATCTTTATTTTCTCATATTCTATTCCACTACAGATATTCACAACAGCATGGACAAAGCTTGTCAATGGACAGCATGTTAAGCCCTTGCATCAATTTCCTTTGGTTTTACTTCACACAGAATGTCCGAGATATTGGGTCAGTAGCCAGAGGTGAGACCTTTCACCAACCTGGGAAAGCACTCCAGCCACAGGCAGAGAACAGTTTTACAACAGAAGTCAGT
This sequence comes from Calcarius lapponicus, assembly GCA_039654755.1. Taxonomy (NCBI): domain Eukaryota; kingdom Metazoa; phylum Chordata; class Aves; order Passeriformes; family Fringillidae; genus Calcarius; species Calcarius lapponicus. Next base: position 13,440,257 of record CM077467.1, on the reverse strand, counting down.
CCAATACTGTAGCTGAAAGGAAAGTAGAATATGGGTCCTGTGTAACAAGAATATGGGACTTTCTATGCAGGTAAAAAGAACAGTTTTCTTACAGCAGCCAAATATTGCTTACTTTTTGACTTGTATAATTCCATTTAATTAGCAAAGAGAGTAGGATTAGTGCCTTGGTATTATAAAACAGACCTTGTATTTTATTGACATATGCTTGAAACAACAGCCACAAAATCATCTGCAAGTAATTAGGCATTCTTGTGGATCTCTTGTCACAAAGCTGGCACACCTTAGAGAAGGATGAAGCTAATGATCAGCATTTTTGAGAAACAAAACCCACTGCTTTTCTTTTTAACCAAGAAGATACTTTCATTATTCATTTTAAATGTTACAGATTGAATAGGTTCATTTCTGGATATAAATTCAATCTCACTCACAGGCTAAGCAGGCTGATTTTATCAGACTGATAAAAACAGTGGAGCTCTGGAGCCTCCTATGGGGAGGATTCCACAGCCTTTGAAGATCCAAAGTCTGTCACTTGACGCAGGTTGTTAATCTGAGCCTTCAGGCTATAGGATGAAACGCCCTGGCACACTAATTTTCTGAGGTTCTGTGATGGCCTTGTTTTAATCACACTCTTGCCCAGCCGCTGCAGTTCTGAGCAGTGGCACGAGGCCAGCCTGCTTCCCAGATCTGATGATCAAGTACCCACTCACAGTCCAAGGGGTGTCAACTGCCAAAATCTAGCTACACCTGAATTTACTCTTTGGATTTCATAGCAATTACACATTTTCATTGGTTCAGCAGAGCTAATTTAATCATAATGTGCCTCATTATTAGCTTTCATTGTAGCAGGTTATTAAGGAGCTATGATAGTGTGGGATAGGAAAGCTCACATTTTAGGCAAGTACAGTTTGTCCAACATGCTGAAATTTGCTTTCTCTCTCTTGTTCTGATAAATGTACGTCACGTCTCATCTCTGCATGGCATTTGGCTCCTGCTCAGAGCTTGCTGCACTACTTACATACTCACACAGAACATGCAGTGCATGCAGTGCTCTGTTTGTGCTGTTATAAAACATAAAGTAAAAACACCTACATATGTCATATGTAAAAGTAAAACTTTCAATCATAAGCAAATCTCCTGCTGAATATTTATAAAGACCATTTTGGGTTTGGAAAGTGTTTTACATTAGTAATAACAGGGTCAATAACTTTCCTAAATATATATTCAGTATAAGCAAAATTCTCCTTAAGAAGGGGACCAGCAAAACCTTGTGTGGGCTGCTCAAATCCTGTGTAAAACCTAGTTTCAGGAATTAAAAGTTAGGAGGAGTGGGTGTCATAGGGAGCCTCTGCTAAGGGTGAGACTAGCTGTAGATGTGTCTGTGCAGCGCAGAGCACTTGCTGCAGCCTGGACAGGCACATTTGAGCATCCTCTCCTCCCCCTCAGTGCCCACCCATGACAATGAAGTCATGGAAACAGTGGCTTCTGTGCCAGCTAGATGAGGCAGATCAGCACAGGCTCCTTATTCTGGCAGCCCTGTCAGATACTGGAGCTGTGATTCTGGCTCTTGGCTCTCACCTGGCTGCCTGCACTGGCACACACACAGAACTGCAATTCTGCCTTTGCCTGTGTCTCTTCTGGCAATGTGCTATGTCCTTGTCCTGGACATGGGATATTCCATGGCTCTACCCAGCCCCTGGCATGGGAACCAGCTCATTTTCAGTGCCATGATGTGAAAGCAAGAAGCACAGCCCCGGCCCAAGCCCCCTCACTTTGAATCAGATCACCCACTCGTGGCGGGAGCTTCTGTTCCATGATCCAGCACAGAATGAATAATACCAGAATTACAATTGCTGTGATCTAGGTACCATCTCACAGCTGTGTCCTCAGATAACACACAGAATGCATAGATAATATCGTGACTCTGAGTTCTCGCTAACTCTTATACTGCAAAGGGACCAAACTTTTTTTTCTGTTTGTCCAACTTGGATTTAAGGAAAAATACAGAACAATGGCATTTCAGTTTTATGGAACCAAAGATTCTTACACAGCTCAAAGCCCAGTGAGGTTCAGCAGATAGATGTCTCTTACATTCTTCTACCCAACATGTGGGAGACATGAAGAACCAAGTAATTCACTATTTCATAGTGACCATCATTATCCTTCATGCTTTTAGATGTCTGCACTGATGAGCAATTACATCCAACTTCATGCAACTTTATGGTGGAGGAAAGAAGAATGGTGCTCATCATCCTCTTTTTCATCTTTTGTGCCGAGTGCTAAGGTCATACAGAAAATTAGAGCAGGTTCATTCAGCCCCATTCTCTTTTTCACAACAAAATTGTCACGAATTGTACATCATTTGTACGTGAATTTGTACATGAATTTTACATCATTTTATGAATTGGATTAGAGAACAGGATTGCCCAAAATAATAGGGGCTGAATTTGATAACTGAGTAAGCCTTTTACAGTCTTTGGTTACTTTCCTGTTCAAGGATTTGGCCCACATGCTGCCTGGTCTGAATTCCATGGGATCTCTGCACATTCTGGGTTTACGTGAGAAGCTGTATGTACTGAATGAAAGCTTCATTAAACATGGGAACTTCCTGGCCTTTTCTCTGCCTTCACCCTTTCCCTTTGATAGCTGAATGTACTGCTTTACTCACGGAAACCAAAGTGCCCTGGCAGGAGGGAGGCATAACACAGGCACGTGCCCTGAATGCGGAGAGCTGTGAGTGCAGCCCTGGCAGCACAACTCACAGCCAGCCCTGGCACCTCTGCCACCTCTGCAGGGCTCACCAGGGCAGCCTCAGCTGCTGGGGAAGGTGAAACAGGAAAGCTTTATAAATATGATTGCCTGGCAAAAGATTTTGAGAATATGGAAACTATAAGTGAGATGAAATGATTCATTGATAGAAATGAAAGCAAGCTTTGAGATACCTCAGTTACTGAACAACTGGAAAACAATAGCATGGCCAGCTGAAGGTAATCCCCTTTTGATGAAACATCACCCTCTGCTTGCAGACAGCTCCAAGGGTCAGAGCAGACCCTGCCAGCTTAGCAGAAGGGGTCCAAAGAGGAATTTTTAGGGTTTAAAATGTAACACAGTATGGTAATGTAATGATTCTTATAGGCTGTATGGAAATGCTATAGGATTTGTATCTTGTACTAGATTGGTTAGTGAGAATTACAATATTCAACACAGAAGATTTATGGTGTAACGGGAACCTCGCTCTCTTATCCTCTTTTACTCTGTCATCCTCTTTACTCCACTCTTGCCTTCTCTCTCTTTCCCACTCTCTTTAGTTCTCTGTGGCTGGCAGCTCCATGCAGGGCCCTGCACCCAGGCCCTTTGCAATAAACCCCAAGTTCTAAGCCCTGGCTTCAGGAGCAGCAAGCTCCTGCTCTGCTCAACTGAAATGTGAGGGCATGGGTCTTGCAAAAGAAAATGCTAATAGCCTGTGTCACTGTGCCCTTTCCCTCCTCAGCCTCTTTTCCCATCTCTTAAACCCCCTGGCAGCAGTTCATACCTGGCCAGTGAACCCAGCAGTCCCACGTGTGCTGTGTGAGGTTCATTTCTTGGCCGAGGAGAGCAGTGTGAATAAAGCTCTGGGTGTAGATTGAGGGGAACAACAAGGCTGGTTTCAAACTTGAAGCTAGGGAACATGGATAAAATGACAATGTAAAATGCTGTGTTCTTTCTGGCTTAAAGTGGAGTTCTCACACTTCCATTGAAGCATTCTGCTTCAGCAATTTCAAATGAAGAAATTCTGCGTCATACACTGGGAATTTATGACTACTCACACACATACACCCACACACAGGGTATTTTGACCAATCATAAAATCTTCTTATTTCTGAAAGAGCTACTGAAAGTTGCAAAGTTAAATGGGATGTTCAGACCAGCATCAACATTCTGTTTCTTCACTCCCCCAGCACCTCTTTCATGCAGTGTTTAAAAATACTATATTTTCATGCAAGTTTTACACTAATAATAACACAGCCAAGAATATTAAAATACAACTAAAAAATACCCTTAAATCTTCATCATTTACTCTGATTTCATAATAGTGCTTTTTCTACATGCAATTCTTATTCTCTTGTATTTCAGGAATGGTTCTTTGATGCTGTTTAAAGTACCTTTGTAAATTTAATGGTTCACTGGGAATTATCAAGCTTGCATGATATAACTACTTTTTATAAAGCTTTCTTGTTGTTCCTCTAATAATTTTAAAGTCCAATGACAAATATAAGGCCAAACTTAATATCTCATGTCATCTCTTCATATAACAGTGCTTTTGTTTAACAGCATGAACACCACCCGAGAGGAGTCTGTTCTGCCAGTCCACGTTTAGCAGCTGAGCTGCTCAAATTGTTCTGGCATGTCAGAACATTTTGCATTAATGCTGAAAAGTTTTGCTACCCATGAATTATGTTATGTTGCAACTTTTTGGCATGTCTTCTGACTTTCAGTGGGCTAAGAAGCTTTTATCACTGACACTAGGGGGTTTAAATTGTGTTTTTCCAAGATTGGCTTCTGGGCCATATCTACAAGAAGGGGTGCAGAATGATAAAATTCACATTTCTCTGCAGGTCAGGGGCTGCTGCACAGGAGAAAGGAATCAGTCCCAGGTAGGAGGAGACTTGGAGATGCTGCTTGGATCCTGCAGGCATTGCCACCAGCAGAATCAGCACAACTCCCAGCTGGTTTCACCCTGCTGAGCACTCTTGCATTGGCTGATCCTGACATTTCCAACAGATGGGAGCTTCCCATTCTCTTCCTTCTTTGCCTGCATGAATCTACCACCACAAGGAATGGAGGCGCACAAGATCTTCTGCGCAAATTAATTAGTGGTGCTGCTAGAAACACCATGAAAAGGGAACTAGAGAAACTTCCATTGTTGGTTTCCTTTAAAGGGCTCATAAAATGTAGCTTTTAAATGAACTTATAGAAAGACATAACATGCCTTTTCACCCATTCTCAAGTACTGTCAATATCTTTCTGATTTAATCCATGTTTGTGAACTCTCTCATTGTGGATCACAGGTTACCATGTTAAGCAGTAACATGCACATGTCTGCTGAAACTCTAACCACATCTACTTAGAAAACTTTTCTGCCTCTTCTTTTAAACCTCTGGCTTGTTCTCCTTTATTGCAAGTACTGGACACAAAGATTTTTTTCATGTTAATAAAAAAAAATTGTCTTGGTTAGTCTGAAGGAATGATTTTCATTTTTTTGTCAGTTCACTGTTCTGAAAATTACTGCTAATTTTTCATTTAAGTCACCAAAGCAAAATGAGGTATTCACATAGTTTTAATAAGTACCTCACTGCTGTGCTAGGAGGTTTAATTAAATAGGATTTGTGAAGCAACCTGAGAACTCCAGAAATGCTGACTAAGATTCATTTATGCCATTTCTTCTTTTCCCACATCCCCCTTCTTTGGTAGGACCCTGTCTCATCACTTCCCTGGCACTAAGCTGTGCACAAAGAACAGTGAGAACTGGCCTGATTGGGCTTCTTATGGTCCAGCTCTGGTTATTAAGGCTGATTGAATGCAACACAGAGGTGTCACACAAAACTGGTCAAATATTCCTATTAAAGAACAGATTAAGCATATCAAAATCAGGTTCTGGTTCATGTCAGTAAAAGACTGATATTTAGCTTTTCTTCCTATGATAATTCATGGTTAAGTTTTGCTCTCCATTTAGGAGGGATGGATATTGTACCTTCTGCACCAGTTTAGGTATAAAATCCCAGCTTTTTTCAGCTCAGAGTGCAAGCTGGGGGTGCAGCTGAAGCACTGGTTTGGGGACAAAAAGGACATCCCACATCATCAGCTTCTTATCTCCCTCTTTAGGGTGGTGAACTAATTGTAAGAAAAGAAAACACATGAATCAGTGACTGGTAAATCTGCCCTTTGCTGTCCTGCAGAGAGCTGGCTGCAGCCACGCAGGCCTGTGACAGCTCTCGCCTGGATTATTCTTTATTTGTGCCAGGCTAAGAAGCTCAGTCACAGCAGCTTTGATGGGGATGAGAGATGGCAGACAGTTATGAGGTAGGACAAGCCAAGGGGAGCCTATTATGTCCATCCTGCAGTTTGCTCTGATTAGTCACAGCCAGCTCTACAACAGGGCTTTGATGCTGCCTGCAACAGGGTCCATGTGGGGGCATTTACCAACCAAATCTTAGAGCAAACTCCAGGAACAGAGAGCACACTGCACCCTCAGAGCCATCCCATGTACTGAGAGCTGCTCTCCCAAGGAAGGACAGCCTAATATATAGGATTGCACTGATTTAGAAAAGCCTGGATGGATTTTTGCTCTGAAAACAAATTAGGTTTGCCTCCTTTTTTTTCCTTTTTTTCCAGTTATTTGAACTATTCCCAGTATGTTTGGGGGTTTTTATCAAGTTACTAGAAAACAAATTATCTTGTGCCTTCAGCAGTCAAAAAACCCACAAAAAATTTATTGCCAAAGACAAGGGAAAAATTGTGCTGTCTTGTTTGTCAGCCTCTACCCCAGACATTGGGGTTTTTTTATAAAACTTTCTACCCTATTAAAAGCTATTTTCTCTCCAAAGTTTTGATGATAAAATGTTCATGCACTTTGTTCAATGGTAAATTTCACAGTATCTCCTACCATCTGCTTCACTGCAAAAGATTTTCCCTATGAAGACTAAATATATAAACACAGAAATGCAGATTTCATGTCAGCAAGTTCTTCTCCAGAGATTAGGAACTATTTGCATGAGCAGGGGCTGTTAGCTTGATTATATCTTAATACTGAGCCATCCCTAAATTGCTGGTTAAATAAAGCCAGACAAGACACAGATAAACTCCAGGGATTTTTATTTATATAATGTATATAATTGAGATAACACAGAATCCGAAGGAGCTGTAAGAATACAAATCTACGTAAATAAAGAAATCAGATCTATGCAAATAACTGACCTGGGGCATGAAGAAGAAGGTTCTGGTTAAATTAAATTAACTGTTTGACTTGACAGACCTTTATTTGGAGAGTTTTAACACTTCCTTAAACATTCATGTATTAATCAACTTTTTAAAAACAAAATACAAATCCCAAAACTTTATTGATCTGACAATATTTTCATCCAAAACTCTTTCAAGTTGATCTGAATTTTAATCTTTCTTTCCTTCTTCCTTACAGACCATTTATGTGCTCTGGTATCTTACTCATTTCCAGGGAAACAACTTGCTGCTGGAATGAGAGGTGGAGCATCAGGAGCTCAGTGCCCCTCACTGATGGAAACACTGAGGACTGTGATGTGCACGTGAACTGAGCCAGTGCACAAGGGTGGGACTGAAATGTGATTTAGTCCCAGAGAGAAGCCTGGCTGACACAGACACAGCATTTGTAGGAAGGCAAGCATTGTCTTACCTGACCAAGTGCAGCTGATGAATGTTGAACAAAAGAGAATCGTTTCAAAAACCAATCTTTTCAGACTGCTTGGGGTTGTAAAGCCCAGGATGTGCTTGCAGGACTAAAGCTCAACAATGCATTGGCAGGAGAGAAAGAAATGAAGACTGATCTTTTTACCTATGAAACTACTCAGAAATCATGAATGCTTGATATAATATAGGGCACTTGTAATGTAAGTGCTGTATTGAACTCTGTTTTTTCAGCCAAAATTAATTCTCTGTCTGAGACACCTTCCATATGAATAGCTGCTGTTCTGCTTTGTCCTTTTGCTGAAGTGGTGACCTTCAACAGAGCTAAACAAGTCAAATCTCTTGATGTGAGAGTATTCCAACTTTGATACATCTACACATCCCAGGAATATGAGCCTGTGGTCATGGGGAAAGTTAACAAATATATTAGCCCATCTTTTAGGAAGCCCTGAGGAATGGTTATTGTGTGAAAGTGTGTCTGCCATTTCTGATTTAACAGTTGGTTACCTGTGCTTGGAAACTTTCAAAGGCCTACTGCCATAAAAGGCTACACCAGGTTGTTTGCTTTAAACTGCTTAAAAGCAAAATTCACAGTTTAAGAATTCATTCAGGCAATTATCTGGCTTCAGTTGGTCAGGTCATAAGTAGCAGCAGTGATACCCAGCACAGGCCATCCCCAGCACTGCCCCTCTGTGGTTCTGCTGTGGTTCTGGCTTTGCACTGACTAATCAGTTTGTGCTAACTGATCTCCCTCCAGGGCCATGGAGCACTGCCTTGCCCTCAGGGGAATCTCAGGTAACCTCGTCCCTTTTTGTAGGAGGGCCACAATCCTTTAGAATCCTGGGGAATCACACTAACAAAATTCACTCTGAAATCTCTCCTGGGTGCTCCAGAGACAGGCTGGTCACACAGGGAGGCAGAAATATCCAGAGACATCCTTCCTCTGCCTCCCCCATGACACCTAAGGGCTTAGGGGGCCCCGTCTGCGTCCATCACTGCTGACGGAGAAGTCTTGAATGCAGTAATTATCTTAGTGCAATTAACACTCTGTTCCTAACAAGCATGCAGAAAGGAATAAAACACTGAACAACTCATCCCCAAACCAAACTTCCACAGGCAAAGGAGAGGCTCTCAGTAGCACATAGGGCAGCAGTGGTTGGATCACTGAAGTAAAAATATTTCTCATTCTCTGCAGGTACTCCACAAAAAAATGATAGCATTTTCCAGTGAAAGAGAGTGGATTAAGAAAAAGAAGATAAGAAATAAAAGAAGTAAAGAAGTAAATAATGAAATTCCCATGTTGAGCTTTTGTAGACAAAGATAAGCATCTGAGGGCTTTCAGTGATTTGTACTTTCTATGGGCTGTTTTAAAAACACTAAATGCAGAGTCTTTTCTGGTTATACCAATGTTTGGAAGAAGCACAAGGCATTGTTTTATGAATAACTGGATTTGAGAGGCTTGTGAACATTGCTGTTTGAGACACAAAGAAACACTGATACATTTTCCTCAGATTTTATCAACTCTATTGCAGAACTGATGAACTTGCAATGGAGCAAAGGGAGATTTTTCATATCTAGGAAAAATTTTAAAAGCATCTTTAATTTATAGCAGTGTTTCCCAAAAAGGTTGTAGATTTTTCTCAGGTTAAAATCCACATCCCCTTCCACAGGAGTTCATCCGTGCTTCTGTGGTTTGGTGTGTGACTGTTTGTACTTATGTTCACTCTTCTGCTTTTTTTGAGAGATATAAACCTAATAACATTCATTTACATTCACTCTGCTTTCAGGGTATCTTTTTCCTACTTCCACAACCACTATTGGAATCCTATGCAACAATGGTTTTCACTTTGGTGGGAGGATCACTGAGGCCCTAAATGAAAAATCAGATTTGGATTCCCCTATCCTTCATTCCTGTTCTAATAATCTTGTATCCTCAGCTTTTTAACTGCTTCTCTGTGTTGTTCTGCACCAGTCAAACTTCCTATAGAACTAATTTCAAAGTACATCAGGGCTGATCCCTCAACTGAGCTGCTGTTGCACCACTGAATTATGCATTGTTTTAATTTATACAAGCTGAACTAGCTCTGTTAGGGATTGAGGGAGGGAATAGCAAACAGAAAATGCATTTCGTCCTTCCAAGGAGCCTGAATCTCTATTCATTCATATTCTACATAAATGGAACCTGTTCCATTAATGAGGGGCAATCCCATACGGTGATTTTCTGGAATGTGCCCATCACTAGCTCTTTCACATAACAAAAAAGAAAAGGAAGGATCATAGGTGATGCTCATTATCTCTTCTCAAAGTAAAATGCCTGTGGGGCAAGCACTTGTGGAGGTGTTGCCACCTGCAGCTAAGCAGACACAGGTAGCTGGGCTTCCAGGGAATGTCACGTTTTGGCAAGGCAAAGTGCTGGAGCAGACTGAGAAACTGAATTTCAAGGTAGAAAAATTGATTCCTGAAAGATTGAAGTTTGTCTTACAGGAATAATTTTGTTCCTTTTCCCAGCTTTTTACCATTCCAGTGGTGGTGTTTCTCTCAACGTCTTTTTAACAAATTTGCTGTGAGATAATAAAGGTAGCACACATTGTCCAGGGGGAAAAAGGAAAAAAAAAAAAAAGAAAGCAGGCCTTGCAGGACATTTAATTCCTGGAGAATCTAAGAAAGCAAGGAAATAATTTTCTCCCATTAAAGTACATTACAAAGACTTACAACAAGCACTCAAAATCCAGTTAATTTAAAGTCTGAGAAGGAAAAATGAGTTTTAGAGAGTACAGGTAATACCTCCTTAAACAAAATCTGCTTTTCATCCTACATGTTGAAACTTTGTTTGGCTGCTCAATTTGCCCCTGAGCTGCTGGGAGAAGAGCACACCTAATTTACATTGCTCTGGTTTCCAGGGCTTCAGTTCCCAGAGCTGCCCTGCACACAGCAGCAGCCATGGGAAGGCTCAGTGGGGCTGTCCCTGCTGTGCTGCCACTTATCAGCTCCCAGGTAAAGCACCACAGACTCCACAGCCTGCTCCTTCGTGCCTGCTTGATTTCCACCCTGCAGTGGCTGCTGGTTTTCACTGTACTCTTCCTCACGGGCACAGCCATTGGACTCACACTGTGCTGGGGTAGATGACTCCTTATTTTTAGTCTGAATGTCTGTTGGCATTAAAAGTGAAGGGAACGTGCACTCACGAGTGTAAAATTTCTCAGTAAACTACTCACATGTGTAAAATGTCTCAGTAAATCTGGGTGGTTATGAAAGTAACAACTTTTCAGCACGTGCTGATAGCTGCACATCCAGCACAAGGAGCAGTGGAGTCTGTGTCTAACCCAGTCTCTGGCCCAGCCTGGTGTGCAGTGAGGAGCCCACAGCACCTGACAGGTTGGGCACAGCTGGCATCAAATGGACAGGTTGGGTTAAATTCTGGGTGTTGCCTCAGAATTGCTCCGTGACACAACCTCCCAACTACAGATGCTCTTTAGCTGAGATATTCTAGGAATTTAGATCCAAAGCTCAGTGGTATCAGGTGGTTTCAGATTCATTTAGATAGGCACAGGAAATCTGTTGATATTGAGGAATGTGATCTCAGGTTTGCCTGGTTTTGATTTGCTCTGAGCAGCATGGTCTGACCTGACAAGTGACCCCACTTTGAGCAAGAGGTTGGATTAGATGAGTTCCTGAGATCCCTTCCTGCCTGAAATACCTTGTGGTCCTGTGCCATTGGGGTTTGAGGGATCAAAATTACTTATGAATTCCAGTAAATTAATCTGCCTGGAGAATGGACAAACATTTTTCAGTTTATGTTAATACTAGATTTTAAAAATTATATATTTGTAGAACTTTAATTGCTTGACTCCTATTTTTTATAAATGGCAGTTATTATTGCAAAACGTATTCTTTCTATTTGAATGCTTTTCTCAGTGAAGTTGAGGAATTTCTTCAAGATGCTGCTTTATTGCTTTGAGTGAGGTCTTTGCATTTCACAGTAGGAACCTGAAACCAGCAGCTTTTCTCTCTCAGGCTGCTGAGACAGAATGCAAAGGAAGCCCTTGTGACATGACAGAAGCAGCAAGATATTATTTTCTGTTTAAAATCTTCAGAAGCGCTTTGAATGAAACACAGATTTCTCTTCCTAAGTTCAAAAAGCAATTATTAACTACATATCAACCTTAGAATATTTTTTCTGCCAGCCTGAGGTTAGCAGCAAACAACAAAATATGAGTAACAGTTGTACAAAGCCTTATACAACCTCATTTTCCTCTAAATACAAAACCTGCTTTCTGTTCTGCTATTCCAAAGCATCTAAATTACTTTGCTGAGTCTTCAAATTAATTCACCCTGGCATTGAAAGTTCAGCCTCAAATGGTAAGATTTTAAGAAAACTAGAAGGATTCAAGTGAAAGAATAGGCAAAGACTTTATTGCAGATTTCTTGAAGACAAAAAATACAGTTCCCAAATCAATAGAGCACTCCAGCTCTGAGCATGAGCACACTCCTGACTGGCACATGTATTAAAAACAGATAAATACTGGCATTGAAGTACCTGCTTTTTTTTAAGGTCCACAGCAGACTTGCATGTTTTCCTTATAATGGAGGAAAATCTATAAGTTGCACAGATTCTTCTTGGTGCCTTTAAGAAGTAAAAGTGTCCTAGAAATTGTCAGTGTGACTTACTCCTTGTGAATTATCACTTGAACAGAAAGAAGAGTGTAGATTACTTGGAAAAAGATGGGAAATACTTCAAATAATGTCCTAAATAGGTACCACCAAAGCTAGCTTTGGGTTTCTATCTTGTAGAGCTGGATGTTAATCATAGAAGCAGATGTAAATCTTTAGTAAATTCTCTGAAGTCTGTTAAAACTATTTACCTTGGTATAATTTAGAAAAGTCCATTTCTTGAAGTATACATTTCTCCTTTTTTCACCTAGGGAAGTTTTTCACCTACATGGAGAAAGGTGTTACTTTATTTGGAAAAAAAAATCTATTTTTTATTTGAAGATTTCTTTGGCAGAAGAGAAACTCAGTTGTAGAATTGCTCTTAGAATCCTGTGGGAAATAAACAACAGAATATGCTGAAGGGTGGTTGGGAGGAAGGAAAGGAAATGTCTTCAGATATGTGTCACTATATTATTCTGATCTATAGAGGCCTTTCAGAGTGTAATGCAATGCAATTTATTTTAGGTGGCACAGCACCCCCACAAGGCACAATTTTGAACTGAGAGATGTCAAAATTGGGAGTGGAAGCATAAAGAGCCTAGCAGGGAACTGCTGCTTGCTTCTGGCACATGCTTAGACAAAAATCCATTGGCTGTGAATAATAGTGGCACTGCAAGCAAGGTAGAGAGGAGTGTGCAATAAAAGGTGAAACAGTGCAGAGATTTCTGGTGCACTTCTCACACATCTCTGTGTGTAGTCATGTTAGGAGAAGACTGCAATTCATGTAAATAACTGTTGTAACAAATATAAGGATTAATGCTTCTAAACAGAGTATTTTTGAATTCTGGAGGTGTCTGAATACCAAGTCTGCTCGTATTAGGAAGGGAATTAGAAATAGGTTCTTTTCAATAATCACCTAGCCCTTCAGTGAATAATCAGAAGGAGCAATGCACACTATTTACAATGCACACTATTTAAAATTAATGGCCTTAGCTCTCTTTCCTTGGAGGAAACTAAAACCCAACAGGAAATTCAGGATGATATGCAATTTGTATGCATAAAACCATGCACATAAAGGCTGGATAAACATCTTTGGCTTGGATCACCCTGAAGTCCACAATGCCTCTCCTGCCCTGGAAAAAGGAACTGCACATTTGTTACACATGGCATGGCACTCAGTCTCTGGGACCTTTTAAACTTTATACTTCTGAACACGTTGCTGCTTTCTGCCTTCTAGGACAAGCTCAACAATTCATGCAGTAGAAGATTTGCACATAAGCAAGCCATTTAGTGCCTGAAACATCTCTGCATTATAGGTCAATAGGAACTCTTTAGTCAGCTTTTTCCATTTTCTGTGTACAGAGGAAATTTCAAAACATGTCACTCAGCCTAAGAAACAAGCTGATGCTCAGACAAGTTATTTTTAAATTTGGGTCTTCACAAACAGAATATCTAACAGACTTCTTAATTTTCCATGCCACTCATTGGCTTTAAATCTACAGCACCATTTAGCAACAAGACCAGTTTTGCTGTCAGTCTTGCTACCTCCCTTCTTGTACCACTACCTGCACCTGCAGTACTGGATGTCAGCCTGTGTGTTTAAACCCAAAGCAGCTTCAATTATAGTTTAAGCAAACTCAGGGGGTTTTGATCTAGTGGATTAGAATGCTTACACTGCCTCTCTTTGCATACCTACCACACATGAGCTGAGGAGCTCTGAGTTTTTATCTGGCTCTGGTTTGATTCCACACAAATAGGAAGTCCTGCATTTTTAATACAGGAGAAATGTAGGACTTAGAGCTACATGCAAAACAGAAAAGGCAGGTGGGTTCTAACCCTCACTTTCCAGTATGTACTTTGCCCATAGAAATTCTCTATTATGGTCAAATAGGTCTTGCACTGCTCAAATTAATGTGCCTGTACTGTAATCATTGTGACACTGCCAACAACTACCTGAAATTGGAGCCTAAGGTGTTGGGAGCACCTGAAAATTTTGACTCCACACACACCAAGCTTGTTCTCATTATTCATTACAAACTTCATTTCAGAACAGAGACAGAAACCTACCAGTGTCTCTGCCTACCTATGTTCTTCTGTTCAGAAAACACAGAATACTGCCTTAGTGAACACTATGTGGAAAGCATTAAGGTGGTTTGCAGTTTTCATTCCTTTCCATTTGTCTTTTCTCATGAAACATCCTTCTTCTACCCAACCATTTCCACAAGTACCGTACTCCGCCTCAAAGTCTCTGAATGCCTTGTTGTCTGAAAGACTTCAAGTTCTACAACTGTGAAAAGTGATAAAAAGGTTTTCTATTATCTGCCTCTTTTAGCAGTTCCTTTTTTTCCCCTCACTTTCTATTTAATATAACTTAACAGACTTACTCATAACTTCTTTCCAAGTTATGGCATAAATTTAATAAATGCAGAAATCTTTTAGCTTACATTGCATACACTCTATACCATTTCTCTAAAATCATTTTGCCTGCTCCTCTTGTCAATGGTTTGGAGCAAGGACAAACAAACTCTAACTTTACTATGGCAGCCAAGTGAGCTCACACTCAGGCTCTCTCTGATGCAATAAGGCAGCACAGGTAGGAAGAGGAAACAGCAGGAAATGTCTGAGAAGCTGATTGCCAGAAGCCACAAAACAAAAAATAAAGGCATATATTGCCTTTTTGCAGATAAGTTTGAAAGAAGTCTGAAATAGAAAATAGAAAATCTAATAGGGAAGGAAATATGGTATGATAGAAAGCAGGAGAAATCTGACAAAGAGATCTAGGAAGTCAGTATGTTAAACCCGAACTATTTGCTGAATACCTCATATACTATTCTAGATGCAGTCCAGTATTGATCATTTCTATTTCTTTGATTCTTCCAATTATTTTATTTTTTGGCTTTTACATTCTTTCCACCAAGCAGGGAAAGAATGTATTATCCTGAGCTTATCTTTCTCTTTTATAAGCCACAACCTCAACCATGCACTCAGAAAACCAAGCTGGTACCTGATGCAATGAATTACTTTGGTGTTAGCAGCACAGCAGAGGACCCCCACCCACACCCACCCAGTCTGCTGTGTACTCCAGAGGAGTGACAGCAGCCTGAAGCCTTTGGGTGGGATCAAACAGATCAACCAACAAAAGAATTTCAGCCTTTAAAACAAAAGAATTTCAGCTACAGATGCAGTCTGCAAAGTGAAATCTCAAACTTTATGGCTCTCAAAACCAACTGCAATGAAAACTTAGGATAAAAGGGAAGAGATCTTGATTATTTCTTCCAATGTTAAAATCTAAATATAAGTACTCTAAAAAACCCAATTTTTTTTTAGTGGATGTCAAACTCCCACAATACAGGCTGCCTGCAACAATGCTATTAATATAACCATTCTTATTAGCACATTTTTACCACAGGAAACATGATGTTATTGTTTCTAATCTCTAACATATTGAATAATATTTTCAACAAGATAATTCCAAACACATTTCCTCTTGTAGCTATTTTATTACATTTCCTACAGATAATGCTTACAAAATTATCTCACTTATTGTTATTACTGTAGCCTCTGGCTTAGGAGACAAACTCTAATAAAAAGAAAAATTCTGTTTTACATTTTTAGTCCTAGCAGGAATAAAACCTTCCTGTGTTTAGCCTGTATTATCAAAGCCCACAGTGGAAAGTGACCAAAAATCCATAAATAAATCCAACTTCTAAAAAAATCTCCAAAGCTCCAAGCATCAATCACCCCTAGCCTATCAAACAGGACTAAATACCTTCAGCAATGCTTCTAAAGAAATTATAATTATTCTGTTTTATATGACTGAAAGATTAGAAGGCTCGTGCTGTATTTTAGGGGGAGAAAAGAAGCAATAAATTGAATAATAACTTGTTAATGACAGGCTTTCACACTGAGATAGGAAACCCAATGTTTTTACACTATGGAGTATCTGAAACCATGGTGTGATAAGGGAAAATGGGAACTAACGTAAGATGTTCTGTTTTATAGTACTGACCAAAAAGAAAAGTTAATCCTGTTTTCTAGCTGAAAAAGCTTTGGTTTTTTTTCTCTTTGTACAAGAATAGCTGGTCAAGCAATCAGTTCTAGATGATAGCAAACAACTGTAATGCAAATGCTTTCCTGGGAAAATTGTATTTTTAGTCATCTGTGTAGTAGCTGGACAGTTAAAAATGAGTACCTATTATTCTTTTATTAAGACAGTCATCTGATAAGCACCCATTTACCAAGAATACAGGCTAGGAACCAAGGCTTCATGTTTTGACAGACACACTGTTGTACATTTAATCAGTTTGGAAAGGTTCTTAATGGTGATTAATTTGACATAGACCAAGTTGAGTAAAGTTTTCAGGGAGCTCAGATTTTTATTAAGATAGGTATTTCCCTACAAACAGCTACTGAAAAACATCCTGATTTTCTTCCATCCACATAAATTCACATCCTGAAAACAAAAAATCCCCCCCAAACCCTAACAGCCTAAGTTCTGTTATTTTATGTGGTAAGGTTTGAGTATTTTTCTACCTTTTTTTTACTTTATGTCTTTCTAATTTTGATCAAAATCACTGGGATGTGTCTTCCCGTCTGCAGAAACCAAAGAAGATGTGTAGCTGTTGGGAGGGTTGAATGGTTTGCCCAGCATGTGCTGCAGGCTCTGAGAGAGCTGGAAATGTCTCTCACTAGTAGAAGGAACAATGATGTTAGTCTGGTCACTGTTTACTTCATTTAGACTGAAAATAGTCTTAAAAGAGAGACCTCACTTGTGGTTCCTTTTCAGTCTTCCTAATG
This sequence comes from Calcarius lapponicus, assembly GCA_039654755.1. Classification (NCBI taxonomy): domain Eukaryota; kingdom Metazoa; phylum Chordata; class Aves; order Passeriformes; family Fringillidae; genus Calcarius; species Calcarius lapponicus. The sequence goes on along the minus strand of CM077467.1, from coordinate 13,423,397 downwards.
CCCTGTGTATTTTTATCTAAATATTGACCCTCACTTTTCTCCTTGGATAGCTCTTGATCAGTTCTGATGCACAATTTTGTCAACCACAGGGGCACAAACAGCCTCTCAATCCCCTTTTTTTCATTAAACAGAATCTCTGAATGACTTATTAAAAACTCCTTTTCATGTTGGGAAGCTGTCAAAGTTAAAATCAAAGCAATAGCTATAGCAAAACCCATCAGCAATAGATAATTTCTACATACCCGAGCAGTGCTGATGTTTGACAGATCTGTTTCACACACAGAACATTGTTGGGTCTACTCTGCTCCTAGTCAGGTAACAAACAAAATTGTTCTTGACTTTACTAGGAATCATTGTTAGTTATTTGTCTTACTGGGGTGCTTAATTAAGACAGACCTGAGGGATAAATCAGAGAGATGCTGTCCCCCAGCAGGGCCACACCTGGTGGCTTTTCCTGCTGTCCTTCCCAGGACTCTTGCCGGACATGGGGAAGGGAGAATGAGGAAACAGACTCTCTGCCACTGCTCTCCCAGTGGGTATCTTGATTTTTTTTCACTCCATACAGCTTCACCACCAAGAAACTGTTGGCTTATACAGCTGCTTGACCACCAGTACATAAAATTTTCATTTACAGAATCAGATTTTCATCCCTTTCAGTGATCTCTTCTCTTTGGCTTTTCATCCTCCTCTCAACTGCATCATCCAGAGTTCTTCCTGTCTTGTCTGTAAAACTCTCACTATCATTTTGGTAACTGTCATATTCCCTAATGCTTTAGCCCAGGGGCTGAAATTTATTTATTCTTTGTCCAATCAATAACAAATAGTTGAGAAACTACCTGATGAGCAATATTGTTTCATTTCCCCTTCTCAATAGAGTCCTGCTATTCTTCCTCAGGCAGTCAGACATAATGAGTTTCCAGTGGGCCAAAAGCTTTGACTACCTTCATTATCTTCCCTTTTATGAGTGACATAACTAAAGGCTTTGATAGACTTTACAGTTTACTACAGGAAGTTTCTTGTTCTTAGTAATTTTGGTACAAACACAATTTCTTATGAATTTTGGTATAAACACAATTTGTGTTTACACCACTTGGAAGCTGCTGTACATGAAAGTGCCACACTATTTCATCAAGACAAATTCCTTCAGGGAGTAGGATGCCTCTCATCATAATGTCATCTAAGAGCAATTGGTGTGTTGTGATTCTGACTGATAACGTTTGTCTCTTCCTGGGAAATGCTACACGGCCATTTCAGAGACATTTTTCTTCTGTTCAGAGATGCTTTTCTCAGCAGTTGGTTAACAGTGTCTTTTGTTATTTTATCCTTCCATGTTCATCAGCTACTTTTCAGCAACACCTGACATCCCTATAAATCCTGTGTGGCAGAACCTGTGTCCACACTCCCAATCTTTCTTTGGTATAGTTTCCAACTCAGACATCTGCTGCAACGTACTCAGCAGATGAGTTCTAACAAGGCACTGAAGGAGTCAATAAAGAAGAAAAATAGTGCCTCTTAAGCTTTATTTTAACCACAGATGTGGCATTTTAATATTTAATGAAAACTGGACATGGACATCACTTCTTGTTCCTTCAAATAGCATGAATATCTGAACATGCCTGAAATGCAGAATTACTGCACCATTACAGAATCACAGAATAATTTATAGTGGAAGGCATATCTGAAGGTCATGCAGTGCAACTCTGCTCTTAGCTGGGCAGCTTAGATGCTGCAGACTGAAGCAGGGGATGACAGGAGGAACCTTGACCTCACTGGAAGCAGGAAAGCTCTGGGGCACTTGTGCTCAGCAGAGCCTGCACCAAAACAACCTTGTCACAGGACCCCAGTGTTGGTGGAGAGGTGTAGCTGGTGACTCTAGAGTGAGAAAATTACCTGTTCTTTCTAGTGGTGACTTTTTGCATGTCACCAAGCCAAGATTTTGTTTTTCAGCCCAGGGGATGCCAAGCTGCCCACGCTCTCAGGCAGCCAACACAAAACCAGCCCCTGCAGCTGGTGCAGAGGAAAGCACCTCTGCAAGAGGAGCCCTGTCTTTCACTCACTGAAATCTGAAGTTTTCCTTCCAAAGTTAAAATTTTCTTTCACTAGCTCCCAGGCTCAGCAATTTTTCTTATTCCAAGAAATTCAGAGAGCACTCATAAAATAAATATACCAGTCTTGTTTTCCTTCTCTGTCTGAAATCTCTTCTGAAAAATGTTACATGTACAAAAGGAAAGCTGATGCATTGAGTGAATCACACCTCTTCAAAATGCAAATCAATAATCACAACTGACATCAAAACACTGGAGTTCTGCCAAATCTTTTGTAAAGGTGTAAATTGTTAATATAAAATCTAGTACAGGAGTAGATGTTTTGACAACAATATTAACAAAAGCAGATGTATAAAGTGGGGAGACAAATGAGTTCTGACAAAACTCTACTTTGGCAACTTTCCTTTTAATGTCATGATGGTTTTTTTCTGAAAATCTCATTTGCTTTGGTTAACTGATACATTATTGAAGAGAAGCCTTTCAAAGTGTAAAGGGTGCAGCACCAAAGTTTCTCCTGTAGAATGAGAAAATTTAGTTGACTTTTCATTACAACCCAAGAGAGCAAAACCTCACTCTCCACTTTCAGTACATAAGATTTTCTTCGAAAGGCTGTGAAAATGAAAAAGATCTCTAAGCTGAAAGGAACAGGACCATTAAAGTAAAATAGGTTTAGTCCAGTTAAAGGGTTCATAAGGGAACTTCAGGATTTGACACATGTACTGCCAAGTGCTTGACAGTCTTCTGAGAGCCTGCAAGAAATGGAAGAACACTCTAGGTCATGTTATTTAAGACAGCTCTCAAAATTAAAATAAATTCAGCATAATAAAAAAATTCCTTAATATGAGTCTAAATTTACTATTAACAAAAACAAAAGGTATTATAGGCTCTTAGTGTGTAATTTCTTTCAAGCATTTCTCCGGGGTTCTGTGAGACACTGTGAGTCCCAAGGCGGTCCGGAGGCAGGATTTAGGGAGCTGGGGCGGTGTGCTGTCCCCACAGCGATGTGAATGCAGTGACAGCATCAGGAACCGGGGCGCGCCCGCAGCCCGAACCGGCACCGGCACCGCCATCGCCGTCGGTACCGGAGCGCTCCGCACGGCCGGTCCTGGGGCGCCCTCGTGTGGCCGCAGCCCGGCACTGCAGCCTCACCCCGGGCTCGTAGGACGTGATGGCTGAAAGGGAAAATAAAAAGTGAAAGCACAGCTGTGTCCAGGATATAAATCCATTAATGGAATGACAAAGACTGTGCTCCCAACTAGTAAAGAATAAAATACCTACTGGGACAAAAATGTCGGCTATGTCAGTCAAAAAAAAAAAAAAAGAAAAAAACAACTAAACACAAACAAAAAACACCCAAACACAAACAAAAAACGCCAACTACAACAAAAAAGCATAACTAAAAGACCGCTATTGCAGGGTAATTTTTTATTTTGTTTGGTTTTTGTGGGGTTTTTTTTCCACACACCCTTCATCTGCTGCCACAGCATAAGATTACAGCATTGTTTTCTATAACAATTTAGTGGGAAAATACAAATCATTTAAGTTATATATGCTTCTAATAGGAAGTTAAATATCACAGTCTGTCAGGAGAATGACATTTTATATAGTAGTTCCATAGCAGTTCTCACCAGGGTCAATAAAAATAACATTAAGGCCATATAAATGTACTGGCATATATAGCCTTTGAAATACAGACTTACTGCTCCTCGACATCCCTGGGAATTCTGCTATGGATTGGAAAGAGTCATGTGATGTTTTCAGATTAATTTCAGCTAAAAGTGCAGTATATTCAAGAGAGGCAGCCATCAACCTTCATAAATCTCTGTACAGCTTCAGACTGAAGCCTCCTGTTCCTGCGCACAGCAATACAAAGACCTGATGGTCACCCAATGGATTTACAATGGGTGCTAGAAAAACATGCACATGTTCTTTGTTATAGAATCAGATGAGTAATCTAGAAATGTCACTCCATTGACTGAAATTTTTCTAGTTTAAATTGACTAGAAATATACACTCTCTAAGCTCACAAGTTCCCTCTTTGATCTTGTTGCTGCTAGCACAGACGCAACTTAGAGAAATTAGTTGAATGTATTACCAATCAAAATCACACCAGGAAAATGAAAAGTAAAAAAAAAAAATCCTAAAAACACCTTCCCCTCCACCCCTCTTTCCCTCATGGGCTTTATTCCCAATACTCTACCTCCTGCCCCAAAGATGCCAAGGAATAGGGCATCTAGGGGTTTACGGTCAGTTCAATTAAAGTTTCTGCTGCTGGTCTGCCGTCAGGAGAACATTCCCTGCTCTAGCATGGTTCCCTCCTATGGGAGACAGCACTCCAAGAACTTCTCCAAAGTGAGTCCCTCTCATGGGCTACAGTCCTCCAGGCACAGGCTGCCCCAGAGTGGATCCCCTGTGGGGTCACAAGCCCTGCTGGCAAACGTGCTCCAGCATGAGCTTCTCTCTCCATGGGGCCGGATCCCTGCAAGGAGCCTGCTCCAGCACAGCCTTCCTGTGGGTCACAGCCTCCTCTGGGCATCCCCCTGCTCTGGGGTGGGCTTCTCTCTCTACCAGGACACCAGCACAGCCTTCCATGGCTCACAGCCTCCTTTGGGCACATCCCTGCTGCCAGGACCCCCCTGTGCTGCAGGGCACAGCTGCCTCTCCATGGCAGCACCAGGGGCTGCAGGGGAAACTCTGCTCCAGCACCTGGAGCACCTCCTGCCCCTCCTTCTGCACTGACCTGCCTCTCTGCAGGGCTGCTCCTCTCACACATTCTCACTTCTCTGGCCACAGTTACTCCCACTCAGTATTTGCTTCCCTTCTTACATATGTTACCACAGAAGCATTATCATCATTCCTGATGGGCTTGGCCTTGCCACCAGTGGCAGGTCCATCCTGGAGCTCTCATTGGCTTTGTCAGACAAGGGGGAAGCTCCTGGCAGCTTCTCACCTGCCACACCTGTAATCCCCTTGTCACTCACCACCAACACCTGGCCATGCAAGCCCAGCACACTGATAAATGCTGCACAGGGGCTGGCTAAAAACTCAGAGAAGTCCCTTGTGGAGTCCATCCAAGTGTGCTGACCACGGCACAGCTGCCTCCATCTGCATTGCTACCCAAGGCTCTGCTTACAGCCACTGCAATGGAGGGCTGCACTTGCCTCCCTCTCCACACAGTCCAGAGAATCAAGGCCATTTTCATGCCAGTAACTTTTAGATACAATTCTTAATTCTATGAAGGAAAGCCATCCCAGATAGACCAACTCCTAATGCACCAAAATCTTTCCTTTTCTAATCACAGCATCAATGCCTATACTCATAATGATCAGAGAATATGAAGGTTTTAGTTCTCAGAGAAGAAAGCTCTTATTCAAAGGCTGTATGTTTGATCTGTGTTATATACTCAGATGAGTATTCTAGAAACATCCAGAACCCCCTGACCTGAACTGAGGGCTGCTGTGTGACCCAGCACACACTGCACACAGGGCCACACACAGGGGTGGTTTGGATGTGTCCAACCACGTGAAAACAACAGAACATTTCTCTTGTGCTGCATTCTAACCAGTTGTATCCCAAGTCTTCTGAGCGTTATTTTCTGTTTAAATTAATTCATTTTCAAGATACACACAATTCAGAGAATCTTTTCACTTTCATCTCATGTTATTTGGTTAGTGATTAAAAAAAATTAGCTGAGTAAACCAACATGGAGTTTTCCATATGAATGTGAGTATTGTCTGTCAAAAAGGACTGTTTACAATACCACTATGCTTCTGCAGAGGAAATAATGTGCAGGTTTAATATAATGATAAATGCATTTGTGGGGTTACGAGAGAAGTGGGTGGAAACTTACGAGTGGGAGCTGAAACTGAATAATTAAGCAGCAAAATGCTACATAGTACACTTTTAAATTCACTGACATGCAAAAAAGGAAATTTGCTACTGGGAGTTGTGAACCAACGTGATATACAGCCATAGTTCTGGAAGAATGCAGAAATTACTATTAATTTTAAATGAGATCTGTTATTCCAACAAATAACATAACATGAAGCAAATAAGAAAGAGATTACCCACCAACACAATTATTTCACAGGTGAGTTGAATGACAAAGTTGGTTTTGGAATAAGCAAACTGAGCTGGAGCTTGATAGTTTAACAGGCAGTATTTCAAAACCACATATTTTTAGAAAATTATATCTGTGTAAGCTAAAATTTTTAATAACCTCTGGAAGTTCAGATTCCAGTGTTTACTTCTTTGACTCTTCTCTGTGAAACTGGGAGGCTTCTGTACTGCAGGCACAAAGTATCTTAAATCCCTCAGCCTTCTTTCCATATTGAGGTCAGGAAGACACAGTATACCAGAGAAACTGAAAACCACTCGTGGAAACATATATCTACACTAAAGTAGAATCTGTGGTAAAAATGAACCTTGGATGGCTCTCTACTCCCTGGCTACTATGCAGAAAACTACATATTCAGAGGCAGAGGCAAACTAATGACTTATAAAAGAAACAGAGAAACAGTCAAGTTTCATTGAAGGTCAGATTAAATAATTAAGACAGAAAATCAATAGACTAGTTGGCTCTTCTCACTAATATATATTTACAAGGTTAAAGATTATCCACCATCTTAATACATGTAATGAAGGATTTTTTGGTTTAATCATTTTGCAATATTCAGGTTTCTTTTTGTGATTGTTCTGCTTTTTTTGCCTCTCCACGTGAGCACTACCTCACAGAGTATTTTATTAGCATTCCCAGAGAAAGTTCACATCAGCTATTCAAAGAACTGAATGAACAGGCGTCACATAATCTGATTTCTTGTCCATACACAGTTACATTTCAAATCCTCCCTATTTTAGTTCAGCTTGTCTTCATGAGCTCTGGGAATACCCACTGCTCTACGCCCTGACTGGGAGATCTGTCACTTCTGTGTATCACTTCAGTCAAGGAGAAGCTAATAAAACTGCAATATTTTGGTTATATTTAACCTTCAGCTATTATTGATTATTCATAAAGCAATGCCTAAGAAGTTTTTCATCTTTGTATCTCTATTAACTGTAACTGCTTCTTCCAAGTGCTGATCTGGTTATTATATCACCATTTCAGTGAAGTTATAGAAAAGTCTTTATTGAGGATATCATGCAAATTAGCAAGAAAAGAACATCTGGCCATCTTTATCAGAGTGTAATAGTCTTCTGTCCCCTGACACTTTTGGCTGCAGCTTTAAACTGACAAGACAACAGTCTGAATTGTTAAGTCTCATTGAAACAACTCAGAATCCTATGTATCCCACATGAATTCAAAGTCCCTTTGTCTCATTATCACATCAGAAATAAGATACATATATTGTGACCAGCAGTCTTCAATGGAAATATGGAGGTCTAATCTCACCTGTATGGCATGCCACAGATCATAATGGAGGGGACAAGGAGTCAGCCAGGAGAGGCTGCCATGGGAAGTAATGCACACACGGGAAGGAAAACCAGCAGACAGAAATTTGAAAAGATGAGTTAAAATCTCTATAAATCTTGTCAAGACTGAAGCCCAAAATAGGTAAGTAAGGAAGACTGTATAAAATTCCATTAAGAGACTTGATAGTGAATTGGATTATCATCTCTTTAATAAAAAGAATGTTTCACGAGTAACTCTTATCTGTAGTCCCTGGCCATCCCTGTAGGTAAATCTCTGCAGGTGAGGATAATACTCAGCAGCTCCTGTCACTCTCAGCCCAGTGTCTACAGGAGGAGTCTTTCACCGAGCAGGGTGTTTGGGAAGGCTCTGACAGTTGCTGCTGTTCTGAAAGGGTGGCACCAATGGCTACATTGTAAATTCTTAACCCCTTCATGGTATGGAATCAAGGCTGGCATTTCCTGATGAAGGTCCATGAACAACTGGGACATCTAAGATACAAATCCTGAGGAAAAAAGTATCAGTTAAATTGGCAGCAATGAGCAAGGATCGAATTCTCTGATACCATCGAGGAGTGTCACCCACCTGCGCTTTCTGTCCTTCAGCTTTCCTGAGAAGATGGGAAGGGACTTTTTTCTTACATTCTCAATAAATATTTAAGAAGGCATTTGAGTGAATCAATTAATGAATAAAAGCCAAAGTTGTTTTATTTTGCCCTTTAATTATTTGGATGGTGAAAAGAGGTATTTCAAATCATGAGGGGCACAAATCAGTCAGCAGATCAGCCTGCAAGCACCAAGCTGTGCAGATCTGAGCAAGATATAGAAGTACTGAGTTTCTATTCTATCCTCAGAACCAGACCCAGGACTTGGAACAGCTCAGTAGAGATCAGGAAATATGAAAGAGTTCAAGGGGATGGAGGGGTGGGGAATTTTGGTTGAATTATAAAAGCACTGCACACATCAGGGTTGGAACTAGATGATCTTTTGGGTCCCTTCCAACCCTAAACCTTCTGTGATTCTATGATTATATATCAGTGAACTCTAATATTTCAATTAAATAACATTTTACCTTTAATAGTAAAAGACTAATGGAATTACTGAGATGTATTTTTATCATGTCACCTCACTTGAAATAAAAACACATTGGAAAAGATCTAGTTTACTGGATTTCTAAGAACTAGTTATCTAATTTGTGAACACATTGCAGAAGGCACAGACAGTTCAGTCTGAAGATAGTTCAAAGTAAAAATCAAAGTAAAATAGAAAAACAATAAGTAATTGGAAAAGCAAGAGGAAAGGTTAGGAGTAAACAAGCAGATAAACCAGGGAGTGTGCTCTGGAGATATGTACATGCTCTCATTAAGTAGACAAGGATTAGAACATCACTAGTCAGGTCAAAATAAAGAATGTTAAAGTTAAGCAATGGCAAAGAAAATTTAGGTTAAGCATTATGGAAGATTATACAGTACAGCAGCTTTTATCTTGGGCAGAGTAGTGAAATCATCACTGGAAGAGCTAAATTAGACACCTTTATATTCTGACTGCTCAGAGATAATCTGCCTTCATAACAGCAATGTATTTGTTTAAAAAGAGAATAATTATGACAAACAATGAATGGGAAAAAAGAAAAACAACAAAACTTCATCTAACTTTCAGAGATGGGCATCATCACTCCTGTTGAAATGTTGAGTTGAACCATTTATATGGTTTCCAGTTTAAAAAAAAAATTAAAAAATAAAATAAAATAAAATACACAAACATGAACAAGTCATAACAGTGATGCATTGTATCTAAATTCCTTCAGAGACTCTGTAAGATCTAATCTGTGTGGTGGGGTTTCATCCATACAAAAAAACTTGTCATTGTTCCTCTGTTCCTCATTTTTAATTTTTTTTTCTTCAGTTCCTCTTGGACCCTCTGCCATCCCCAAGCAGGTCAGTCCTGTGACTGTTGTCTAATGAGTGCAATGAGTGTAGAATTTCACCACAGCTCATGTAGGGAGAGCATCACACACACAGTCAGAGAAATCACAACCATAGCAATACATTGTGATTTTTGAGCATAAAGGGGCAACAGTTGGATTTTTTTCCTTCTCTGATTCTTTGCAGTTATATTAGAAAACATGAAGATGTTAATGTTTGTGCAGGGCTAATGTAAAGCTGAACAAGAAGCTTTTGTGCCAGTGCACTCTAAGTTGTAGATGTTCCATCACACAGGAGCTCTTTATTCACCACCAGGTTCTACAGTGGACTGTACGTGCAATGTAACGTTGGAATGTCCAAGAGGGTTTAAGTGCAGCTGAAGGCTGCAGTCAATGATTTTGGAGATCTTTTCCAACATTATGGAATCTACAGTCCTAAAATAATAGTATGTGTTACACAGAGAACTTGTGTGTTGAACAAAGGAACTGCTACAGGGCGAGGCACAGGAATCATCCCTTCAGCTCAGCTCATCTGGTGCCAGACTACTTGGGAGCTGTTCAGGCTTCAGCAGAACCACCCCTGCAGGAGCAGGAGCAGTCCTAACACAGAGTCACGATTCCCAGAATCACAGAATGCCCTCAGTTGGAAGAGACTCGCAAGGATCATCAAACTCCTGGCCCTGCACAGGACAGCCCCAAGAACCCCACCCCGTGTTGTACAAACACTTCTTGAGCTCTTAGGGCCCTGCAGGCCCGTTTAGCGCTCGACCATGCTCTGGGTGTAGAACCTGTTCCTGATATCCAGCCTGGACCTGCCAGGTGCAGGCCTGATGCAGCCTCAGGCCATTCCCTCAGAAAGCAGTGTCTCTCAGGAGGAAGCTGCAGACAACCATGGGCTCTCCCCACAGCCTCCTCCAGGCTGAACAGACTAAGTGCCCTCAGCTGCTCCTCACACGGCTTCCCTTCAATGGCCTTTACCATGCTCATGGCCTCCTCTGGACAGGAGCTTTAGCTCTTTCTTGTACTGTGGTGCCCAAAACTGCACAAAGAACTCAAGGTATGTGCTCAATTCACGTTTATGGTTAACTTCTGGCCATGGCCAGGCAGGCAGAGCCTACTGCACGGCTGAGCCTTCTCCCCGCACAGGGCAGCCCCTCAGGGACCGACCCTAAACCCCAGGGGCCCCGCCGCCATGTCCCCCTCCATCCCAGCAGCCCCCGCGCTGCTCGGACCGTCATTCCCTTCGTCTCGCCCCGGGCCCCGCAAGGCCATCGCTCCCCGGGGCCGTTACTCGGCGCCGTTTCAGGCCTCAGCACCGCCCGCACCGCCCCCGCCTGAGCGCGGCCCGGGCCGAGCCGGGCACACGGAGACCGTGCCGCGGCCCCACACGGACACACACCCCCCGCCATACGGGCCTGGCTGAAGGTGCCGCGCGCCCCGACCAGCGCCGCTGAGGCCGCGCGATCTGATTGGCCAGCAGTCCAGTCACTCAGGCACGCGGCGCGGCACCGCGCGACCCGATTGGCCGCCAGGGCGGTCACTCCGGCTCGCGACGGGCGGGGTGTGGGGGGGGAGAGGAGGCGGGACCTCGGCCCCGCAACTGCCGGGTTCGCGCGCGCCCCGCGCCACTGCGGCTGCGCGCGCGCGGGGCCGTTACAGAGGCGGCGGCGGCGGCGGGTGGGCGAGCGAGCGGCGCGCGCCGGCCCCGGGCCCGCTCCCGGCCCCGCCCCTCCCGCGGTCACGTGACGCGGGCCCCGAGCGCTCGCGTGCGAACCGGGCGCCCTGCGCGCGCCCCCCGCGCGCCGCCCGCCGCCGTTTCGGTTTCATTTCCGGCGGCCCCGGGCCCGGAGCGGCGGCGCCGAGCGGAGCCCCCGGCGCTGCCCCCCGCTCCCGCCCAGGGTGGCCACACCCCCGGGCTCGGCGTGAACCGAGCGCCCCCGCCCCGCACACACACACCGCTCCTCCCCCGCCTGCGCCGGCACAGAGAAAGGGAAGGGAGGCGGCGCCGGGCCCGGGTCTCCCGCACCGCGCACAACATGGAGGAGCTGGTGGTGGAGGTGCGGGGCTCCAACGGGGCCTTCTACAAGGTACCGGGTGCTCGCGGCCGGGCCGGGCCCCAGGGGAGGGAGCGGGCACGGCAACGGGAGGAGGAGGAGGCGGCGGCGGCTCCTCCTCCCCGCGCTGAGGGAGAGCGGAGGCCCTGGGGCTGCAAGGAGGAGGGAGAAGCGGGCAGGGGTGGAGGCCGCGGCGGGTCCCTCGCGGTGGCCGCGCAGAGCGAGCCGGGGGCCGCCGGCGCTGAGCGGACTCGAGGCCCGATGAGGAGCGAGAGCGGGGAGGCCTCGGGCCTTCCCCCTTTGTGGGAAGGGGCGCCCGGGGCCGCCTCGTCCCGGCGCTGAGCGAGGATCAGCCCTGGGATGGGGCATTAATTGCTAAATCCTCAGCTTTTGTCGCTACTTAAGGAAAGTCTCTCTCGCCGCCCGGGTTTCCAGGAGAGCTGCACTGCATGAGCACGGCCTGCAAGGCGGGGAGGAGGGGGCCCTCGGTAATGCACATTCCTGATGAAATGCTGTGGTGGATTCTTGCTCCTAATGCCATGGCAGGGGAAGCTGCCTAGTGATATTAAAGACAGCATTGCTTGGCCAGATAGATCTATTCTGAGTCCCTGAATACATATAGATATGAAATGTACCTCTTCTTACTGAAATTATTTATTGGCATTGCATGTTTGTTTCCAAGCCCTTGTGCTTAATAAAGCCAACCCTGAGCCTTGAACATACGAGCGCTGAGTATGTTTTATTAATACCGTGTAGTATTGTGTGGCTTTGCATGAGTTGGGTTGTATTAATCAGCTTATTAATAGGGTATAATTCGTAGTTTTACAGAAAATAAAATTCAGATATGGTTGGTTTGGGCCTACTCTCAATGACCTGTTATCAACATACCAGGAACAGCCAGGGATTAGTTCCTGTAAGTTTCTCATGGTTTAAATGATCCTAGGACTTTAAAAATTGGGCCTAGTTATAGTGCAACATCCAATATTTATGTTAGCATTGAAGGATCGGGTAGAGTTTCACACTCACGTGTTCCTGTGGTAAGCCAGGTAGATATCCAAATGATGTAGTACCAACACCTCCGAGTTTTTCTAAGAAAAAAAGACCTCTTAAAAGCTTATTTTTCAACTATGTGTGCTAGTATCCTATTCTGAAAATGATTTTTTTTCAAAAAAAAACAACAAAAAAAAAAGTATGAGATACAAATCAGTGGTAAATAAGCATCCTGTGAGCTCACAGTGCTGTAGTCAAAGTTCTAGATCTGTGTATTACTTCCTGATTTTAAATAATCTAGCACTTTTAAAAATCAGTGTTAGGTTTTTAAAGGTACAGTATTTGGTCAGAAAGGAGCAGAAGGAGTAAATGCATTGCACAGTAGAACTTTTAATGAGGCTTTCATTAAATTATAGTAGTTACACAATGATGTGAAGGAGATGATGGCAATAATGACATGGTACATTCTTTAGTGGCAAATATTGAATAAACCTGGGAAAATTGAAAGCTTCTGAAACTTTTATTGTTTATGTTCAGGTTTGACACCATGGGCCCCTGTATGCCTTGAGTGTAGGTGAAAGCTTAATTTGAGCATATGTTCATGGAATCTTATTCATGATTTAGTGTACCCAAGTTCTAACACAGACATTGCCCCAAGCAGTATGGTTATGTTTGTCCTTAACTTTTAGAAATTTTGACAGGATTTTTTTGAGTTTCCTCTTTATCACTAACCAAACAACTTTGGTTAAATTGTCTAAAGGGAAAAATGGGCATATGGATTTATCTGTCTTCACCTGAATTACCTCTTGAGATGGAGCATCACACTTAAAATAAATGCAACTTTTTTTTTTTAAGAATAAAAAAGTGGGAGTTGTTTTGCACTTTCATGCAATAATGTTTAGTATAAACCAGCAATTTTCTTCTGGTTTCCCGTAATTTGAATTACTTAAATTCTAATCATAGATTTTTCTTTCATGATGATGTCTGACTATCACTCTGCTATAAAATAATGTATCTAATTTTTTTCTTGTGAGTTTTATGCCCATCTTAGAGATTGGCAATTCGGTTGTAAAAAATGAATGTTGACCCAGCATAGCAAGAAGTGTGCAGTGATGTCAAGTGTGAACTTAATTGCAGGATGATTTTATTTTTTCATTTTAGAAGTTTCTTTAAGCAGCCTTCTGAGAAGTGATTTACAGCAGTAATGTTTTAAGCAAACCAAAAGCAAAACAATTCTTTTATTCAATCTCATGATTTACTGATAACAGGTAAAGATTTATTTGGCTTTGAATAATTTTGAATTGATAAGAATATGTAAATTTTTTGGAAAAATATACCTCTCCTGTTACTAAGACATGGAAGGGCGAGGAGTATGAGGCTGCTATAGTCAGGATGGGATGAAGTAGCTCAAGTATGCACCCAGTTGTGGCTTCAGCTTTTCATATCCTTCTTGTAGGTCTCTTTGAGGGCCTGAACATTTTTGAGTGTACCCACCAGCATCTGCATCTTGACAGTACAAAACTGCCCACCTAAGCCCTGCTGAAAGTAACCAACCAGTGTTTTCTGAGATCTATCCAGAGGATTCATGTCCCACACAAAGCATAGGAGATGGTTTGGGGATGCCTTCCTAGCCAGCTGTAAGATTTGAATTAAAATTTCATCCTGGTCAGGTGCACTGGAATACTGGAGTGTGTTGATGTGACTGCTGTAGTGCAGGCTAGTTCTTTCTGAATGGAATTAAAATGCTGCTTAGTGCATACTTTGTACTTTGATGATTTTTTCCTCCTTGCCTAAGATGAATGATTCCATGGAAAGCACAGTGCAGTAAGTGGGCATGATTCAGGGATAATTGACAGTCTGGTACCTAGAGATGCTTAGTCATGACTTGCTATGTGGTTGGGCCCAGAATCCTTGGAAAGAAAATGTTAGATTTCCTTACTTCTTTTGTGAAGACTGGTCCAACAACTACCAGGACTGTGAATCCAAGGGGAGGAAGCTGCCTTTTTGCGGCTCACAGCCAGATAACTAAATCTTGAAGGTGTGCAGTATTAGGACATATCTTCTTGTACCTTTTCTTGTATAGGAGTAGTAAGTTAGGTTTTGAAGTTCTTATTCACAGAGGACTAATAGACAGCCTTTGCTTAATCTTTTTGGGATTAGCTTTAGGTATTTCTCTCTAAAAGGGGACATGCTGGATGCCTTTCCAACATGGGGTTGATTTTTCTTTTTGAGTTTGGGAGTGATTCTCTTTTGTGTCCTCTGCTAAAGATGGAAAGCATCCTGTTTATGAGGCAGTCAGTTTTGTGATGGTGTTTGTTGTTAATATCTCTATGTTGTCTGTAACCCAATTTTTGCCACTTCTTGCTCTATAACCTTGTGAAAATCTTCCACTTTTTATCCCAGTAGTTTCAGCGCCTTGCTGTTGTTTGCTTGGTTTTATAGATAACTTCATTGAAGCTACAGCTGATAAAATAATTCATCTTTCTTACTACTTTATTACTCCAGGTCTCACTGTTAGCAACTGTTCCTGTGGCCCTCTGTGTCCATTTTTTTCTTTCACTGTTCCATACAGACACCTCAGCCAATATCTCCAGTCTCTTTGTACATTCATGAGCCTGTCTGCTCAGTCCTTCTGAGGATGACCGCCTGTACACTTTTCCCTCGTCTGGTGACCATTTCTGTGACTATTTTTCTTCTCCCTATTCTGTTCCTTTGTATGTCCAGCCTTTCTCAGACTTGATTATACACCGAGTTCCCTTTTGACATTCTCCTTCCAACAGGTATGAAATGTTACAGAATGGTTACACTAACAGTAGATGCACGTTTGTTATCAACATAGCCTTCTTTATGTTAAAAAGCATATTTTCCCTACTTTCCCATCTTACAGTTAATTATCCTCCTTTATTAAAATGGTTGACAGTGCTCACATCTGATGATGTGAGCAGACTTTAAAAAAGCAAAATTTCATGGCAGCTGAAGCCTTTATTTTTTCCTTTGAAGTGTTCGTCATTCCATTTAGTATAAAAATATGCTGGTGTTTCCAATAATTGTTATTCTTTTAACAAATAATTTGTAAAATTTAAACCATATATTCAGCATATAGCCATTCTTAGAATGCTACTGCTTATGTGTTTGGGAAATGCCATGCTGTAAACTTTTTTACTTATTTATATCTGAAGCATGGAGAGAAATGAAATGGTTTATGTGATTCAGAGTCAAATTTGGTGTAGAAAACTTAACACATTTGATTTTTTTTTCCACATTAGAGAAGAAGACTCAACCTTTGCCTTTACAAAATGTGCTTCTGTTCACAATTTTGTGTACTCTTTCTTGGTATTTCTGCTGTTAGCAATAATGGTATGTCAGCTGCTTCAGTCTTTCACTGTCCTGCTACCTCATTTTGCTTCCGTCCAGTTTCACTTTGTTTTTAAGGCATTTCATCTTTGTGTCCCAATTCATCAGAGCCACTGTTCTGTCCCTTCATGGGGGTGCATTTTAAGCTCATATATCTGCACCATTATGTTTGAATTTCCATGCCTACTTGCACTCTTTATCTAAAAAAGGCTGATGAATAATTATTGTATTTCTCCTGATACTCACGTGAGATCAGAGCCTCTTCTCTGCCTTTACTGACATCTGGGGCTGGCTTGTCCTGTGTCTGTGAATTTGGCTTATGGTGCTAAAGGCTTCATTTCTTTTTAGCACTGTGTGTAATTTCACAAGTATTACATAAACAAGACTTCCAGACAGTTCAGATGAGTATTAGTTTTGGTTTCCCAAAGGCATTGCTGCTTAAATGTTAGGTTTTTTAAGGAAAATGTAGAAATGTTTCAGACCTTTTCTGTTTGTACTTGAAAGTGTACAAATTGAAATATATAGTGCTGAAAATACATTTTTATACTACAGATCTGTTTAAGTATTCACATTGGAGGAAAATTGACATGATGCTGTGGTCCAAACAATGGTAAACTGATGTGATAAGTATCTGACATTTTTGTGTCTTCCAAGAAACTGAAAAACAAGGAAAACTCCTTTTCTCTGGATAGATAGGATCAGACAACCAAATATTAAGAACTGTATTAATAGTCATTAAAATATTTTGCATGGAGGTTTTAAGCATAAAGATCACAGAGAGCTGTGCAGAAGTGTTTCATATATTGCATACTTGAAATTAGGTAGTTGGCAAGGCATTGTTCACTTTGTAATTAATTATGAATTTATTCCAATGAACTCTTGTAATTTTGCAAGACTATTAATTAAAAGACAAACCACAGTGTTATGACATCAGTGTTTTTGGCCAGACTGAAGTGAAAACCAGGTATTCATCTGTTTCTGTGGTTGGCTCTTCTGAACTTGGTGTAAGCTAAAGAAATTCAGATTTGTGATTTTTCCCTGGCAGTGTCTGTATTGATGCTACCTGTGTAAGGTCAGCAGTTTAACCAGTGTTCCTGGTTCAGGCTCCCTCTGATTTCTGGATTGTGACCAAAACAATGTGCAAGAACTGTTTAAGGAGAGCTGAAACAAGACAGTGTAATTCATTCCTCTTTCAGCCAGCTGTGTCTCTTAAGTTTTACTATTTCCAGATAATACAATTGCTGAACTGTTTGAAGGTCCAGGCTAGTCTTCAGCTTAGATTTATTTGTTGCACATCGTGGTTTACTTATTAATGGTAAGTTTTAGCATTATTACCTTTAATGAGGTATATTGCTGTGGCCCCTAGGATTGTGCTCAAGGTGTGTTGGATGTTAGGAGCTCTCTTCCATTTCTTTCTGTGCTGCTGTGCTTGTGAATTTTTCTGCCCTTTTCTGTCACTTTTTCAGAGTGCTGATGAGGACACCTTTTGGTGTTTTCATCACCACAGAGGTGATGACTTCTCCCAAAGTATCTTTCGTACAAGGAAAGGTGATTTTTTTTGACATTTTATAAATATGAGAAAATTAGGTATGAACAGATTGTTTCTCAGAGCATGGGTTGTATTACTCTTCCCTGTTCTCCTGAAGGCTATTAAGTGTTGCTGGTATAATTTCTGTGGAATTTGCTTTGTAAAATAATCTCTGCTTTTACATACTTTAGTACAACCATTAATCCTTGTCCAGTCTGTGGCACAAAGGAGCCATGCCTAGTGTCTGGTAGTGGTCATAGTGGTTTTCAGGTGTTAAAGGCAATCATTTCAGCTGCATCTGCAAGAATAAGTTGCACATTACTACCATTGGAAGACATGTGGGTGAAGCCTTTGAAGGTGATATGTGTAATATGAAATGAGTCAGGACTACTGTTGTATTGTTCAAATGCATCTCCAGTTCTGGAATCTTCTTACAGAATACACCACAATATGAAACATGAGCTAAATGTATCACTAATGATCAACTGAGAGCTCTGTTGCCTCTTCATGTAAATACCTTTTCTGTACTCCTATGAACATGATCTCGAGATGTGGTCTTAAGTGTTCTTTATACCATGTCATTGAAAAACATCAGCTGTGCTTGTAATCCCCTTTGAAGGAAGATGGAATTTTGAAATTCATAATTATGCAAATACATTTGGAGACTTTTTTAAGTCTCCTTGGCTTGCTGGCAATAATAAAGTCTTGTTCTTAAGAGTATTGAGAGGCCAGCAAGGTGTAAAATAACTTTCTGCTGTTGTCACTGTGGCTTTCCTTCAACTTATATTCACAGTGGCATTGGTTATGTTTTAGTTCTCAACTTGGATGGTTTATTCCTTGTACTGAATGACTCTGGGTGATAACGTTGACGTGCGTTGAGACTTCATTTTAGCCGGTTCTTGGAGCTCTGTATTAGGTCAGGTGTTGCTCTTCTTTGATACTAAGATACTGCTGCAGCTCAGGAAATATTTTGGAATACTTTGTAAAGCAAAAATAGCAAAAGAATTTCTTAAAAACCATTTAGGTTCCATATAAGAGAGACTCTTACCTTCTTGTGAGAGATAAGATCTCTTGTCTTGGAAACTTGCTAGGGCAAGAATAATAAAATGGAGAATAATGAAATGTTCCACACTTTGTTAACTAATGCTTCTACAGAAGTGGTAGTTGCTGCTAAATTATTTTCAATTTTTTAATTACTAAGGTGAATCTCCATTAGTAGAAAAAAATTCTCTATTCTTTCTTGTTCATAGGCTTTTATTTACCTGCCTTGCAATGATACTGTGTGTAGACTAATGTTAGTGGAATATTCAGCACTTTAGCATCTTGTTTTAGAAATTCATAGAGGTAATTTAAAAATAAAGAATAAAACCTCCAAGATCTTTTCATCCCTGGTTAACCTGTGACTATCATTGTTTCAGGCTAAGAAAAATATTTTGGTAAATCCCAAAGTTCTTTGAGTCGCTGCTCTTGTGTTCTGTAGATGGGGAATGGGGGAAACATTTGGGGCTGTAAACTAAATATTGACAAATCCAAATCAGTCAGTTGAGGGCTTAAGGCAGGAGGAGCCCTCAGTGCTGAATTCTAGTTCTGTCCTCTGCTTTGTGGTGGCCTGGAGAGCACAACTGCTGTCCATCCCCCAGGAAAAAAGGGAAGGCAGGCTCCAGGGCATTTATCTAAAGTTTGTGCTCTACAGACTTAGTGTGATGAAGTAAATATGGGGAAGATTCTGCTGGAATTGATATAGGTGAGTTTTGCTAGTACAACGTTCAAATGTACTTTGAGGTAAAGAAAGAAGAGACAGGACTTGGAGGTTTTGTGGGCTTTGGTTTTGTTTGTTTTTTGAGGAATACTGGTGTTTAATTTCCATGCCTGTCTATACATTAAATGCGATTATAAAATCAAACGTTTAAAACTCTTGAACTATCTTGTCATTTCCTACTAACCTTTCCTGTTGCTTCTAAAAAGTAGAAATAATGTCTTCATAGCTGAGGCATTCTGTTTGTGTATCAGTGTGCTGGCAGTCATGAACCCAAGGAGGTTATCAGCTTTCAGTATGTGTTTTATATAAGTCTATTGCAAAATTAAAAAGGCTGATTTTCAAAAATACTTCCGTTGTGAGATTCATCAATATTTGTGAAAAGGAGGTGTTTTACAAGCTTAAAATTACATTTAAAAGTGTCTATAAACATACATAATTATACTTTGTTTCCTCCACAGGCATTTGTAAAGGATGTGCATGAAGATTCAATAACAGTTTCATTTGAAAACAAGTAAGTGTATTGCTGGTCTTGTACCTGTAAATGACAGAGTATCAACCTTGCATTTGATTGACCTAAATATGGCTTAGTGTAGAGCAGTGTATATTAGATACCCTAAACTTGCTGCTGGCATGTTTTAAAATTATATTTAGTATCTACAGTTTTGTGGTATTTCTATATAAATGCTTTTAATGGTTTAAATACTTTCAAGTGCAAAACCATAGTAACATGGGTTTTGCTGGGAAGATAATCATATTGTTACTGAATTTACGTGAAGACAACCCATGTTTGAGTAAGTCAGCAGTTGTACCATTACTGACTCTTTCACATGTGAATGTCTTGCCTTGGTTTTAGAAGATTCCATTATTACAAAATTTGTTCTATAGATAAATGATGAATACCATTTTTCTGATCTAGAAACTAAAATTATCCAGTCTCCATTAAAGAAACTGAAAATTGAAACGGTGTTCAAACTCGATCCTGATCAAATTTTCATAACCTGTAGTAGAACCAAAGAAAAAGATACAGACCTGTTTTGAAGGAAGTGTCCAAATGTGTTATGGAATGTTTTTTAATCTGTGTTTCTAATGCTGGGGTTAAAAACCATACCTGTAAATAGAGGAAGAGCTTCTACTAGAGGATTCAAAAGACTGCAGGGGGCATCAGTGTTTCATTTAAGATGCTTAATGGTCATTTAGATGTATTTTTTCTTATTATGTATACATTGGATCACATTACCTTTAATACATATATGCACAAAAGCTCCACAGAATTTGAATCTGTAAAATTAATAGATTAAAAATGTTTGATTTTGTTTACAAAGAAGATGAAAATATTTAGACCATTCACTGTGATTTTTGTTTGCAGCTGGCAACCAGAGAGACAAATCCCATTCCATGATGTGAGGTTCCCACCACCTGCAGGCTATAATAAAGACATAAATGAAAGCGATGAAGTAGAGGTGTGTATGCTCCATTAACAGCTCTTGTCTTGAGAAGTGAGAGAACTTGCTGTGAAAAATGTCAGCCAAACCACTGGAAGGTTTGCTTCCATGTTAGGTGATGTCACCTTCTTTGATTCAAAGTACTGCAGAAATCACAGTGTCAGGCACATCTCCAAACCCAGAGTTTGACAGTAATAAACCATGCAAATTCCATGTACCACAAAAGGCCATGTAAAATTCCATGTAGCATGACCTCCATGCTGAGTTACAAATATGCTGATTTACAAACATGATCAGTGTTACATTGATTGCAGTCCCTTTTAGGACATTTGATTCAGAAATAGGTGATGAACTGTAGTTATTAAGCTGTAAGGTAATAATGTCTCTATTACCAAAGCTTCAAGCTGAATCAGATAATTTGCATTATATGTGTGTATACTTAAAAACATAGAAATATATGTGTATATGTAAATACTTATGTGTATATGCAAAGAGATTGACTTTAAAGAGCATATTTCTAAAACCTCCGTATTTTATAAAATTGTAACATTTGTTTTCATAATTAATTTAAAGAAAGAGGACTTGCAAGATTTGCATTCTGCTTGCATGCTCTATAGGCTTTTAATTTGAAAAATAAGAAAATGGCCGAGCTTCTGTAATGTGGGTGTGGCTGTAGCATATATGTGCTAAAGAAGTGTAGATATGCAACTTCCCTTTCACCCATTGGTAGGACCTTATCAGACCTACACACAATTAGAAATACTGTTGATTAAGTGTTAACAGATGTAAAAATCTGAATTATCTCTCTTTTGACTGCGTGCAAGACTGAGGCAGCTAATGCCAGTAGATTGGGCACTGTATTATTTGTGATTATTTGTCTATACAATCTTGCTGTTACATGCTTTCTGTGTTGTGCTCAGAGACTTTATATACTAAGACGTTTTGCTGGATTTTGTTCCTATGGAGTTTCTGATCATATTAGTGTCAGCTTTTGTGATGTCTTTTAAGGATATAATGTATGTATTTTGTTCAGGTTTATTCCAGGGCAAATGAAAAAGAACCCTGCTGTTGGTGGTTGGCTAAAGTGAGAATGATAAAGGGTGAGGTAGGAGTATGCATATATACATATATATATATTTTATATTTACTTATACTTTTTTATTTATTTTCTCTTTATATATTGATGTACACTGTGGTTTGAACTAATCTCTATTCATTTTTTAAGAGTTTCTTGATTAGGACAGTTGCAATTACCATTAACCTCAACCTGAGAAGTCAAATTTGACTTGTACAGTTAACAAAAGTACCTTTTCCTTAATAGTGTAATGCTCACTCATGTCATAAAATATGTGGCTTGGATGATTTTATTATTTTTATATCAGTTCTACGTAATAGAATATGCAGCCTGTGATGCTACATACAACGAAATTGTCACAATTGAGCGTTTGAGATCTGTGAACCCCAATAAACCCGCAACAAAAGATACTTTTCATAAAATCAAACTGGCAGTTCCTGAAGATTTAAGGCAAATGTAAGTACAAGCGTTTCTTTATAACTTGTTTCAGAATGTGGGTAACTTCTTAAGCCTGAGACAAGAGGAATAAAAATGCTTTATACCACTCTAAATCAACTTATTGAAATGTAAAAATGTAAAAAATACAAATATTGATGTGGTCATACTTCAAAAATAGATAAGATGATTTTTGAATTGTGGTTTATTCCTGGAGGAAGAAGCACTTTCTTCAAAATTTTAAGGTTTGTGTGTGATACAGATTAAGATTTTAAGGTTGGTGTGTGATACAGATTAACTCTGTGCACAGGTTAATTTGAATCCATTTTTGGTCAACTTTTATTATTTGGTACTGGCTCTGGGAATAGTTGAACAATAATGAAACCTCCCAGAGTATGATACAAAGCCAGCTAGCTTTCTCCTAGGCCATGGACCTGTTGTTGTCATATAGTTACAGCTCTAAAAGTCAGATTAATACATATTCCCCTTGTTTACCTTCAGGTCACTTTCTGCTTTCCTTAAGATGTATGTTATTGCCTCAGTGTGGAATGAGTTATAAATTCAGGTTAGACTAAAACTTCCTGAAGTTAGTGTTACAGCATACACAAGTGGACACAGGAAACCTGAAGAAGCCAAGCACAGCATGAGATGAGCATATGGTCCTTAGAATGCTGCAGGGGTTAAAATAAAATCACACATTTTAATGGTTCATGATGAAATCTTCAACTTGGTGATCACAGTGATTATAGTTTTTAATGTAGTTTTGTTTAACTTGTCATTCCACAGATTTGCATACAGAAAATTTCTGAAATATTTCTAATCCTACTCATGTGAAAACAAATGAAAGGAAAATTAGTAAAATAAATGATAACCGAATAAAATAACACCTGCTTTGAAAGGGAGAGCTTGGAAATCTTTATTTACATTCTTTGTATTAAGGAATTATTCTTTTTGGCTGTTAACCTTAAATGCAGTGGTTACTATTTTTAACTTTGTTACATTTTTATTCCTAGGTGTGCCAAAGAATCTGCACATAAGGACTTCAAAAAGGCAGTTGGAGCTTTTTCTGTAACATATGATTCTGAAAACCACCAGCTTATTATTTTGGTAAGTACAAATGTTTTACTGTACCATTGGCAGTGGTTTGTTTGAGGAATCCACGTGTAAAGCACTGTTGTGTTTATTAACAATGCAGTCAATCAACGATGTGACCACGAAGCGGGCCAACATGCTGATTGATATGCACTTTCGGAGTCTGCGCACCAAGTTATCCCTGATACTGAGAAATGAAGAAGCCAGCAAACAGCTGGAGGTATGTTGGTTGTTTTCCCTGAAGTAATTTGAGTGAAATAAAAAAAAAGCCCTGGTGTGTTCCTTACCTGGTGGGACTTGCATTGTGGTGAAAGCAGTGATGTATTGATAATAATCTGGGTGATAAAAAAGGCAGGTGGAAGTGTCATCCAGCAAAGATGTTTACAGTTATAGGGCCTATTCTTTCGAAGACTCATTTTTATCAGCAGGATTTTGTGGGGGATTAACTACATGTATGTAGACACACATACATGTGTGTTTCTTTCATATTTTGAAGCACAAAATAGCCATCATTGCACAAATAACGCCACATATTTGGTAGCTTTAAAAATAGATGGGAGTGAATATGTTATGATCCTGATAGGACTAGAACTGCATCTAGCAAAATAATACAGTGAAAATGAGATGAAAGGGGTGAAAACTGATGCTGGTAGAAAGTATGAAGGGATAGGTTTGTCTATAGATAAAATGTTAGGAAATAATCTTACAGCAGATACAGCTTCTGATACTCCTGTGACTGGTGAGTAGGTGTTGACTGGCAAGAAGCTTGAGTCATACTTGTCCATGGGTAAAAGAAAAAAAAAAGAAAAAAAAAAGAGTAGGCAAGGAAATAAGGGGGTTTTTATACACCAGAATTAACATTTCTTCATGGTTTTTCTCCTATCTACAAATCAGAAAAAATAGCAATATTTATGAGAACTTTTTAGATTTGCTGTCAAGAACCGGAGGTACCACTTAAACTCCTGTAACTCAGTTCGACATGGGTGTATGCCAGCAGTGTTTCTGCAGAGCCAGGTTTCATTCCCCCTTCCCAGGGGTTACATCTGTTTGAAGTGGGATGTCATGTTCAGGCCTTGTGTATCCAGTGGGTATACTCACTGTTACAAGAAGTTCTCATTTCTGTTGTTCCCTCTTTCGTATCTTGATCTCTGTGTTTCAGAGCTGAAATCCAAGTTTGTTTGGGTTTTGATTTTTCTCAAGATGAAGGATGGACCAGTTTTTCCTCATAGGTGTTCCTTACTGAGCACCCCATTGTAGCTCTTCAGTAATCATTCTTTATCCTCCAGAGCTGACAGTTGTGTGGGCAGTTTACCTCTTGAAGTGCAAAGTATTATTTTGGAGGTGGGAAGAGCAACAGCCTCTTTAGAGCTAATTCTCTTTACATGCCCCCACAAATGCATGCACCAACAACTGTTGTCATTGATTCTTTTCCCAAACTAATCTTGGATTCTTCTTGTCATTGTAACACTGAGTCTTTTTGCTGCTGTAAAAGTCTCAAACTTGATTTGGTTCTCACTAGAAAACCATCGTTGAACTTCAGTTTCTACCTAAGTACTTAAATAAGGGTTGTGAGATAAATATATACAGTTAAAATTTGTGTGACAGAAGTTGGCTGGCATTTTTCGTTTTGGCATTTGTGTTTCTTGTAGTTAGAGTAAATATAAAATCAGTTTCATCCAAAGTTGAAAGGAAGAGCTTCAGATAATAAAAATCATACTCATGATTATTGTTGAGACACTGACATACCAACAGACTGCTTGTGTCCATCTGCAGAAAAAATATTTAGTGAATGCTTCAGGATTTACTGCATTATTAATGGCAGCTCACTGATTTCATCAAGTAAACCTTATTCTGTGTCTCATAGTCACTTGAACTTTCAAAGTCTGCCCCTTCTTTTCTTCTAGCAGTTTAACTTATTTTGTTTCCTGAGTCATTATCACTAGACCAGATTCTTTTGTTCAATGGAGTTTTCTTCTTCCTATTTGTTGTGCCTTCATTTTTGCATATTATCTTCTTGACTTGCATGGCTCTACTTCTCAAACATGGCTTTTAGAGCATCAAGTAAAATAACAGATTATTTTTTGTTTACATTCTTTCCCAGTGAGTGTAATTTAGCTGGTTTGGGTGTCTTTCACATACTAAAAAGCCTGAATTGACAAGTGATTTGTGTTCTGGTTGGTGTTTTACTGGATCTAAGTAGAACTCGGTTCTGGCTGCTGTGTAGGTATTAATACATTATTTGCATAGATGTTTCTTAATGTATTGGAGGGAAGTAGAATACAGAATTTCTGATGTTTAAATAGAACACACTTCATAATAATTTGCAGAAAAGCTGATGATGTTTTAGTGCAGGCAGAAAAACTCTTTGACTGTCAAAGCCAAGGTCCTCAGTGATGATGTAGCTTCATCTTTTCCACATGTCATAGATAGTTAACAATGGATCATTGTCTTGGTCATCTTGTTCTCTCCTCTTATTTGGCTGTCTATAAAAGATGTCAGCTGGTGAATCAGCATTTGGATTATCTGTTAGAAGTGGAAATGTGAGCAATTAAAAATAACTTTTGCTTTCCAAATTGTCTGTAATGTAGCTACTGAAGTACTTTACAGTGCTTTCAGAGTCTCTGAAGTATTTCATAACACTTGGATACTTAGACCATTTTCTACTGTAACCAGCTCTTTGAAACAGTGATTTAGCACAGGATATTTACCAACAGCTTTAAGCAGGAGCCGCTCAGAAAGCAGTACCAGTTTAGCTGGAACAGTATAGGGCTTGTTGTGGGCAACTCCTTGATGTTTTCTCAGCATCTGTAGGGTCTCATTTTGTTGACATTAAACTGTGAATTTGAAGTGTGCTTATGTATGTCTTGACAGTAGTTACAGCTTCAATTGCAATGCAGAAACATGGACAGGATTATGTATCTTGGCTTTTATCTTGTTTCTTCCTTGCAAAACACTCCTTCCTTAATAGATTATCACAGTTGGAAATTCTCTATCTTCCCACAATGCATTAAACAACTGTTCCTTTCTTGTGTTCTGTTATGCTCACTCTTGTGAGTGCTCAGTATGACCCTTCTGTCTGGGTAGATGTGTGATTCCTGGATGAAATTCTGAACATATTTGTTCTCTGAATTCAAACAGTTTTTGTGTTCTCATGCATAGGCAGAGAGTCTTCATTTTTATAAAGTGCAGTAAATATCCACAGCTGCTCTGTTTTATATATAATTGTGTCAGTTGTTGAGTTATTACAGTTTCACCCACCTGTTGAAATTGGTGCCGTTTTTTTCCTGAGAGATCATAAGGTTTGCTTTAATAATCTCCACAGTTACTGTTTTACTGCCTTATGAGTGCTATCTTGCCTAGTAACACCTGATAGCTGTAGCTATTAAAGGGTAATTCAAAATGGAGGTGTCAACACAGCTAGAGGCCAGCCTTATGTTAATATTTAAAACATTTCTGAAGGAGACTCCTTGGTGGTTTTGAAGCTAAAATAAGGGCAGTAAAGGGATTGAGTAAATAAAAAGTAGGCTAAGCACCTGGTTGAAAAATAGGCTTGAAATTTATGTTGATTTCTCTCTCCAGTGTGCTGGAGAGACAATCAAAATGTACTGACATTAGATTTTTCTTCAGAGTTCTAGGCAACTTGCATCCCGGTTCCATGAACAGTTTGTAGTACGTGAAGACCTAATGGGTTTGGCCATTGGCACTCATGGTGCTAATATTCAACAAGCCAGAAAAGTCCCTGGAGTGACTGCCATTGATCTTGATGAAGATACTTGTACATTCCATATTTATGGAGAGGTGAGTTCCCTTCTTTATCATTTCAGAAAATACCTGAAAGAAACAAGCCAAAGAAAAACCCTGGGGAAATGTTTCTTACACATCCTTCTATTGTAGGATCAAGATGCGGTGAAAAAGGCAAGAAGTTACCTTGAGTTTGCTGAAGATGTCATACAAGTCCCAAGGAATTTAGTAGGTAAGTCATTTCTGGAGGCTGCCTCTTTGATAGTAAGGAAAAATGCCTTCTG
Organism: Calcarius lapponicus; assembly: GCA_039654755.1. Taxonomy (NCBI): domain Eukaryota; kingdom Metazoa; phylum Chordata; class Aves; order Passeriformes; family Fringillidae; genus Calcarius; species Calcarius lapponicus. Next base: position 13,396,268 of record CM077467.1, on the reverse strand, counting down.
AGAACTGCACTGAATGGAACCAATGTGCTGATGTTAAAGTACAAGGTAGAATAGTTTCTGGATTGAGCCAGAGAATTAATTACTTCCCCCAGACAAATCCAGAGAGTAGTTCAGCTATGAAGAGATGAATCTGCAGTCTCATATTTTCCTAGTATATTTTGAATAATTTCTTTGATTTATATTTGTCTTTTTTCCCCTGTCCTTTTAGAGATGTTTAGAAGCAGCACTGTGAGATGAGCTAGGTATTAGTGATGAAGAAAATTTAAAATACTTCCATTGCCAAACAATTTAAAAAGTCCTTAAAAACACATGCGGCCCTTGTATATGTGGAGAAGACTTTTAATGAGCTTTTGATGCTCCAAAGCAAAATAAAAATATGTGATTTCATTCAGTAGATAAGAAAAGAGCAGAGAAAACATTTTATGGTAAAACATAGCCCTGAAAGCAAATGCTTTAATAGGTTGTCAGGGAGTGTATGAAAGCTGGTGTTGAAGCAGTGTGAAATTCTGCAGCAGGACAAGCCCTAAGGAATGTGGCAGCTCAGCTCTGGAATTGATTAAAAGCAGTTTTCCCTTCCTCATTCTCCCCTGTTTTTACTGGTGATAAGTGAAAATGATAAGCTGCCATCATTATTTTAATGTGAGGTCTTAAAGTCTGTTTCTCTTTATAACTTAGCAATTATATTTTTTTGGCAGGTTTTTATTTCTACTCTTAATTCTTGAGATGGATCCTTTAGAATATAACTTTGGCTGAACCCTATGTTGTGTCTGAAATAAGCCATGTTTAATAATTTGGCTTTTAAAATTCCTAGTAATTTGCTTTAAAAGTGCAGAAGGCTTTTTAGATATATATATATGCTGATACTTTTTCATCTAAAGAAAATGCAAACAACCACCTTTTTCTATTTAATTATATTTTTAAAAATTCAAACTGAAAAAAAATACAAACAAAGAAAAAATCCACCCAAGATGTTACTTATTTTTTAAAGACTGTATGGACATTTTTATTTGAAAATATTTGTGTGTGTTGCCAGATCCTCACAAAAGCTTTGATTGGAGTAACTGATGTAAGCCGTGGAGGTTTTGAGTGATTTATTTTTTAAATTATTACCAAGGCTTTTTTACATTATTGGTAAGGTGCTGTTCCATTTGCCAGTAATATATAATGAAATAAAGTACTCAGAAGTAGTTTTTGACACTCAGAACAACCTTTGTCACTGAGGATGAACTTACTGGGCATATTTTGTCATATTTTCTGCAAATACTCATGTCAGAAAAATTGAAACACAAAAATGAAACTTTATTTAGCTTTGAATGATTGGAGGAATAGGAATCTGTTGTGACTAAAAGTGGTGTTTAAATTCTTCTTCATGGATTAATTGTATCAGTCAAACAGTAACTGTTATGCACTTGGGGTTTTTTGCCTCTAATTTAGTCACGTGCCAATGAAAAAAGATTATGTTTTAAGATTTCCAGCAGTTTGTTTAATAAAAATACTTTTTTGTTGTTCCTTCCAGAACTTTGACATCACTCTTTAAAGCTTTTCTTGAAAGCTGTGATTAAGGGATGTGTCCTCCTTCATCACGTCCCAAGCAGTTTAGTTTTCCTGCCAGTTTGCAGCAGGTTGTTTTGCTGAGATTGGAGAGAACTAAATTTTCATTTTCCTTGTCTCACAGTAGAATGTCTGCTTCAGAAGATACATGTCTGCATTACTGGCATTGGAATATAATTTATTTTCATTTTTATCTTGGACTTTTTAGTGAATTATAAACTACTGGCAAAAATGTCTGAAAGCCTCAGTTGTAGAGAATTTTACATCTGCCTCAGACCGTATCTTTGGTAGTATTTGATCAACTAAGATTTTGTAAATAAACTAAGTTTTACTTACACAAGAAGTAGTTCCACCAGATGTTGAGGCACTGTAAAATGATTTTTGTTTGTTTTGATTGGATATTTTAAATGCAAACAGAAATGTTTGTAATTTTTGAAGTTATTTTAAACTTACCAAAGCAAAGCCAAATAAGCATTCAATGTACTGAGTATTTCTGTGATCAATGTGTTTTATAAGTTAACACCACAAGCTTTTGTGGACATTTTAGCTTGTGGCTGGTTAGCTAAATCTTTGTTATAGAGGATCAAGTTCTTGCCCTGGTACTTAAATAGTCTTGTCTAATTAGAGTACAGCAATACTCTCAAGTTGAATGTTCTGTATGTTCTTTCTGTAGGAAAAGTAATAGGAAAAAATGGAAAACTGATTCAGGAGATAGTGGACAAATCCGGCGTTGTAAGAGTGAGAATTGAGGCTGAAAATGATAAAAATATTCCACAAGAAGAGGTATGTTTTCAGTTAATTTAATTTTTCTTTTTGTTAATTGGTTATATTCTGCCCAATGATAAAATAAATCCTTCCTTGTATCTTTTTAGTGGTAAGATAAGTGATTAATGTGTTTTCTCATGGATTCTATCTTTTTCTATTCATGCTGAGGAATATAAATTTGGAATATAATTTTTTATATAAATTTTGCTTCTCTGTTTTAGAAGAATGCTTTTTGAAATGTATTGGTGGTGCACTTTCTTAGAGATTTCATGTCGTTCCTGTTGGAAGCAATGACATTTCCCAGCATCTGCTAGACTATAAATCCATATATATGAAACTCACTGGTTTCATTCATTAATCTTCTTTGAGTTTGATTTCTTAGCTTTTTACCTGGTTTAATTTTTCATTAGAAATTTCTTCTGTTGAAATGAAAAACTTGTGCTTTATGTTAAATCTGCTTTTAAAAAATACTACCTAGGTTCACAAGAGCCTGTAAATTATAACCTAAAGAAAAAACAAGCATGAACACTGAAAGCCCAAGTTTGCACAGGAGGGCTGTCAGCCTTGAAAAGGACCTGAATGAAGTCTCAAACATTGTCATTTTGAGGCACTTCTGTGTGGGGCTGCATTGAGGGGCAAGGTTGTGGTATGCAAAAAATCCTCTACAGCATGAAGGTCTTGACATCTCAATGCAAAAAGACTCCCTGCAGTTTCAGGTGTGAAATGTGCTTAAAGAAAACTGAACTGCTTTTCATTTACCTCAAAATCCAAATATGTACCAGCTAAGAACCTTTGCACTTCACATAAGCTATGAAATGTGGTTTCTTATGTTCTTGCCTGAGTAGTTATTTCCTCTGCTGTTTTATCACTGTAGGACTTAGTGGAAATCCACAATCCAATTTCCATCTTTCTATACAGAGTGGCTAAGCAATTAACCAAGAGCTTTTTTTACTATTCTACTAGTTTTACATCTGTCTGAAAAGGTAAATGGTCAATATTAGACTTAAAGGTTTCACTGGTCTGTCGTATTTAATTTCTAAAGAAAAATTCCTGCAGCATAAGATGGAATTAGTTAATAAGTAAGAGGGTGCTGCTATTGCTGCAGGCTAGAGAATCACAGAAGGGTAAAAGAGCCAGTACTCATGGCTGCAGGGAGTATGTCTGGCTTTTTTGTTTAATTCTGACTTGAAAAAAGCTGATTTGCTTACATTTTTCTGTCCAAAATGCAGCTTTTAAGAATTATCTTGAAAGGTCTTTTTTACCTGTCAAGCTCTGCATTCATACTTCTGTTTTACCTCTTAATGACATTTCTAACACTGGCATTGCTTGCACTGCTTCATATGTTAGTTGTGTGATGCCAGGTGCAATACAGAAACCTGAGATCAGACTTTTAACAGGTAAGAGTTGGTACTTGTAAATTGAATGCAGCTTTATTTCAACTATAAAATCCAAATAATCTTTCCATATGTAAATTTGGATATTGCAGCCATTCTTCTTGTAGTAGAACAGTAGTTCAATTAAATTTTAATACAGCACTTGGTTCTTTTTATGTGACTGAGATGTTAGAATACTGCCCATTAGTTTCAAGTGCAGTTTTATACATCCCATTATTTTATAACAGGCTATCTTCAGGCTTTTCATATTTTAAAATGAGATAGGTACTGTTTGTTACAGTAATATATATTACTTTTATCTCTGAATTTAGTATGCATATAAGGTCTGCTCAGTTTTCCCCACTGCAGCCAAGTTGAATATAGGTACTTTTGCTTTGAAGACAAAAATAAGGTTTAATAAATAAGCACTTTGCTGCTTTTGTATGGCTGAAATTACTTGACATGGTTACCAGCTCATATTCTTAATAGCTGGCATTGTTATACCTTGAATCCACTGCCAGAAGCAACAGAAGCCGTTTCCTTAAATGCCCTCTTAAATCATTTGTCTTGTCATCGTTTAATAATTGATACTGTGAGCTAGTTAATGCCAGTTTAGTAGAAATTTCACTGCTCTTTATCAGGTTGTATAAAATATTTATGAAACTTAAAATACCCCAGATAATAAAACATTTCAGTCAACAATGCCTGTGGCTAAAGAATTTCTAATGCTCATGAAAATCGGTGTTAATGTTGAGGTTCCTTAGGGCTAGAGGGCTGTGTATATATTATTTTTCCTGGTTACTTAATGTAGATGTGTAAGGTCTAATGTAAGGTTTTTGCCTGTAAAAGAAAGGGAGGGGGGAAGAAAACCAAAAACAACATAAAGGGGGAGACAAAATAATGACTGGCCACTCCTGGGCAATCTCAGCATAGTGTGCTTTTAATTTTTAAGACATTAGTGTCTCAAATCATTTCACTTTTGCAGCCAACCTTCCTTTGGAATGCAGTTCTGTAAAGGATGTGTGTAGAGTGAAAAGTAAAGGCATCTTTAGAGGTAATGGTGAAATAACAGAACAGTATTTGAGATAATCAGCAGGTGTGCCAGGCTCTGGTCTGCAGTAGTATGGGTTTCAGCAGCTGAGTGTTGGAGATGCTCAGCTTAACCTCTGCAGCCCACAGTGATGCTTCTCCTGCCCAGGTGCTGCAGCTGCTGGAACGGTCAGGTTCACTCCTTGGGCCTGGGTGGGCTGCACTCACACCTCTGAAATGCTGCAGGGACCTGGCTGAGTGTCTGAAGTTTTGGTGTAGAGATTGTCCTTCTATTGCTGAGGTTTACTTTGTTTTCCACACTCAATGGAACCTTTCAGATAGGTTTTTTTTCACCTGCTTTGGCTGCCTAAGTTAATCTTTAGGTGTTTTCTCTCCCAGTGTCACAATTTCAGACTTTAGAATTTCCAGACTTATATTTTCCATGTATTTATTGAATCACTTCACGTGCTTGAAGGGTAGAAGAACTGTAAGTTAGACATAATCACCTGAAGTACTAACTCTTCCTTGAATATTTTTTGGCTTTTTTTTTACAGCTGTACAGATCTTCAGGAAGGATCAGGTTTTGTTTTGTGACAGAATCTTAATTTGATTTACTTTTTTAAAAGATCAAAGGTAGACCAAAAGGAGCTGGTGTGAGAGAATGGATGCAGTCAGCAAAGGTGGTATTAGTTTGAAGGAGGAAAACATTAAGTGTTTTAAATTGACTCTTTTTCACTTGTTCAGAAAAATAAATATTTACATTGTGATGCAAATGATCTAAATCTGCCTTTTGAAAAAAGCTCTGCATAAAGGGAATTAGAGTACCTGGTGTAGTCAATATCAGAATTAAAATATACTCTTGTCTCACTTTTTCATTTTTGCTTATTCATAGTGTAAGAATTGTTTTCAGGTTTTACAGTAGTTTGAATTCAATACCTAATTCAGAATTCAATACCTAATCAATAACCAAAGCCTATTGTTTCTGTGTTTTAGGGCATGGTACCTTTTGTGTTTGTAGGAACCAAGGATAGCATCACTAATGCAACTGTTCTTCTGGATTATCATCTTAATTATTTAAAGGTGAGGATAATGATGCTGCTTTACCACTGTTTTTTTTCTATCAATACTTAGGACGGTAACAGTGTGATGATGATAAACTGTTCAGGTCCTGAGATTGTTGAACAATTAGTATTATAACAGGTTCTCTGTCTGAAAATGAAACATTTTTAAAAGAATAATTTGTCTGAAGAATGGGATGACAACATCTTTCAGGATGCACATTACAAAAGAGTAAGAAAATAAAAAAATCTGTCAAAATGTGCTGCCAGCTTTATATCTGAGAGAGTAGTCAGTCCTTCATGCAGCTGCAGAGCAAACAGCCTTCCATGCAGAATCTTGTATAGAGTGGGCATTTGTTTTAATGCAAAAATGCTAAACTACTCTTTCTGTAATGAATTGACATTTTATACCTCCTGAGTATGTTTTGTAGGCAACTCAGCTTTATATGTTGTGTTTGCTTCTTGGCTCCATAATTTCCCCAGTAGTCTATGATGTAGTAGTCTGTTGTATAGGGAGCAAAAAATATCCCATAATGTTGCTTGTAGTTACTTTTGCCTGTGGTGCTTGTGGCCAGGTGCCCAATCTTCAATGGCCGGGCCAGATGTAACAGTAGGGACAGCTTTGAGTTCATTTAATTAAATAAAGTCTTGCATCTGTTTTGAAGCCTTCAGATCGTTCATGATTTATGTCCAGTCAGTGCAGTAGCCATCAGTGAAACTTTTAGAATGCTAAAATTTCTCTACATTGTTAAACTTTTCAATACAGGTAATCAAAAGTCAGGAGAAGAAATAACTTTTGTTTTCTTACCAACTCAGTCACTTTACCTTTTAACTCTGCTTTTGTCAGTGTTCTGGAGCAGAGGTACAGCAGCTCTGCAGCTGTCATAAGGCAGAGGCAGAGAAGAACCAGATGAAAACTAATACTAAAAATCAAGTTAATTTCTTGTACGCTTGCTATGATTTGAAAAGTTAATTCTGGTATAAACTTCTTTGGCTGCCTGAAGTGCATACTTGCATGTGAGTCAGTACTTGAACGGGCACTGACATGGTAGTGAAAAGTGTTTAATAGCTCAGCAGTTTTGTTTTAAATTGATCAGTTCATCGTCAACTATGGTCACGTTGTCTTAGTGCTCTTAAACCTTCCTGAACCCAAGGTCACAAGTAAGTGTTCATCAGTCTGTGATAACTACTGGATAGATTCTTATCTCTAAGGTTTTATCTTGGCCTTCTCATCCCATTAAACGTAAACACACCAAATGTTGTTATCTTAGTGGCCTGTTGCCTTATGATTCAGAATAATGTCTTCCAGTTCACTGACAAGAAGTATGACAGACCTGTTCCTCTAAGGTTTTCAGGTTTTTATGCCTCCAGGCAAAGATTATTAAGGAAATTCTTTGTAAAAGATACATAGTAGTGCATCAGCATCAAATGCACTGTATCAGCTCAGAGTCATGGATTTCTTTGTGTGTAAAAAGAAGAAAGCAGACTTGGCTGGAAAGACTGTAGTGAATTTTCAGGATATTGAGAGCAAAGACTTAGACCAGGATTCACAGCCCCAGGCTGCAGGAAGGTGGACTTTGGCCTGTTCAGGGATCTGCTTGGAAGAATCCCATAGGATACATTCCTGGAAGGAAAACAGGTTTGGAAGAGCTGGCTCTTAAAGCATCCCCTTCTCCAAGCTCAAGAATAGTCCATCTTGATATGCAGGTGTTCACACAAAAGTAACAACAGGCCTGCAGGGATCAACAAGAAGCCTGTGGCGAAATTAATATGGAAAAAACAAGGATACAAGGAGTAAAGTAAGGACAGCTGAACCAGATGGAGTATAAAAACACAATTTGTGTGGGCAGGAATTAGTTTGGAAAGCTGAAGTCCATAGGGAATTGAATATGGCAGGGGATGTGAAGGGGAACAGGAAGAGCTGCTGCAGGTATATTGGCAGCAAAAGGAGTACCAAAGAAAATACAGGCCTGCTGCTGGATGGAGGAGGGAGCTTGCTCACAAACAGGAAGGATGAGGTACTGGATGTCATCCTCAGTTTTGGTTTTTTTAATGTATAAGATTTGTCCTAAGGAACATGAGCCCCAAGTACCAATGGGAGAGTCTGGAGCAAGAAGTCTTAGTCTTCCTAAAGGAAGGTTGAGTTAGAGAACATCTTAAGGGGGAGAGAAGAGATATTCACCAAGTCACTGATGGAGTGCATTCCTGAGTACCAGAGTGTCTTAGCAAAGTCCTGGCTGGACTAGGTGACCTGCAGAGCTCGTAGTGTCAGAATGAAACTTCTATCAGTAGGTTTCTCCTTAATTAAAGAAAAAGAAAAGGGGATTGCCACTCTGATGTGAGCTAGATAATATCTGAAACTGACAAAGGTACTTCATGAATATGTGCTGCTGTATCTCTTTTACCTAATTGTATATGGTAAGGGTGCTGTGTGCTGATGCGTGTGTGCCTGAGTTACAGCACTTTTCTCTCTATGCTTTTATGCTTCCTCATACTGTTCATTATCATTGTGAGGGGTTTGACAGCAGAGTGCCTTTTTATGGAACAATACTGTTACATTAGAATTGTTTAATAACTTTTAGTTGTTATGTGCAGCAGTGTAAAGTGCTTGTGCTCTGATCTGAGTGCTTTTTCTTGATACAAACTTAAGCTTGTCAACTGTGCCACAGGAAGAACTGTGTTGGTAGCACACGGATTTGAACATCTGAAAGTCTTTCAAACAAGTTATTCTCATAGCTGAGTTGCTGTTTGGGTATTAAACAGATGATCAGTTGTAATATTTCAGTGGCTTTTCTTTCTGAGACCTGCCTGTGTGCACATGCAGATGGTTTGATAGTGGTGGTACATGACTTGCTGCGCTTGTGTTTGCACAGGAAGTGGACCAGCTGCGTTTGGAAAGGTTGCAAATTGATGAGCAACTGCGACAGATCGGAGCCACTTCCAGGCCCCCCTCGAACCGCCCGGACAAGGACAAAGGGTACATGACCGACGACGGGCCCGGCCTCGGCCGCGGCAGCCGCCCCTACCGGAACCGCGGCCACAGCCGGCGCGGGCCAGGCTATGCTTCAGGTAGGTGCCTCCAGGGACACCTGCACTTCTCACAGTGGCCTCCTGGTCTTGTGGCTTCTTGGAAAAGACTGGACTTGGAGCTGTTTAAAATGCAGTTACTGTTGAGAGTTAATATTTGAAGATGGTATAGAGCTTTATGCTGTAAGAAAGTACTTCCAAGTGTAGTGCTTTCCTGTAATCTACACTGATTTCCATGCAGTTCCTGCTTCTTACAGCATGCTTCTGTCTTCTACATTATGGAGCATATCTAGTTACTCCCTAACTCCTTAGGGCAAGGATTGTTATTTTATCTGTATTTTGAACAATTCCTGACAATGAAGTCTCAGTTTTCATTTAAGCCTGTGTGAGTCCATCCTAATATAAATATTTATTGGTGAAAATACTGTGTAGCTCAATTTACAGGAAAGCTATTTTCTTCATATTAAATTGAACTTTTATATTTTTAATAGATGACCATAGTCACCAAAATAATGTGTTACTCTTTGAAACCTTGGATAATTCACTAATGAATAGTTTTCCAGATTATGCTTCTTCAGAGCAATCTATTACTTTGTTATCTGTAATGTAGGGCAGCTGGTGTTTGTCCTGACTGAAAGGCCTGTAGTGTGAACTTTGTAAGAAAATCTTAGCTTACCTTCTGCATAATACAAAATTAATGTTTTTGTGATGTTTACTATTTTTAGAAGACGTGAACTCACCTTGATAATAATATGGGTTATGGGGGAAAAATGGGGAAAGAACCAGCTTTGGTCAATAAAGATAATTGTTAATTGGAAAAATTGCAATGGCCATTTATTTGATTTGATACATTTTAGCACTTTGACTTTGTTCTCTGCTTTTGTAGTCTGTTTACAGGCTGTTTCATGATGGAATTTTTTTCTTTTCATAGATGAATTGCAGTGGTGAGAGGAGACAGGACAGGTTATATTCACAACTTTCAGTTGTAGAAATATGAAGGAGCCTAGTCTATTAAACTTATGTTTTATTAGACTTATTACATTTTGTAGTATGTTCAGTAATCTATTGATACACTGATAACACCAATTTTAAGCATGTGACACACTTAATTATTTAGCCTTAAACACACAACTAATTTTTATTAGTCTGTCTTGAATTTTGAAGAAGTAATGTACCTTTCTGTATTATGTATGTTATAGAGGCAAAAACATCCCAAGACTGTCCATTAACAAAAAAAGAAAGAAAAAATTTAAATATATACATTTTGCATTCTACTATAGTAATTTCATGCTAAGCTACACTGGCGTGTTTGGATTTTTTTCATCCTCTTGATAGGAACTAATTCTGAAGCATCAAATGCTTCTGAAACAGAGTCTGATCACAGAGACGAGCTGAGCGATTGGTCGGCGGCCCCGGCGGAGGAGGAGCGGGACAATTACCTGCGCAGGGGGGACGGGCGGAGACGCGGCGGCGGCGCCCGAGGCCAGGGCGGGCGGGGCCGCGGAGGATTCAAAGGTAAAGCAGACTCCCTTTGGAAACGGCTGTCAGTGAGGGAATCCTAAAGCTAACTCCCTTCTGCCAGCTGCTCCTTTCCTCATCTGCTCCAACTCCCCACCTGGTGGCCTCTCCTGACTTCTCTTTGTCAGTCTTTTAAATGGAGTATGTTTCAGATGTGTTGAGCTTTGAGCAGAGGGGTATAATTCTTTTTGACCTGCTTTATTTTGGGGGAGGTTTTTGCTCTTTTTTTCCTCTTGGCTCAAGTTTGTGGCGTGTGTCATCACACATGGACATCAAGGAATCAAATTCTAGTTTGTCAGTAGATACAGAAAAATCTTCTAAAATCTGTATTACTCATTCAGCTGTCCATATTCAAATCTTATATTTGATTTTCATAGAACAGGATAACATCGTAATTTATGTGTTCAATGGAAAGGACCAGGCAAAAGTAAGATGGGAGAACTTAAAAAAGTTAAAACATCATATATTCTTGTATATATATTTATTATATTGGTTAAAATACTTTTTTCTGCAGCTCTGCTTGTTTCTTGAATTTTTTTTCAAAATATGGGTGCTGCATAATAAGACAGTAATGTATAATTTAGGAAGCTTATAAGCCATTGAAAGATGTGAAGGTATTAAACACTGCTGATTGTGTACCTCTCTTCTGTGGTTAATCATTTTGAGAAGTGATTTTTTTCCAGTCAGTAGTGAGCTTTTTTAAACTGTGGTGGTTTAAAACACTGAGGTTTTGTCTGGCTTATCACCTGAGAACATTTTCTTTAGTGATTCCTGGCCCATAGTTTAAGAGCTGTTGTTAAATGTTAGTAATAATATTTGTTCATGAGCCAGAAAATTCTGAATTGCCTACTGTGCTCGTGTAAAATTTAAGTGGCAGAAGATGATGTCTTTGTTGAACAACTTGGTGGATTAATTCTCCTTCCAGGCAATGACGAACAGTCGCGAACAGATAACCGTCAGCGTAACTCAAGAGAGGCAAAAGGGAGGACAGCAGACGGGTCTCTTGAGGTAACTCTTCTCATGTGGGAAGTCTGTACTCTTAAAATTGCATTGTGTCAAATAGTAACAGTAGAGTCTTCTTTTCTGAGTTGTTAGTGACACTGTAGCCTTGTGATTCCATATTCTTTGACTCGTAATCACATCTACAAAAGTTGTGTTACAAAATGACACAGATGCTCAGGACTCTAAATATATCAAGCTGTGTAAAGATGCAATTTTGTAATGCTGTTGAGCTCTGTCTGGTGAAGAACTGATGACAAGTCCCAAGGATTTACTAACCAGCTTGATTTCAGTCTCTCTTCTTACTAGTGCTTTGGTTTTAGCTTTTATTTCTTGCTGTGTTGTGTGTTGTTGTCTATCTTCTATGTACCTGAGGGAAGAAAATCCTTAAAACTGTATAAAGAGAGTTTGTTGTAGCCAGAATCCTCAGATTAAACTTCAGAAACTACCTTCACTACTAAATGAAACATTTGTAATTGAAGGCTATTCAGTGTAGAAAGTAAGTTTAAAATTCACATCAAGAAACTTTTCAAGTAAGAGGTGTGAAATATCTAGTAACCTTAAATATTTTTAAGCTTTTTATAGAAATATTTCTACATTTTTTCAAATGCTTTGTTTCATGAAGCTGTCAAGCTGATACCTTATGTATATGTGTTAAGTTTCCCCACATAGAAACTGTCCTTGCTGTAAGTGGTAGCTCGCAAACCTTCCACCATCTCTTCCTGCATAGGATGAGTTAAGTTGGGAGGAAGAAACACAGAGCAGCTGAAAGCTGCTGCCTCTGGGTGGTGGTACCAGGAGTCAGGGTGCCAGTGGGACGTCGAGGTGACTCTTGGCTTGGTTTTTAAAAAGCCTGGTTAAGAAAGGGACAAAATGGAATAAGTGACCAGATACTTAGTTTTTGAAATGGAAATGCTGAACTTAAATAGGCATGTGAAATGTAAGTAATTAACTTGGCAAAACAAAAAATACTTAACGGCCATGTGAGTTTTATAATTAATTAGTAATTACCTTACCAAGTTTGAAGTAGGCAGTGAGGAAATGTGGTGCTGAAAAAAATACCTAAGGTACTTAAATCATGGGAGGCTTTATCTTTTGCTCAAAGATTTGGATGCAGTGACATGTTACAAGAAAATAAGGACTTGCTTGTTGTTCAAATCTGGCTGATCAAGTTACAAAAAAATCATGTTACATATAAAGGAATAAGCATTTGCCTTCTTTGCAAGCATAAAAATATGCTTTCAGCATGCTCTCTTGAAATTTTTTATGACCACTAAAAAGGCTGCAGAAGTTTTTTGGGTGTATTAAATTGATCTTTTTTTTCAGATTCAAAAAAGGTATGAGTAGATTCTAAGATTCAGAGATGCTGCCATGAAATGACACTATGTCATTTGAGGGCTTTTTGCACACAAAGAGTAGGAAGTCGAATTACTAGAAGTTGAAATAATGTTTCAAAGATCTATCTGATACTAATTCAACTCTTTTGTGCACAAACTGGAAATTTTTCTCTTAGCTGCAAAGGCTAGGTAGATGGCAGAGGATTTTTTGGCTGACAGGTATGTGGCATTTTTTGAATAAAAAAGAATTTTCACCCTCCCCTGCTGCTGGATACATTTAACGAAGCCATGAGGGGCTGGCGCTGTTTGATGCTCCGAGAGCACCCAGGGGTGGAGGAAAGGAGGAGAGTGCTTTGTATAACTGTGAATTGTTCCAGATCAGAATTGACTGCAATAATGAAAGGAGTGTCCACACTCAAACCTTACAGAATACCTCGAGCGAAGGCAGCCGGCTGCGCACGGGCAAGGAGCGGAACCCCAAGAAGGAGAAGACGGACAGCGCGGACGCTCAGCAGCCGCTGGTCAACGGAGTCCCCTAAACTGCATAACTCTGAAGTCATACTTCCTATACTGTTTCAGTAATTCCTATTCCATGTTAGAGAAACTTGTTAGGCCAAAGACAAAATAGTAGGCAAGATGGCGCAGGGCATGAAATGAACATATGTTCTCTGTTAGCCTTTTTTAACATCAACAGTATGCAGTTGTTTTCAGAATAAGAAGTTATTCAAATATTTGCATAAAAATACCTGAACTTCTGAAAATCGCTTCCAAGTACATATTGCAGTTCAAAAGATGAAAGATTCTTTTTTGTTTGTTTTAAAAATACTGAGCTGTGCATTGGTAAACTTTCTGTTCAGTTGTACCATTTTAACACATCGGGTCAAATTCACTGCTCAATTTCAATTTTCAGAATAAATAGTGTTTGCAGTAATCAAATTGGCTTCTGTTTTCAATCTAACTTACCAGTTCTTCATGAAATGCTATGTCGTTTTATGTCCTGTGTCAGTTCACATTCTGGTCCACCTTTTTCAATATTTTGGTGGACCCTGAAATCTGTGTGATGTAACAATTGTCATTTTCATTAGCAAAAAAGTTGTATGATCTGTGCCTTTTTTATATCTTGGCAGGTAGGAATATTATATTTGGATGCAGAAATCAGGGAAGATGAGTTGGTAACACTAAATGTAAAATATATGTAGCAATCCTTGTCAGACGTTAGTACTTTATAGACAAGTGCATGCTTTCCATAATTTTTTCCTTACATAAACATTCAGTTAGGCAGTTATAAGAATAGGAAATTTATTTTGCACTGAAGATTTGGCAAATAGTGTTATTGAAAAAGGGGTGTAATTTTTTTCTTTGTAGGCAGTACAGAAGCTTTTTTTTTAAAAAATAAAAACTAAAAAAAAAAATCTTTCCATTGTGGAAAACTAAAAAACTCATTGTTACTGAGGGAACAAGTGTAACATGTTCACAAGCTAGTAATGGGTGCCTGCTGTTTGGCCAGATGACCAGCCTAAAGCATTGATGGTTTTCATCCTCCCAAAATTTTTGAATTGCTTATTTTAATTTGGGGGCTATTTCAGGAGAGGTAAGAAGAAAGTCACCACATGTTATGCCCTGGCAACTACAGATACAGTAGTTGAAATATTGAAGGTAAAATGAAAGTTCTTCATATTTTGAGCTGCAGGGTCCTAATTACCAGCCAATATGAAGGTGTCACAGAATTTAATGCAAAGTACAGCTGTACACCAGGGAAGGGTGGGAAGTGGTGGGAGGAGCTGTGCTTTTTTTCATTTCTGATCACACGTTAAACTTACTGGGCACAACTGCATAAGGACCTTCATTTTAGTCCATTTTTGTTCAGATTACTCCAGAAGGAGAGCCACTGTTTATGTACAGAATTGTACAAACTTGACCTTGCCTCTGATGTATTTTGTGAGTTTTGTTTCTTTGCTTTCTTCATTCTTTTTTTTTCCTTGCATACAGGTGAGCATACTAAAACTGGCAACGAACTGCACATGATTTAACAAATATAAAAATGTCTTAAAAAGTATTGCCAAACATTAATGTTGATTTCTAGTTATTTATTTTGGGAATGTATAGTATTTGAAAACAGAAATTGGTACCTTGCACACATCATCTGTAAGCTGTTTGGTTTAAAATACTGTAGATAATTAACCAAGGTAGACTGACCTTGTAATGTAACTGCTCTTGGGCAATATTCTCTGTACATATTAGCTACAACAGATTGGATTTTATGTTGACATTTGTTTGGTTATAGTGCAATATATTTTGTATGCAAGCAGTTTCAATAAAGTTTGATCTTCCTCTGCTAACTGATGTTGATGCAATCCTTATGAATGATTGCTTTAAAAAATCTCAACTGACAGTAGGAAGTATTTCTTTGTTTAGAGTTTAACTGTAGCCATTGTTTATTTACACATTTTAGAAAAGTCTCAGATATTACCAGATTTCAAAAATACAGCACAAAATGCTCAAGAAGACACAGTCTCCTCATGGAATGGTACAGTACCTGTTGAGTGGTCACAATTCATGCACTCATTTCTCACATTCAGTGGTTGAGTTCACTAAGGTGCTAACCCAGGTAAATGTGAAATTCCTAAACCACAGTCTGACTAATTGGCTGCATTCCATTTCCACGTGGGTTTTGGGGTTATGACCTTTTTCAGTATTTGTGTACTTCACATATATCCCTTTTAGTTCATATTCCAGTGATTTTAAATGTTATTAAATTTCAACAAATTAACCTGTGAATCTAAATGTACCCTTTTATTTTGAAAAGTCATGTTGTTACAAAACTTGAAAGTGCAACAAATGTCTGATGCTTGAGTTCAGGTCCGTCCTATTGGTAACTATTATAAAGTACAGTCTAATGAATTAAAATTATTTTTAAAATAAAGTTCTTTGAAAGAGTGAGAGGTATTTGTGAATCATGCCAAAGTCTGAATTCAGGAAGGTTGAGCTCAAAGCTTATGAATTAACAAATGCTTAAGAAAATAGAAAGATTGTGTTTCTGTTGTTTACTGAATGCGTTTTTGTTAATGATGGGTGGGGAGTTAAGATATTCAGAGTTGTTATTAAAACTTTGTCAAGGAAAAAAATCTCTTTATTCAGCTTTTTTTTAAGCAGATAAAAATCTTTTTATGAGCACTCATGAGTTCAAGAAGATAGGTTTAGTTTCATAAATACAGGACTTATTTGAATCTGTTACTGAGGAGCTTTTTCAGCCCTTCTTTGTCCCTAATATCAAATATTGTGTACCATGTCCGGGAAGGACATTGAGTGCTGTGAGTATGGGACTGAGCGTAGACCTTGCTTCTTCCTACAGGCACTTACTGTGAAAGGCAGCTTATTTTCCTGAACTGCAGTATGTTTCCCTGCAAAACCCTTCAATATTGAATATTAAAAGGAAACATTTTAGTTTCCAGTGAGTATTCCTCAGTCATTTCAGGAGTCCTGTACAGTTTGCTAAGTTCTCTGCTAATCTGCCAGAGACGTTGGGTATCAAATATTTTTATCCTGTGTATTGTTAAAGGTTTTTTTCTATTTCCAGAAGCAGCAAGACTTGCAGTGGAATACCCGTGTAAGGGGTGGAAGAGATGTGTTGCTGGTTCTGGTGGCTGCTTAAAAGAATTTTTTTAAAAGTGACAAGGCTGAGCTTGTTTCCACAGTAGTGTGTACTAAGCTTGTTCATCATTCACTTGAACTTAAGAGATTTTCATCCTAAAAGATGCCAGTCAAAGAGTCTTTTCCAGACATTCACACCCATGAAAATTGGGTGACTAGGGGTGTTTGCACAGTTAAGATACTAAGGCAGCTTAATATATATTAGGAAAAGTGAGGTTAGACCTCCTGAGCTTAGTGTTCTGAGTAGATTCCACTTGGATCACAAGGTTCTTCTTGCCAGAGGTTCATTAGACTTAAGCACAACGTGAGTTTCACGTATTTTTACGCTGTGATTTACAGAAACAGCTCTTTCCTCTGGCAGTGTGAGTCTTTGATAGAGGACTGTGAATCTTTTGCCTGCATGGGGGAAGAATCTGGTTTTCTACAAACAATTTTTTAAAATGCATCACACATCTGTCACTTGTGCTTTCACAGTTACAAAGGTCATTCATCTCAAATAGTTTGATAGAAATAATTGCTATTAAACCCAGATGAGTCAGTTTGCCATAATTATTCTTTTTTTACATTGTTTAAAAATTACTTTACAATAGACTTTAAAGTAGTATTTTTTGTGTGCTTTGAGTATTGTATGGAATTGGATTATAAGAAAGAGCAACAATCATAGGTAATTTTGTGTATCTACTGAAAACTCAGTAGGAGAAAATGTTTACTTACAGTTTTGCACTGCATTTAGGAAACTGGTTTCCAATAAAATCAGTTAATTTAAATCAAAAAATGATCACATGGATGTGGTCTGTAAATGCTAAGAACTTGAGCGTTGAAGAGATGGTAGGACAAACATTAAGGCGTGGTTTGGGGTTTGGATGTGCTTTTTTGCCTGGTGCACTCAGGCTGAGCCTCAGGTGTAGCCTACAGCTGCAGCAAGGGAAATCACCATTCCTAAATGTAGTTAAATCAATTAAGTGTTCTGTTTAAAGGGGGGGGGGGGGGGGGGGGGGGGGGGGGGATGTGTGTGGAATTTTCTGTGATTCTGAGCAGTCTGAAAAGTCCCATGTCAGAAATGCATCACACTGTCTGGAGTGTTCCGTGAGGTAAATCAGCGTGGAAAATCTCACATGTAAATCATATGCTTCAGAAAAGGAAGGCTTGGGGATTAGACATTTCCAGGTATCTCCTCACTGGAGCTGCTGAGTCTAGCCTGGGTATAGAGTGAAACAATGAAACTGAGGATACTGTGTATTGTTGCTTATTTTAGCCAGCTAGTGCTGCATACAAATGAGGTTGAAGAGAGCCACCCTTTAAACTCATTTTGCAATTAGCTGAAATGAGGAAAAAAACCCATGTGAATATATAAGTTTTTTCAGCCTCACTTATCAATTCAGATGGCTGTTGTAGCAAACTGCAACTGCTTTAGGCAGCTCATCTGTCAGGGGAACTGCTGATTTGATGACATCTGCATTTACTTTAGGGCTTCTGTGTATTTCAAAAACACTGCTCCCAGTCTATTCAGAGCCTTTCCTTAATAAAAGGAATGGAAGTGGCAGAATCCTAGAATGGTTTGGAAGGGACCTTAAAGATCCTCTAGTTCCAGCCTCTGCCTCAGGCAGGAGCACCTTCCTGCAGACCAAGTTGCCCAGAGCTCCATCCAGCCTGGCCTGGAATGCCTCCAGGCACAGGGCATCTACAGCTTGTCTGGGCAACCTCTGCCAGGGCCTCATCACCCTCATTGTGAAAAACTCCAACTTTAGTCTAATTGGAACCTCTTTTTGTTTACAACTGTTGCTCTTTATCCTATTGCACAGGCCCTGCTAAAAACATCTTCCCCATCTTTCTCGTGTAGCTCCTTTAGGTACTGGGAGGGGCCCTGATGTGTCCCCAGAGCCTTGTCCAGGCTGAAGCACCCCAGGTCTCTCAGCTTGTCTTCAGAGCACAGCTGTTCCAGGCCTCTGGTCACCTTCATGACCCTCTGGACAAGCTTGAAAATCTCCTTCATGTGGTGGGAGCTTGTGGTTTACCTCCAGCCAGCAACACCAGGTAGCTGCTCACTCACACACTCACTGCTCTCTTCCCCCTCCACCTTCCCAGCAGGGATGGGAATCAGAGGAAACAAAAGAGTAAAAATCAGGGGTTGATACAAGAATAGTTTTATAATTGAAAGATAATAGAATACAATTATAATAATTGTGATGAAAAGGAGTGAGAGAGATGAAGTCCAAGAGGAGCAAGAGCTGCCCAATACAATTCTCAATACACTGACCAGTGCCCAGCCCATTCCCTGGGCAGTGTTTGGCATCTCTCTGCCAGGTCCTGCAGTTGGTATACTGAGTGTGATGTGCCATGGTGTGGAATATCCCTTTGGGCAGCCCAGGGCAGCTGTCCTGGCCATGCTTCCTCCTGATTCTGGTGCACCTGTCCCCTGCCAGAGCAGGGGAACCCAAAAGTCCTTGATAACAGCAAGGACTGCTTAGCAACAACTAAACATCAGTGCTATCAGCATTAGTCTCATCCTAAATCCAAGGCACAGCACTGTGCCAGCTACAAAGAAGAAAATTTAACTCTATCCCAGCTGAAATCAGGCCAGAAGTCCAGAGCTGGTACAGTACACCTGGTGGAGTCTCAAGAGAGTGGAGTAGAGGGGCAGAATCACCTCCCTTGACCTGCTGGCCATGTTCCCTTTGATGCAGGCCAGGATATGATTGGCTTTCCAAGTCTAAGGAAGATGTGTGTCAGATTTGTCCTTCAAGTGTGCAAATATTTGGTGAAGCAATACCTAATTAATTCACCTTTCATGGGTTAGTGAGAAGCTCTAATTTAAGCATTCTGACTGAACTTCTTGATTTGAGAGGAGCGTCTTTTGATCTCTTACTTGGTGACTTGAGAGGCTTTCCAGCAGTCTCAGCAGGGGTGAATTTCACCCAAAGCCCACTGAGCTTTTTCTGGCCCCTCTGTTGCTCATCCTGTTCCGTGCACCTGAGCTGGGGGTGGTGACTGTGACGTGCTTTGGTTCCACGGTTGTCAGGGCCGGTCCGTGGTTGCTGCACCCTCGGGAGCTGCTCTTGCCCTGCTCAAGCATGGCTGGAGGAGACAGCAAGAGAAGTAAGTAATGGCAAGAAAAAGAATTTTCTCTTTATCTTGTTTTCCTTCTTCCTTGTTTTCCCAGTTTGTCATGAATGGTATTAAATTTTAATAAGCCTCTTGGAAAACATGATTCCTGTCCTCTTAGGAAATAATTTCACATTACCAAAGTAGTTTCTCTATGGGATAGAACATGTTTGTATATTCCTCTATAGCACAGGCACTTCCAGGGGCAGGGAAGCTTTCCTCACTGAGCAGGAGTGCAGAAAGAGCTGACCCTTCAAAGGGCAATATCCACATGAAATGCAGCCAGTCTCTTCCCTGTGCAGCACTTCAGAAAACAGGGTTCTCCCCTCCCCAGTACTAACAAATTGTCTCTAGGTTTAAGCTGTCTTTAGAACTAAGTAGTAATAATTGAAAAAAGCCCTTTTTAGGGTAAAACAGGAGGGGCAGGCAAAGTGAAATACAGCATCTGTCAAAGCAGTCCTCAGGGGCTGCTTGCAGGTACAAAACCCAGCTTAAACCTGCTGGTAAATTACTATGAATCACATGGGGATTTCTAAAAGTATTTTTGTCCCTAATACCATTTTGAACCACCTTTTAAAAATGCTATCCAAAGATCTTCATATGCTCCAATTGTGAAAAGAGTGAAGAATTCAATGAGCTAAACTAGAATTCAGTTTTAAGCTTTCAAAAATTATTCATTCTTCATTCTTGATTCTGTTCATTGAACTCACATTAAAATTTTTAGCTAAAAATTTTAAGTGCCAGGTGTCCAGCTCTGGGATACTTCAGAAAGATAATTTTTTGGCTACTCTCTGTTAACAAGATGACTTCCTTTCAACTCCCTTCAAATGAGTAATTTCTTCAAAATCATTTATTGCCAATATATACACATATATTTTCAATGGGTTTGGGCCTCTTTCTTGCAAAAAAGGCAGTCCTGCTCTGTGCAGCAATCAACTGTCAGGTTTGCTCTAATCCATAAACATGAATATTAATAATTTGTTTTATGCAGGGCTTATACCTATTACTGCTCTTGGTTTCATTGCAGTGAGGCTGCCCTTGGGCACCCGTTGGGTGTGGGTCTTCCTGGTCCTGCTCCTGCTCTGTAGCATCCACTCACGTGAGTATTGCAAGGACAAAAACATTCTCAAAGAAGCAGCAAGTACTTTTACTAGCAAGCAGTCTTGGGAATGCTTGGAAAATACTGAGAAATATTAAAGCAATTGCTTCAGATTGGATTGATCCATTCTGAGACTTAAACAGAGCAAAATATATTTTTTCCTGCTACTATAATTCCCATTTCCCTCTGTGCATCTGTACAAGAAATACATGCTGCTGGTTTCATCTCTGTCTGCAACTTGCTTTTATTTCACAGTTGATCATAGATCTTTTTTTTTCCCCCAGTTATAGATTATTCTATTTTTTCCTCCACTTAATCTTTTTTTTCCAGCATACTATTAAAGGTGTTCTTATAGTCTGTTGAGAATTTATGTATTTGCTTATTTACAGCAGATGACTCAAAATAATTAGAATGGTTTTTATCTGATTACTTGCGCTAACAGAAGTTCAGCTTGGTCATCTGACATGTCTAAAGGATCCATCCAAACATCTTTGCATTTGATCCTTAATGCATTGAGAAGCCAGACCTCAGAGCCTTTTCAGCTCTTGGTGAGAGGCTGGTAGTTGCTGTGTCAATGTAAAAGGCTTCCAGAGTGAGTGTGAGCTCACACAGGTACAAATGTGTAAGTACAGCAGTGGCCATTAAACCTATGGAAATGGCTTGTGTCTCTTTCAAACCCTCACATGAGAGAGTAATGTGAAGGGCAGCCAGTTTTCAGATAATTCTTACCAAACTGAATGCTGGAAACCTCATCTTGCGAACTTCCCATGAAATCGTTACAAAGTCTAAAATTTTCTGTTCTGTCTTGTTTGCTAGCAGGGAGAGGGACCCCATGACATAACTGTCAGTGTGAGCTTTGGTGGTCACAGTTCTGTTACACGGTAATTTCAGATTATCTGTTCTGACAGTACCTTCAATTCCCTCTACTCTGTTCTTTCTTTTCCCAAAGGAGTTTTGTATGGCACAGAAGAGGCAAGTTGTGCCCCAGGACAATTTCCTAATTCCCTAATTTCTGCTCTCAATGCTGTTTGGATAATTCTTCTTGCTGAAGAATTATCCAAAAGACTGAGGTTGTTCAATACCTGAGATTTTGGTTAGGCTATGATCTCACTTCTGCCACAAGGACTCTAACACCATGAAATAGCTTTCAGCAAACTCCATCACTGAAAGCTATTAAAGTGGTGATGGTGTAAGTTTCTCTTATGGAGAGGAAAAAAAGGAAAACAGGTGGGAATATTGGGTCTCTTTTTTCCCCTTCACTGGGGAGTGGTTGATTGCCAGTGGAGTCCTACTGTGATTTGCACTTTTGGTGTAATGAAAAAGAGATGTAGGGAGGCAGCAAGGTTTACTGATCCCATTTTTTTTTAGAATAGTGAAAATGAAAGGTGATTGGGAAGTCCCAGAGTAAGAAATCAGCAGCATTTGTGTAAACAGTACCTCTATATTGAGAGATGTTTTGCTCTTTACTGCAGCAGGTCACTGTCTGAAATAAGAAGCTGGGATAGATGCATGTTTGGTTGTGTCTGATAAAGGTGCTTTTCACCATGTTTCTGTGTTTCAACTGGGGTCTAATCTTAAAAAAAAAAGCTGGAAGTTCTGCTTGTGTGCATAGGAGAAAGAAATATAACTATACATGCAGCCAAGCATTTTCATGTAACCTGCACCTCATAGGTGAGCAGCAGGGCTTTTTATCCTTGACAATTTCCACCTGAATGCATTCTTTAATTTGAATTTTACAGCTTTAGTTCTTTACTCATTGTGGTTCATGAAGCAATTTAAAGCAATGTAAGTGAATACAACAGAAAGACATCTGTGCTTAACCTTGCTAGCCATCAGTAGACAGTTTCCTGATGACTATAAATGCCTTCCTAATGAGTGATAATCAGTATGAAAATGTCATTGCTTTAATTAATTACGGATAGTTTTGATGGTAATGAGCTAATCATTGTGAACTTTCAGTTCTTGCAGCACCGATTCAGCCTGATTCAGAGCAGAGTGCAGAGGCAACCAGCAAACCCAACATGACAATGAAAGGTGTATTTGAATCTTTCTTAAGCTTCTTCAGTCCAATGAGTAAGTGTCACTTCACCCTGCAGCATTGTTTCTCTCTTCCTTCCCACTTCTGCCTCCCTTCCAGTGCCTCCTCCCTCCCCTACCTGTCACCAGTGCATGTGTTTAAAACCCTCAGTCTAATACTGCAACACTCACTAGAGCTCTTGAAAATAGGATTGCTAAGTGCCTCTTTGGGACAATCACAGATCTGTTTGCATTGCTACCCTCCTGCAAAACCCTCCATCACCAGGGATGTGACTGTGCTGGAAATGCTGAAATTATGCTGAAAGTTTGGCAGGAGATCCACCATGGCTAGCTTTGTTGTATCACATCTGGACTAGTTTTCCAGTCTTCCCACCTACACATAGAGAAAAAAGAGAATTTGGCACAGCCTAAATGAGGGAAGGATTTTGTCCCACACTGGTGTCTCTCCCACTTCTGCTGGCTAAGGAGGGCTTCAGGCCTGTTAGATTACACTGATCCACTCACCTTTGGACTGCTGAAGTAAAATTACAAGAACTATGTTATTTCATAAAATTATGGAGATGGAAATTGTAGGGGGATAGGATATAAGAAAATAGTGTAGAAAGTAATCCTACCCCTAAGGAGTTGCAGCTGGGCCAATTATCAAGGATTAGGAACAGGCCTGACTTTACCAGGCCACAGCTGTGACCAAAGCAAAGAAGAGTGCTATAAAAGAGTGGGGTGGCTGGGTGAGAGGGGAACTGGAGTCAGTGGCTGCTTTGTGAAGAAGAAAGAGTCAGAGCTCTGAGGAGCTGCCCATGAGAAACACCAAGAAGGTGTGGAACTTTTGTGATAGGAGAGAACAGTGTGGAACCCCTGTGATAGGATGACAATAGGAAATCACAATGCCAACTTGCTAATATCAAAAAGCTAAATAATAGGAGTACAAAAAAGATTTGTTCTATATAAAAACTGCCAACCTGGTTCCATAACCAGACCATAGACCAACAGGAAGTAGAAGGAGAAATTGTACTTTTCACTTGGTGTGTTTTTGCATTTATATCAGTGTGCCTCCACCACTATTGCTCATGTGTAGACCAAAGTAAACACAGAGGAACTGATGAAGATCCTGATCCCCCCCTTTAATAAACTGAATTTAGCTACCAGTAATGTCTCTGATAAATGTGAGACTGACAATACAGCCAGTCCTGGGGGAGTTGTTGGAACCAAATGATGCTTTGCAGCTGCTGTATAACATAAGGGATGAGAAATGATGTTTTATAGGCATTAAATATACAGAGGCGTCTACTATTTATAACTATCTTACACGTTCAAACCATTCCCACAGAGTATCTCATGATTATCAATAAATCTACTATTAAATAGGAAATCTCAAAAACTGCTTAAATCTGTTGTTCGTTAACTGTATTGGATGTTGTGAGGGGTTTTTCCTAGCAGCTGATTTTCAGCTTCTTGTAGAAACAAATAATAAGTGCCAAACAGAGATGGTTAGTTTCAAAATAGTCCTAAAAACGAAGCCTTAAATTTCTACTGGTTTTTAATTAGAAACAGAGCAGTCAGAAAATTTAGTTTGTCTTTTTCACTTACTTTACAAACCTAAGTACAAAATGTGTCACAATGTTTAGATTCATCTTTGTAATAGATCCTTACAGAAACAAAGCAAATTAGAGAAGATTTTCTATGGCATGTTTCAGCTTTTCTGCTAATTTCAATATAAAAAATGGTTAGATTTTGGGAAAGAACATACATAAGCGTCAATGATATTGTTTTCTGGCAGATTTAATTAATCCAAACATGCTAGAGACACCAAAGTTATGACTTCCTTCTGTTTCACATTGCTCCCAGGACAGACATCTTACCCAATATTGCTTTTTTTTCTCTTTTTAAAGCTTGCCGCCTCAGCAATGAGCGACTCTTAACTCCTTGTCCTGTAGAAGACCTGAACATGACTGAATGCACAAAAATTCACTGCTGTCCTTTCAGAATTGGCCAGGAGGAGCAGTGCTACATGCCAGTGAGAGATGGTGAGTGTGCTGCTGCCTCAGAGCAATCCCTGCCCCGGGTCACACAGTACAGTTCTCATTGCTGTTTGTACCTTTGGCTTTCCAGCACACCCCTCTCTTCAAAGTAACTGTAAGCTTGCATGTATTTCTTCATCTATACTAATAAAGGAAACAATTAATTAATAGAAAATTTTCTGGATACTGTCAAGCCCAGGAACAAACAAAAAACAAGTGTCATACAAATAAATATAGTCACATATGTCATTACAAAGAATGAAGGCTTTGTTTGCTGAGAGTGAGGGTTAATCCAAAGTAGTGACTCCGTGAAAGTGCAGTGGAGAACAAGTGAAGGAACAGGATTTGTATTTTACATGATGAAGAGGAGGCTAATTGGCTGTTTAATAGCTACTGAAGCCTGTTTAGGAGGGAAGTTACTAAAATAAGAGTCACAAATTCTTCCTGGAAGAATCAGATGACTTAACAAGTGGGAATTGACACTAACTGATGCTTAAGAAATTTAGCTCAGACATTAGGGGGGGAGGGGGGGAAGTTAATCAGAAAAGAGATGCAGTCCCCAAACTTAGAAGTTTTCAAGGTTGGATACAAGAGACACAATTCACTTGATCTCATATTGGTGGTAGCCTTGCTTCAAGAGGAAGATTGATCTACATGATCTGCAGAAGTCTCTTACAACCAAAGTGTCAGTGGTTCTATGTTATCACATTTTGGCCTTAACATTACATTTTACCTTCTCTTCCTTTGCACATCAACTTGGTGGGCATGATTTTTTTTCTCATATGAATGCAAAAAACTGGTTTTGTAGATCCTGTCTTTCCTTATAACTCCATGGTTGTCTTTGCTCTACTGAAAGGGTTGTATCAAATCTTTATTTTTATCATAAATTTTTCTTGTTTGTCTAACTTTCTAGAAACAGTTGTTGCTTTTCATGGAGGTTGCGTCAATAAACTGAAAAAAGCAAACAATTTAGAGGTGTTTTATTATAGATGTAACTATTGGGTGTGGAAGGGACCTCTCACAACCATATAGTTAATCCTCTCTGTTCTACCAGCATTAGCTACAATGGTTTTCCCAGGGGCTGTGTCCAATCAAATTTTTAATTTGTCCAAGGACAAACAACCAACAATGCAGGAAGAGTTTTCAGACAAGCAATCTTGCCAAACATGGATAATAAGTTAGTAAAAAGAAACCATAATCTAGAACTTAATGATTTAGCTCTTCCTGGTATAATTCAGTATAATTCAACTGATTTCAGAGGTGATATCCCAGTTTTTAGGATGAGCTGACTTAACACAGATATGAAACCCCAAGGTTACTTGTCAGCTAACACGAATTCACTTTCTCTTGTTTGTGGTTCTTCAGGAGCAGGCTGAGGTCAAAATAAGACTTGGAATTTTTTCTTGTGCTTGAGTAGCTCCACATTCCAGTTCTGGTGCAGCTGTAGTTACTACCAGCTAGATAAATTTTGATTGAAGAAAGTTTTATCCAGTGTTATGCCATCAGAATCTGTTTGTTAGTTAGGGACAAATGACAGATATTAAAGGTTTTAATAATATTCAGTCCTAGCTTGGGCCTTTATATTTTGTATAAAAGACACTTCACTACAGCAAGAAGAAAAGCTGTACAATGAAAATTGTAGCTCCTCTGCTCATTTTTGAGATACATACTGAAGCAAATTTTAAAATTAAATATGCTTATTCAGCTGTGACTGCTTAGTTCCTCATTCCAGTTAGCTTTTATTGTTTAGACATCAATATCAAGGGCTGACTATTTTACAGAATTATTTGCTCATAGATTAATGAGCTCCTTGAATGCTCCTGGATGTAGAGCATATGTCCAAAGAAAATGCAAACACTTACTGTTTGCCTTATAGCAATCTGTTGGCAAAATAGAAGCACTTAGCAGATATTAGACTCATGGCAATTGTGTTTGTCAGCTGGTCACAGGCTGCATACTGAATGGTTCTTCTTGTTGAGAGGTTTGCCTTGAATTTCACTGGGAATTAAATGAGGCCTTAAGAAAATGCTACAAAAGTTATGAATTGAAGTAGATTAATAGAATTCATTTGACACATTTTGTCTCCATAAAGCAGCTTCTGGGGGACTTTGATTGGTTTTCTTAACTAATATTTATTCCCCCCACTCAACTGTGTCCCGTGCCCTGGGCTCACCCAAAACCCTGGTTGCCTCTGAAACTAAACAAACACTTGTGCTTTTCCAACTGAAGTGAAATTTGAGACCAGTTCTTTCTCATCTGAGCTCATTCCTAACGCTTACTCTTTTCCATTGTGCTGCTGAATCATAGAATCATTTAGGTTAGAAAAGACCCCTGTGATCAGTGAGTCTATCTCTAAATTCATCTGAGAGGTGGCAGTTTTCCTTGGCATTTACTGAAGTCTTTAGGTGTGAGTGTGTCTGAGTACAGTCAGAGCTTTGCTGATGAAACCCCTGTCTGAGCTAAGCGGCAGCATGGCTGTGACCTCATGGCACCATGAACGTGTCTCCAAAGGTGTCTCACCAAAGGTGCCTCTCTTAGAGGGTGATTCTGCCACCTGAGCCTCAGTGTCTGTATCAGAATTGTTCAGAACCGATGCAAACTTCTGCTGGCTCCACAGATGTGCAGCTGGCCATTCGAGTGGTGTTGCTTGTCGGAGGAGGATTTTTGTTTTTGGGATTTCTACCATTCGGTTGCTGTGCCCTTTTGCAGAGAAGGTAAGTGTTAGCACATGACCAGACCTAATTTATGATATACTGTTCTAAATGGTGAAAATAAGGAGAACTGACATCTTTTAACTAGGTAAAGGGAGACAAGATTGGGGGGAAAAAGGGCAAGAAACCAATGTTCAAACATAAAAGATGAGTCTTTCAATTTTGAAGCTACGTAAAACAGAGAGTCAATTTGGCTTAAAGAAAAAAGGTTCTTTAATGCCCCAGTACTCTTTCTAAGACCTGGATATAAAAGGCTTGGACTTAATCTTACTTGGGAAGTTGCATGTAAAACACAAAAGCAGACTCCCTCCAGGACAGACCTGGAGTTATGCAGTACGACAAGGAAGGGAAGAACAAAGTATGAGGCCTGAGTAGAGTAAGAGAGAGGGGCTGTGAGTTGGAAATTAATTATCTCCAATGTTTCTAACATGCAGAGTGGGATTTTTAATGTATAGGGCACTTTACAGCCTGCAAGTTCTATGCAAGCAGTTTAGTGTCTGATAGTGTGAAGTGTTTCAGCATGTGTATGTGTTCTCAGGATGCAGGGAAAATGTAAACTCCACAACATCAAGGTCATTTAACTGATGGAATGAATTAACATAACTATGCTTTATCCTGCTTAGGTAGTAGTTCATATTGAATGCCTGGTGCTACAACTTGGTTAATATGACAGAACTGTCTTTTTAGTGAAGATTTTTTCCTCCAAGTGTTAAACTTTTGCTCTTCTAAGATAGTAGTGTGTGTGGGATCATATACATGCACATATACACACACACATAGACTTTACTAATGAGGCTGCCTGGCAGATGGCTGTTTGCTGTGGAGTTCCACATTTTGACAAAACCTGCTGTGAAAATCTCCACATTACATCTTACACTGTGCTCAACAGCTGATGCTCAGCATACAGATAGCTGCACTGAGTCATCAGTGACTCTGAAAGCAGGAGGCAAAGAATCAACATGAAATTATCATAAATTTTCTGGAAAATGAATTAATATGTGTTCGTTTTGGGAGAATTCACATTAATGTTTAAATGATCATTTCTGTGTTTTTTCATAGCCACTGAAGCTAGGAATTTTGCTCTTCTGATGACTTGGTTTTTTGCTTTGTTTTTTAATGCAGTAACTAACCAGATGCTAAATGGTTTAAATTTCCAATGTCATATATTTGAGTTCGAGGAAGGGTGCAATCCTATCACACTGTAACTTTGAGTTTTACCAGTTTTAGAGACAGTTGATAGAGCTTTGAGAAACATTCCTTTAATAAGCCAAAAACCTCTCTGGATAGAAATTCTTTTGTTTTCAACATTATACAGTCATTGTTGAGAGAGTCCTATGTACAATGCCAAATCTGTACTGCAAGTGGTGTGCACAAGAGTAAAAACTGTTCTCCTGAGTTATGGAAAAAATAAGAGGACTTTTGCTGATGAAATTTGGAAATATTGTTTGACTCCACTGTGCCTCTTCTAGAGTAAATTGCAAGGTTTCTGTACCATGGCCAGACAAAGAAAATGTAGGAACATGAAATTCCTGTAATATTGATGGAGGGAGCTGAGTACTCCTCTCCTTGCCACACTTGATCAATTCCAGTTGATCTAATTTCCCAAGCCAGTGAGGCTTTGTTACTTTCCACATCCCCATGGACAAACTGTGTGTTTGCTTCCTTCCCATGGTGTTTTTCATGCAGGAAGCAGCATCTACACATCTGTTCCCTGCCAATTGGCAATTTCCCTTGTGTGCTATCAGCACAGTATTTCCTGTCTAGAGCTGTGCCCTGATGGCTTTGCTACGCCCATAGCTGTGCCAGCCTATCTTACTCCTCTCACTTTTGTTAGTCTTCTTTAAGAACCACATGCAAGGACAGCTAGGTTGAAACACTAAAGGTTAGAAAAATGCAGGTGCACTTAAATAGCCCTGCTTTTGAATAATGCTGTGTAGATTTTAAAAATTTAATAGAAAAGTCTTCATTCCTGCCCAATCTTTAGTACAGCTGTGGTAAGAAGCCAACAGAATTTTGTTAATTTGTTGGGGAAATTTCTGGTCAGGGTTGCATTGTCTCCCCATCCTTGCCTGCTGGGGATGAGACAAGCAGCCCTGTGCAGGAATTCCTCTCTCAGGAAGAGCTGGGCAGCAAGGGGTGTCCCAGGCCTGGGTGTGCCTTGTGTGGACTGGGCAGTGCTGGGTTAATGGCTGGGATTGATGATCTTAAAGGCATTTTCTGTCCTGAATGATTCTGTGATTCTGTATGAATCAAAACATGAAAGTCATGAAGAAAATGTAAGAAATGGGAAAAGCATTGAAATGCTTCTCCTCACTTTAATCTTTCTTCTGGTGATGAATCTTATGATGGCCCCTGAAATCAACTATAGCCTTTTAAGTTTTTTTTCACTGGAGCTAGGATTTAATGGCTGAAGTCTAGGTGACCATCTCTAAATTCCTACTTTGGAAATCAACCAGTTTCAGCTGTTTTAATATGTTGCAGTCCATGTATCAATCCTTTACAAAAGATCAGCAAAAAAGTACAGAAGATTGCACGGGAAAAAAGAGCTGCTGATAAAAAGAGCCATGATGAAGAGATTCATCGCCACTTATTGGACTGACCTAAAGAACCAAAAGGACAAAAAAGGAAGGTAAACTAACTTTGGGGTATTTTCTTGTTCTAAGTTTAGGGTTGTTCTGTTGAGTCTGTGTAGAATACTAAAGATATCCACTACCAAATACCTGCTGCCTGCCAGTGCAGTAGAATTGTCCAAAGGCATTGTCAGGGATCGCCCCCAGTTCCTGTGGTGGGAGAGATAATGAGTTTGCAAGAATTTGCTTTCTGTCCTGAGCTGCCAGCTGACAGCAGAGCCATGGACAGGCTGAGGGTAAAGCCCTCTGCCACTTCAGTGTTCCTTATCTCATGTGCAAAGTGTAGCATGAGAAAGTGGAAACACAATGGGTCTGCTGCTTTCAGGAGAGGCAGATCCATGTACAGGAACTGAAGAGCCTTTCTTTTTCTATGGATAGGGGTCGTTTGTAGCTGGGACATTCCCATAGCTCCACACCTTGGCATTCTTGCCATTCTTCCTCAATGCTGAAGCGCAATTGACTACTGAAATAAATGTAATCTGAGAGTGAAATGCTATTTACTTCATGTGACCATGCCAAGCTAAAGGTCACATGAAATAATAAAGTGTTAGGGAGGTCATTAGACAATAAAGAAATATTTCAGGGAGAGTATTGGTTTGGCAGAAATGTAAAGGTGTCCCTAAATCAAGTCACACTCATGTTTGGGATTTTTTTTTCTCCCTTTGATGTATAGGAACATTCACCTGATCCTGAAAATCAAGCAGAAGTCACCAGGATTATTTGGTTATCTCCTAGAAAAGGGCACGTTTTATTTTAGCATTGAAGTAATACAAAGTTGTTAACCCTTGATAATACTATTGATTTTGCAATTAAAGTTTTTTTCATTCTAGTTTCTTGCACTCATTTCATACTTCCTGTACAAAAAAAAAAAAAAACCAAAAAAAAAAAAAACAAAAACAAAAAAACCAACAACAAAAAAGCCTGGTAACACTGGAAGGCAAACTGCTCATGGCAACCCCTGAATAGTGAACTCAGTGCTCTTCTCATACACAGCATCCCTGTGGAGGGATATAAGGAGAGCAGTTACGTGTCCATCTCAACTTAGGGGTCAGTCTTAGAAACAGATTAAGGGAGTGCTGTCACTCATTAAATTGGCATTGAGAGGAAGCTGCTCTGGTTCCATATTGGATGACCCCATAGCACAGTAGTGCTACTCTGGCTGAGGAGAGCAGCTAATTCCTTACCAGGCTACAGAGCAACTGGGAAATCTGGTGTTGGGCAATTGCTTTAAAGATATGCTTGGCAAAAAATATAGAGTACTTAAGGAAACTGTGAGAGTGTTGTCTCTGGAGTTGTTCTCTCTGCTGGGTATTGCTGCACCACACAACTTTTTTTGATCTTAGGATGACCTGTCTCCTGAAGTAGGTGATTCCACAATGCAATTTCTTTCCATTTCTCTGTAACATAACAAAAATAAAAGAAACAAATGTGTAACACTCTTTGACAGCTGAGTGCAGAGTGAGCACCTGAAAGAATGTCTGTGGAAGTCAGTATCACCCATAATAACACAATCACTTGTCATATTTCTTTGGGGCTGTGAAGTCCATGCAGCAGAATTTCCAAGAGCTACAACTGGCAGGAATGGAGCTTTGGTCCTAAGCTGGAGAGTAAATATTATGAGTGATTCTTTGAAACTCTGTATGTTCAGAATTCCCTGTTAAAAACATTTTTCTTGGTTTCCTAAGTCCTAAAAAGGGGATCACTTAAAATCCAAGTGTAATGTGGGTGGAATATGCCTATGGGGGATCTCATGAAGTTGCTGGAGTGCTTGCTGATGATCAGATGTAACTATATGCAGGAGTTTAAAGGCTGACATTGCAACCACTGCCACAAGCATTGTGTTACAGATGAT
The DNA here is from genome assembly GCA_039654755.1 of Calcarius lapponicus. Taxonomy (NCBI): domain Eukaryota; kingdom Metazoa; phylum Chordata; class Aves; order Passeriformes; family Fringillidae; genus Calcarius; species Calcarius lapponicus. The sequence continues at coordinate 13,364,511 of CM077467.1, read as the reverse complement.
TTGGTTAAAATTTTGCAAGAAAGGTATTACTTGATGTGGAGCAACAGAACAATGGAAACTGAATAGGGCAATGTTTGCTTTCTAAATATGATGTGTATTTGCTCTTTTATGATATTATTTTTACAGATGGTAAAGTACATATATAGACTTTTTAACAAATAAAAAACTATTTCCTGCTGCATGAATTTCAAGGCACTGTCACAGCTGAACTGTGCACGTGACAAACCAGAGAAATCCTCGTGGCTGAATCCTCGTGGCTGGTGATTATGGAGAGTGAGTTGTGCTCCACAGGAAGTTAGGCTTTCGTGTGGTTCTTCATGATTTTGACTTGAAGGGCAATAAATTCCTCCAGTTTCTATGTCAATGGCAGTACAACTGGTTTCAATATCACAGAACATCCTGACAAAGGGACACACTGATAAAAAAACTGCATCTAAGGGTGAGCAGTCAGTGCATCTGCAGTCACTGTGCCTGGCAGCACCAGAACAAGAGGAGCACAAGCCAAATGTTCTGTTAGAGGAGGAGATGAGATGAAAAGTCAGAGCCAGGGTTGTGTTCCCCTTAGTGTGACAGCAGACCAGGGCACAGTGCACAAATGTGGGCCTGTTCCTTTCCATGCAGCAGCTTTGCTGTAATGGTGTTCTAAAAAGCTGGAAGCTTTGCTTTTCAGTTGGAGAAGACAAAAGTTCTGATTTTACATTATAATTTCTCTATTAGATTGACAATGCATTGAATTAATAGCTTTCAAGACATGGGTATTAC